>OY365812.1:17492803-17734156 GCA_959347315.1 Bimastos eiseni
TGCGAACTGCAGTACTCTTCTGAACATAGCTTACAGTATGACCACCACGATATTTCAATGATACAAATGCACAGAGCACGGAGACCTTCAAGAAGTGGCCTATAATTGCAGGGTTTTTGGGAGGCATCTATGCTGTGCCATGGGAAGCGTCAGATCACGAGATGGCAACACAGAGATGAATCATGTATGCATGGTAGAGATGCCATTCGTTGTCCACAATATCGAATGCTTCTAGATACATTTTATAGCCTACCTGTGTTTGAGTGTTTCAGTGTGTTTGTGTGATGTGTGTTAGGCCTAACAGGTAGGCCTATCATACGCACATATTTTCTGCAATCAAAAACGCATAAATCTATAGCGCTGCTGTAATTAGACTCACGTGTAGCCTATTATTAGAATTTAAATTAGCAGTAGATAAAACAAAGTCCTAGATGAATCGCTAAACAGAAAACAAAGGAACTGCTTGAATTAATCTGTGTTTGCCATTGTCTCTGTCTCTGATCATAATGTAAATCGATTTGAGAATCCTACGTTCAAATATCCAAAAAACATAGATGGTAAATTGTTAATATACGCGTTAATGGAGGTGCTGAATGCCGATGTTTTGCATGGGTTGACGTAGTCTCTCATTTGTGTCCATGAATCGTAGCAGTACAGAACTAAGCCAGAGTAATCTATCACGTATGTCAACTAAAGAGAAGTGTTAGCAGAAGAAATAATTTGGAAGGATTGAGGTAGTTGCAATGAGGACAGCAGGACAATTGAGCCGCGGTCAATTGCCCCCGGTCAATTTCCCCGGTCATTTTTCCCTCCCCGAGTCATTTGCCTCTTCCCGTAGAATCCCCTTGTAGCATATTTTGTGTTAATTATTTTTCTTTGTTGAATGTATACATAATTATGTCTAAATAGTACTAATTAGTTAATTGATTTGTCACCAGATCTGTATCTAACCACATTCTTTGTTAAATCCATAGACCTACCACACTGAGCAAACGATTTAGGCTACATATGTCTATAGAACAAAGTAAATAACTTAATTAATATGCTCAGATATCTTGAATTCCTGACACTTTGACTGGGGGGTGGGGGAATTTTCCTCCATAACACAGAGGGGAATGACGCCCTGCTCTTTTCGAATCCAATTATTACGGACTTTTACAGCTTCCTAACAAACCGCGCAGGACTCTCACGGCACCATTATTTTTGGTTCGATTAACAAACAATCGGCGGAAGTTGCCCACAGAAATGTGTAGTAAACAATGGCTACGATGCTACAGCTATAGAGAATAAATAAGAAAATGAGCAAGAAAAGTTTGCCTAACGTCTATCTTTGCTAGTCACTGTATTCCAGACCTGTGAATGGGTCGTCCAATTATTTTATGGCTTCATGTCAGGCCCCTGCTGTTGGGACCTGGAACCGGAACCTACTAAGCAACCTGACTATTGTGGACTTGATCTGATATTGCGTCGGTGAAAAGACTCTTCTTTCGTCTGACATGGATTTGCATTGCGCTGAGAATTTTCAACGATTTACAATTACATTTACATACAAAGTGAAATAACGTCGAAAGTTATTTCGCTATGAAGCGTATAAAGTATTGATGTACAGCGGGATAATCATGGAAAACTAATGAATATTATTGATCCAATAAACAAATTCTAACTATATCGACCATGCGTACACGCATGTTTAATTGATCAATAAATTGGTAAACAGGTCATAAGAGATATGTATATTATGCAAAAAGGTCCAAGGGCGAGAGTCACAAATATTCATTGTCATTATCATCGTAATTGTAATTGTCATCGCCATCGTCATCATCAACTTCATCGTCAGCGTCATCGTCATATCCGTCATCGCCATCCTCATCTCCGTCATCGTCATCTCCGTCATCGTCATTGTCATCGCCATCATCATCAGTTCCTGACTGCAGGAATTTGGCCTCAAGGGGTACAAAGAAACGAACTTCATTGTCGTCAATCATTTGTCAAGTGTCCATTGGTCCCCTTTGCGTTAATTCAAATGATGCTATGTCCCAATTAATAATTAATATTATCTGTCTATCATAGTCTTCGTCTGCCTTTGTTTCCTTATCCTTAGGAATCGTGCATGTTGTCACTGTAGTGCCTTTCTGTGGAATTCAGTCAAATGGCGTCCTCTCCACATTTCCACATCAACAGAGTCTTCGCTGAAAGACTTTTTCTATAGCAGAGTTGCACGGTGGATATCTAAGAATATTGTTTTTGCACGTGTTGGAGCCCACTCAGAGGGCAAATGTGGATGAACCTAGGGCAAGTCCTTCAACGTCTTCGATAGTCTGATGACGTATGGATGTTTGTGCTCTTCTGAACTTTTGAAAGATGGCGATATCATATGGATTGCGTTGTACTTTAACGACAACATAACGCGATCAGGTCATAGACATTCTTATGTATATGATATTGTCAACCTTACCACTACGATAGTAATCGATGATGGAGGTGAATACGCCTGGGTGTCGATCGAAGAAGTATTCCTTCCTGTTGGCTCCTCCTCCTTCTCCTCCTCCTCCTTCTCCTCCTCCCTCTTTCCTCTCTCCACTGGTGTCGCCAGTCCTTCTTTTCCCGGTGTCGGCGAGTGCCATTCGATCGCGGTGTCTCTTCGCCAGACAGCTCAGCCTCGTTCCCGGTTTCCGCATCAACGTCTCAACCTTCGTCTCGTGTCGGGTGCCTCCGACGTTGATCACGATCTTCAGGGCATCGTCCTCGTCATCAGACTCGAAATCGCTTCTCGTATCAGTTGTCATGGCGACGATCGACCAAAAGAACTCCGACTTCTGTCAGACCTGTCAATCAATCCTCAATAAGATAGAATAATATAAGGCTGGGGCACTGCCAAGCCATATATCGCAGCTAAAGCTCCGTCGCTGTCTGTGCTCTGGGGGTGCCAGTCCCAAGCCAGACCACCGATAGATGATCATTACTGACTGTTTATGTCGTGGTCATAAAAATCATAGCCTAGATCAACTACAGGCAGACTCTTAGGAAAACGCCCAAGTTCCTAACAACTGGTTATGTACGTATCATTAGGTATAATCGTATTGTATAATTAGATACATGGCGCCTCTCATAGACCGGCGATTCCCAACTTGTGTTCCGTGAACTTCAATTACCGGTCTGCAAAGTGAATCAAGAAAGAGAAATCCTGAGAGTCATTGCAAAACACACCAGCAATATCATCAGTTTAGATGGCGATACATAATCGTAGAATTCTCCAGACCTGTATTTGAAGCAATAATTTTAATACATATTTCGGGCGATTTGGAAAAAAAATTATGAAATTGGGCACCGGTTTGGCTGCAGCTGAAAAATCATTTTGCCGGTCCGTAACACTAAAAAGAATGGGAAGCTCTGGCATGGAATACAGCAGCAGTAGCCTGTCGATAGCAGGTAAGAGCGGCACGTTATCCTTAACTGTAGCGACAAGAAACGAAACCGATTTATTTATCTAAACACTGTGCATTACATGACAAAAAGGAATAGCAAAACCAAAAGGATAAGAAATCGATAGACCTTCTCCTTCTCTGTCGTCTCCGTTTGTCTTAGAGTGGATGCTGCTGCTGCTGCTGCTGCTGTTGCAGATGACTCATCGGCGGCATCCACTCCATGGATCCACGTCGAATGATAATCAAAAGACGCAGGCAGCAGCAGATGAGCCCGCCAGTCGTCTGTCTGTGGTTCCGTCGGAAGGCGAATGATGGGTACTACGATAAGGCGCCCTCCCTCCTTCCCTCCTTTCCTTCTTCCCTCCCTTTCCTCCTCCCCCTCCGCTTCCTCTTCGTCGTCGTCGTAGGCCTATACGCGAAGAACAGCGTTAGCCCTGTAGGCCTACTTGGCGACCGTTAATCCCGGCAACTCATCAAACGGCGCAATAACATTCCGGTTGTTTACGATCGGCTTAGCGACTGTCACGTTCATCATCATCATTATCATAGTCGTTGACCTCATCGTTGTCAAGGTTGGGATCAGTTTCTTCTGCTGTTGAAGTTCTGTATAATCACCTCTCATCCGCTTCCACCATCTCCTCCTCCTCTCCTCCTTCTCTTCCTCTCCTGCTCCTCCTTCTCTCCTCCTCCTCCTCTCCTCCTCCTCCGCTTCCCTTTCCCCATCCTCTGTCTCTGGCGATGCGTGCGTGTGCCGTTGCGCTTGCATAGAACCAGTCACCACTGTGATTTAACCACGCGCCAGCAACTGCCGGCATCAGCTGATGCATGGGCTGGCACCAGCTGCTTGCACTAGATGCTGTCTACAGCAGCTTCAGATGCAGCAACAGCGTGTTTTATAGCAAAAACGATAAGCAGAGTAATATTCAGATGCCGCTAGTTAAGACTGCTGCAATTAAGTTTCAGTAAATAATTATATCATATCTAACTAGGCTTGTTAAAATCATGCACTGTGCTCAACTAATTACAATATTTTTTATAGGTTGAGGGTGGGCCAATGACCTGGCTTCTAAAAATAGCCGGGCCTTTGGGCATTTGTTCCATGTTCCCCTCCGTCCGTCTGCCTTCTGCCTGCCTGCCTGCCTGCTTTTCTCCATGTATGTTTGTATGCCAGACTGTTAGGCTATCCAGCACAACCTCTTTTAACCCCTTCGTTCAGTCTCCATCGTTATCGATCTATCCCGAGGGTTGCGTATGGTTGCAGCTTCAGATACTGTTGCTGATATCGCAGTGGCAGATCTCGGAGTCGGACTGTGAAGGCGGATGGGCGGAGAAGGCGGACAGTCGGATATCATCCATGTATCACGCGCAGGCGTGTGATGCCTGGGCTTATGAGGCGACCGATTGGCCGAAGGGGAGATCGTTCTCCTAATGTCCCATATAGGTCGCCTGGATAGGAATAAAAATCAACTATTATTATCTGCGCATCCTACTGAATCGCCTTTTTTTCATTATGTTTGCCATTCTTTTGTGATAGGGTTGTTGGGGTTTCTGTTTGCCATTGTTTACTACGAATGTTATTTGTCTTCTTATTACAATCTGCGTGGACTAGATCGATGCTTATATTGGATGAACTGTGACTAGATTCAGTATGAAAAAACGTACAGAGCCAGTATAATTTCAGCTTTATATCCTAAAATCGCATCAACTCAATTTGGATTAAATTAACCTCCTCAGAGCTCTTTTGAACCACAGTATAATGTCTTCTGATCTTTCACCATCGTCATCGGCATCATCATCATCATCATCATCATCATCATCATCATCGTCATCGGCATCATCATCATCATCATCATCATCGTCATCATCGTCATCGTCATCGTCATCGTCATTATCATCATCATCACCGCGATATCATGCGCTATCAGGATGTAAATTATTACGTTTCTAAAACAAGTTAATTCAATAAACGAAAATACAATACAATACAATCCATTCATCATCATCATAATCATCATCATCAACAACAACAACAAAGCAACAATATCAGCAGCAACAACAGCAACAATATGATGTATGCCGTAACTATACGGTTCCTTGTGCTCATCAAAAATTTTTGCTAACAGACTATATATATATATATAGCGTTGTTTGATGATAGTATGATTGAGATCATAGCTTTGATGCTTCTGCAGAGTTCTATTCCAGTGAGGCTTAAATGCTTTAATGAAGGTCAGCCAAATTTGTAAAGTTCTATAAACCAAGGCATAATAAGATTATATATATATATATATATATAATCTTATTTATGCCTTGGTTTATAGAACCTTATATATAATATATATATATATATATATGACTGGGTGGAATGAACTACATGCACTGATCTAATCCAGACGAATTTAATCACTAACTTACACATCCACTCACCCTGACATTTGTTAATAATCGTTTCTATCTGTCTGTCTGTGCGTCTGTCTGTCTGTGTATCTGCCTGTCTCTCGTATATTTAACTCTTGCAGATGCAACCTTGAAGAGTGGAACTGCTTTCGAATCAATGCGAATCCATCTGAGTGTGAATGATCGCAGGACCACATGCAGAGGTTGTTATGTGTTGGTGATTGAGATTCAGTCGCGATTGGAGCTGCTATAAATCTCAGACTTTAATTCGTAAAACAGCGATTGTATAAGGAGCGGAAGATAGAGCGGAAAGGGGGAATCTAGTCGAATACGGGAACAGAGCCCTCCATCTTCTCCCTCATTTCCTTTCAAGTGGCTGACTCTCACTGGACCCTATCTCCAATCTCTAGTGTCTATCCACCGTGAATGGCGGATGTGGTGCTTTCTCGGCACGGTGGCAATCAACTGCGCCGTCGCGAATTGCTGCAAGTTGCAACCAGACCGGATGTCGTCTGCTATTTTGCTGTCACGTGCTCCACGATCGATGACGCGTTTTCCGCTCAGTCCCGGAAACGAATTCCAATTTAATTTAATCATCTACGATTAGGCGAGACGCTTTAGTCCTGTGGCCACTTGGCGTCGAGGCGTCTATTTAAATGCTATCTAAATGCGAGAGGGCGACCTACCCAGAGTGCCTCTGGAACCAACGAAGGCTAGATGTAAGGGAGACTCAATAAAATGAGAACCATAGATGTTGAAATGGAGACTGGCGGTAGAGGTTGAAACGATGCGATCTGTAGGTATACTGAGGTAGAGATAAAGTTTGAAGACGACTTGAAGCTGACGCATCCATTATATATGCAACCAATTTAAAAGATTAGTTAACAGTGTTGAGGATGGCGAAGAAATGAAGCCATAGACAATGTGTGATTGTGCGCAATTGACCAATAATGGCGGTCGGTGGATTCCTTTATATCGCTCGAGAATAATCCGTCCTTAAATCCGAACGCCTTAATTACGTCATCTTTTACTTTTGCTGTCGTCATATGCTGAGTATCACGATACAGTGAGGTCCAACAATGCTGAGGAGAGGCAAGGACGAACCAAAGACCAACTATCAGACGCTTGAGTATGATTCCTCTCAGAATAGCGAAAGTACCGGTAAGTCGCTTGTCTATTCAGTACATAATATCATTCTGTACAATAGCTAAAATGACATAGGCCCCTACAGCTATCGCTTGCCGCAAAGACGTATACAACAAGTGGTCCACAGTAGGCAGCAAGTATGTTCCAATTCGATACTCTCACATCATATATTGAAGGTAGAGCAAAAGTATTAACGCTAGTCTTTTAGAATCTAAGTCTGCAAAATAATATGGCATGTTTCACTTTTACTTAGATATGGTGCACGGTCTGAAAATGTTCCATATAGAAAAATAGTACATCAAAATATCATCATGATGTATCACCAGGGCCGTAACGAGGTGGCAGCGGGGCTGTGGCCCAGGGCGCAAATGAGGAAAGGGCGCAAATCTCAGGTTGGAAAAACTTATTATGAATTCCATAAACTGCACTATTTTCAAAATGTGGGGGTGCCAGATTGATGCTAGGCACAGAGCGCAATAATAGTTCGGTACGGCCCTGTGTATCACACCAAAGAAATCAAATAATGCTTATATTTGTTATTTTATACGGCATTGTGACGACAAACACGACCACCAGAACCAGTCAAACACGACCCTCTGAGAAACCTGGAACCCCTTATCAACCAAACTCATTAGCAACTATTTCACAAGCTTCACAACTACTTCACACCTACTTCACAAGCATTTTTAAGGCCAGCCCTTTTTAGAAACAGGCTTTCTTAGCAACCAAATTCAAGGTCAACCTTAGTCATCTGGCAACCAATCACCTTAGCAACCAAACGCCTTAGCAATTAATCAGACTTCTTAGCAACGGTGGGTCCTACTCCTTACAGTCCTTAACAATCGAATACCCGAGCCACCACATTTACGAACTCGGTCTCTTCAGAAACTGTCTCCATTGCAACCTGCCTCCTAAGCAGCCATAGGAAACTTACAGACCATTTATTGCTCTGATTAACAGTGCAATTATCTACATTGAAAATTATAGAATTAACTTCTTCAGTTAACTGTTTTCTAAACTGTAGGCTTAAACAATAAGATTCTGTACAGCCAAACTTAAGTCAATGGTCACTGCCAGCATGGCAGATGAACAACACCGAGCAATACAGTGAATATAGCCACAGGGCAAAAACGAGTAAGAAATGCTCAAATCGTTATATCATGAGGTCCATGAGTATCATGGTCTACGCTGTGAACAAAGCAACCTTCGCTGGTTAACGGGAGTAAAACACCCTCGAAATTAATTCAATCATGCAATACAGACTGAGAAAGCAACCACGCAGACGGGTAAACGCCAGTGACGGATTGGACAACTCTTCATAATCTTATTTGAAGCTGCGTGTATATCAGGTGTGCCTACTGAGGAGCATTTGGATGGATCGAAGTGGCAGGTATTTCTTGATACGGGATTTGTGAATTTCCTTTTAGATATCATTGACGAAGCAGTTTATCATTAGATTTTCTCTTCTGTTTATTAGCATTTGCAACGAAATCAGTTACTGAAATGTTACAAACAGAGTTTTGAATGTCTATAGTCGCAACAAAATCCTCTCTCCTAATCGCTCTTACTCACTGGTCACATAAATCTTTATCTTGAATGGGTAAGACATGTTATGAAAGCTTTATATCCTTGATGCTTTCGTGACCCTCACTCGCATCATCAGTCGTTGATTGTTGCATCTTGTATCCACTTCGACAACCACACGCTGGACAGATGACCAAGTTTACAGATACGCTGTCGCACACATATATTCTAGTAGGCCTGTATACATACATGTTTCCACGATCATGCCAACGCGTTAATCTGACTTGTCTCTCCAACTGCACCAGTCCGACACCTCGACATAGGTGAAAACAACCCATATGATACAATCGCACAGAACCTATGTATACAGCCCAAGACGCCTGTCGTCATAGGCCTATTTAGATAGGATTCTTACATTCGCTCATTCTTCCTTATGTTGTAATCGCAATATAGAGATCTCAAAGGCGCTCCCAAAACAAGTCGGAGAACCAGGTCATTCACAGGCGCTTACGTAGTCCAGTAGCGTCTCACCAAATTAAGTCAAATTACCATCCCCTGCCTTGAATTCTAGAGCAACCCCCAGGTCGACTCTTGCCAACTTATAATTGTAAGAGGCTCGGAAGTCACTCAGAACTGTACATCAATTCATTAATTCATTACGGAATTTATATAGCGCTTCTTTCAGGGTTACTACTCGGGAGCGATCCACTCTTCTTCTTTTAAAACGGGGGTTCTCCCAGCTAGCCCCTCTATTGATAGACGCCATAGCTAGTGGCTTAGTCCAAATCAAACCTTAAAACAGGACTAGACTGCCACAAATTAGAAGTTTGGCCGGTGAAATTATGTTCTACATCTCGCCACCCAAATCTCATCCTGGATGACCTCAAATCTCCTCTGCCTGAACTCCTCCAAAACCGAATTCATTCTGATTGGCTTCCGTGAGCAACTGAAGAAAACTCCTGATCCCTCAATTTGCCTCAACCCTGATTCCGCATCCCTCACACATTCCCTGCAAATTCTCCTGTCCGCAACCTAGGCACAATCTTTGACCAAAACCTCAATTAGTTTCGCTGATCACATCACCCACCTTTCTCGCTCTTGCTTCATGCATGTTCGTGATCTTCGTAGTATCCGCCTTATACTTGACTCCAAAACTGCACCCACAATAGCCACATCAATAGTTCTCGCTAAATTGGATTACTGTAAGTCCCCTTTCCTCAATATAGACACCACCCAATTAAACCGCCTCCAAGCCAATCAGAATGCTCTCCTCCGTGTTGTCATCCAATCCCCAAAGCATAACCATATCACTCCTGCCCTCAAATCACTCCACTGGCTCAAATACCTGAACGGATCGAATAAAAGGTCATTTCGCTCACCTACAACACACTGCAATCCTTACAGCCCACATATCTCCGTCAGTTGTTCACGATTCAGCCACATCGTTCAACCCATTCCTCTTTCATCCTCACTCTGCTTCGCCCTCCCGTCAACTCATAGCTCAAATTTGCAATTCGCTCCATAGCTATTGCTGTCTGTCCATTTGGAACAAACTCCTTCCAGCATTAAGACAAATATGCGATCCGTCCAACGAACTCACAAACACCTCACCTTTTGCTATCTCTCCCACGTACATGTAGGTCTTTCACCCACAACTGAAAACACTGCTCCTTCGCAAATTCTATCCTAATTCCTTCTCCTCCCCCTCCCTCCCTCCATCTCCGTTTCAACTCCAAACACCATCCACCTTAGCCGTCTGCCTGTCTGCCTGCTTGACTCTCTGGATTTTGACCTTCTGCCTATCGGTTCTGTTTTGATTAAGCGCCTGTGAATAAGCTGGTTCCTGCGATTTCGCTTTTGTGGGCGCTGTAGAAATGTGAGATTACGATTAGACTGTAGTAGTCTAATAATTATGGTATATAAAATACGACACAGGTGAATTGCATTTTTAACTTCAGCACATTCCACGTACACATGAAGAGACGGTTCCCATACAGTGTCCAAACAGGCCTGAATTAACGAATGCAAACCCGGGTTCACGGTTACTCAATCGATTAACCTGGTCATTTCAGCTAAGCCTAATTGATCAAGTATTTGAATTCCAGCTGTTGGCCCCACGTGATCTGACCTTGTGACTTCAAACAATGTACGTAAGCCCACATTGTTTTGCTGGACAGTCGCTCACCGTCACACAGACACAAGTCTTGATTCGAAAGATACGCGAGTGTTCTTCCGATAAGAAACATGACAGCCTATGCAAACCATAAACCTATAGATTACGTAATTATATGCTTGTAGCCAGATTGCGAATCTATCTAGAAGTTCTTGCGTAGGCCCATAGGCCATTGAATGGAGCTCTTTCAGTCTCAGCAGGTGTCATCAGTTGCGACTCCATAGACTTGGAACTGCTGTAATTGTTGCACGAGTTGCATAATATTGCATACGTGCTTTGTAGACTACCGACGTGTATCATTATATTACATCTACTCACCATGAGTTGTCTTGACTCTAATGAAGGCACGTATACGTAGAACTACGGTTTGTGAATTTTCTGCTGAGATTTGTCAAAAATGTTTCCTTCGACTGTCATCGTTTTCGATGTTTAAATATGTCAACTGATGCATGTGACGTTCAGAACATGAATATTCCTACTGCAGGCATGTAGGGTCTACTACATAGATGGGCCTAATTACTAGGCCCAAGCATGATTGAAATGCATAATGCTCAGGCCCGTAGCCAGTATGAGGCAAGACGAGGCGAGTGCTTCGTCTTAATTCTAAAGACGAAGCAAGACGATAAAAATACCTCTCGTTTTGCTTCGATGTGAGAAGTAAGATAACGTGTTACAGTAGGCTAAAGAGTATTTTATTTCGTTGCCTATAGGCCTACGTACTTGAGTGGCTTCTTCTCGAAGCGTTCGAGCGTGCATCATCTTGCTTCGACTTGAGAATTTGAAGAGTAGGCCATTAACATTCTCTCGTCTATTCCAATCTGAAGGAAGCAACTCTTATAATAATAATAGTAACAATGACAACGCTTTATGAAGGACGTTCCGCAGATATTCTGTATCATGGCGGAACCTTGGAATATGGCCAATGAGGCGTGTCGCCGTGCGCAAAAACTCGATCCAAGCACCTGATCCGGCATGCAGGAAGTCCGTCATGGAGGGCGCTACAGTAATCAAGGTAACACAACCGAGTTGAGTCGGTGTCAACAAAGTTGACCACCACCTATACGCAGATGACACGCAATTACATACCGTTATGCCCTTCTCCCAAGCTTTTTCGACCTCCATTGCACAGTTACTCAACGCGGTTAGTCTATTATCTCAATGGTTGTCGTGCAAACTCCTCTGCTTCAACCAATCCTAAATGGAATTCATCGTAATAGAGCCCGTTCATTGGATTTTGACAAAATTTTGGACAAATTCGGGGTTGCGCAAGTGTGTGTTCCCATTGTCGCATAGGCCTACAGCTGACATTACACGTCCAAAGTAGGCCAACTGTTGTCACTTATCTGCTTATGATGACACGACTTACTTGAGCATTGGCAAAATGAATACTTATAGAATAGAATAGAAGTTTATTGAAACCATCATTGACAATTCATTACACATGAAAATAACATTCATCTGTCTAAGTATAACTAACTAATAAAGTAAATCATTTAACTAAATAGGAGAGGACGGACAACAGGAGTTCCGATTGGGATTGATCCCCACTTGGAAGAAACACCTATTTTCAACAAATGACAGAATCATTTTGGATGGCGGCTTATATTAAGCGATTATCAAAGTACTTGAGTAAGTAATGTCTTAAGCCATTCATCAGATGATTCAAAATAGATTAACGGTATATCAATTGTGACAGGGTAACAATAAGAAATAAGCTAAACTAATCTTATCTAGTGTAATCCTACCACATCAAACAATTATCGGAAGACTGAAATTGAAAGGTTGTATAGAGCTGTCTCAAGTAAAATAGACAACTAGGTATTTATAAGATGAACAAAGGCAGCGAGTGAGATTACTTAGACACATTATGTTGCAAGAAGTAAGAGTTTAAGAGTTTGGGAGGAAGAATTTGAGATCATGTTTGAACAGATAATAGTTAGGAAAGTTTCTAATTTCAGTAGGGGGAGCGTTCCAAATTAGCGGACCAGTGGCCTTGATAGAGAATTTCCTTGTGTTAGTTCTGGATGCCAGAACTCGATAACCGGAGGAGCCTCTGGTTTCATGGGAATGAATTTCAGAGCCTAACGAAAAATAATTCTGGAATTTTATATAGTTAGGAGATGATTTTTAAAACGGTAAACGAAAAGTCCAATTTGTAAAGTCCTGATCTGGGTTATATTTAATAGTTTGTGTTTGCGAAATATGGGGGCAGTGTAAGAGTTTCTGGGTAACCCACCATGAATCTTATCGCCTTTTTGCGGGATTGTCAGTTTATAGAGTCTAGACTCGTAATTTTGAGCCCAGACTAGACTACAAAAGGTCAAATATGGATAAATCATTATGTAATACAACTGCTTCCTGATTTTCATAGGCAATTTGTGGACAATCTTGGCAAGGATGCCGACGTTTCTAGATATTTTGATAGTAATGTTATTTACATGAGCTTTCCAGGTTAGGAATGCGCTACGAATGCCCAAAAAACGTGCTATATCAACTTGATTTATCAGAGTACCTTTAATGTGCATGTCTAAGGTAGCTGGTTTGGCCTTTTTATGCGAATGGAACAAAATGAGTTAGTTTTATCGATGTTTAGAGTTAATTTGTTTGCTGCGAACCACTCTGCAACCCCACCCAGCTCTATGCTGAGGGTGTCTATGAGTGTCTGATAGGAAGCATGGGAGAAGAATAGATTTGTGTCGTCAGCACTGAATATCATATGAATGGTGGAGGAGATAGATGCAAAGTCGTTGATGTAAATGAGAAACAAAAGTGGCCCCAAATTAGATCCCTGGGGACACCATAGTTGTTTAATAGGATATTAGAGGTATGTCCATTGCAGTAAACTCCTTGAGTTCTGTTGCGGAAGTAGCTCTTTAGCCAGTTCAATGGGATACCCCTTATGCTAAAATGCTCTATTTTTTTAGCAGTAGGCCTATAGCTTGATTAACTGTATCGAATGCTTTGGCCAAGTCTAATAGGACCCGCACCGAATATTCCTTGTTATCTATAGCTTACGAGAGTAATTCGTCGATGCTTGACTCAACGGCTCTTGTTCTACAACGCTTTATGGCGAGCTTATGTTGGCAAAGGATTTGTCCGCTATGGCGAGCTTATGTGGTCATCGAAATGTTACGGTTTAACTGTTTTTATTGTCATAGCCATAAATCTGCAAGTACCTGTTAAACACGACTGCCCTGGTTACCAAAAGCGACTGGCGCCGCCACTGAGAACCATCAGACACACACACACACAAAGAGAGAGAGAGAGAGAGAGAGAGAGAAAGAGAGAGAGAGACTCAGATAGAGAGAGAGAGATAGAGAGAGATAGAGAGAGCGAGAGAGAGAGAGAGAGAGAGAGAGAGAGAGAGAGAGAGAGAGAGAGAGAGAGAGCGAGAGACAGAGACAGAGACAGAGACAGAGACAGAGACAGAGACAGACGGAGAGACAATGAGACAGAGAGACAGAGAGAAACAGAGAGACAGAGAGAGGGAGATTGAGAGGGAAAGGGAGAGAGAAAAAAGGGTTCTAGGACAAAATGGTACGGACAAGATGGTATGAACAAAATGGTACGAACACAATGGTATGGACAAAATGGTATGGGAACAAAATGGTAGGGGACAGAATGGTAGCGGACAAAATGGTATTAGGACAAAATGGTATGGACAAAATCGTATGGACAAAATCGTATGGACAAAATCGTATTGGACAAAATGGTATTAGGACAAAATGGTATGGACAAAATGGTATGGACAAAATCGTATGAACAAAATCGTATGGACAAAATCGTATTGGACAAAATGGTATTAGGACAAAATGGTATGGACAAAATGGTATGGACAAAATGGTAAGGACGAAATGGTATTGTACAAAATAGTAGGCTGACTGATAAAATGGTAGAGATTTAAGGGGTCTAGGACATATTTCCACTCCCCGGACATTTCCCCCAGGACATTTCCCCCGATTGATCACTAACATAGCACACATATATATAAGTTGTGTATCATATTAGTCATATTAATTAAGTATATATGATTAATGTTATATATATAACATATATATATGATTAATGTCCGGGGAGTGGAATGTCATGGAAAATATATATATATATATATATATCAGACTATGTTTGATGTGCGTATAGCAAACTTTGGTAAACTATAGTTTAGGTTGGCAAAGTAATTTTTCTTGCAAATATCATGCTGTCTAAATTTGAAATAGAAACTGAACTGATGAACAGAATCCTTGCATAAATTTAGGCTGGATTAATAATATAATTAGAGTCTTGTTTAATCAGAAGCTGGACTGATGACAAGAATTATGCATAATTTGAAGTAGGACTGATGATAGGAATCCTTGCTAACATCGATGCTTGACTAATTGAAAGAATCTTGTTTAATCAGCAGCTGGATTGATGAAAAGAATCATGTTTGTTTATAAGGGAATTGATGAAAATGATCGCTCTTCAGATCAGAAGCGGGATCGATGAGAAAACGATGTTCAATTAGAAGTTGGATAGTTTAGAAGAATCATGCTTATAAGGCGAAGCTGGATCAACGAAAAGTTATACTTGAATGATAGAGGATTCGATAAGAGAATTCTGCTTTAACGAGATGGATGTTAAAAATTATGCCTAATTAGAAGCTGGATTGGTCCAAAGAATTATGCTTAATTGGAAGCTATTATCTGTATCCCTTGAAAAGAGAGGGGCTGAAGAAGATGTTTAATTTACGAAAAGAATTATGCTGAAATGGAAACTAGATCGAATCAAAGATTCCTATTTTAAAAGAAGCTGGATTGATATAGAAAGCCGCTAGAATGGATGCATGCTTACGTGGAAATGGAATACCATTTTGTCCGTACCATTTTGTCCGCTACCATTTTGTCCGGTCACCGAAAAAAAGTAGGTCCAACAACCATTAAAGTTCCTTCACCAAAATCGGATCTTGTTTTAGGCAGGCTTATGACCACAGTATACCGACCAATGCTCTAAAAGAACTGGAGGAACAGTCTAAGTATATGGACTATATGACCTCAATTGA
The DNA here is from genome assembly GCA_959347315.1 of Bimastos eiseni. Taxonomy (NCBI): domain Eukaryota; kingdom Metazoa; phylum Annelida; class Clitellata; order Crassiclitellata; family Lumbricidae; genus Bimastos; species Bimastos eiseni. The sequence continues at coordinate 17,508,507 of OY365812.1, forward strand.
TGAGCAATAATAAATGGGCCTGTGGGAGTATATATCGGTTTTTCCTGTAAGCTTGCTTTCCAAATGGCCGATTTTACGTCTGTCACAAATGTCCAAATTTGTTCGGGTTAGGAGTAGGCCTACATAAAACTGTAGGCCTAAGTAAACTTTAATGTGAGTAGTTGCCAGCATCTATTTATTTATCGACGGGCGTAGGCCTATACGCGCCAAGCACAAAGATTAGAGATTTATTTCATCGTCGTGTGGATTGGTCTGCCGGTTGAAACGAGTTGCTTCTGTTTACGACGCATTACGCCTATATGTTGTTCCGTATAATATTTATAGTTATCGTAAAAGCAGTTGGAACTTGAAAATGCTGTGTTAAATATTGATAATAAAGTTTTGTGATTGTATATCTTGCTATTATACGCCCGGTGTGATCGCAGTTATAAGTAAATGAGCTAGGCCTATGCGTCAAAAATGATATGTCAGTCCTCTTTTTTTAATTCTTACGATGACACTGGATATGAGAGACTATGACGACGACAATGACGACGACAATGACGATGACAATGACGATGATTATGATGATGATGACAATGATAATAATAATAATAATAATAATAATAATAATAATAATAATAATAATAATAATAATAATAATAATAAGAAAATAAAAAGTTTAATGCTAATAATTTCAGTTTAATTTCAAACTGACAAACCGCAGTATGACTACACATGAAGTATGAATCGAATGATGAGAAGCTATTACAAGAGTCGAATTTAACTGTTGGCAGCCACGCCGAGCGCCCATTACGTTATATGGCCTACACCTTATCTGTAACAAATGCGAGAGAATTAAAGGAAGTCACCATTACCGGCGATGCGGGTTTCGAACTGGGTTTCTCAGCTCTGCGTCTCAGGGTGTTCCCCATTACTCCACGGCCCGACGAAATTATGACTGACGATGACGTTGGCGATGGCGACGACGACGTCGACGATGATGATGATGATGATGAGTTCTCACTAAATTGCGAGCAAATTCCACAAACCTAGTTCCTTATTTATACTATTCAGCTCTAAAAGGTTATTTAATCCTCCCAGAAAATCCTTAAAGCTATTTCTTGCTCTTGGCGCCATATCCATTTTACACTACTACAAAATATCATAGGCAGGAATCGCATCATGATATCACGTGTATAGACATGTTCCATCTTCTGCCAATTTAAGTTCACCAATCAGCCAATCATGCCTTAGTTAATACACGATGGCCCGATCGAGCTTGTTTAACTAATAGACCTGTAAATCTAGATCTATTACAAAGCAATTTGATTACACTGCTTAGGCCTAATCGAGCACTATGCAAATCGTTCCATTATTAAAAATATATTGTTTAATCGGATATCAATAACTGATTTATTTATTTATGCTGGCCCAGTGGTCAGTGGCTTAATTCGGACCGTTATATGGTACGCACCATACATTGATATTGACCGTATGCAGTGATCATATGAACTCTACTTGCTAGAAATCCACTGCCATGCATGCCGATGATACCCAACTCTAGCTATAGGCCTATTCATACATCTGCGACTAAAATTAATAAGGCTGCAAGTGCTTCAAATAGACTTCGTGCCTGCATTAACGACATCGTGTTATATGGATCGAGCCAGTTCATATACATATATTTATTATATATATATACATATATATAACGTAGGCTTAACCCCGGAAAATCCGAGCTCATCTATAGCTCGACTGCTCTTCTATAATTAAGCTCCAATTACAGTGTGCTGAACTTTCACTCTCTATACTTCCTTCTCTCGATTCTACCTATGATGGAATTTTGGAGTCATCCTTAACTCAACATTTTCCCTCAAATCTCAAATATCTGCCATCTATCGAACGTGCTTGTTCACCTCGAAATAATCCGTATCCGCTTGAGGCAGTTGGCACTCAATCCTCACCCACAGACCACTCACAGATCAACTTCGCACTAGATCTTGACTCTTAGACTTAGTTCCTCTCGTGTGTCCAGAATACTTTAATAATTATCAGGCTGCAAGACTAAGTCGTCTTGGACGCTTAAATTGTACCGAAACCTTATCACACCTACCAGAGGTGTAACAAGGTCTTGAAAAGTGGGGGGGAGTAAGTTCTAAAATATTGTGCGAGGCGCCAAAAATTGTTGTTGCCCCCATTTTTTTAATTCTGCCCCTCCAGAATTTTGAAAAATGGCGGGAACAAATAATCTTAACAAAAGTCATCTTAAAAAGCCATTGGATAAACATAGAAAAGAACCGATTTGGGTGGCATATGGGGGGAACTGAGCACTGAAACTGGGGGGCTTTGCCCCAGTTTTGAAACGGAGGGTCGGTGCCCCTCTGCCTCCTCGCTTGTATGTATGTTGTCTGTGACACGATTTCTTATATAAGTTAGATCAGAGGCGTCAATCCTCCTCTAACTGATGGAGGCAAACACCCTGGTTCCAAGTGTCAGGTAGTCAAGATATTACTATGTTTATGTCAGAGGGGGTTTATGTCAGAGGGGGTTTATGTCAGAGGGGTTTTTGTCAGGGGGGTTTTGTCCTACACCCCCAGCTAGTCAAAAGTAGCTTTTGGGTCAAGCAAACCCCCCCAGATCAGCTTTCAGTGACACCCGCAGTTACCTTCTACAATTTATACCTCACAACGGTTTCAGGTTCGAATGTAAAAATTCTAGTTGGGATATCTGGACAAGCGATAGTTTGTCACACACACTGACACGGGTGTAAAACAAACCCTCTGACAAACCCCTCTGACATAAACCCTCTGACATAAAACCTCTGTCTTAGGCAGGACATCAACCCCCCGGACAAACCCCCTCTTGCCCTAACTAGGTTCTGCAATTAGAAGCCATATCATAATAACTGACACTACTAACAGTGTGCACAACATTACAAGTGACACTCAGTACGACTATTGGTCTAACTCAAAGTAATATCTTGACTACCAGACACTTGGAACCAGGGTGTTTACCTCCATCAGTTAGAGGGGGATTGACGCTCCTGGTCTAACGTATATAAGAAATCGTGTCACAGATAACATACATACGCTCTGCATAGACTCACCTGACGTGTTACTAATTAACGGTTTGCTAATTAACAATTGGACGACGATACCTGAGTGACCGCATCAGACATTGAAATGACACATATGACACATGCTTTACTTCAGACTTTAAAGTATACACACGTTTCTAAATAATAAAAGTAAAACAGTAATAAAAATTTAATCTTGGGGGGTTTGTCCTACTTAGGGGAGGGGGGTTGTCAGAGGTTTTTGTCAGAGATCCCACCGACACAGACATGGCTGCCGCTAACGAGTAATTTTGAAGTCGAGTACCCGGTCGAGTAGCTTAGCGAGTACCCGGGTACTCGTTAAAACCGGAAGTGCTTAACACAAGCTGCATGGTTTATGCTATACACCATGCTACAGACTATGATATAGTCTACATATATATATATATATTATATATATATATATATATATATATATTATAGACTGAGTAGACCATGACATAGGTTCTTACTAAACCTAACTCTAGCGCACCAATAAAGTTAAATCTTCAATTTAGCTACTAGCAATTAAGCAAAAAAGAAACAGAATTTGTTTAGTTTTTTGCCTAAAAAATAAAGTATGTGCTACAGAAAGCCGTTTGGAACCGGAAATTGCAATTTTCCGACTGGAAGTGCCCAAGACAGCCACGATTCGCAGGGCCCAGTGTCTGCCGATTATTATTCCCCACATCGGCCCTTCTCGGGTTGTCAACACGATTTTTGCTCATTTAGACGGTAGAGGGCCGACGTTATGGGCCCGCGTCTGAACGACGGCGTCTGCCGGCATTATTTCCTCCGCCTTATAATGACCTAAGCGGTGCCCAGGGCGCGCCCCTAGAGGAAAACTGGATGACCCATTGTGAATCAGCGCAGACAAGAACAATGCAACCAGCGCGTCGGTATGATACAGGGTCGCTAGCGGGAATTCATTCCCCGCTGTAGGCGCGATGAAGGTATATCTGTCTTTAACCATTGTTGTGCCTACAGTTTGCCCACACATGCCACTGCACGCCCTATGAATGTGGAGTGTTGGCCCGCTAGTGGAAAATGATCACCCGCTGTGGGTGCAATAGAGGCATATGTCTTTACAACGGCTATGCCTACAATATTCCCCTATAGGCCCAACGAGTTAGGAGCGTCGGCGCAATTGGGACCGCTCTAGTGTCAAATCATCGGCCGCTGTGGGCGCTATGCAGGACTATCGGTATCAAACCTTCACTTTGCCTACAGTATGCCCACACAATTCCACTGTGGGCTCTACGAAATACAGAGCGCCGGCGTTGATGATAGTGGAATTACAAAATTACCACCAACTGTAAATCTGGTTGTACATGATTGTCAGGTCAATTCCTGTATAGTTGGCATTTCTGATCTCAAAAGTATATAATATCACCCATACTGCAAACTTATGAGATTGGAATGAATAACATAGCTAATGCATGAAAGAGAAAAAACTAAGCAAGTTTGTATGATAATAATTTTTAATGAAGATCGCACCATTCATTGTATTAAAAATAGAAAAAAATGGTAACATCCAACTATACCAGTAAAATACAAAGTCCAAGTATATCAACATTAGAACTTCTGAAATATCTAAAAAATTACAACGGTCAATATTCAGAAATACTTTCACACACAACATGAAAGTTTTGATTGCATATATATGTATATATATATATATATAGCCACAAAATTTTTAAAATGAGATATGAATTAGGCTATATAATAGGCTAGAGGAGATCACATACGATTATTGGAATGCAGTATGATTTGCATGTCCACCTAGCTATCCTGTGCTTTACTTTTTGGCTGCATACATCCTTTCCTTTATTTGCATATCCCTTTACACCTTCTTTTCTCATTGTTAAAAACCGTAATTGGCTAAGTGACAGGCACAATTCTCCTAACAAGGTTTAGTACACACTTCTACAGACTTCTGTTACACTTAAATTTTTACAACATCCAGAAATATATGCTTAAGGCGAAAATTTTCTGTGCTCTATGGTAAGCAGTAGCTACGAAATGCTCATACCAAAGTGCTACGAAAGTTTCTTGATAAAATGCTATACAGACTACAAGATCATGATCACAAAATATGAATTATGTTGATAAAGTAAAATCATTATCCATAAATCACGATGACAACATTTATAGTCACAATAAAAGTAAGGAAACAGCAACTCTATACAAATGGCATTTATGATACATCACATCTGAACAAGCCACATACTAGAATACACCCTAGCATGTAGAAGATCCAACAATTGCAAGTGGCCCTGTTGTAAGCAGTGATTTTTGTCCAGATGACTCTGATACACAGAAAAAGGTATTCCAGGTATAAAATCATAACTTTTTCTACATAAATATTTAAGGAACTTTGCATTAGCCGTGTTTTGAGTCATATACATTTCAGCAACGATATCTCACCAGCTTGAACCATTGAGCCACAAACTTAAAGTATAACTGCAAATCGCCTAATAAGTTAGTTGCCGGCGAACGCATTGCGCCATGACCGTGTTACCCTCCATTCTCCAGGCTTGGGAGTGGTCCTGTCAGAATACAAACCATTTACATATGCCTAAAAAGAAAATGAATTGATATGCACCAGCTTGTACATATACAGAGCACACGCATTTGTCTTAGACATGTGTATTTCATTAATTCACACTTGGGTTGAATATGGACTCCCTTGCACAAGAGGCTTCAGTCAAAAAGCCAACCTTTGAAGATTTCCAGCTACACAAAAATTAAGTCAACCTTCTCTGTAAGCAGAGGCAAATGACCGAGCAGCTTAAGCTGCAAAATTGTTACAGGACTGCTGCTCCATTACAAGTGAAGAACAGAAACAGTATCTGCTGCTAGTTGTCTCAAGCCACAGAGCTAAGTACACAGAAGCCACAGTACTTGGTTGACAATGTAACAAAATGACATTAAATGTTATTTCTACATGCTCGATATAATTCATTCAGCAAATAAATAACAAGCTCATATACTTGAATTACGCTTATGCATTGGTCTAGATCAGTGAATCTCAACTTTTTTCGACTTAGGGCCGCTGTTATTTAGTTGAGGACATGACTGGCGGCCACAAGGTCAAACATGATTATTTTCAATTATTACAGATTTTTTAGAATGGAATCAAATGACAAATGGATAAATCCATTTTTTATTAGTGTTATTCAGTACTTTTTGATGAAAAAAATCTGCTGATATGCAGCCGGAACGCATTTGTATTGTTGAAAAAAATGACATCAAAATTAGCTTCCAAATCAAATTAATTTCATAGGACAAAATGATCACAATCACCAATACATTTTAAAATGTGAAAAGTTGAAATTGTAAAGTGTCATATCAAATTACAGAGTTTTTGCAAAACTACTAGTAATTGAAAAAAGGTGCCAGAACGCCGTATTGGCACGTTTCACAAAAAAGCACTGGTAATATTCATTTAAAGTTTGATCACTTGAAACTTTAAAAATCATTACCATGCGATTTATGTAGCTGCATATTGTTAGCAAGTTTTTCAATGTTCAGTTGAAGATTAGTTGTAGCCAGAATCATTAGTCCATTCAAATTGGAATCATTGGGCCGTGAACTGTTGCTCAATGATAGAGCCTCGTTCCTCCTCGTTGGATTTCACTACCATGCTGATTGGACATGTGCAAACAATCAACAACTTCTGAGCATCGTCGTAATGACGACATTTTGTGATGTCGCTTTTCTTTCGACCTCTCTCGCCATTGCCTGTAGAAGCCACGATTTTAATTTTTCTTCGACTCCTTGTTGTTCGCCGAGGCAGTTGGCTCATTGATGCGAGAACGGAATCTGCAGCAATAATAACAAAAGCACATAAATTAAAAATCGGTCACACAAAATGCACAATTAACAAGAAAAAAGACATTTACGACTCACGAGCGGGTAATGGTTGTACTCGAAAACACAACTTGGCCAGGCAGCTACATATCTGCATACATGTATCTCAATGCAGCATTGCAGAGGTAACCAAAGCCGCCAGTCCCACAAGTATTAAGATACATGACCATTCTTCAGTATCCCATCAAGCAACCTAATTTAAAAAAGAATGAAGTTGATTAACCTGAGAGCCTGCATAAATGGCACTGCCATATTCTAGATGAAAACATGCATTAACATAGAAGCAGCTTTAGCAGACAGCAACTGGCATGTATTATTCACCTGGTACAGATGATAAATGCAGATTCAACATGCTGTCCTCGCTGGCTCAGAGAAGATTCGTTTGCATTTCTCGCAGTTAATGGTATTATTGTTGGCCTCAAGTAAGGCTTGAAGTAAGCCTCACTAGAGTGCATCTGCGTCCACATTGGTTGGATTATCGTTTTCAACAGCAGCGTTTTATTTTTCAACGCTCTAGTTGTGGAGCATTCGGGAGCAGCCATATTGTTTACCTTACATGAATGTATTGTTCGTTATATCCGCTAAACAGTAAACTTAGTAGATTGCAATAAAGTCACTGAACAAAGTTTTGCGACGAATGCTAAACATGGATGATAAGAGATAAATAAAATATAAAAAGAAACTTACGGATGTTCAAATGAATACGAATAATTATACGGCCATTGAAATTTCGATGTTTCGCGCGCAGCATCTGTGTTCAACAACCTTATTGGTTCTGATCTAGCAGCCAAGGACCAATATACACCTCTTGCAGTGGAAGTAAGTAAGTACGCGCGGGAACGTGTTTTATACATATCGCAAGCCAACGTTCAGTACTTTTTTCACACAAAAATAAAAAAAACTGAACGAAGAATGTCAATAGAAAAATAACTTGTGGCTCACATGTCAGACACCCTTATCATCTTTTTGAATGACATTCTCAGGATAGCCTTGGTTGGGTCTCCATATAGAGTTCGCTAGTCCATTAATCCGAAGTGGTTTATTATACCCAAATAATATACAAATGACTATTCCCATTGCGTACTTTCTCATTGCGTTCTCACAGCTCCGAATACGTCCGCTTTTAATTACTTATTGTGATTGCTTTTGTGATTGTACAATCTTTGATTGTAAATGTATGATAGCCCTGTTGTGCGCTTGCAAGCGGTTCAATAAACTGAATGTCTACTTACTTACTTTTTGCCAGGTAATATTATGATTACATTTCAAGCGTTGGCCCTTTACGCTTACGAGATTGAGCATATTAGGTATAGCAGCGAAATAGTAAGTAAATAAGTAAGTAAGTAAGTACGTAAGTAACTTACTTACATACTTGCTTACTTGCTTATTTACTTACGTAAGTACGTAAGTAACTTACTTACTTACCTACATGCTTGCTTGCTTACTTACTTACTTACTTACTTACCCACGTATGGAAGTAAGTTAGTAAATAAGTAAGTAAATAAGGAGGTAAGTAAGTAAGTAAATTAGTGAGTGAGTGAGTAACTTACTTACGTGCGTAAATAAGTAAGTAAATAAGTAAACAGGTAAGTAAGTAAGTACGTAAGTACGTACGTCAAGCAAGCAAGTAAGTAAGTAAGTATTTTTTTAAACTTGAATACGTACGCATGATCAATTTATGACACCATCACAAAATAATGCCTTTCACATATGAATATGAAAACTGCGAAATCATGTGTCAATAATTTTCTCAGATTTTGTGTGTTTTTTCTAAAAGACCACGAGTGATCTAGTATTTCTCATTATTCATTTTTTATTTTATGTTACCAATGTTCGGTGAATTATTAATATGGGACCTACATCTATACTTTCCTACTTGCAAGAAAACCATCGTATAGTCGCATTTGGCGCCAAGTAGTAACGCATGTCTAACAACAGCCTTTGGCCTATATATTGGGACTCCAATGTTGAAGTCCGGCCAAACAGCGCTGCGGGCAACCTTCACTCCCCCTCACTTGCTTTCCGTTCGAATCTACGGCTGCACCTAATTACTCGTCCAAAACTCCCACCCGAGCTGTGATTGACACGAATGCACCCCGGTTTAGTTCATTAGTGTGCGCCAAACGAGGGCCACTGTGGGGCCTCCATCTTGCTAGCAGCAGTGTTGGCCCGCTGGGGGCAAGACCAAGGAACGGATTTGTGCTACTGTCATTGAGATTGTGGCAAAGTAGAGGAAGGACCACACTTCGCCAACCCCCACTATATGCCACAATTCTCCCTAGTAATCCGTTTCAGGCCCAACGGGTATTGCTGTCTGGGTGGAAGCATAGTGGAACTCGAGTAAAAAAAACTACTCGAGTAATTATTGGAGTCGTGTACTCTCGATTACCCGTGGCAGCCCTACACGCACGCAGCTCAAATTTGACAATTCAGACGCTGCTTATAATATTTATTTGATCCAAGGAATCCGTAGACTGTTCGTCTTTGCTCGTACCTACGTAGCTAACAGCCATCAATCGTTACAAAATATTATTCATCAAACGCTTGCAAAGTAATAATAGTATGACATTACAAGCAGAAAATATCAAACTATGCTTAATAATAATAATACTTGATTCAACTGCAAAGTATTAACTACTTGTAGGCAGAAACTCTGAGTTTTATAATGAAATAATAAATTGCGATCATCAGTTATATTGTGCAGCAGCCATAAGGTGGCGGAAATCTGCTTAGTGCTTGCGGTATTGCAATGTGGAATCTGTGTGTTAAAATATGTAGTCTGTGTTGTGAATTTAATTTTATGAAAATAATTATCTCGAGGAAGACGAATACTTAATTTAGTTCTAGTCATCTGTCGTAGAATAATTTCACGATTTAAACGCAAAGTTGAGGGAGTCGATGACTGTCATCATCCGAAAGGAGATAACATGAATGAAATAGAAGACGTTTCGTTTCTACCCGCAGGAGGTTGGTCTTGATATGGATTTACATGGGTGGCGACAGATGTGTAAGGGATTGATTGGGACTAAAACAGAAATCGGTGGGAAACAAATTAGGTTTGATATTTGCAGTTACACCAGGAGGCTAGAGAAAAACTTGGAAATCTATAGATGAATCCTAATGCCAGCGGGATCAGACTAGTGCCTATTGCGTATATAGTTATTGCAGAGGCTGCGGAACAGATTCAAAAGTCGCGAATCTTATGCCTGTTCTCCAAGTAACTGAACATTAATACACCGTTAAGAATATCGGTTTGATTATCCGAGACACTTGCCTCATGTAATTGCGATTACTTCCTCTATGATTGATGTGTTAGTTATTGCGACTTTTAAAAGCTGCAGTAACGACTGTTTAAGTGGTAATATCGAAGTAGCGGTATTACACTAGTTGTTTAACGACATCCTAGACTGCAAAGGCTATTGACGTCTCTAAAGTCCATTGATATAACTTTCGTCCATTTCTTTTTGTTTCCTTCTGTCATCGTTGATTTAGTGTCTGACAGGTTATTGATATGACAGTATTTGGCAAATGGTTGATGTCGATAAGGATGTGATAATGCATAGATTAATAATTAATATACATCAATCAGTTGGTGATTTGGTTTATTTTCATTTTCACCATATTGGTTGTTTTATTTTTACCGTCCTGAGGCTTTATGTGTTCTTCTTAATTGATTTAGGTTCTGGAAGTACAGGAAAGAAGGGTGTCTACGAGCCTGATAATCTGCAGAGATGCCAGCAGGTTGTATGCAGCCCTCGCAAGTCTGTCTTCATTGTTACCTGCTTTGTGCTAGTGATCATCATCATTGCCCTGATTGCTGCATTTGCGCGTCCAGGGTCAAGCAAGGTTGGCTGCATTGCTCCAACCCCGCCTCCCATTTCGGATGCCAAGCCAACTGTTGCTACGGCAACTAATGGAGAGGTGTTTCCATGGACCAATATCCGTCTGCCAGACGGTGTTGTTCCGAAGACCTACTCTCTCTTTCTCCATCCGAATCTTACGACCTTCCGATTCTCTGGAAACGTCTCCATATTGTTGGAGACAAAGAAGAAGACCAACTTCCTTATCTACCACAGCAAGGAGCTGAAGATTACGTCACAGGAGCTGTTGTCAGTTGGTTTTGATGGACACACAGCATTGCAAAGGATTAGGATTCTCAAGTCACTGGAATATATTAACCACGAACAAGTGTACCTGCTCTTTGAGTCAGATTTGAAGCCAGGACAAGCATATCGTCTTAACATCAATTACATTGGGAATTTATCGGACAATTTGGCCGGATTTTACAGGAGTTCCTATGAGACGAGTTCTGGCGAAAAACGGTCAGTTACAAAAAATGTGTATAATTCATATTGTTTTGAAATATGGCAATGATAATTATGGAATGGTGGTGGTCATTGTGATTGTATATGTGAGTGTGGTGGGTCACTTTGGTGTCCTCTCTACCTCCAAGGGCCTCCTTGTGATCTTCCACTCGTGGCCTTCTTGTTCCGTGCATGTGCAATGCTACAGCCCAGTCGAAGTGCTTTGCCTATTTTGGCACTTCATCTTGGAACTGTCTTCCACAGTCGCTTCGCCTAGAATTACCGACCCTCTCACTTGCCAGTTTCGGAGACACCTTAAGATTTTCCTGCTCGCTTGCCCAAGCGCAGACACCCATTGAAAGCGCTGCTGATTCAAGCGGCACTATATAAATGCTTGATTACATTACATTACATGATGATCAAAGGAAAAGGTTTTATTGGAAGAAATATTTGCAGTAGGGCATTACCGAGTAGACAATTTCCACCGTGTACCGAATCCAAGTATTTGGATGAACTACTTGCCGGATCTGGGTACGAACCGAATAGTAGCAGCAAATCTGGCCAGCGACTCAGCGAGTACCATCCGTAGGCAAAGTGTAGTTAACCTGCCACATGCACAGCTGCAGAGAACTATCTACAGTTAATGCAGAGTCTATAGCAACATCCTTCCTATAGCATATCGTCGCACTCTAGGTTATGACAATATATTTATTATTTAATAACGTTATTTGTGAAAAAAATGGAAAGCCTTGTCATAAAATTTGAAGTTATCAACGACATCTTTACACTCTAGTGTTGTACCGGAAAGTGGGTGGAGCCAATTCAAGCGGGAAAATTACTGATTTCGTTGACACCTGGGAATGCAACCAAAAGAAATTAAAATATATAAATTAACATAATTATTTTAAAGAAAATTCAATGGAATTTTAAATTTTTGTTTAATTAATCAATAACTTATAAGTGAGTCCAGTCCGTTAGTCCTAAATTAACTTGATCAAAAAATATTATTTTATAAAAAAAATTATTTGACCAAAAAAAGTTATTTTTAGCTAATTGCGTGTAATGTTTGCCGAGGCGAATACTTCCGAACAGTACCAATATTCGGCCGAGGCGAATGTCCGAGGCGATTTTCGGTTATGTCCTAAGTTGCAGATAAGATTTCAAAAACAAATCGGAACAGTTTAGGAAGCATAAATGCTCAAATGACTGAGAAAGGTGTGGAGAAATCTGATGGAAAAAATGGTCTGCATTTGAGATGACGAGATATGTCAACGGCGATGATGATCATGTGTAAGAGCAGATGTGAGGCTAAAGTGAAATTGGTACAAAAGACAAAATTGATTGCATGAGAACCATTCTACATCTGTCCTGTCAAATACATTGTTTATTGCTTGTAATTTTAATGATTTATTGCTCAGATTTCTAAGAGAATTCTGTTGTGTTTTATGGAGCTATGATATCTTCGTGTTTAATATTGAAAATACCTAGTGATGGATGGAAGTTAAGCAAGCTTGTCAAGTATTGTTAGTATAGCTAGTAATATCTTCTTTCTGGTATCACTGCGTTAAGTACACTCTACCATCATCATCCTGCTTACGTGGTATATGGGTATTCCTAACTTAGCGGGACTTTTGTCCCTTTTGGGTGCCCGATTGTCTCCCTTTGTAGTTAATAGGCCAAATAAATGATCTGATAGTTAAAGTTTTAGTCTCAGTAGTGTGTATCTCTACATTTAATCTATTTTCAGTTTTCTGGGAATGATTGGTTGATGGATGGTGATTGTTTATATCCAGCCACCTGTTCCTGCTCTTAGAATAAATGGCTGTTGGCTGCTATTGCTGCGCTGAGCACGCACGGCAGCTTATTTTCATATTAGTCTAGGAATAATATTATTACAGACAATAACATGAATTCTGTCTGTCTCTCTCTTTGTCTGTCTGTGTCTGTGTCTGTCTGTCTGTGTCTGTCTGTCTGTCTCTCTGTCTGTCTCTCTGTCTGTCTGTCTCTCTCTATCTCTTCCCCTCCCTCCCTCCTTCCATCTCTCCCTCCCTTCCTCCCTCCCCCCTCTCTCCCCTCCCTTCCTCCCTCTCTCTCTGTCTGTCTCTCTGTCTGTATATATATATATATATATATATATTCATTTTTAGTGACTGATCTCAGTAAGATTGTATGTTATGATAGCATGTCTAAGAAGAGTTGAATTTAACTGTAGGGCTGCCTTCATTTGTTCTAATGGTCATTTTATGGTTGCCACTTAGTAAGTTGAAGGCTGAGTCAGTCTTTACAGGGTTTCGAGCATGACTTTCCCCTTGATGTAGCACTCTTCATGCTGGAGTGTTACCAAGAGCGGAGAGCATGTCGTCCCTGCACGCAACAGAGCAACAGAGCTCTTGTAAATATGTGGTGACGGCACCTATTAGGCACCGCCACACCAAAGCAGAAACGCGGTACAAAATCCGCTGTTGGATAGGTAGCCAATGCAGGACACCCAGCATATAATCAGTGACATGACCAAACTTCGGAATACGGCCAATGAGGCGCACGGCCGTGCCCAAGACCCGCTTCAAGCACTCCAACCGCCCAGCGGGTAGGTCAGTGTAGAGCACACAGCTATAGTCAAGGCGAGTGACAATTAAAGAATGGATGAGGGTAGTGGTCGCGTTGATGGTAAGAGAGCGGGAGACAACTCTCAGCTGGCGCAGCTGATAGTAACAGCTGCGACAGAGCTGATGAATGTGTGCTGTGAATGTGAGTTCCTGGTCTAGGATGACACCTAGATTGCATACAGTGTAGAGAATGTAAACTGCGGAAACTCAGGGGCAAGGGCTGTAAGATTAAGTTTTGTGAGCTGTTGGCGCGTGCCTAGCCAGGTGAATTGGGTCTTGGATGGGTTGAGAAGCAGGCGGTTTGACGACATCCATGCCCCAAGAATATCCAGTGCTAGCTAGGCTCATGGCTCGGACTGTGGGAGCAGCATCGGATGCCAGGCAGTGCATGTTTGCCTGGACATCATCAGCATAAGACTGGCTTAGGGTAGAGTTAGCTGCGAGAAGGAGGCCTAGGTCGGCCGTGTACATGATATAAGGAAGGGGACCCAATACCGATCCCTGGAACAAACCAAAAGGGGCAAGTTCCCAAGGAGATCTGGTAGGCCCGTAGACAACTGAGAGGGAACGATCATGCAAGAAAGATCCTAGCCATTCAAGGAAGTTACCAGAAAGGCCAAATGAGACAGAGAGGTGCCTAAGAAGAATATCGTGGTCCACGCTATCGCTATCAAAAGCGGTGCTGACATCTGGCAATGACAGAAGAGTCACTTGCGACCTATCGATAGCCCCATATATATCTGAAAGTACGCGAATCAGATGGGTCTGAGGTAGAGTGTTCCTTGCGAAAACCCGATTGATGGACAGGGAGCAGATTATTCCTTTCCAGATAAGCAGCAAGTTGAAAACAACAATCTTTTCGACTTTATATATATATATATATATATATATATATATATATATATATATATATATATATATTTAGAATATGAGTATTTTTATTTTATTGTAATTGCTGTGCTACTGCTGTTGTTAGGCTTTATTATTATTATTGTTATTATTTATTATTATTAAGTATTATTATTTTCATTAGTATGCAGCAATACTTTTTGCAGTGTGGTAGTGCTCAGTCTGCACATTTGATATATATATGTATATATATGACCTTGGTCAAGAAATGGGACCACTTGTTGGTAATCGTCTTGTCAACAGTTTCCATGTGCTGATATCGTAAGAAAGTCATGGGAAAAACTTCAGTTTGTTTTGTCCTAAATGTCTACCCTTTTTAAATGAAAATTAAAAGTTATTTGACTGGAAATCGCAGAGAAAGTGACGACCTTTCTGTTACCTGATCATGTATGAGACAATTTGTCCCATTTCTTTGCTGAGGTCTCAGGCCATGTTTAGGGTTAATATGCTTTGAGTAGTGCAGTATTGTTTGCATATATTATTATTCTTCCTGACCTTGTTTGTTTGAGTGTTGTTAGCTTGTTTAAACTGAATAGGTGGTTGGCTACAACTCATTTCGAGGCGACAGATGCACGTGCTGCATTTCCGTGCTTTGATGAACCGCATCTGAAGGCCAACTTCACCCTTGCTATGGTCCGTGAACCTCATTACATCTCTCTCTTCAATACAGAGAAGCTCAGCTCTGAAGACTTTGGAGCTGGAGGGTTGCAGCTGGACCGCTTTGCCACAAGTGTTACGATGAGCACGTACCTCGTTGCTTTTGTTTTGTGTGATTTTGGATCGAAATCAGCATATACGGAGAAAAGCAGAATTAAGGTGTGAATATGTTTTGCTTTACTATTCACAAGAAACACACTGATGGGATTTTTGCTATGGATTTAACTTGTAATGGACAGCAGTCGCCTTTTTTGTTTGAGGTGCAGTAGTTCATTAGCTTTAGTGCGACATTCTGACAAATCATGTACTGCCAAATTCTCTGTTTACTAGAGTCTTCAATTTCATGTAATTTATCTCCAAATGTTTCTTGTGTTATGCAGAAGTTGTTTTAGATTTGGGTGGCAACTGGATGCTGTTAAGAAATGCAGTGTCATGCTGCACTAGTCCAATGAAAATTCACTGTTTTTCTAGTGAACTATTGTTTGATAGATGTAGTTGTGTATGCGCCAGAGCTGAAAGATTTTTTAAATTTGAGATTATGCATCTGATGAGCGTTTATGGATCCTTGCAATATAAGTGTTATATATTTGACTATTACATTAGAACTAGGGTTGTTAATTCCAGTTTTTGGAGCAAACCGATTAGGGCGGATTTTAAAAACCGATTTTAAACCGGTTACCCGTTTTCATTAGTGTTCTTAGAAAAATATTCTAAATTGTACTATAACACAACTCTACACGTTATGTCATGTATTACGTATCGCAATGCAGCGTCAACGCTTGATACCGAAGTGTTTTAAGTGGGTGCTTTGAAGTCAGGTCTTCTGTCTGAGTGCTGCTATCTTCGTCAGTTCTGTTTACCCTTCCCCTAGCTCACGTTCCCACGTTACGCTTGTCTCGACAAAAGGGTCGTTTATTAGCAATCGACAGCCATGTTGGAAGACACGGACGGGAAATATTTTGCTTAGCCACATCTGTGCCTTTGAAGTTGACCGACTTACTTGAGCATCTTCCTAAGGGAGGTAATCCAGGATAAGTGAGATAAATGATAAGGCGTAAAAAATAAAAAAATTGAATACCGTTTTGCAAATGACGTAAACCAGTTACCATTTTCAAACACTTCCCCCCCCCCATAGGAGACGTATGCATGTAGTTGGTGACTAATTCTTGGCAGGCAATACAGATTAGACACACCGCCTGCCCTCGAACTGTGCCCGGGTTAATTAAAGGCCAAGGCACCTCTGTCCTATTCACAGCCACCCATCTAGTCTCAGCCTCTCAGGCGACTGACATGTGTGGGGGGAGATCTGATTGGCAGCTAGCATGTATTCATTAGGCATGCCTCCATAATGTACATTCATCCAGTATCTCTAAATTGGCCAGCCGTTCCTTGGCTTGAATTGGCCAGCCATTCCTTGGCCCATAAGCAGACACAATGACTCAAATGACTTAATTGCATGGTAATGTCTACAAATGTTATCAGTCAACAGGTTGGGAAACATCCTTAGTCTTCTGTTTGAAACATGTATGTGATAGATTTTGTTATGGGAGTTGATAAGCATCTAAACAACACCCTCCTTATAACTGCTTAACAGATCTCACATGCTAAATTGGCTTAGTCGGGAGTCTTGGCATAACCATGTATTGCATTTTATAGGTTTCTGCTGTTGTTTATTCAAGTGTGATCCACTCTTAAGAAGAAGAGAGCTTGCTTGTCATATACTTTGTCTACTCGTTATCTCTAGGTGTCTATATATGCTCCTCAAGAACTGTTGAATCAGACGGATTTTGCGCTGGAAGTGGCCAAGAATGTTCTAGAGTTCTACGAAGAATACTATGGCATCAAGTACCCAATGAACAAGTCAGGTAGTAAACGACGATCAGTCTTGTCGCTTTTAATGGGAGAATGCCAAGCTATTTGGTTGCTCTGGTCCTGTTTACACCAGTTGATGCCCATTCTGCTCTTGAGGATAATGTACTGAGGCACGGTGTTACTTTTTCAGTGTATAACTGTGCTGTGACTTTGATCTTTTGAGTGACCTGCTTTTTTGAGTGACCTACTTCTTGTGATGCAAATGTTTTGCTAATGTAAACTAGTTCTTTCTTACAATGCTTCTCTGGAAGATCTGTCAAGGACTGTGTTGCAGTGTGGCTGTCCTTAGAAAGGTCAAAATTTTGATCAAATACAGACTGTATACTGATGTCCATTCCAATGGAGTGCTTTTTTACCTGTCTCTTCATCAATGGATTACAGAATCATTATATGGACAACATATTATTTTGACTCATGTGCTCTTAAGCCAAATTCAAATTAGTTGAGCTGTCTCCATATCTACAAGGCAATAATCCTTTGTTTCTGAATGCTTCTTGTTATGTACATGTTTGTATAGAGGCACTTCCTGCAGCACCTTTTAACCCTATAATGACCAGTGTGTACTAAAATGTATGGGAAAACCTATGTAGCTGGTCGTTAAAGGGTTAAGTAACTCGCAGAAGCACAGTTATGTGCTCTCGATATACTTATTGTATAACTGAAGTTTCAGATATCTCTGTCCTGATGGAAATAGAGTCCTCTGTGGTCATTTGTTATTTGCAAGTCTAGCATGATAACAACTAGACTGTCGCAACGCTTGGTCACTTGGAGAAACTGAACAAAACTTGAACCCCTTTTTTCTTGCAATTTTTAAATCACAATCGGTATTATGCTAAAAATGCTAACTATGTTTATAGATTTGCATTATGCTAAATATTGAAATTATGTTTTGCATTCATATTATAGTGAGGATCAGATATATTATATGATGGAAAATCAAGGCTTTCTTATTGCAACCAAATACATACTATATCAGTAAATACTGTGCTGAGCCTTCAGCCAACTGTCTCAGGCAAATTCTTATTTTGAAGAGAAATGTGAGTGAATCAAATGGAGATGAAATTTGAATGAATGATATGTGTTTTACTTGGTGTGTCTTGTGATTTCAGATCACATTGCCATTCCAGACTTTTCTGCTGGTGCTATGGAGAACTGGGGCCTGGTGACGTACCTCATGCGTTCCCTCCTCTACAATGCAGAGGAGTCATCGGCCGGAGACCAGCAGTGGGTGGCAGTGGTCGTCGCACATGAATTGGCGCATCAGGTCAGTGTAGGGGGGTCATTATGTGCTGTAATATGAGCACAAGGAGACCGTTAGCGGACAGTTGGTCATCGGCATCAGATGTTGGCAGTCTTAGTTTTCCCTCTGTACTTATCAGCCTATGAAAGCAAGTGTCCAAGCTAATTCCTAATGGCCGTATCCGTTATTGAGTGTAGGTCAGGTGTAGTTGTCTGTAGCTAAGCTTACTAGACTGTTGAACAAATTATGAACATCTGACTGCACAGAGAATCAACTCTTAAGTATACAAAATGCCATTCTGATACGAATAGCATGCTAAACAAACACTGACACAGGGAACACTGACTCATAATTCATTAAAAATTCATTAGACATTTATTTAGCACCTCATCAAGGTTGATACTCAGAGGTGTTCCCACCCCAGCATGAATAAAAAGAATGGTTTTATGGCTAGAGTCTAATGCATCAGAATGGAACCTGGGGTGCATGCGCAGTGCCAATGGGAGCCCGTTGCCTGAAGAGGGGTTAACCACTGAGAAGGCACTGTTCTGCTGTATAGAAGGGGACAGGGAGCATCCTCATTCCACGGAGCACAGGGAACTATGCTTCTAGTACCCGGGGTAGGGCAGCAAAGCTCTTGCAGGTAGGCTGGAGCAAGATCCAGCAGGCACTTACAGATTAGACCAGGGATTCGAAATATGATCCACTGACTTTAGGGGAGTTCTAACAGACGGTAAGGGCTGTTCTAAAGCGTGCTACACAATCATCCTGTCCAGCTAGAGTTGCCTTTTGTCCCTAACCATGTGTTGATTGTTAATATATTGTTGTCTCTATATAGCATGACTTGCCTGTATTTGTTTGGGTTCAGTGGTTTGGTAACCTAGTAACGATGAAGTGGTGGAATGACCTCTGGCTGAATGAGGGCTTCGCTCGATTTGTTGAGTATCATGGCGCCGATCATGCTCGACCAGAGTGGAATATGGTAACTATTGAATCAGATGGACTCTGCTTTAGATCTGGAAAAATCAGTTGCATTGCTCTGCCAACGGTGACCAGACAAAATGGTAGCGGACAAAATGGTACAGACAAAATGGTACTGACAAAATGGTATGGGGACAAAATGGTTGCGGACAAAATGTTAGCGGACAAAATGGTATGGGGACAAAATGGTAGCAGACAAAATGGTATTCAATTTCTACGTAAGCATGCATCCATTCTAGCGGCTTTCTATCAATCCAGCTTCTTTTAAAATAGGAATCTTTTATTCGATCCAGTAACCATTTCAGCATAGTTCTTTTCGTAAATCAAGCATTTTCAATTGAGGTCATATAGTCCATATACTTAGACTGTTCCTCCAGCTTCTTTTAGAGCATTGGTCGGTATACTGTGGTCATAAGCCTGCCTAAAACAAGATCTGATTTTGGTGAAGGAACTATAATGGTTGTTGGACCTACTTTTTTTCGGTGACCGGACAAAATGGTACGGACAATATGGTATTGACAAAATGGTATTGGACAAAATGGTATTCCATTTCCACGTAAGCATGCATCCATTCTAGCGGCTTTCTATATCAATCCAGCTTCTTTTAAAATAGGAATCTTTTATTCGATCTAGTTTCCATTTCAGCATAATTCTTTTCGTAAATTAAACATCTTCTTCAGCCCCTCTCTTTTCAAGGGATACAGATAATAGCTTCCAATTAAGCATAATTCTTTGGACCAATCCAGCTTCTAATTAGGCATAATTTTTAACATCCATCTTGTTAAAGCAGAATTCTCTTATCGAATCCTCTACCATTCAAGTATAACTTTTCGTTGATCCAGCTTTGCCTTATAAGCATGATTCTTCTAAACTTTCCAACTTCTAATTGAACATCGTTTTCTCATCGATCCCGCTTCTGATCTGAAGAGCGATCAGTTTCATCAATTCCCTTATAAACAAAGGATTCTTTTCATCAGTCCAGCTTCTGATTAAACAAGACTCTATTAATTAATCCAGCCTAAATTTATGCAAGGATTCTGTTCCTCAGTTCAGTTTCTATTTCAAATTTAGACAGCATGATATTTGCAAGAAAAATTACTTTGCCAACCCAAACTATGGTTTACCAAAGTTTGCTATACGCATATCAAACATAGTCTGATATATATATATATATATATATATATTTCTTTGATATACCACTCCCCGGACATTAATCATATATATATATGTTATATATATAACATTAATCATACATACTTAATTAATATGACTAATATGATACACAACTTATATATGTGTGTGCTATGTTAGTGATCAATCGGGGGAAATGTCCTGGGGGAAATGTCCGGGGAGTGGAATTATGTCCTAGACCCCTTAAATCTTTACCATTTTATCCGTAAGCCTACTATTTTGTACAATACCATTTTGTCCGTACCATTTTATCCGCACCACTTTGTCCTAATACCATTTTGCCCAATACCATTTTGTCCAATATCATTTTGTCCCCATACCATTTTGTCCCCATACCATTTTGTCCATATCATTTTGTCCTAGAACCCTGCCAACTTCTCTGGTATTCATTATACAATTCTAGTGAAAGTTGCTGAAGTACTTTGACAGTTGAAACATGCAATGAAAAAAAATTGCATCTACATTGAAACTTGAGTTAGTTTACTTTTAGACGTTTTCGGTAGTTTTTAGCTTAACTTACTTTGTTTTTAACTTACTTTGTGGTGAGAACAGACTTGCATTGGCTTCTTCTGCGATATGATTACATCAAAATTTTGATTTGTCTATCATCATCATCATCATAGCCCTCTGTTTGTTATTAAAATTTAATTGAAATTAAGTGTTTTATTGGAGTTTGTTGTCCTGTGGCAGGCTGGAAACGTAGCATATTGATCGTGTGTATGTTAACTGAAATTGATCAGCAGCTCTAATGATGATGAAGAAATCTGTTCATTATTTCTGTTGTCATTTAACTGTAGCTTGGTCTTTTTGTTGACGATGCTTTGAGTGTGGCTCTCTACAACGATGGTCTCATGAGTTCACATCCAATTTCAGTAGAAGTTCATGACCCAGTGGAAATCGGAGAAATATTTGATGCTATCTCTTATGAAAAGGTAAACCAATGCTCATGTACCAGCAGCTCTGGCATTTTTTAACACTTGCTGAGAAGTATGATTTTTTATGGTGATGCATACATCTATGAGTTGAGCTAGCCAGGTTAGTTTGAGCATTCTGAATTACTAAGCAGGTTTTACAGGATTTTATTCAGTGAAAAGAATGGTATCAATGAATCTTATGATGAAAAAAGATTTTATCATGTCAAAAAATGAAACAATACGGTAATAGTTTCATGTAAATCGGCTGAACTGACTTGTCTGCATGGAAGCAAATCCTTTTCGTGTTATAGGTAAGAGACTTTGTTTGTTCAACTTCTTTTCAGTCAGCTGTATTAATGACAAACACAGAGGTTTAAAACCAGACCTGAATGTGATGAGAGTTTGGTCACTTATTGTGATGCGATCACTGTTTGTTGCGTTTTCAGGGGGCATCTGTCATTCGAATGCTGGAATCTGTGCTGGGAGAGGAGACGTTTCTTGGCGGACTTCGATCATACCTGACAAAGCATATGTATGGAAATGCTGATACGGATGACCTGTGGGCTTCAATGACTCAGGAGGTAATCACACATTAATTGTTGCATCACCTCAGTATGCTTCAGTGTATTTGATGTGCTTCTATACCTATGTATGATGTGTCATAAGGAGATTTCCTTATAGTACTTTGAAATTATATAATGAAGGACATAACTTGGACTACATGCAGTAATAAGACGTGAAACAAATGCACGTAATCAAAGGAGTGTGACAGGTTACGTTTTTGTGATGTAGCCCCGCAGATGTAGGAAGGGCATTTCAAGGTCATATGACATCAATGTAGACATTTTTGAAGTTTGATTTTTGTCTGAATTAATGTTGTAGAATTTTTTCATGAAAATATCACAAGATTTTCTCATGGAAGCTAAATTTTTTAAAGTAGAATTGAGGCCAGAACTTTGACTTAGAGGCAAGAATAGGAATTAGAGCTCAGAGTCTGCATGATTCCACCTGATGCATAGCAGTCTACAAACCTTTATATGATTCGCTCTGGTTCACAACAGTCTACTTTGTAGACTGTTGTGAATGACAAACACACGTTGTTTGGTGCGTGTCTTCTGTAGGTTAAGACACAGAATTCACTGAATGTGAAGGAGATGATGGACACTTGGACTCTGCAGATGGGATACCCGGTCATAACAGTCCAGCGTAATAAGAAACAAGTCACAGCCTCACAAGAACGATTTCTCTACAACCCACGCACCAACCTATCAGACGAATTTCCATCACCTTTTGGGTATATGTCTTCATCAGATCCTTCACTAACTGGAGCTTTTACTCTGTGACTGTCTTTTGGTTTTTGTTTAGGTCTTTAATGATATCCAGGCGGTTTCTCCAGTCAATTCTCTAATGCTCCCTCTTTATCTAATCACTAGTGGAGTGTTGAAGATGTATAATTTTCTACCAGCCTTGTGGTGGTCATTGATTTATTCCATGTTACCTTGTGTATGTAATAAATGTCTTTAAATGTCTGATTCAGCAAAAGCAGTTGTATTGTAAGTGATTTTTGTGTTTCAGTTATAAGTGGTTTGTTCCATTGACGTACATTACGAAGAATGATCCAACTAGTGTTCAGCCAATTCAGTGGATGAAGAAAGGCGATGGTAAGCCTCAATCAGTGATTGGAGCAAACTGCATGTGTGATGTAATATTCTGGGACTGTAGAACTGTTCAGAGGCATGGTATGAATAATTACTAATAATCTATCGCAATCATAATCTACTGACTTCTAAAGCACCATTCGAAAGCCAAACTCAGGGCACCAGCTTATTCACAAGTGCTGATATTAACTTTTGACTTGCAGGTGTATATATGTGCTGGGAAACTGTGGTGTTGCTATGGCAAATAATGTGAGAGAAAATACAGCTATTTTGAATGGATAGTGTGCTTGGGTGAAGTTATCCAGATCAGAGCAGTTTCTGGCACGTGCTATTTAGGGAACAGCTGGGATTTTAGCCAGAAGTGACATTTTGCTGATGTAGTGTACAGATGCTCTGCAGAGGAGAGTCTAATGGTTGATGAATTACTAGTAGGCAGACGATTTATGGCAGTCATTTGTTGTGCTATAAAGCATGAGGCTGATAGCAGAAACTGGGCAACCTTTCCTCTTAACTGTTGACTCTGTTGACATAGATATAGCAAATTGAACCTGTATTGTTGTGGTGAAAGGCTTAGTAGTTAACAGTTGCCATCACAAGAAAAACCTGATGAATTGATTCAATAATTCTATGTATAAAAATTTTTATGTCCTGGTGAAACGTCAATTGACTTTGAGGGTTTATATTGGTGACTGATCCTTTTATATGGGTTCGTCTCCCAACTTGTTTGTTCTACTAATCAGGTGAACAATAGGGAATTAAGAGTTAATGAAGATGGAGTATATCTGTTAAGATGGTTGTAGCATCACTATCAAGCACTGTGTTTTCTGAATTCAGTTAGTTTTACTTTGGATGATAATCCGTCCTGGATCAAGATGAACGCCAACATGACTGGCGTCTATCGAGTCCACTATGATCTCAGCAACTGGGAGGCATTAATATATCAACTGCGCACCAACCACAAGGTCAGTAAAGTACACAGCCTCTGCTACTGATGGTGGTGAGGATACAGCAGCAGGGTGATGCTTCATCTTTCTACCTGTAAATAGTGCTTGCTCACAAGGAATTCTGCATCAAATATCTTCTATGAGTCTCATTGAGAATAAGATTGCAATGATGTTTATTGAGGACAATGGTGCTAAATTTGTGTTATTTTAATCCAATGCTACCAAGGTCAAAACATACACTTAAAGTGATTTAGGTCAGTGATGTTGTAGCTCATAGCCATTCAAAGATTTTGTCTCTTTACTCAAATTGATGCTATGCGTTAAAATTGGACAAATCCATGGTCCAAAGCCTGATCAAATGACATTTTCAGAAGTTGTCAATTATGTTGGGATGCTTATGGTCATATTTAGCTATAATTAATGTTAGCAAATTTTTATTTTGCAGAAGTTCAAGGAAACTCGTCAGTGGTACTGTTGATGTTCAAATGATGTAAATCTAGTCTAACAGCTTATTGTATAAGGCCACTGGACTAAGACATCAGTTGCAACTGCTGGGTTCTCTTGCTGTATTTCAAATAACAATTCGTAAAAAATGAACCAGAGTCATATGATAAGATGTTGTTTGTTTTGTGTATTAGGTGTTTAGTCCTTCAGATCGTGCCAGTCTAATAGCAGATGCTTTTGCATTGTCAAGGTGAGCAGTGTTAAACTATTTCCAGGTTTTTGCATAACTTGTCTGCAATGAAAGAGTGATACTGGGTTATTACCTAGCCTCTGTTTCTTTTCACTCTGAGATAAAATTCAGAAGGCATCATCTGAGTATATGATATATCAACCCCTTTACCGTGAAATAATTTTAAAAAATTCTTTCCACACCCATGTAATTATTTTAGGTAGGCCATTCTTAAAAAATATTAGTGATGATTAAATTATGTAATTTTTTATATGGAAAGCCATTACTACAATCGTTAAGCAATAATCTTTTGATAATTACGATGTAGGAGTAGTTTATACTGGATATGCGGTGAGTAAGTTCATGCATATCGTTTTGACGAGATAACTCGGGATTCACGGTAATGGGGTTAAAGTTCAAATACATTAGCAGAATTTATCTTGTTTCGTGTTCTACTGCCAGTCGTTGACGATAGATATCCATGTGGCTGTTCTGATGCTTTTGATGACACCTGAATACTTTAATTAGTTAATTACTTATGTTCTGATTAGATCTGGGCACTTGAATGTTACTGTGGCGTTGGATTTGTCTCGTTACCTGAAGTTGGAAAGTGATTACGTTCCATGGCAGATTGCCCTTAGTTGTCTCGGATACATTGGAGACATTCTTGAGACAAGACCTGAATTCAGCTACTTCACGGTATGTCACCTCATCTTTAGTTTCAGCTAGCACTCTTTAGCCTCAACTTTCCAGTTGTTTGCATTGAATCAGTATTTATTACAATGTTGATTTTGTAGCTCAGTCACCTTTTTATGATGTAGTCCATGACTGTAGCTGCCCTTGGTAGTTTTGTACTGGAGCACTTTACCTCACTTTTATGTAAATACCCAAGTTGCTGCCAAAACTATCATAGTGTAGAATTGCTTGTACTGTTTATTGTGTATTATATGTTTAGGCATTTGTATTTAAGTTATTTGCTGTTTGGTCATTTTGGAAACATGTTATAATATTCTAAACTTACTTGCTACTGTATTATTATATTCTTCTTATATGCTTTTTGTGTAGTAGTTGTTTGTCTAAAGCCTTCAATGTATATGAGAATGTATGTTTAATAGACCACTTAACTAATCTTGAGGAACAATGGCAGTCCAATTTGATGAAATTTCAGTTGATTAGTTCTAGGGTAGGTATGGAAAATGTAGAAGTTGAATCATTTTGTTCTGCTGACAGACGTACCTGCAAGCTTTGCTTTCAACTCTGCTGCAGCGACATCAGTCGGACTTCAAACGCGATGACACATCGCATATTAGCAAGTGAGCATTGTCTTGATTGTTAAATTTATTCGCTATTTATCTTTATAGTTCTTTTGTTATGTAACTGGCATTTGGTTTACCTGTCTTCTGGATAATTACTTGACTATTGCTTGGTCTTTGTGTGCTATGGTTTGATACCTTGTGCATTAAGCGTTAATACGATACGATAGAATTACTGTTACAAGTATTACTATTGCAATGGCATCTAATTTGAGGCAGCTATGCCTCAGTTGTGCCAGGCCTGGAATGGCATGCAATAACTTTCGTAAATATAGTAAGTGGTTCCTGTCCAGGATTTGATATGAAGCCGATTGTAGTCGAATGACTCAGGTGATGTGCTTATACTAAGAGTGTGGGATAGAGGGAAATAAGCAATCAAAATGATTGGAACAGAAAGAGGAATGAGCGTGTTTTAGGTGGGCCTGAAGAAGGATAGCAGTTTGACTATCAACTATCAAGTTTATCTGGCCGAGGCTGCATGTTAAATGTCTACTTTCGTTGGAATGTCTGAAAGGAGAATAACTTTAGCATGAGATTACATTCTTTAAGTGATGAGTGAATGTTATAGTTACGGCTGTACAGAATGTTCGCATCATATTCGCTGCGGAGTCGAATAGTGGGCCAAGTAGCTATTCTGTATTCGACCAAATAGTAGTGGTGAGGCCGAATACGAATAGTGGTCATGTAACATCTGTTTTTGCACATGAAGCGGCTGCCATATCAAGCGGACTGCAATAACTATCTTCTGCCTTGACTACGAAATTGCAGTGTCAGCCGTCTCATTTATAAGTCTAGTTAAAATATTTAGTTCTATTAATAGTTTACACAGAATAGCAGAATGATGCAAAATCACGTGTTGTTAACTGTTTATATTAAAGTTTTATATTAAATTGACTGAACTAAAAGTTTTGCTCACATTTGAATTTTATTTTACTTGTTGGTACACCTATGATTTTGACAATTATTTTTTACACTATTCATATTTGTATTCAGCCGAATAGTTGTTCCAATTATTCGTATTCGACCAAATAGTGAAAATCGCCTATTCGGTACAGCTCTATTTATAGTACATGTTTGTAGTTGTTCTTAATCTGCCTCTATTCAATTAAGGCTGTTGACGGCTACAGTGCTGAGTGAATCGGTGAGAAGAGGATTCCGAGATGATGTGGTCGATGAAATGAAGAAACTCTTCAACAATTGGATGAAAAACAACACCAAGTAGGACAACTTTCCAGCTTTGTTTTTATTCTGCAAGTTAATACGTATGGTTTAAACTAATTTCTTGTACACTGCATTGGTAGATGAGACGACTGCCATCAGAGGCACTTCATGCTTGTTCAGAAATACACGTATCTGTTGTGGTTGCTCTAAATTCTATTAAAACTGTTCAGCCTCGCTATGATGGACAAACATAATCTGTCTCTGCAATGTACTTGGTACAAGTTATTTTTCCAAACGCTCTAGACAATTGTTACCCAATCTTTTTAGGCTTAAACTCAAATTGTTTTGGTGGAACCCCATCCAAAACTAAGCATATTCTGTTGTAGGCACAAACGCTTCAGAATGTACACAATTAGGGCATAACCGGAAATTGCCTCGGACAATCCCCTCAGCTGAATATCCCGTTTTTGGGGACTATTCGCCTTGGCAAATATCACACTCACGAATAGTTCAAAATTTAAAAAAATTTATTCAATAATTTTTGTTAATAAAGAATCTGCACATTTAACAATCTAAGAACGAAAATTTAAATTTGAAACCATATTACGTGTTATTACTGGCACAAACATTTATTTTGCTAATTATTCATTTCGCAAAACTGAGAAAGTGCCGAAAGTCGAAAGTTGTAAGCTTCGTCTGCGGGTGGTACTTGCCGGGCCAGAGTTGCCGCTACTATTCGGTTCATACCCGGATCTGGCAAATAGTGCATCGAAATACTCATATTCGGTACTCGGTGGAAGTTGCCTATTCGGTTCTGCCCTATAGACAATTATAGCATTTTGCCAATGTTAGATAAAATGACAACAAAATATCTATGACAATAACATATAAATTCTCTTTCATATAAAGTTCATACAGAATGTACACAGATGTTAAGCAAAAGGCCGCCATTTGTTTACACTGAGAATTTTCTGCAGAACCCTCGTCTTCACCCCATGGAACAATGGGGTTCTGCGGAACACAGTTTTGGAAACGCTGCTCTTGGCAATACTTTGCTGCAAAAATGAAAGCTGTTGATTTATAATAATGAGGCAATGCTGAAAGGAGCCTTTAACTGAAGCATTAGGCATCATGCTTTGGCACGACAACCAATTAGATCAGATTAAATTGTTGGCTTTGTCTGTCATTATGGCCCTGTTTTCTATATAGGTCACTAGAGACACATTCTTATTGTTTGTCATCGATGAGCTGAAGTGCTAATAGCAGTCGAATGGTTGTTCTTTATTTTGTTATTACCAAAATATGATCCATCTGCAGGTACTAAAATACTTTGCAAGCTGATACATATATTTTAAAGTGATCCTGTAGCTCTTACTATTATGTTGAATATTTTGTTTAGTCATTGGTGATCTGTATTTGCTGGCACTTTAAGACAGTGTGTGTGATAGTCAGGTGATTGGCCTGCTGGACTGTCAACCTGTAGGTCAGTAGTTTAAATCCTTGCCTTAGCAGAGCTAAGGCATAAGAGAATGCATGACCTGAGATGATGTAGACGATGATCAACTTTGATCTCTTATTGAGATGATGTAGACGATGACAGGTCATGCATTCTCTTATGCCATGCCAGCACTCAACAAATTTCATACAATGGCGATATATTTAAACGGCTGGTCTTCTCTTCCAGCATTGATCCAAACCTGAAGAGCGTCGTTTATGTGACGGGTGTGAAGTATGGAGGTGACGAAGAGTGGGACTATGTTTGGCAACGGTTCCTCCTGACCCAGACACCTTCAGAGAAGAGTAAGCTCCTTCAGGCCCTGGCTGCAACCAATGATGGACTGAAACTTAGCAGGTTAGTTCTGAAAGACTGAGCTACACTTAAGTTTAAGCTTAATTTTCATCTGAATTCAGCAAATGGTATGAAGTTTTCATGGGCCATTGGTATTTTAAATGGCTCTAACAAAATCGTTAGATTTTCTCTTCATTGTTTTAGTTTATCGGATTAAATAGTTTAGAACTTATTGCCCATGAAAAGCTGACATTTAATGAGGCTACCTCTGTGAACTGTATACATTGTTTACCAATATGTCTAGAACTTTGATTTTATTAAATGCATAATTAATTATTTTAATTAATTTGTGGTGTGGCTTCTTGATTTAGTTTTTGCATAGCCGCTGTTTTCAGGTTTCTGTTGCTGTCCTTGGATGAGTCAAAAGTGGAAGTGCTGATGTTTCTAGGTTTCTATTGTTGTCTTTGGATGATTCAAAAGTGCAAAGTGCTGATGTTTCTGTTGTTGTCTTTGGATGAGTCAAAAGTGCAAAGTGCTGATGTTTCTAGGTTTCTGTTGTTGTCGTTGGATGAGTCAAAAGTACAAAGTGCTGATGTTTCTAGGTTTCTGTTGTCATTGGATGAGTCAAAAGTGCAAAGTGCTGATGTTTCTAGGTTCCTGTTGTTGTCTTTGGATGTGTCAAAAGTGCAAAGTGCTGATGTTTCTAGGTTTCTGTTGTTGTCCTTGGATGAGTCAAAAGTGCGAAGTGCCGAGACGCCGTCCGTTATTCAATCGATTGCCAACAACCCTGCTGGTCGCGTGTTGGCTTGGAGATTCGTCAGAGCCAATTGGAATACTCTCTACTCGAGGTCAGTTCAACATTTGACATGAATTGAATGGCATCAGTGGTGAAGGATTGGTGGTCCACCGGTGGTGTTTACATCTACCGTGTGTTTATGTGCCCTTGCTTAGAGCGGTCGGTTCTTAATGCTAAGTGTGCGGGTTCGACCCTCGTCCAATTAGTCACTGTTTAGGGACCTTGAGCAAGTCGTTCACGCACTATTGCTCTGCAGTACAACTGCAATAGGACTATTGAGGCATGTATGCACTTCTGAACAAAAAATGTTGGAAGAACGGCATCATCAAATTTCTGAATAAATAAATACGTTTCATTTGGTTCTGTTCAATATGCATTTTCTGCCTACTTTAATGTCACCTTGTGCTTACAGTTCATTGAACTCTAGTGACCGTCATGACAAACCTTCTCCATTGCTTTCTCTCCAAGGTCGCATCGCTTAATTCCTCCAGATTCATTCCGGTTCTTTCTTGTATCTCGTCCATCCATTTCTTCGTTTTCTCTTTCCTTCTCTGCATGCCAACATCATTTCCTTTTCCATTCCATTCCATGTCATAACATTTCCAAAGAACCACAGCTTCATTCTCAACGCTGTTTGTTGCAACGTCTCATCATTCTCAACTCCAATCTTTCTGTACAATCTTCAATGTACATTTGTTTAAATCCGATAGCTTCCATGTGACACATTCAGTTCCATCAGTGTGGACATTAAATTTCCTGATACATGTCTGCATAAAAATGCAACAGCACTATCACTGAGTCCGAAACAGACTGCTTATTGTAGGTTTGTCAGTGTCCTGTTTACACATCTATTTTAAAAATAGGCTCTATATAAATGGTAACAGACATAAACTGTGCATAGGTTCGACTTGATAGATTGATGAATATATTGACTGAACTAGCCCTGAGCATTCGACGTCTCTTAAATTTTTGTCATTGCTAACTGCCAGTTATACTGGACATATATGGGAGAAGGGGTGTTATGACCAGTGTGGACATTTTTGATTTTATTTGTACACAGTTTTTTCCAATAAAACACAGCCTTTACTCAGATGGCAGGTGGTCTGTTATGTATTGAGTTATCATTCATAATTTTCTGTTGCATATAGCTCAAAGAAACACTTCATGTTTCAACGTTAGTGACTAACATGCTTCAACCTTAGTATCTAAGTTGCATAAATCGACCACTAGCTCAATCTACATTTTCATAGACATGCATGTGTTAGTAGAGTTTCTTAGGAGAAAACTATGATCTTGCACTCGTATCAATGTACCATGGCGTATAATATCTTGATTTGGACATCTTTAACAAGGTGGGTAAGAGTAAGACTAAAAGCAGGCAAGGAGAGTTAGGGGTCATAAGTAGGTCATTTTACAGATGTATTTTATGACGACCTTATGCCTAAAGGAAGGTGTTTGTGTCCCACTCAGTGTAGTAACAGTTATTAGGGCATTGGCATGTTTTGTTTTAAGGTATCACAATGTAATGATGAAGATGAAGAGGATCATTCTGGCCGCTGCTGGTCACTTCAGTACGCAGTTTGACTATGACGAGGTGATCAAATTTGACGTCTCTTTTGTCCATCTGTTTGGCACTGCATTGCATGTGCAGTCACAATTGCTCTTGACAAAGTGACCAAGTTATAAAATGTGCCACTGTGTGATCATTAACTATTTATTTTACTGTATTGTAGTGGTAAATTGATGTTTTATTCGTGACAACAGAATAAAATAATCTGTGACTACAGATATATTAAATAACTTGACTAGTTGTTTCTTTGATGTATCACTTCTTGCTTGTGGATCACTGGCAGGCACAGCAATTGCCTCGTAGCAATTGCCTTTGCAAAGTGCCACCTGGTGCACACTCAACCCTCAATTTTTATGTGGTTTGTAAGTGAGTACAAACCTTAAGTTGGGAGACTGAAATGTGGTTCTGTCATTGTATTGCTGTGATGTTGTATGTACCATAGTGAAATTTTCGACCTCATGAACACAATGCTGACAGGGTCTGTAGGGGCTTGCAAGCTAGTTTATGTACATTTGCCTTTAGAAGCGATGTGAGTTGAATAGTTGAGAACCACCAACATGTTAAAGCTACCACTGAAACTGTGCTTCTTGATGATTCGCAGGTGAAAGAGTTTTTTACAAGGAACCTTCAAGGCGAGAATCTCCGTTCCGTTTCGCAGGCTTTGGATCGGATCGAAATGAACATAGATTGGACAACAAGGAACGAAGCAGTGGTGATCGATTGGCTGAAACAAGCAGCTGAGCACAGAGAGTGACTGAACATGACAATGTTAAATGTATGAGTTAAAATTGAAAGTTATTAAGTGCATATATTTTGAACTTATACTCTGGTAATCTTGTCTGAACTATCTGAATTAAGAATTTCAAAGCTAACAATAATCAGGGTTCTGATCAAACTAAGGTTTTGTAGGGTAAGGAATTTAAGTTGTTTTTGAGCTTATTTCTAAACGGTTTTCGAATTATTGTTCTTGAATGAAAAATATCCTGGCATTGTGTCAGCATTGCTCCTGTTACCTCGAATGCAACCTTTGATAGCCATGCCTATTGTTGAATAACTAAACCTGGTTGTCACAGTTTTTCATTGTCTAGTTTCTGATGTGGAAATGATAGCTTATTTGGTAAGTTTCAGACAAAGTTTTGTGATCCAGGAGATCAATTTTGGGAGTGATAATAAGCTGCCAGGCACAATTCATATCTTTCATTTCTTGGCTTAGTTTCTATCAAGTTACTCACTTTTCTATGGGGCATATCCAGATGTTGAATAACTTGACCTCTGACTTCATTTTCAAATTCATATGCCCACATCTTCAGCCATTACAAAATTGCTTTGCTTGCAACATGTTAATGTGCATCAAAATGCAGAGTTTTATTATTGAGGGAGGTCTTTGGTTACTGATACTCTTGTTTTCAAAAATATTTAAGGCATTGCCAATATACAGGAGATTTTCAAGTTTGTAGATTTATAAAACAAAATCAGGTTTTGTGTTGGATTCCATTTTGCTATTAATTATTCTTGCCATTTTTGCTGTTTATGATTTGATTGATGATGATGTATAAAGTTTTTCTGAGGGTGTACATTATTGATCATGTAATTATATATATTTTTGAGGATATTATGTAGACCGTTCTTTAAGCATTGATGTTTAACATGGTGGCTGATTGGTGGTTAGAGCGGTCGGCCCATAACACGGAGAGTGCGGTTCAACCCTCATCCGAGGAGTCGCTGGGTAGGGACCTTGAGCAAGTCCTTCGTGCACAATTGCTCTGCATTAGAACTGCAATTGCGCCATCAAGGTGTGTGTGCCCTTCTGAGCTAAAAATTTTGGAAGAAGGGCAATATCAAATTAGTTTTATTGTGTGTAAACTGCTCTTGAGAAACAACGGATGTCGATACTTTATATTGGTTTCAGATTTATGACGGTATTTCAGGTATGAAATAGTTAGATATGTCATACCAATTGTAACACTTGTGGTGTATATTTTACTGATTATATTGTGCTTCCAGTTCCAATCTAGGATGAGGGTGGTGATTTGCACATTTGACCCATGGGCAAGTGCAGCCCTCCCTGTATGCAGCACATCTCCTTTTACCCTTTAATGACCAGCCAGATTGGTTTTCCATATATTTTAGTATGTGCTGGTTGTTAAAGTTTGGAATGATAATTATGACTATTTGATAATTATGACTATTTAAAACTGGTTAAAGACTGCTGTACTCACTATGGAAGTTATTTGAACGGAAATGTGTGTTGTAACTGTTGTCATGTAAGTAAATAGTCATGTAAGTAAATAAAGTTTAACAAGAGGATTGTGCCATGTTTTCTACTTCCTGTATTTTTTATTTCACACCCTTTTACAAGCAAATTAATTATCCAGACACTTTCTCTAGTCAGTCGTTGTGGTTGTCCTGGTAACTTCCTTCATTTCCTCTGACGGAAATTGAATGTCAATGCCCTCTGCCGGAATGTTCTCTAAATGTTCAGCTGTCGTCTGATCTGCTAACATATGTGCGTGCACGGTTGTGTTAGGTGATGACGCGCATGGCACATTACTACTACAAGTGTGTGCCACCTCTGGGACTAGATTTGACTCAGAAACCACATCAGGATAAGGATAAGTCACTGTGGATGGAACAGTTATATCAGCTGCATCCGCTGCTGCTTCCGGACCGCTTTCTATGGTTGAGGCAGGAGAGGTTGTCGTGGAATTCCCTCCTCTGTTGCCTCCTGGACTTTGGGGTTCACTCTGTAGTTCAGTCATTAGGTCTTGGAGTTCTTGGAGAGGGTTGTTGTCATGGTTCGGCGCCTGTTCTTCATTGGCCTCTGCCCGATTGGCTGGTGTTCGGGTATGGTCTGTCCGCTCTGGCATACTTGCCTGCTGCAGAATAGCTGGCAGTTCGTAGTGATGAAAGAAATAGATCATGGAATGCTAAAAAAGACAAAAGGAAAGGAAATGAAGACAAAAAGCAACACCATTGAATTTATAGGAAGTTATTGTAGCAATCCTTCTGAAACATCTTTTATCAGTTCAGGATCATGTAGTCATGCATGCACCTCCAGCATCCTTCCAGTTGCATAAACAGAATCACAGGGCAGAAAAATTGACAGATGAAAACATTATCGCATACCTCCTGAAGGATCTAAGATCCTCCTACCACTGCTTAACTGTATCTTAGGTGTGCAAAGTCAAGGCTTGCTTTGTCGTCTAGCCATTCACTTACTAGAACTCCATCTTCTCGGTTTCTACATATAGGTAAAGTAGTGTGCAGCTATCAATTCACATTAACATAGTCCAACAACATTTTGAATATTTCTTCTTTTCAATTCAACAAACCAATTTTACACTAAAATCATTGCTTCAGGCTAACTCGACACATATCAACTCTATCTGTAACAAATTTCATATTGCCAACATCAGCTAATTCTCAGGTGCATTGTGCAGCTATATTACAGATCAAATAAATATATGTGGCTTAGGACTAAACACATTTTCAACCAAGTGTATACTATACACCAGACACAACACACTCCCATGTTTTTAATGAAAAGTTGACACATACTAAGATGTCTCAAGACAAGGTTGATGTATATAACTGACCTGGATGAACAGCCACGACGTGAGCAGCGCCAATCCGCTAAACTGTCCGTTGAACCGATAGTGATAGGCGTAGAATGCAAAGTGATACAAGAAAAAGAATCTAAAACGAAACTCATAGACTTCAGTTTTCATGCCAATCCAAAAGTCGTCTACGGATCACGTGAAATAAATAGGTAAGCCAAATATATTATAAGTGTTGAAGCAGTTCATATTGTATTGAATCAGAACATCGTAACTGACTTAGCACTTCCAGCAGTGTTAGTGCTAAACCTCTGAACCTGTTTTACTTCTTCCCGGATGGGATGACTGCGATGGTGGTCATGGAACCACTCTGCCCACCCAGTGTCTGATGGGGCTCAGAGCTAGTCTCTATCTTGCACATACAATGTATGCTTTGTGTGTCAAATATATTATGTTGACGATCTCCATATAAATACAGGCTTACATGTAAATGAATCTACAGTTCTACACATCGAGCAACTGATTTCAACTAACTACGACTGGATATCAACCAGGTATGATCATCAAGAGATATGCCAAAAAATAAAGAGTGTTCAAACTCTCTGGTCGAAGCTACAACTTTGTCAGCCAACATAGCCATGCCCTGGATGACCTCAGCCCATGAACTACTCTCAGTTGATACCAGTAGGTCAACACCATTGAGTCCTAAAATGTGGGCTCTTGATACACAAGACGTTTTCATCTTCCTCACCAATGCCACAGATGATAAAAATGAGGTCAGGGGTCAAACCTAACCCAGAGGATAAGGTAAGATATTCCATACCTCAGCCACTGCCTTTTGCTTATGCTCGTATGGCATCCGATGGCGTCATATTGGTCTGCTATCCAAACGATCAGAATGACGTAGAAAGCGGTAGTAGTGTCATTGAAGAACTCTGACATTATCGCCTCCATCCCTTCAATCAAGCAACACAAGAAGATAGACAGAAAACAGCAACAAGTATAGCAAGGTTCTGTTTGTATATGAAAACATATTATTTTTGTTAAAATCTTAAATTTGATATCGCCCCCTTCTTCCGACATTTTTTGTTCAGAAGCGGCCAAGCCTCGACGGCACAATTGGAGTTGTACTGCGGAGCAATTGTGTGCAAAGGACTTGCTCAAGGTCCCTACAGAGAGATGCCTCGGATGCAGGTCAAATCCACTCGCTCGACTCACACTTAGCATTACGGGCCGACTGCTCTAACCAATCAGCCACTATGGAAGGTCGGGAAAAAAATGAGCCGGCCTTGCAACAATTGATATGAGAGATAGACAGAGCAGGTCGAGAGATGCAGAAAGACAGTGGTCGAAATAAAGCCATGACTTACCAACGAGAGCGAGAATTACGGTCAGTAAGGGAGCAGCTGGAAAGGCAACAACACGATTCAATTCCAGCATCTGAAGCAAATCTACTGCAAACAAAAAGAAAGAATTAAGTTGTTGTGTGCTTAGTACTAAAGTCTTCTGTTCAAAGAAGGTAAAGAAACTGGTGAGACAAAGAAAGTCATTTAATTCAGAAATATTCTACCAATACATTCACAAGGTCACATGAATAATTATGGTGTAAGTCAGATAATTTTTTTATTGCCTACGGCAGGCAGTTACCAGTTTAATCCTTCTTTCAGTTTGATAAACACTGAATGACTCCACCTTATTCAGAATGGTAAGAAACAAAAGATGAACTTGCAAGAAAGAAGAAGAGAATAGAGGATAGGTTGTGTGATCCCGTCTCCAACCAGAGCTCGGCGTTCTGGTCTCGATCCAGCCTCACCGACAATGATTGTGCTATGCGGTTCATGGAGACTTGATGGTTACACACTTACTAGAGCTGTTTACTGGGTGCCCATTAACAGCCTGGACAGTAAAGTTTCGAATGGTACCCATGAAAATGCCCATAACTATGTTGCAATTGGCATTAGAAGGCAAAATTCGTCTATACACCATGAGAAAGCACATCTGCACTACCCTAATCATTAGTCACCGCTCCTTTACTAACAGATGCTTACTAACAGTGTGCACAAACACACACAGCACCTTACACAACCAGTGCATTTCAAAATGTTGCTTGCCATCTGATGAGTAAGGCTGTCAAAAGCTTTAAAAATCATGGCCCGGGTACCCGTCAATCCGCTGAGTGGGTACCCAACCGCGCAGATATTTCGTTAGGAAATGCAGGGAATTGTGAGTTTTTACGAAATGTCGGGCACCCGAGAGCCAATTTCGTTGCCCGAGCAGTCAACTAATATGATCAACTGAACATTTTGTGGTACAAGTTCAGGTAAAATCGCGCATTTTTACGGAATCTTTGGTACACGAGAACCGATGTCATTGCCCGGGCAGTCAGCCAAAATATGACCAACGGAACATTACCGGCATATGTTCATGTAAAATTGCGCATGTTTACGGAATGCCGGGTACCCGAGAACCGAATTCATTGCCCGGGCAGTCAGCCTAGGGCGGGTACTCGTTGACAGCCTTTACTGACGAGTGGGCAGCATAATCACTCAATGCATAATATACAGCCACGCAATGCACGGAGAAATTACTTATAAATGTGGCCTATGGTTCCATGAATGTTATATAACGACATGTCACGACACTAACCCTAACCGACCCTCATGAGACTTAACCTCAGGTGAACCCCAACCGACCTTAACGACACAAGTCAAAGTACCTGTCAAACATTTTCCAATAAAAATGCATACTACTCTTCTGAGGAAACATTTTCAAGCCATCTTAAATTGCACTTAGTCAAATCTATTACACAGTCATGTTCAGCAAGGTTCTTGAAAGGCTCTATATAAATAGCCAGATATAAGCATAAAATCAAATGAGATCATTGTACGTACAAATGAAAAAAAAAATCTGATGATGGGAATATCTGAGTAGCATCGAAATGGCTAGAGTCTGGCAAAAACAACAAACAGCAATGTCATATTTCAGAAGCAAAACACAGATCAACAAGGAACATCATAGGCAAGCACCAACCAGTACCACCATGACAAGGCAAGTTTGTTTGAAAAACAAATATATACAATTTTTTACAAAAAACACCAGAATCGCTACTAGCCATCTTTTACACAGGTCCATTGACTGCAAAATAGTGATGCCTCTTCCAAAGTTAAATTGTTCACTTTAAAGAAAGAAATTAGAAATTGTACTTGTACAAAAGAAAATCAGTTTAACAGTCATAAGCTCCCATGCATGCAAGACCATCGTCTTAGAGCATGAGTCCTGTAGAAACAAGGTGCTCAATTAATAAACTATCAATCAAAAAAAAAAAATGTGAGAGAACGAAGGATTAAACAAATGAAATAGGCAAAAAATTAAAAATTAAAAAATCGTCGTCTAACATACAAATGCAAGCATGATGATTGTGGCAACGGCAAATGACGTCTTGGCCATCCACAAACTGACAAAGCGA
Source organism: Bimastos eiseni (assembly GCA_959347315.1). Taxonomy (NCBI): domain Eukaryota; kingdom Metazoa; phylum Annelida; class Clitellata; order Crassiclitellata; family Lumbricidae; genus Bimastos; species Bimastos eiseni. The sequence goes on from OY365812.1 coordinate 17,547,057, forward strand.
AAGTGTTCACCAGTCACCACATTCCGCAGATAACCTGAAAACAAATTCGTTTCAACTTTACTTTCCCTCCCCTTAGACTGTGCCACCTTAATCAATCATTACCTTCAAATTTATCTTTCAGTATGTTCATCACTTTAAATTTAATCACTGATTTTATTTCTTTAAACAATGACGATGAAGAGTTCTCTGCCTGAAAGCAGGTTCATTGGCTTTATGCCACCTGGGGACGAGGTGAATGAGGCGGTTACCTCTTGCTTTCCTCACAGACAATTATGAGTGAGCAACTGGTCCAGGCTTTGGACGCCAAGGTCGCTATGCAGTGACTTCAAGTGGGTTCAGATCTGCAACCCTTTGGTCGCAAGGCACAGAACACACAGAGCACCTCTGAATAGATATCTTGAAAGGGAATCTAACTTACAAGTGACAGCAATTAAATAATGGCATTTTTGACAAATACATGTGTTCAATAAGTTTTGCTAACTTTTTAAGTGAAAATGCAATATTAAAAATCCACACAAAAACCCAAAACTACCAACATAGCAAAAAATATCACTTAGAATGGCATCAGTCATCACTCTGTGCAACATAAAGCAAAATAAAAAATGAAAAACAGAATAAAACACACACACTGGTCTGTCCAAGTCACAAGGACAGTCGATACACAAAGACACAAATCTACAGGAAAAAGTTGACATGAAAAGAAGTAAGTGAAGATGGTCTAGCAAGGTGTGCAGAGGCCACTCTGAAGATCTGTGTAGCAAAAGCAAAAGACCTACCAAGACAAAAAAAAAATGGCACACATGATCTCAACTCAACTGCACTTCAGGAAGTGCCATCCTCATGCAGTCACATATGTCAAGACAATATTTGAATAAGAAGTTGCCAAAGTATATAAAAAGTACAGGTGAAATGAAGAATAAGTTCGAAGTGCAGACATGGCAGCAAGAAACTCCAATATGTCAGAAATTAATGAGCAATTTCAGTATTTAGATCAAATGATCCAACAAAAAGACACAGAAGTTGAATAACGAGCAACATGGCTGTAACATGCACAGAACCATTTACAAATCAATCTAAATGCCATGGATCTCATCATTGACCTTATGGCCTTCACTTGACCTTCACTCACCTTCACTAGATTCCTGTTCAGCCAGATGTTTGACGCTCGACATCAGGATGTTATCATAGCCGAGAAATTCATCCAAAAGAAAGCGACTGAACCCATCACCAAAGCACCTGTCCTTCACAGGATCTAGAGAATAGGCAAACACTGACATAAAATATTACCTTCTATAATCTATATAACGATAGGCAGGCCGCAATGCTCATTATGTGACGACACAAACATAGTACATAGGCTTTCTTGAATATAGCATCAAAGAATACTGAATGGGTAACGAATTGTACTAATGGCTACAGAAATCAGATGTAAAATAATAACAATGCTGAAATATTATTTTTTAAACTGAATATCTTGTTCACAACTAACATAAAATTACAGAAGAGAGAGCTATCTGTATATCTTTGCTTATTAAACAAACATTACAGTTAACTTACATGAGGTGAAATTTGGTCAGCGTCCGAGTTACCTTAAATTCTATGCTATATTGTTATCTAAAAGATGCAGCTTTCAACTTGTACAATGAGCTTAAAGATGCACATAACTACATTACATGCAATTAGATGTATATATACATATTTTTACAAAGTGCTATAATCTCAAAGTTCACATGCTTTTAAATTTCACAGCTATTAAACTGTTACCTAAGACAATTTATGCTTACTTTTGCGATTTGCTTCCTTACAACAAATATTAGCATAATTCAATTAATAATAAGTAAGTAATACTAGAATCTCATAAAAGCGTCCTGTAAACAATTTCTTATTGCCTGAGCACTCTGTTTGTGAGACTTTCTTGGGACCACCAGAAACATTTTCCGCTGTTTAGTTTAGATGTATATTAAAATCGACATTAGTGTGGCACTGAGGATGAAAGATATTTGGGACTGGATGATTTACCACAGCTTCAACCAAAGTCTGTACAAGAAACAAGATAAATAGTAATAATAATAATCTTCATTTAATTTCTAACTGACAAACCACTGTATTAGCAAATGATGACGAGTTATTACAGGAGTCTAATTTAACCGTCGGCCCTTTACGCTATACATCTCATTTTTAACAAATGCCGCCGCCTAGCGAAAGAAGTCAACCTTAGGGGGATACGGGTCTCGATCTCGGTTCCTCATGCGCTGCGACCAAGTGGGTTCACCACTACTCTACGGCTCCTGCCAAAGTGTCAATATAAAGTATCTCTTGCCCCAATGATAATAAAAAAAAATAATAGCTTATATAAGGCACTTCCTACCCAGGGTGACCAGCATAACAGTGACATTAAGCAACTGTCTTGTCCTTGGCGACAACCGAAGCAATCCATATTCAAGAGAATATTCCACAATGTACCTCTCCTCAGGCCAGACTAAAACAAGTAAAAAATTAGGATCAATTATTATGCACCACGTTATAAAAAGCATCATCATTGTCATCATTTTTATAGCCATCAAGATCATCTTTGAAACTCTTCATTCTTGACAATCTAACATCATTGCCATGCACATGTAGTCATCATCGTGGTAGTCATCATCACATTCGCCCCCACCATCCTCAATAACATTACAATCATCCTCACCAACATAATCCAACTTAATATAATCATCAAGCCACAATTGGATTTGACTCTACTGATGTTCAATGAATTTATCAGGCCATATCTTTCACCCCTCCCCATTTCAATGGATGTCATACCTTTTAAAGTCCATGTGTACGAACCATGCTAGCACATAATTGAAATCACTTAAAAATCGACAATAGATATGCAAACATCCTAGGCATCATCAAGCAGAGGTTCTCTGACATATGCTTCAACCAATGAAGCTAACTGGGACAGAATGTCGCAATCGACTGGAGCCTACAAGCTAAATACCTAGCCATCTGTCACCATCCAGTGAGGCCTCCATCCTCTACTGGCTGGATATCATGCAACAACAGTAACTGAAAGGTCTAAAAAGATTTCCTACTGACTAATTCTTTTCATCCTTGAACATCAACAGATGAAAAAGTTTGAATGAACTTGGAAGCCGAAATAAACCAATCAAGAACGAATTTCTGTAGAATCTTGCAAACAAACATATAATACCAAACGTATAATACTTTAACTATTAGCTGGATTGTTTTTCCAGTCGCCTTTAGTACACACACTCATCATAAAAGCGCAAAAGACGCAATGAAGTTGGATCCTTCAACTGTGTGGCCATGCTTCTTAGTTTCAAAGGGTATAAACAAAGGCATGAATAACTATCTATCCTCTTTTCACCCTTCTTGCATGTGCATTATGACCCAAAAGATGCCAATCAAGAACAGAAGACAAAGAAGCATTCGTCTTACCAACCGACAGTAGCATTTCAAATTCTGACAACGTGGCAAACACGAGCTCCTCGTTCGGTTGCTTTTCCTGCTTCCTCAGACCCTCAGTGCTCGGCAGAGTCCCGTTCTCCTCTACGCTGCTGAAAGACCATTCTTGCCTTTCAATGTCAGGCAGCTGTCTTGCTAGCATCATCGATTCATCACCATGAAGCGGACTTGTCTCGACCTTTTCGTCCACCGCAGCGGAACTGTGATCTGTGACATTGCCCCCTTCTTCGCTGACCCCACCGTCCCCTCCCACCAATTCTTCCAAGCGTAGGTTGTGATATTCTTTCCTGTACGAATTAAAGATGGTGTAGTTCTCGGGCACATTTCGGACGATCTCAACCCGCAGAATACCGTTTCGAGGCCAGTCCTTCTCCACCGCCTGCAGACAGTTGCTGGGACCTCGTGCGAAGGCAACGTGAACATAGACAAGGATGAACAGAAGTAGGACTGCCTGCATAAATAATAAAACACTGACTGTTATCATTGGCTCCCAGTTACTTTACCAGTAACTGCTTACCTACATGAGAAGCCATTCATTGAAAATGTTCTGTGCAACGTGTGTCGAATTCCGCAACCGCTAGCACTCAGTCAGTGCCAGTCTCAAGCCTGGATAAAGGAGGAGGGTGAAGCTAATGATATCTGTTATCACACAGTGTAATTAAACAGCAACTACTACTGCTACTACTACTATAATGTCAACACATTTAGTGCTATCATACTTACGCTATATACATCACATTGTATCACAAATCTGATTAGTGAATAACAAGCTTTGTATTATGATGCAGCCTGTCTCTGCTGTGTATGTGAGTCAAATTCAAATTCATAAAAACCAAAAATTTGACCTTAATCACAATAATATAGGTCAGAAGTCTTAAGAAATATTAACATGTGGAAACAAAGATCACAGAGGACAAAAGAACAAAAGCTCAATAAACTGAGTCCTCAATGTGGCTCATCAGTTCAGTGAGAGTTCTCAAATGGTCGAGTGAGACGTCTGGGTTGTCAAATTAGGATAGCAAACAATTTTTTTAATCTATAATAACAGAAATTAGTGTGCTATTGCCTAGTTGCACAATTAATATATTTCTTAAAAACTTTTGGAAACCTAACATATATGCAACACAGATTTATTTTGCTACTTATGCTACACTAAAGTGCCACTTATCGATTATAAAAATACATCGATCTGTTGTAAAGATTTTTAATATAGTCAAATGCAGTGAAAACTCTAAAATACTATAAATTTACAGTTAATTACATAAGAGTACAGCATTAAGAACAGAGGTGTGTCATGGAAGAACAATGCATTGCTTAAGAGTGCCACAGCGTGAAAGTCTATAAGCCACTGGTTTATGGAAAGCAGCCAATGATCAGTCAATGCTTGAGAATCAAGATAAGATTTAAGGGATTGCTATTAGTTCCTATTTTCTGCATGTGCATCTCTTGACCAGGGACTTTGAACATCACATGGGTTTCCTTCCTCTGTTTCGGCCAGTGACCTTCTTCATTCCTTCAAGTCTGATTCAACTGAGAAGAAAGAATAGACTTCTCTCAAGGTGTAACGCTAATAGGATCTTGTGCAGAGAAAGCAGTGCTGTTGAGTGGCTACATGGATGTCCAGAGTCAAACATCATAACCCTTACAGCCCTCATAACCCTTCAAGACAACAGGATGGGCGCCTGTGAATGGCAGCCGAATGTAAGATTTGTTTACGAATTCTAACTAGGTTGCGGTTTGCCAACCTTGTCTTAATAATAAGCGAAAATCATCATCATCATGAACAAAGCAGTTCTCTGAATTATTATGTATAATAACACTGTATAACTCTACTTCAAAAACTGCCTCTGCAAACAGTGACAAAGTCTGATGCCACTGGGTCTTACCTTGAAGAGAGCAAAGCACTCTAAGATGACCCTGCAATGCTGTGGAACTGCTCGAGCGTAGGCCATCGCAACACGATAGAAGAGAGCATGAAAGAGACGATCTCTAACGCCAAGCAACAGATGCTGTTGTTGTTGCTGCTGAATCTGCTGATTGTTGTTCTGCTCCATAACCCTGACATTACCTCTGGCATTTCTTTCTATAGATGGAGGAATGACGTTACTTCCAATTCTCTGGATATGTGGCTCTGGCTCTTCTCTGGCCTCCAGTGGTGGTTGCTCATGTCTTCCAGATTCTTCACGCTCTGGTTGCACTACAACGGGTTGTTGCACCAACTGTTGTTGCTCTTCTCTTAGTGCACTGCTATCCTGTTTCTGCAGCTGTTGCACTGAAGCATCTTCAGTTGTTTCTCGTTGCTGACAAACGGCTGCATTCGTGTTGTTGTCAGTCATGTTAATATTCCTATTCATTCAAATCATTCTAAAAAAACAAATTCGCTCAGGCACATCAGAATGACAAATCAGTCGAAAATCATTCTCCCATCACTAAATAAACAGTTGATGGTTTGTCAAAAATGCCTCAAATTCATTTAAAACATAACTTATTCGTGAATATCACTCATGAAAATATATATAAACACAGGGTTAGCTCAATCTCAATCGTGTCTCTGTTTGAACCAGGAATCAACCGGTATGAGTCATCAGCATACTTGACCCTGAGTCTAGATGCAAGATGGACAGTTTTAATCCGGATATGGCCATAATGAAATGCAAAGGTTCAAGTCCAGAATCCTGTACAACGCTGGCGTTAATATCAATGGTTGCTGAGACGACACCAACCGTTGTATTTGGTTCAGTGGTTGCGATCGCTAAGATAGGCTACGACATAGTTGTATTTTCAATCCAGAATGGGCAACCACTCAGTGAGATATATGCATCTGATCATACCCGAGGCTTTGTAAAGTCGAGGGCTATCAAATGGATATATTAGTTGTCTTGAAATAGTTCTTTTAGGCTGCTAGTCAAAGCTATGAGGGCTGCAGTGGTTCAAACCACAAATTGATCCTCAAATTCCTGGTTGGCATGTGGCTGTGTCAAGCATGGATGGAAAAATCGCTGCATGAAGAATTTTTCTAGAAGACAATTAAGGATGGAGGAAACCGATCATGGTCGAAAGCTGGCTTCTTCTGAAGGGTGAGGGACCTTTGACAGAAGTATAGTGTCAGTTTTCACTGTGGTGGAACAAAGAACAAAATTATTTAGATGTTAAAAATCTAGCTATAAGTTCTGCAACCATGTTTGCAACCCCCTAGAGAAGCCATGCAGCTAGGTCTAGCAGCCGTGCTTCTCACCGATGTAAGGAGCCTGCAGGTGGTGAAGTTATCAATATATTCCATTGTTTCATCGGCTTATTTATAGCTTCGGGGACTCCAATTTACGCATATTTTAGGCGTGGCTTGTGTGGAGACCTCTACGCAACCTTTAACGCATGCGCTCTAAAAACCAATAATTTCTTATAGTTATGCGTTGTGAAGGTCGGTTAGGGTCAGGTTAAGCATTGTGAGGGACAGTTAATGTCAGTTTAGGCGTTGTGAGGGTCGTTTATGGTTAGTGCTAGGGTTAGAGTCTTTTTTAGACATATACGAAGCTTACTTACTCCTTTGTGTCAATCACGTGCCAGAGGTATTTTGTTCTGACCAATGGCAGCAGACCAAAAGATCAAAATATTATGCATAAGTTGGAGTCCCCGAAACTATAAGTAAACATTTTAGACATATAAGTTGGAGTCCTAAGTGCTATAAGTAAGCCAAGACTTGTTGTAGGCCTACTGCCGATTCAGAAAAACACAATCATGGCCTTAGCTAGTAATGTTCTGGCCTTAACCTTGAAGGTCTGGCTTTGAAGATCTCGCCAACTTCATCGCTGGTCCTCTATCACAAACGGTTAAAACAAACGGCATGCACAACGAATGCATTTGAGTTGCGTGTAGTCGATGTTTAATTCCTATTTACACAGCCTTAAAGATCAGGAAATAATTATAACAATTAATCCACGGCAGACATTATTGCAAAAATTAAAAACCTCATTGACGGTTATTTAAACCGCAATAAAATAACTGAGTCAGAAACTTGATGCGTGTGGGAATGTGTGAATTTTCAGATGAAATGTTTATAAAATTTTCTATGTAAAATTATAATAAACAACACAAGCATCACTAAAACCCACACCGTTTTAGTTTCTAGTTTTCCATGTAGCTAATAGATGACGACACATTACAAAGTCGGCAAGGACCTAAATATAGATCGGTCAAGGACTACTAGTAGTAGCTCCATAATAAATTAAGTCGTTCTCATTGCATCACGTAATTACGACTAGCTTTTCCAGTTAAACTATTTTTAAAACAACAAAGGCATTTAGTTAATTAATAACTATTTTCATGAAGTATTAGCCGATGACGTCATTTAATTAATTATTTTAGCGTAAGTTAGTAAGTAGCCACATGGTTTTATCTGCATCTGATAAACAGACATGCCTGGAAATTGGATAGAACCAGAGTCTAATATGCATATTAGTCCCAGATAGAACGCTTAAATGTGTATCTAAAATTGGCCATAAACACAATCTGTAAAATAAAAATTTTCGTTTAACTTCAAACTGACAGTCCACATAATGTTAACAAGTATTATATATTTGTATTTATGAACGGATGATGACAAGTTATTGCAGAATTCTAATGTAACTGGCGGCAACCATGCAAGGCGAATCACATTAATTTTTGTCAATAGCGCCGCCGCCCAGCGAATGAGGACAAGTCAACCTTACGGAGTATACCGCATACGAGATGCGAACCCAATTCCTACATTTCTCTGCTCTGCACGCCAGTGTTACGCAGTAGGCCTACTATGCGCCTCACCAAATATGCAAATGTTGTGTAACGCTGTAGATGTTTAATTCACATTAACTTAGGTAAATAAAAAATTATGAAACAACACATCGTCTGAGGAGTCACTGTGTATACGGACCTTGAGCAAGTCCTTCGTGCCCAAATCGCGCATAATTACTGCTTTGCAGTTCAACTGCACGTGGCGCACGTGCAGGCATTATTTGTCAGGCGTGTGTGTGTGAGCACTTTTGAGCAAAAAATGTTGGAAGGACAGAGTCAAATTTCGGTAATAAATAAATAAATTGTGGCTTTTGTTTTGTTTGGTACAATATTTTTACAAGCATCATGATTGGTAGTTATGATGAAATGAATGCTATCTTTTCCAGGAATGGTGCCCTTGTGTACTATATCTCATTGCCAACAACCGCCCAGATCATCATGCATCAGATTCATACATGATTCATACTGACTCGCTGGGCTTGACTTCTTACTTTACAGTGACACCAGAACTGACCTAATAACCAAAATGGTCACTGAATAAATTTTACCGAAGAAACATAAGAAGAAGTTGCCACATATATATCTCCTGTGGTGACGAGTACAGTAGAATAGTGGTTATATAATGCTACATGGTGCCACAAAACAAAATACTGAGCAGCTATAACCAGGTATTTTTTCTGGCAAGAGTAGGCTGACTCAACTCATTAGCCATAGGTAGTTTTCAATCTGTATATTTGTCATAGTCTACACATACTTGTAAAAACTAATTATCAAATCATGCTAGTCCTGTACAGAATCAGAATCAATCCTTTTAACAACATGAAAAGGAGGATCACGTGGTAACAAGATCCGTAACTGGCATTCAAATATTTTCTGATTAATTGCATTCAGAAAGAAAGATCTAAGCTTGGCAAACAACAACTCCAATCACGAATAACTTAAAGCAATAGTTGTGTTCTTTAGATATTTCCACACATCCAAATATCTTAGCTTCAGAATCCAAACAAATGCTGCCATTCGATCAGCTTTCAGTATTCTGCTTCTGAAAGCTCTCTCAGGTTTAGAAGGACCCACACAACTGGTTCAGCTAATCATATTTCAAGCCATAGACAGCATAATATGGCAAAGGACAGAGTATGGCAATCGCATAGCAAGCGGTGTTCGATTTAGGAAACTCCATTTTAGAAGCAGTTTAAATAAAAGACGAACAGTGGGTGGGTGTGTCCTATTTATACACAGAGTTCGTTTCTTGTAAGTTCTGCGTAAGAGTCCTGATCTGAGAAAAAGCACTCCCATCCAGCAAACGAAATCTACTTGAAACATGCCTATTGCCATGGTGATGTCGTGTCATCAGCAGCAAGGCTCACTTGGATCCTGGCATTTGCTATAGCATTGTTGAGCCCGGCCCTTGGATGATCGGCCTCGCATACTCCACAAAATCGTCAATCAGCACAGGCCACGCCCCTTAAAACACAGACAAGTACAGACTTCATGACCATGACAAGTTGTCAATCTTTACACTAATGAAATATAAAACTGCGATACATTTTCCATTGCTGTATAGACCAACATTCCGTGCATAAAAGCTTGTGCAATTTTATGGTACACTCACATAATGGTACAATATTGAGAATGCAGGTATTAAAGGCTTTCACTTGAAAGCTGTTGATTTTCACTGGGACTAGGTTTAGAGTGCTATAGCCAATAACATGCAGGCGTTCTATATACCATTGTGAAGTGAATGAATGAAATCAGAGCAAATCATTGAACAAGAATGCAAGATATACTCTTGTCTAACTGTACTCAGAGAAGCCTATTAGGAAGTGAATTTTAGTTGGTAGCTGAATTTTGTCTTTACGGTTTCTTTAATTTAATTTTTAAACTAATTAGGTACTTTATCAGGCTTAAATGGCAAGAGACCTATGCAGTTTAAGGTTCCAGTAATTAGTGGTGAATATCACTCAAATCTTTCACAACAATAAGCAGGATCAAGTATCTATAGAATCACTAAAGAATCGCGTGTACAATACTTTTTGTGATTTCAGTTTCGAGTAAGCTCCCAACAAATAGGAAGTGCACAGGAGTTACCTTCTTCATCATAGTTGCTCATGTCATCGTTGATAAAGAGGCAAAAGTCTAGCAAAAGATTCCACGTATCTTTTGGAATCGCTCGTTTGTGGTGCTTCTGTTTCAGCAATACATACAGAAATTAATACCAGTCACAGCAAAGTTAAACATACTGACAAAAACTAACATAGAAAGATACAAACTTGAAACTAGCATTTAACTCTTTACCGACTCATATGTGCTAAAATATATGAGAAACTAATGCAATTTGTTATTGAAGGGTTAAAATAAATGCATGGAGTTGCAGACCAAAACACAAGAAAATGGCTGAGAGGTTTCTAAAATGCACACAGACATTACGTCCAGAATCACAGCTTTACAGTTTTAATGATTTAATTGAAAACTACATGTATATACAGTAGATAAACTTAATGTATACACCTACATGTATATACATTAGATAAACTGAATGTATATACCAGCGCTTTGGAACATTTCCTTATCATCGTCCTATTTTGCCCTTAGGTTAACCTCTCCTCTGCTTGCACTCTGAGCTGTTACTATTCACTCGCAGCTGAAGGACAAAATTCTCATGTTATCCTATCCAGATTCTACTCCTATCCTCAACCTCTCCTATCCAGATTCTATTCCTACACCATCACACCATTGTTATGAGACTGTCACCATAGCACCTTGGTATATAACTGGTGAACAAGCTGGTCTCCTTGATATTGTTAATATCATTTTCTCATTGCTATATGATATGATTGTTGAGAACTGCTTTGAGATGTTTCGATACTAAAATATGACGAAACTCATGTCTAACAAACTCCATAGAGTCTAGATTTTAGAATATGGGCATATAACTTCATAAATTGAGTCTTATTTGCCAAGCCACAGCTCTGAAATTATTCACACCACCTAATGGTTTGACAACGACCTCTGAGCGGTTATTTCCACCCAATAGGTGTTGCAGGGACTAAAACTAAATAAAAGGTGTTACAGCTAGTTTTAATCCTTTCACAGTAGCTTTTAGTGTCTCCTCTAAACTCTGCAAAATTTCAATTTCAATCTTGCATTGAAAAACAAACCAATTTCTGCGCGAATTACACAATAAATGCACTATATTATAAAACCAGAGTAGCTGCCAAAAAAGTACAAACAAGATTGGGAATTCAGACAGCTGGCCTTGGCCCATGATTTACCTAACAAAAGCTAAACCTTGTTGCTTGCCAGGATAAGTTCATTAACAATGATGATGTTGACTGAATTGTTCACATACATTGGTGTGAATCCAGACAGCTGGCCTAAGCTCAAGATTTGCTGCAACTTCAAATTGGCTTCAAATTTTAAACAATTTTGTAACTAAAATTAGAGTATTTAAGGCATGTGTGAATGCATTTTGTTAACATCGCCTACTGAAGCAGGGTTGACATCATAAAAGGAATTTGATTTAACAGACAAAATGCAAATTAAAATTCTTCATTAAATCATAAAGACCTAATGAAGCTAAAGACTTTTGTTAAACTCACAACCAAATATCGACTCCAAAGATCCAAAAACTTGAATTTGTCATGAAGAACGATCTTCCAATAAGCAATAGCCATATCCAGGTCTGCAATAAAGCAAAGTAATTAGATAAATAATTGACCAAGGTCAAAGATACAGTCACTTCTGTGATTCTTTTATATCAAATCGTTTATAGAATGGCAATAATAAAAAAAACAAATATTGATATAACATCAGGCCACAATTCCATATTTTTTGAATGTAACTATCATTGGCATGGTGGTTGATCAGTTAGAGCTGTCGGCCCGTAACACTCAGTGTGAGTGAGCGGGTTCGACCCTCGTCCGAGGAGTCACTGTGTGGGGATCTTGAGCAAGTCCTTCGTGCACAATTGCTCTGCAGTGTAACTGCAATTGCGCCATCGAGGCAGGTGCACTTCTTAGCAAAAGAAGTTGGAAGAAGAGCGATATCAAATTTCATGAATTTCAATCATTCTATTTCATGTGGCTTCCAAATGTAACACTATGACAAACGGTTGGACCACTTTGGTATGCTTACACCAACCATGACTATCTCAACAAGCATTGCTATCTTGTGTAGACATTTTTGCAAAATTTCATGGTTTATGTTATAGAATTAGTATCTCATAGAGTTTTGTTACACTGCAAGGATTGTCTAGTTTATCACTTAAGACTGCAACATAGTGAGTAGCCAACTGCTTATGCTAGCCTGATACAAAAATTATGCATAGAATCAAGCAACCTTCAACACCAAACATGACCTAATTGTGAAAATGAGATTTCTATAATTCTATAATAGGAATGCCCCTTGTATAATTGCAGTGCACATAACTTGTGATCGAGTTGTGCTTTGCTCAGACTAGTCTAGTGTGATCAAGATCTGTAGATCGTCCAAAACAATCCGGAACTCTATATTGTTGAAATAAAACCAGTTTAGAATAAGACTTGTACCGTCAATCTTTAAATTTTCAGTAATATGCCTGAAAAAAATGGAAAAGATTTCCATTGTGGCTTTCCATCCTGACTTACTTACCAAGACACTTTTGCCCTGGATTTTTAGCGTAGTTGAAAGTGAATTGATAGAAGTCTTTAAGCCGGGCTGGATCTCTTATATCCTGCTCCAGAGTTGAACATTTTACATGCAACCTTTCAATTGAATCCACACTAAAAAACACACTTCTGACAGTTAAAAGTGAATTTAATCATATGATAACACCCAAATGCAAATTAAATAATCTTTCAGCATGATATCCAACAGCGCAAATTGGATCATATAAACTGCATGAAAAATTGTGATAATGCTGAAATGACAACTATCAATAACATAAAAAGAAAATGTCTAACCCAAGTGTTTCATTTTCATGCTACAGTTGGGACATAATTCTCTTGGTCCTTTTAAGCTTATAGAAAACTTGGTAAATGTCTGTTGATATTACTGTACATTTTATTTCCACACATTTCAAAATCATGTCTTCCATTTACTAGTGATTGGCCATCGCTCTGGGACAGGCTCCTGTTGACGCTACACTTGTCCCCAACACCGACTCTTTTTATACTCATCTTAAAACTCTTCTTCAGACGTGCTAGGGTCAGAAGCGTGCCTGAAGGGGCACTATATAAATCTTCATCATGAATGAATGAAAGAATGAATTATGTGAAGCATTAAAATAAAAAAAATGTCATGGTTCTAAAAGAACAATTTTCACTCATTACCCTAGCAAAACAAATCCATTAATAAATTCATCTTTTGTGAAAATGCACTGTGTTTCTGCTTTGAATTTCCAAGCCAGGATAAGAACAGTTCTGCTCTCTGGATCCAATCCCAGATCCTCCAAGAAGCGCATCATACCCTCAGCAGTAATTTTGTCCACTTCGTGCGGATCTGTGGCAAATCAAAGCAACTACAGATCATTCAATAATGTTGAACATCTACGACATTAGTTCTGTAACATTGAACGGACTGCACAGCTAAGCCGTAAGCAGGAAGATACCAGTAATAATTAAAAACAAAAAAACAAATATTTGTATGTGTCAAACGTCAAATAGTATGTCATTTGACGTAGAAGGAAAACGTGCGCTACATAATTTGAGATCGACGACGTGAGGTTTTATCATTGTGAGTTATGACATTTTAGCACAGGTCTGTTGTCTCAAGAGCAAAAAACTCTATACCCAAATAACAATTAAAAGTAAATGTACATAGTTGAAAACAGCCAGAACAATTTACACTTTTGCAAAAAAACGTTTAACATAATAAACCTTTGTATTTGTTGAAGAGCTGTTCTATCTTTCTGCGATCAATTGCAGTTCCCTTCGGTTCGTGTCTGTAATGGTCAGGAACCTGGAAGTAGTTGTCAACTGCTATGTCCAACTTCCAGTCATGAACTGACAGACAATTGATGGCCGTCTTTTCTTCAGCTTGAGTGAAGGTCATGAACTGACGAACTTTGTCTTTTTGAGATGACTTCAATTTGTGCTAAAATGACATCAAGAAATAACATTCATCAACATCTTTTGCATTAATTCATATCCTGTACATTTTTGTAACACAAAATTCTGAGTTGTAATAATCGTCACTCAGTGGTATTAATAAAAATAATATTCATTTATTGAAACATTTGCATTGGACTGCAACACTTCACAAGAAGATTAAAACGTGATTTGTAATGCAGCCATAAGAGTTCAATTCCTATCAGGGTAGAAAGATGTTACAAAACATTCACTTCCTTGTGTATCTAGAGAACTCGGCTAAAAATGAGCTCAACGACTAAAGATCAGTGGTTCCCAATCTTTTTCGACTTAACGCCACATTTATTTAGTTGGAGGACATAATGGGCCACAAGGTCAAACTAATTATTTTAAATGCTAACAGATGTTTATTTTAGAATAGAATCAAATTACACATGAATATATACATTTGATGTCACTTATAAACGTCAACAAAATATAAATAATTTATAATAGAAAATAATTATTCTGTCAAATGTTCATCTATAACACGTATATTTGTTTATATGTTTGATAGGCTGAGGGCCACTTTTCGAGGCCTGACGGACGACTTTTGGCCCACTGATCACAGGTTGGGAATCGCTGCTATAGATACACTGTCAGAGTAGACGGAAAAGGAAATGTCGGAAAGGAAATGCTAACGCTTATATATAGACATATAGATCAGCAATCTAGACTTTTTGGGATGTCTTTTGTCCTCCCTGATCATTACATCAGCTACATACAAGTGCACTGTAAAATAAACAAACAATAGGAACATAACCACTGGGTCATGCACGTCCTAGGAACAACATAGCATGGAACTGTATTGTTATTACAGGTTACAGTTGATTAGAATTTGCTGCTGCAGAAAGAACAACCATTAGGAAAGAAAGCAAGGTAGATATAAATGCTCACTAAGAAACATGAAATGTGCAGAGATGTAATTGTTGACATCCCACCTAAATGTTGGAAAAGCATGTTGCCTTTTGTGCATAGCCGTGTAAGAATGGGAAAGCAGTTGTTCATTTTGTGTTAATAATCACAAATGCTGGGTACATCTATGTTGGGTACATATATATGGGTGTCTCCAACTTAAGCATCAGGTGGAGCATGTCTCACTTCTCAAATAGCGATCAACAACAATGGCCAGAGGCATTGTCCACACAGTAAAATTTTCCATCTGTGTATACTGTATAAGGCATGGCACAATGGTAGTAAATATTGGAAGTGATTTTTGAAAGCTTTCAGAAGACATGGATTGACATTTCACTCATATATCTTGCTTGCCAAACTTGTAGCAATCTTACACCAGAAACAGCACACCTGCAATTGTAATCTCCAAACTTAATAACATGACATGCCATTCAAAAGCCAAGCGCGGGGCATCAACTTATTCACAAGCACTGCGTCAAGTCATACGGGTTGGCCAAAGTAGGTCTGAGTCTGGTTTCCAGATGAGGCAGATCATCTGCTAAGGCATGTGTTATTTAAGTCGAGTATTTCGAGGTGGATGATCGAGTGGATCAGGGTAAGAGTTCTTGAAGAGGTGAGACTTTAGTTTCAAGTGGAAAGTTCAAGAGGTGATGGATAGAAGATCCTGAGGCAGATGATGGTGGGTGATAAGTAATATTGATGGAGGAACTGAGAATCTACAGAATTCTGAAGGCAGGTAGTTCCAGAGATGTTGTGCAGTGTCGGATATGTCATTCTTATTTTTTGATTCTTGAATAAGGGTAAGATCTATTGAATAGGCGAGACTTTAGTTTCGAGTGGAAAGTCACACGGCCATGGGAGATAGATTTCTAAGCACCTTAAAATAAAATATCAATGAATAAAAGCTTTATATCAACATAACATCATCACGGCGCTATAAAAACTGTTCTTACATTTTACCATTACAATGATTAGAAATAAAGGCACACATTAATCATTAGCGTTCAATTAACTCAATTCCGCTTTTAAATTATTCAATACAATGAAATGAGATTCTAACCATTTTCCGAAATTTTAGGGAAAATCCAGAGAAAGCTTTTGATAACACACGATATGATTCAGTTTTACGAACTCTTCTGAAATCTGTTTATTTCCTGAATTCAGAATGATTCCTTAGCAGAGTGCTATAAAGCTGAAACGGCGTCGAGCTCCAGTTCCCCAAGTTATTCTGCTTCTAACGTTGGCAATCGGGTAATATTATGCAAACATTTTACCGATTTATTATTCTATAATAGTAGAAAATAATGTTTTACTTGAAAGTCTTCGTTTTAATGACCACCGTATAATTTAATATCTTTTCGCAAATTTCTTATAACAATTATAGCAGTTATTCAAAAATAGTGGTTATACAAATATAAATAATGTGTACTACGACCGCATCTGATGATCATCTAGTTTTACTTTTCTATCTCCGTCGAAGACCCGTAGCAGCCATCCACGAGACTCTTTTATTTATAAAGATACTACTCCTAACCATTAGCACCTAAATAACGTGTCCTTGCTGGTAGGCTATCACGCAGATTCAGCATGTCCCGAAAGAGCCACGAAATTCCATCTAGTGACTGATAGAACTTCTTCTCTATAATAGGCCTAATGATGTTTCTTCTATACTTCGCAATTAATTGCCAATAGTATTGTGGCGTACACCGTTCGGACGCTACCAGGTCGCGCAACGGTGTCGGCTCCAGCCCTCTTCTGTGTCTGGAGCCACTCGAGCCACTTCTAAGTCGATTTTTAGTATAGCCTGACTGTTCTCCATCTATGCCTATCGTAGCAGTGACTGTCAGAGGAGAATCGGGGTTGACCGTTTCTCTAAAAGAGGCAGCAGTATATGACTCTGTCTCCGGGATCAAACTCTATCACTTCCGCAGTCGCCGAATGGGCAACGTCCTGAGGATGGCCTTTATTGAGAACAGGGTTCGCTCTTTTACCGACCGGAGTCTTCCCTTTCTTGTTTGCCCGCTTAGAGACGGTTTTCCTCTTTCTCTCTACCTGACCTGAGCTTCGTCGTATCATTCTACATCTCGTGACTCTTAAACAATCACCAACAGGGGGCATCAAACGTTCTTCCTGTTCCGGAGAGCAGAAATATTTGTTACAAGTCCCCTCGTCACTTTGCCGTAGGCAATACTGGCCACTGATCTTAACGTCGCCTTTTCCCAGACACTTATCCACCGGATATCGCACCTTCCACTTACCATGTACCTCTCGCTCCATGTCCGTGTGTGGCATACCGGCCTCACACGTATAAATTATCATGCACCACGATTGACCGTCCTCTGCGTTTTGCAGTTGTCCACCAACACCGTAATATATACTGAGACTTCGGGAAAACCCGGGGAGTATCTATGACCACGTTAGATAGCCAACAAGAATATTTATCGAAAGACCGTAAGACAATCAAGAAGAGGTATCGCGGGGAAACCGCGAGTAAAGATATTGCGATCAGACGCGAAAGTAAAGATATCGCGGGGAAACCGCGAGTAAAGATATTGCGATCAGACACGCAAGTAAAGAAACCACGGAAGACCGCGGGAGTAAGTATGACCACGTTAGGTAGCCAAGTATATATATTACAGGGGAAAGAAGCTGAGGAAACACCCGCAATTATTGAGGTCTTCGGCACCAGCCACGACCGTTTCTTGTAATCGTCGTAAGCACCAATGGGGTGACCCTCCCCGTATTTATCGACCGTATTCAATGGGAAACTTTCCCCGTATTTATCGAACGTATTCAATGGGTAAAACTTCCCCGTATTTATCGAACGTATTCAATGGGAAACTTTCCCCGTATTTATCGAACGTGTTCAATAGGAAACTTGCCAACGGTTCCACCGGCCTCTCTTTCGGTCTGTACGGTTGCTACTACGGGAACCTAGCCTGCTTGTTTCTCTAGCGGCCACCCTAATTTTCTCGGTCTCGGCCACCCGAAACTTTTGCGTATCCGACAACCTACTGGAAAACGGGAGGATTAACTATGACCGGTCTAGGTAGCCCACATTTATATTTCTTGATTACCAAAACTTTCTCGCGGTCTGCGCGGTCGGGGATTTTTTCCAGTCTATCTTTCTGTCGGCCGCCGAGTCCTCTCTCGGTATATGCGTTCGGTCCCTTCTGGGAATCACCCAGTCTGTATCACTCTCGGCCACCTGAGATCTTTCTCGGTCTATACGAACGGCTCACCCGGGCTTTACCCGGTCTTTACACAGACCTGTGTATTATTTATTTCACTGTCGGATCTTCCCGAGGAAGCAACCTCACAATCGGCTGCAGACTTTCTCGCGATCGATAACAGGGTGGGGACCCGGTCCTATCAGATCGGCGGAGTCGGTCTCAACACCAGACGCTCGGCTGTAGCTCGGACTAGTTTGTTTGGACGGCCTCTCGTCCGCAACTAAATTTTTTCCGCAACTTGCCGTGATCCAGGCTTTGAACGAACGCTCATCGACCACACGGGTGTGCGGTATTAATCACTAACCAAACAATTCAATGCACCGTATATGCAGGGCAGTCGTCACCACTCTACAATATAAGCGACGCACCGCATGTCAGGCTATACTCAACCCGATTCATGCGTCTGCACGCTATGCACAGAACTACACACAGCCGAACGGTCTTCCCTCCAATACCAACACTGTAAGAAAATGTACGTAAATTAAGCGCTATGGCGAGCCGATTATTTACGAACAAATTCTTTAATCCAAGCCTTGTGGCCTGTCCGCCACAACACTCTCCCCACCTTACGTCGATGCGGAGTATCTTCGAGAAAACCGGGGACCTATCATTCCTGACACAGAAACATCTCCAACCCAGATCCAATTAGAAGGCAAAGTACCGGTTTTTGATTATCGGCCAGAATACCGGTTATGGGACGTCCAACTCCGTCCACAAATCCAAGAACCTCAGCTACCACGCACGTACGCCAACGAACGCGATATTCTCCAACGATCTGCACTGGCGACAGCCTGTTTAATGGTGCCTGGTATCTGTACCGGCGCACTGTCAATCAGTCTATTCCTCATCCAGTTATCAACCTTAACAGGCCCTCTGTCTTGAATCTGAGTTCCACCTGACCTAACTGGCAAGGGGACGTAGGAGAGAAAAGTCACCAACTATCTCCCGATCTTGCTCATACATCACTCGTCACGGACCTCGCGGCACAAAAACCAGCATTGCCTTGCAGCATTATTTTTTTTACAAATTAAATTATATACATAAATCATCGCTAACATAAGACTTCTTGAATAAAATGAAGTAACTATTTATAAGACATGCAGTTATACGCAGGCGTTGTTGGACGCAACCGTCCACGTAAACATTGAATCATTAACTATCATGTCAATCAGCGCTTGCTTTGCATCGTAGCCAATTCTAAGATTCTATAGGCACCGTTCAATCATCGACTACTCACTGACGAATTTCTGTTCGGAAGTAAAGTTAGAATTTCAAATCATGTGATCGTCTCACATGAGCAATAGCCGAAAAGATTGCGGTTAATCTTTATAACTCGTGCAGTACGGCACAAACGGTACAGCACACTACATAGATTCCAATAACCCAAAAGAACCTTCGCGGTCCTGTGAAAACAAAATCAGTCTTATTATGTGAAGGATTATGTGAAGGATTCTTTAGCACTTGAGCTTATCCACGTGCACAACCGTAGGCGTGTATCTCGAACTCTTCTGAATCCGATACAAAATAGGACTAAGTACTTGAATAGTCAAGAACGGGCCGGTATAAAACCGAGCCCACTTAGTCTTCCTTCCACTCCTCATTCGAGGGTAGTAATAATAGACCCAGTCACCGCGAGCGAACTTGTTAGGTCTCACTCTCAAGTCGTACGCTTTCTTTCTGCGTTCTGCAGTCCTCTTTAATTGGTCTCGTACCAGGCGGTAAGCTTTTTCCATTTTCTCTTTCTGTTCCTTCACATAATCTTCAAAGTCGTGGTAAGATGGTCGCTCAAGATCATTAACTTGAGCGAGAATCAAGTCTAGCGTCGCATGATTCTCTCTTCCCAGAAACAGAAAATTAGGAGTTCGTTGGGTAGACTCATGTTCTGTTGACCGGTATGATGCCATCACATACGGAACATGGACATCCCAGTCTTTCTGTCGTTCCGAAACAACCTTTCCAGGCAACATATTAAGCGTCCTGTGAAATCGCTCAATCATTCCGTTTCCCGAAGGTCGATAAGGCGTTGTTCGTATTTTATCAACCTCCACAAATTTACATAACTGCTTGAACAAATTCGATTCGAAACATTGTCCCTGGTCAGTCAATATCTGACGTGGCATACCAAATCTGGAAAACACATGTACCGTCAAGGCTTCTGCAACAGTAACAGCCTCTTGGTTTCTAATCGGCAGGGCTTTAGCCCATAGGGAGAAGTAGTCTATTGCCGTCAGTATGTATTTGTTGCCCTTACTTGAAACAGGATGCGTCCCTGTGATATCTATCCCAAATCTCTTCATTGGTTCCCCGACCACTGGACTCTGCAAGTAACCTTGCCTTGGAGGTTTCTCTCGTCGATACCGAGCACAGCTGTCACAACGCTGGCAAAACCTCCGTACATCGTCCTTCCAGCCTGGCCAATACGCCCTACGTTGCAACTGAGCTATACTCTTTCGAATTCCAAAATGTATTACTTTGGATCCATATTCTGTATAACACGCCCTGACGGACTTCCAGCTGGTTCCAGTTGCTTACCAAAACTTTAACCTCTTCACTGGTAGACATTAGCTCATGCTGTGCTGGATGATAAGTTGACTCCTTCCAACTAAGGACCGGGCCAATATTACCATATTTTTCTTGTTCTGTTCGAAGCATCTCTTTGGTCCAACCGACTTCCTGGTCTGCATTCTTAGTGGTCACACCTGAGGGTCTTATCTCTTCTATCGGAAGTACCCACCTTGCTTCTCCATCCGACTCTGTCCTAACATCCACATTAGGTTGCTCCTCTTCAGCTGGAGGTCGTGACAGCGCATCCGCATTTCCATGCTTCGATCCGACTCTATGGTTTATTTCAAAATCAAACTCTTCTATTATCTCCAACCAACGCGCTTGTTGGCCTATAGGTTCTGGTGTCTTACGTAGCCATTGAAGGGCAGAGTGGTCTGTCCTCAGAAGAAATTTTCTACCCAACAGATACTGAGGAAACTCTTTCAAGAAATATATCACAGCCAACAATTCTCTCCTGGTTACATTATAGTTGCGTTCCGCTGTCGACAACAGTCGACTCGCATAAGAGATCACTTTTTTTTGACCATCTTGTACCTGCGACAACACCGCTCCTATGGCTTAACCAGAGGCATCCGTATCTAAGATGTACTGCCCCTCATCCATCGGTAGCGCCAGTATTGGTGCAGATACAAGCCTTCTCTTCAGTTCATCAAAAGCCTCTTGACATTAATCTGTCCACAGGAAAGTAACATTTTTCTTAGTCAAGAAGTGAATGGGTTGCGCGACGGTTGCAAAATCCTGTATAAAACGTCGGTAATAGGAACACAGGCCTATGAACGATCGCACCTATCTGAGATTCCTTCCAACTGTCCATCCGTTCACTGCCACGATCTTGTTCTGGTCTGTCGCTACACCATCTTCGCTCAGTACATGTCCGAGGAATAGTACTCTCTGCTGCAATAGATGACATTTCGATGGTCTGAGCTTGAGATTGTACTCTTGGATCCTCTTAAACACCATCTCTAGCCGCTGAAAATGCGTATCAACGTCTCTAGAGAACACGATTATGTCATCTAAATAGATAAGACATATGTCTTGGTTGAGTCCAGTCAGGACTAAGTTCATTAGCCGACAAAACGATGCCGGGCTATTACACAACCCAAATGGTAAAACCTTGAATTGGAAACTCCCCCTTCTTGTAACGAAAGCGGTCCTATGCTTTTCTCTAGAGTGTAAAGCCATCTGGTGATAACCCACTCTCAAATCAAATGTACTGTACCATTTCGAACCACCCAGTGTGTCTAGACTCTCGCGGATAAGAGGCAATGGATGAGCATCTTTCCGCGTCTTCAGATTCAGCTGCCTGTAATCAATACAGAAACGCATGCTTCCATCCTTCTTCCTCACCATTACGACACTGGATGCCCATTCGGATATTGGTGGTTCCACTATTCCCTGTTCCAACATCTCTTACTTGACTGTCAATTTCAGATAACATTGACAATGGCTGTCGTCTTAGTGGTTGGCGAACTGGCCTTTCTTTCTGTGTATCAATCTCGTGTTGGATAACCGACGTAGACCTGTGATCATTTTAACTAAGCGAAAACGTCCTACTGTACATAAGCACGAGTTCCCTCAATCATCCTCTCTCGGCATCGGAAATATCTGCTGGCAATTCATCCCATAGTCGTCTTAGTGTCTCTTCGGCTTCAGGTTCGACAATCTGCTCCGTTATAGCTGTCGCTTTTCGAATCATCGAGGATGACAGGCCATCGAAACTTTGCTGGGTTACAGTGTGACCAACCAACTCTACCCTTTCGAGCAAGCATTCCGTTCTTCTCTTGACAACAGAGTCGCTGTCCTCGAAATTTAGCATTCTAATCCACACTTTGGGTTCCCTTCCCGTTACTAAGGAACGTCCAATTATCAGGTCTTGCGATAATTCAGTGGGTATGGTCGTCCAATTATCGTTATCCTCTTGAAAATGCGGGTATACCACCGATGCTGGGACATCGACTTCACTTCTTGGAGGAATTAATGTATCTTCCTGAACGACAACTCTCCGACACATGGATTCAGTTACAGCTTCTTTTAAAGGGATTCTCTCGCTTCCTAAGCAAACACTGCGATTTGCAAAATCCCACTGGGCCTGATTGCTTTCTAACCACGACAGCCCCAAGATCTCTTCCGTCACTTGGTCTGTCACTAGGCATAGCAATGGATACAGTTGTTTTCCGATACGAATCTCCAGCTTAGTTTCACCGTCCACTTTAATCTCGCTTCCATTTGCGGCTAACAGTCTTTGCTCTGAGGGTATTATCTCAGTGTTTAGCACAAGACGCCGTGGCACAAGCGACATCTCACTTCCCAAGTCCAGTAAACAGTGCAATCGCTTGCAGTCTATTCTAGCCACAACGTAAGCCATCCTGCTACCTTTGACCAATCGACTTTGCGCTTGCTCTTGGATGGGCTCGACTTTAGTTATTTCCTCAACTCGGTTCTCTCCGCTCATCTCCGACATTCGTTGAGGGCAAAAACGTTTTATATGCCCTTTTTGTTTACACTAGAAACATTCAAAATCAGGGTTCCTCCACCGTCATGGCGGAAAAACTCTTCGCTGTGTTACAAAAGGCTCGGTTTTTCTTGTATCTTCGACGGGTCTGTCTGAATTGCCCGTCTTTCCTTAGGGTTTACTCGCTGCAGGACCGGAATCCTGCGTTGCTGCAAATCGCCCGAATTCTTTTGACAAATTCTTTATCTCCCGTTGGAGCTCTTCTAAAAGTCTGCTGCTCATCGTCGACCGGTGATTTTCGACCTTCCCTTGTCGCTTTCACTCTGCCGTGTTCTCGGTCCACCTCGTTTCCCTGTGACGATGATCGCCCATAAGCATCTAACCGAACTGCATGTTTGAACGCAGCCTCAAGGTTAGCAGGTTCTCTTTCCCACACCTTCTGCGCCAAATCTTGATTTGTCAGTGCATCAATGATTGCATCGCACGCAACCGTTTCGACAATGTCACTCGACGGCCCAGGATACGCCAAAGCCATCAATCGCCTGATTTCTTGCACATCATTGCTCAGACTTTCTCCATGAGCTTGCCTGTACGTGCGAAGTTTAATTCGGTAAAGGCTTGTCTGGTCTTCAGAACCGTCCCTGGCCTTGAGCTTTTCGACAAGTTCTTGCCAAGTTAAGTTTTTCTGTGCACCCATGTCCCACAATAGCTGACACACAGCCCCTGTTAAGGCACACATTAACTGGTCGGCTTTCTCCTGGTCACTCCACCTATTGCACCGTGCACATACATAGAATTTAGCCAAAAATGCAGCAATGGCAGTTTTTCCATCATATTTCTCAAACTTAATACGTATTCCACGGTCTCCCGAGTTTTCACTTATTCTCTTAGTAACAGGCCCTTTTCCTGCACTTTTCGTGGGCTGATCCCGTATTGGACGATCGATATCACTCATCGAATCCTCTTCGTCTTCGGTACTCGTGACAATTTGACGTTGACGTGGAGCGATTTTTCTTCTCCATTTCATGGTGGATCTCTTCCTAGGACGTCCCATAGAATCCTTCGAAGCTTTCTCATTGTCACTCAGCGAATCGCTTTCCTCTGCGAAGCTCCTTACAAGGCGAGGCGGACTTCTATGACGCTGGTCCCCAACAACAGACCAGCCTACATCTGGCTGTACTCGTTGATCTGTCTGGGAACTTGCGCCCACTAGCGTCGTCCTTCCGTCGTGTTCCCGCACCTCACCTTTCCTTGACTTCTGGAATCTGGCTGGCTCTTCGTGCATGCTGGTGACATCCCATCGGATCTTGCCAGGAACCACCGCAGACCAATCATTAAAACGGCAGTTATCTGTAATGATCAGCTTTGGGCGAGTTATTGCCCACGGTCGATCAACGTTCCTACCAACACCAGACTCGCCTTTACAATCATGTTTCCGGTCAATAGAGCACCGTTCTACAGTCGTCTGCACTGCCAATAGACCTTTGTTGCCCGATATTGTTTTCCTGTCTCGGTGAGGGTCCCCGGCTATTTGGTGATTGTCATTCTCATTGAGCCTTCCAAATCTTATCCGACATCTATCATTACTCCGATCACCATCACGTAGCTTGTAATCACGTGGATCAACGGGACCATACGTATCCTGTCAGCCAATGTTGATTTAGACACTTGGGGCGCAAGCGGCTGGTGGTGTTTGGAAGGGCTGTTAGGGGCAAATGAGGTGGCGGATAGAAGGTATTAATAAGACGTTTGATTGCTTGTATTAAAACAGTTGCTGCTATGACTTCCGAAGGATACGGACGGTCGTTGTATGTTTTAATTTGTGTATACTAGTTTAGGCACGGTAGTTTATGTTGTAAATAAAGAAAATTGAGAAAACAAGAAGACGTGTCTCGATCTTTGTAGTTTGGTAAGCTTAACTGAAGGAAAAGAAAGTTGACGTTTACATTTTGGTGGCAGTGGTGGGATACGAAAAGAAAACATCAAGGATAAAAAGGATTAAAGGATCAATATTCAAAAGGATTAAAGTATCAAGGATTAAAGAATCAAGAATCAAAAGGATTAAAAGAATCAAGGATCAAGATACGCATGGGCTTAAAGAAGCGTTTGGATGTGAAAAGGATTAAAGAAGTGCTTGGATTTGAAATAGATTAAAAAATCGTTTAGGATTACTGATAAGTGGCCTATACGGATTATACGAGTCAATTGGAGTAATTAAGTTTCTATGTACTGAAAGCCAGGAAAGTGAAGATTATTTTATGGTGGATTACTGACAAGGTATATTTTGTTTGTTTTGGCACGAAACACAACCACGTCCAATTGGATAATTGTGAATTTGTTAGTATTAGGACAACCACAATATAGTCAGTTTAAAAGAATATGAGCTCGTTAATATTGGCCTAGACAAACCAAGTCGCGTTCAATCGATTTAATGAAAACTCGGTAATATTAAACAAACAAAAACATTTATAATTGGTAATTTGCGAAGTCATTGATAATAAACATTCGGAATGGAGAAATTAAGTAGTGAAAGACGGGAAGAGATTAAGAAAATGTCGTCAGAAAGAATACAAAAGCAGTTAATAAAGGAAATTTAATGGAAAGTACGGTTAAAGCTATGTCTCGTACTGAGTTAATGCAAACTTTAGCAGAGATGGAAATAGAAAAAGTAGGATTTACAGCTGAAGTAGAAGGAGCTGTAGGAGGTGTACAGGGACAGGTTGTAGAAAAAGGTTCTGATATACCTATAGAGAAATCGACTATGGAAATGATGATGCAAATGATAATGATGATGAATCACAAGCGGAACAAGTTAGGAAGGAAGAAAGAAAACTTCAGCAAGAAAAAGAGGAAAGAGCAGAACAGATGAGAAGGGAAGAGTTAGAATTAAAACTAAAACAAGAGGAAGAAAGTAACAGAATTAAGAAAGAAGAATTAAAGTTACAAAGAAAACTTCAGCAAGAAAAGGAGTTTAAACAGATTATCCTTGATTGAATTAGAAGACTATGAGATAGTAAAGCGACATTTACTCAAAGAATTTAAACTTACCTCTCAAGAATACAGATCAAAATTCATGGAAACTAAGAAAACCAATGAGGAAACTTATATCATATTTAGTGCAAGATTGAGAAATTTACTTAACTATTACGTCAGAAGTCGAAACATCGAAAAAAAACTATGATAAATTATTTGATTTGTTAATTGCGGATAGACTAAAAGAAGCATTACCTACAGGACCATTGAGTTTTGTTTTGTCGAAAGAGGGAAACGAGTGCTTTGAGTCAAGCATGATTGCGAATCTTGCTGATATACATGTGAATAATCGAATTGGTGGATTGGTACAGAATAAAATGAGTACAAATTATATGGGAGCAAGAAATGAAGGGTACCAAAGCGGAAAAGGGAGATGGTATCAGGAAACCAGAAAGAGGAATCAAAATACGGAACTTTTTAATAAGTTTCCAGGATATGTTGGTGTGCCAAAGTCACCTAAGTGGAAGGAGGGTGAGTCTACAAAAGGTAATCAGTTAACCAGTCATAAAAATACAACCACAACTTTTGTAAACAAGAAATTCGATAAGAGTTATGATCCCAAATATCAAGTGAGAGATCAGAAAGGTTCGGCAAGTTATATGAAACAGTGTTACAACAAATTAGTGAACAGAACATTGAAAGTCAAGAGAATGAAAGTACGAACATAGAGGTAAAAACAGTCATGAAATGTAAGATCGATAGAGAGCGTTTAATTTCAGTAAATGCTACAGGACAAGAAACGAAAGCAGGAGGAGGATTATTTAAGAAAGTCAGTATGAAGCATATTCAAGTTGAAATTAGAGCTCATGAAGGTCAAGAACCAATGATAATTAAAGCGTTGTATGACTCAGGTGCAGAAATTCCAGTAATAAAAGTAAAGTTATTACAGGGAATGAAAATTGAAGAAGTAGGACATGTAAATTTACAATGTATGGTGGGCGAACCAATATCTGCTCGTTTAGTGAAAATAGAAGTTAGAGTTGCTGAAGAGGAAAATGAGGGCAAATATGAAAGAGCGGAAACGACGGAATATCTGACTCCTTACATGCAATTGTTATGTGCGGCAATAGAGAATGTAAGCAGCAGTGAACA
The DNA here is from genome assembly GCA_959347315.1 of Bimastos eiseni. Lineage (NCBI taxonomy): Eukaryota > Metazoa > Annelida > Clitellata > Crassiclitellata > Lumbricidae > Bimastos > Bimastos eiseni. The sequence continues at coordinate 17,574,689 of OY365812.1, forward strand.
GTTTTTGATACATCCAGAAATTATTGAAGAACTAAGAAATATACCACAGATCAATGTGATGACAAGATCACAGTATTAAAATTTATATGTACTCAATGGATTGTTACATCGAAAAGAGAAAATCTTAGGTCATGAAATTGAACAACTTGTATTACCTAAGAGTCGAAGATTACAGATTATGAAATTGGCTCGCGAATCGGTAATGGGTGGTCATTAGGAGAGGAAAAAACCAGAGAAAGGATCAGGTTATCCTTTACATGGCCAAAGATGCATAGAGAAATAGAAGAGTTTTGCAAATCTTGTGTAAATTGTCAACTGAAAGCAAGGAGTGTGATTATGGATAGAGTTCCAATTAGAGCTATTGTTAAAGAAGTGGTGACATTCCAAAGAATGACAATGGATGTAGTGGGACCAATTGAACCTATGTCAGCGGCAGGGCATAAATATTGCTTGTGTGTAGTGGATTCATGTACAAGATGGCCAACGGTATTCTTATTAAAGTCGTTAACAGCAAAAGCAGTGTGTGATGCATTGAAGGACTTATTTACGAATGTGGGAGTTTCTGCAGTGATGACGAGTGATCAGGGAACTAATTTTACAGCCGAATTGACCAGAGAATTTATTAGAGCAATGGGGTGTACTCCAAGATTCGATACACCAGGACATCCAGAAGCAGCAGCACTAGTAGAAAGATGGAACCAAACTTTTAAAAAGATGGTTCATCATGTTATTTTGGAAAATCCAAAGCAATGGCATAAAATCGTTCCATTTACAGTTTGGGCATTACGAGAGGTGCCTAATGCAACCACAAGGGTATCTTCTTATATGCTCGTATATGGAAAAGTACCGAGAGGACCATTGACGATTTTAAAAGAAGTTTGGACAAAAGAAATTGAGTCACCGCTAAATTTGAAAGTGAAAACAGAAAGACACTTACAGGAGTTAAAAGAAAGTCTCAAAATTGCAATGACATATGTAGAAGAACATACTCCTGAAAAACAATTACAATATACTAATCAATACAATAAAAAGGCAAAAGATAAGAAATTTTCAGTAGGAGATAAAGTAATTGTACTTTATCCCACATCTACCAATAAGTTGTTATCAAGATGGCATGGACCTGGTTCGATAATACAAAAGAGATCAAAGTATTCTTATTTAGTTGATATGGGAGATGGAAATCGGAAAATAATACATGCAAATAAGATACGAATGTTTATTGCTAGATCACTGAGTTGTGGTTTAATTGTGGACGAAGATCAGGAATTTGGAAAGATTGTGGAGTTATCAACAATTATGGATAAAACAGAAGATGTGGGAATTATTCATTTGAAATAGGATCAAATATCTCATTTGGATAATTTGCAGAAGACGGAATTACTCGAATTACTGAACCGCTTTGCAGATTGATTTTCAGAACAACCAGGATTGTGTACGTTGGTGGAACACGAAATTAATTTGAAACCAGACTTTCGTGTAAAGGAATTTAAGGCGTATCGGATACCTTCTATTTATCGAGTTGAAGTGGATCGACAGATACAACAGATGTTACAACATGGAATCATCAAGCATTCGTCTAGTCCCATGGCTAGTCCCTTGGTGGTGGTTAAAAAGAAAGATGGTTCTTTACGATTAGCCTGTGATTACCGTTATTTGAATGCATGTACTGTTGAATGTAGATATCCAATGCCAAATGTAAAGGATGTACTGAATCGAGTTGGTAAGGCTAAGGTCATTTCAGTATTAGATTGTCGGAGTGCATACTGTACCTGTCCGGTCAAAACCGAAGATCAGTGGAAGACAGCATTTGTAACTCATAGTGGTTTATATGAATTCACGAGAGTTCCATTTGGTTTGATTAACTCGGGAAGAACTTTTGTCAAGGCTATAAATTCAGTTTTGAAACCAATTAATGAATTTACAGAACCATATGTGGATGATATTGCGGTATTTTCAAACGAATGGAAGCATCATTTAAAGCATTTAGAGTTAGTGTTGATGGAATTGCGTAAACAAAATGTAACATTGAATTTAAACAAATGTTTATTTGGCAAGCATGAAGTACAATTCATAGGCCATATTGTTGGATCTATTCATATACGCACGAATCCAGAAAGTATGGAAAGCTTGATTAATATCCCAATACCAAAATCTAGAAAGCAGGTTAAACAACTGTTTTGTTTTTTAAATTTCTATCGTGGATTTATAAAAGACTTTGCTAATATTGCTAAACCGCTTACAGATTTGACTAACCAACGAACAAAAGATCCGATTTCTTGGAACAAGACATTACAGCAAGCCTTAGATACGTTGAAGAAGGCTGTAAGAAAGGATGTTATGCTATATGTGTTTGAAGTGGGAAGACCATTTTCCTTGTATTGTGACAGTAGCGACTATGCTGTAGGGGCTGTATTAAGTCAAAAGGATGATCAAGAAATAGAGAGACCCTTGTCATTTATTAGTAAAAAATTGACGGATACGCAGACCAGATGGGCTACAATAGAAAAAGAAACTTATGCAATAATTTGGTCTTTGGATAAACTTAAAGAAATTGTACTTGGGTCAAAAATTATTATTTTTACGGATCATAATCCATTGACATATATTACAGAGACTATGCCAAAGTCAGCTAAGTTAGTTCGATGGTCTTTAGCACTTCAAATGAAATTAAGTACAAAAAAGGGAGTTTGAATATAATAGCAGATTATATGTCAAGAATGTAAATAAGTATGATTTGGTCAAATTTTGTTTATGCCAAAATCCAGAAGAAGGGGAAAGATAAATGTCAGCCAATGTTTGTTAATATGTTAATTTAGACACTTGGGGCGCAAGTGAGTGGTGATGTTTGGAAGGGCTGTTAGGGGCGAATGAGGTGGCAGATAGAAGGTATTGATAAGGCGTTTGCTTGCTTGTATTAAGACAGTTGCTGCTCTGACTTCCGAAGGATAAAGACGGTCGTTTTTTATTTTTTTAAATTTATATTTTTAATTTGTGTACACCAGTTTAGGCACTGTATTTTATGTTGTGAATAAAAAAATTGAGAAAACAAGAAGACGTGTCTCGATACATGTAGTTTGGTAAGCTTAACTCAAGGAAAAGCAAGTTGAAGTTTACAGAACCTAAATGATTAATTGTTACTGATGACTCCAGAACTCAATGGGTTGACGATATACTGGGTATTTCTCAGACCTCTATAGGTCCCTGTTCTTGGTCCTCTCTTATTTATGCTATATAACTAGCTACAGCTGATTGTACGGAGCCCCTAAAGGGACACGAAAGAAGAATATTTTATCTCGTGCGCACGAGATAAAATATTCTTCTTGCATATCTCTTTAGGGACTCCGTAGGTCTCCGATTGAAGGATGCCACACAATTTAAGATTCAGCAGAATCTGATATCCTTCAGCTATGAGATCCGCCACTCGAAGGAACAGATGCGAAGGAATAGACGCGTCACCTACTATGTCTCTGTCATTATTTCACACATTTGTTCGTCATCCAAATGGTAATTAGCATTAGCGAATTCTGAGTATTGCATTCGCCAGATAGGCTAAAGTTTTGCATTTGTGGAGATTGGGTGATCCGGTGTCTGCTCTGAGCGAGCAATAGGCCTATATATGCCAATAGCCAATGCTCTTGAGTCATTTTATCTGTGGTTCGCTTGCCACGGTTTCTGCTTCACGCCACTTTTGCCCACTTCTGCTTTTCTCCTTTAGAAGGCAGTTTAAGGAGGTTCATTACTAATGAAGCTGTTGTGCTTCTATTATTCTTATTCTCATTACCGAAATTTGATACCGCCCTTCTTTCAACATCTTTTGCTCAGAAGTGCATACACACGCCTCGACGGCGCAATTGCAGTTGTACTGCAGAGCCGTTGTGGGCGAAGGACTTTCTCAAGGTCCCTACACAGTGATGCCCCGATCGAGGCTCGAACCCGCGCCCTCAGCACACACTGAACGTTACGGGCTGACCGCTCTAACCGATCGGCCACTGTGCCACACCTATTAGGAAGCTAATTGTTATCAAGTTTGATCCTGAATCGATCGGATCGCTTAGGGGAGACTCACCTCAGATGGGACGGTTCGGAAGATGGGACACATCCATTATTGTTGTTATTCGGCAGACACTGTTTGGTGTTGCGAATGACATATCACAAGTAGTAAGCCTATGCTCTACATAGTGACTATTACTAGGCGTATAATATATACTTGCGGTGATGTTATAATGATTTTTAAGTTTTTCGTGTTCGTTGATGTCATTTTATTAATATCGCTACATTTTCCGCACTGTAAGCTACGCTTGATGCATCCTTTTCATTTAACGGTATACACATAGGCCCATTATAGTTCCAATTTTGCTATCTCGCGTACCACATGTGATGCAGGCTGTATCTATAACCACTATAAAATAAGCCTTCTCTCACGATCCCAACGTCTAACCACTCTACTCTGACGATTGGGGTAATCGATTGCAGCTGCGATTATCCTAGTGTGTAAATATCGGCTATAAATCGTTCCAGCATCCGCATGTAAGCCTAACAAGATCAAAACAGATGATCGAATCCTCGGTGCAGGGAAGAACGATCCATTTTCATATCAGGAGACCTACAGAGTAAGGTGTTCCCAATCAATTAAAGTGAAAATCTAATTAGGCTACTATGTAACATCTTAGCATTTGCACCGACGGGTGACACCGTTAAATAGCCTGTAGAAGATTTATAGCCAACTGCTGACGCTGTGGTATAAATCGTCACAAGTGAAATTGCAATGTGAAAAAACTCTTGACTGGTCTACAATAATTATTGACATCTTTAAATATTCGGACAAAATACTTGTCAACGCAGTGTGGCATATACACACTGCGTTGACTACATTGCCAATCTATAGAGATCGGATTTCATAATCTTCACAAGTCGAAAACTTAAGCCTATGTGACGAATCTGCAACCGATATATTCGTTAATTGCTATTCAGATATGTATATAATTATATAATGACCCTAACATTGCATAAGTTCCCAGTGCAGCTGGATTATATTTATTCACTTTACTTCTAAGCAATAGAGTTAACAATTTGATATTCGTCACTTTTTGACTTAACCGATTCGCAATCGGAGATCGCTGGAATTGAATGAATCAAGAGAAACCAAACAAATTGTGTTTTTTGTTAATATCGACACACTAAACGATATACCTCATTCCAATGCCTCAAAATTCTTTTACAAAAATAAACTACATCAAGGGCCTGCATACATTGTAGGGCCTACTAATAGTGGTTCTAAAGCTTAATTATTAAGTATATATGCATTCAGTATACAACATTGTTGCCATTATTGCAAAGATACAACAAGAGTTATAAATTTGCCCACAGATGCACAGAAGACAATCTACAGAAGACTGAGCAAAATCAACAATCGTCCCAATAATGGCCTACAAAAGATAAGTAGATCCACCACAAGACTGCAAAAATTACAAAGGCATAAAAAAACGCTACCACCACAATTAAATAAACTGAAATGAAACAGTAAGTTGAGAGAGCGCTTGACGAAGAACACGCCCTGTTCAGGTCAGAAAGAAGCACAATTGATCAACTATTCATCAGGGATGTGGTCTCGAGACCAAGACTGCGGTCTCGAGACCGGAAAACTGCGGTCTTGATCTTGGTCTTGGTCTCGAATGCATAGGTCTTGGTCTTAAAGGAACGGTCTTGGGACTGGTTTCCGTCTTAAATTAGCGTTCTTGGTAATTTTCCGTATCAGAACAATTTTATCGACAGTTACGGCTATTTTTCGATTATTAGAGACACCGGATGTTTGGGTTTTACGCGATTGTTATCGATTTATGGCGTGCTGACGAAAATAATAGATCTTTATATGCATGTTACTATGGACAGAAAAAAATATATTTGCAACGGAGCCAGCCATTTCATAATTTGCTTTTACAAATTTAAAGGTTTTGGAACAATCTAATATTTATGATGTCGGCCACGTGTATACACTGTTAACCTACAATTCCGAGGTCCGTGGTACGAGTACACCATTCAAATCTATTCGTTGGAAGAATTCCTACAGCAGAAAAGTTGTCTGAGGATTCAGAGGAGTTTCAATACTACAGAGAGTAAGAGACGATTACATCAGACAATCGTTTGGTTGGCAAACAGTTCTGTTAATCAACATCGTTCAACGAAGACTCCGATGGTTTGGACAATGTTTTATAGCACACACTGTATATTGAGAATGCCAGTTGACCGATTCCAAAACAATGTAGGGCCTACTATGCTTATATGGACGATTCGAAAGAAAAAGGAACAAAGGCTGACCAAGGCTACGCTAGAGGAATAGATGGTATTAATGGGGACATTGTATCCCTATAGGACTGCAATTTAGGGAAGCACTGGATTTGATCAATGACCGAGAACTCATGGCCGCCAAAACGGCTAGCTTCAGGAAATGATGATGATGACGACGACGACGACGATGACGATGATGATGATGATGATGATGATGATGATTATGATGAAACAAGCTTATATATTCAGGTGTTCATTACATTCCCAGGTATCCGTACATGTAGATAGCGCGTCATTCGTCGTTTAAAGTTCTGTAAGAGCCTATAATAGTAGATAGATTGGGGAAACATATGTTATTACCACTCAATTGGCACATGGATGCTCTAAATTAGTGAAGGAAACGTTACGCTGCCTCTTCCTCATAATAAATACATCCCAGAAATGCTTAGGCCTACACTAGGCGGGACATATAGGCCAATCACATAGGCTATATATGTATCATTGGAGTAGATACGGTACAGTTATGGACACATTGATTTCTTTCACTATGCGCATGCTCCATGTATAGAACGCGCACGTTAGATAAAATATAATTGATCAAAATAGACATTCATCGATATTGTATTCTATGCACTATTTCTACAGCGCCTCTCCCAATACAACCTAATCAGAGGCGCTGCAATAAGGACTCATACATATAGGCATACATTCATGCAGATAAGATCCCCAGATCCTGCAGTGATAAACATACGCGAAAATGGCCTACTACACCACTGATGTTGCACGAGATGTCGAGTTACTATCGCATTTGGCATCTAACGTGTCATATATGATGAATGTGTGTGTAGATGTTTGTGTGTGTGTCGACGCGTGTAGATATGTGTGCGTAGCTGTGGGTGTTTGCAAGAGCTGGTGTGTTAGCATGCGTAGGTGTGTTAGTGTAGGTGTACATGTATGTGCAAGTATGCTTGTAGCTGTAGGTGTGTGTAAGTAGGTGTTTATGAGTAGGTGTGTTAGTATGTATACATGTACATGCATGAATTGTATAGGTGTAATTTGTAAGTATGTGTGATTGAATGTTTTTATGGGTGAGTAGGTGATGTAGATGCAGGTGTGTATATATAATACACTAGCTGGGGAACTCGGCGTTGCACGGGTTGAGACAGGTTTTTGTATACATTTTGTATAGACACTGATGCGTACACAGTATATATCCACCTGAGCGACTGTGTAAACGATGGCCAACTACTGTATACATGCTACCTGTACGATATCTCCCAAACCGTCCTTTCATTCACGACGGTGTAAAAGAAGAACCGATATGGCAGACAGATATCACGTGCACATATCGGCAAATGTGCAGCAGCTGTTTCGTAGACACGCTTCTGGCGACTGAAAAGGAAACTTTTCTTGGGGTCCTGAGGCAGGTTTTTGGCCCTGGTGACCAGGAAGAGGGCGGCCGCGGGGTTCACAAACTCCTCGACTGCGTGTCGCAGGTGTTTCCCGAGCCAACGGTTAAGGTTTCGAGTCAACAGCTCTAAAACTGTGCAAATGCATTGCCGGACAGACAGACAGACGCACAGAATCATCTCTTTATATAATATATAGAGTATATTTGGCATGTACGTACATGTTGGTCGGCGTGAGTGTGCACCTGTGTGTGCGATAGCGTGTAGGCCCCTGATGTGTAAGTGTGTACGCGTGTGCGCACGTGTGTGTTAAGATGTTAAGTTGTTAGTCAGTTGGTTGACCAGGGTCAGTTGGCTAAGCAGTTTATTGGCTAGTTGGGTGGTCAGGCCAACAATCAGTTGGTCAACAGGTGTCAACACAGGTCAGTTGGCTAAGCATAATATCTTCAGCCAATGTTGTCCTTAATTGTCCATGGGGTAATTGAGGAGACGGACGTTGGGTCCTCATAAGGCTTTCGATCCCCGATCATTTCGGCCATCTCCCTTCCTCCACTGCCACCCTTCACATCCGTCTGGTAGGCGTTACGTCCGTCCGGAGAATCCCCGGATCTTCCTTCTCCATTTCCGCTGCCCTCCGCCATGCTGGAGTCCAACCTTGGAACGACGGTTCTGGGCGTCTGTCTTCTTTCCTCCGCTGAACCGTTCTCCACTGGACCCTGCTCTGTGAAGCCAGGCGACCGTCGTGGTTGACTGGTCTCATCGTTGGCTGCATTGGGTGAATGACTGGACGTCGTCGCTGATGTCGTCGGGAAACGAGATCCACCGAGGGAAGACGAAGACGGATAGACCGCAACGGATGAAGGAGAGGCACGCAGTCCTTCGAAGCCAATCCTCAGCGAAGGGAGACTGGAGCTGCGCTGAAATCCTCTTCTCAATCCCATCCTGTATTCACCCGTTGATCTCCCTACCATTCCCATTTCTCCTCCTCCTCCTCCACCTCTTTGCTCCATCGCACTCCTTCCATCATCAACCTCTTTCTTACCTCCGCCCTTCGTCGACTCCTCTTCTTCTTCTTCCTCCTCCTCCTCATCCCGATCTCCAACTCTCGTCTTTCCAGACCCAGAACCGCCACTGAACTGCGTCGACGACCCGGCAACCCTTACCACCCAGAAGGCGCCTCTTCCAGCGCTGGAACACCCGCCTCCTCTTCCCCCTCCTCCGACGGAAAAGGGCATGACTTCAGCGAGACTGCATCCCCTGTGCCTGGCCAACTGTTCTGCCGTCAAGCCCGTCTCTGGGTCCCTACGGTCGGTGTTGGCTCTTCCGTCGATGGCCAAGAGGGAGGCGCAGGCGACGGAGCCGTTCTTGGCGGCCACCAGAAGAGCCGTCAGACCGTCGTTGTTGACGTGGTTGACGTTGAGTCCGAGACGACGAAACGAACGAATCAATATCTCTATGGCAACGTCGTTACCAACCGTAGCGCTGATAATCAATGGAGTGTCTCCTGAAGAACAGACAAATGCCAATTACGCATATGCATGCACATATTGTATTTGCATATAAACAAATATATATACATATATATATATATATATGTATTCATTGTATTGATATTGTTATATATATACAGATATATATATACGTATATATGCCAATTACGCATATGTATATACCTGTAAATACATGTATATGTGTATATATCTGTCTATAAAGGCATTTGGATTATATATATATATATATATATATATATATAATATTTAGTATGACAAATTGTCTGTCACAGGAGCAGACAGACAGTTACACAGATTGAAGATCGACGGACAACAGCTGATAGATAGATAGATAGATAGATAGATAGATAGTCCTAGATAGAATAAATATTTAACGACAGGCAGACAAGCAGAAAGATACACAGGCACATCAACAGGCATGCACAGATACAGGCATACAGATAGATGCCTGTCTGTATGTGTCTATAGGACATTGTGTCTGTCTGTCTCTCTGTTTCCATGCATGCATGTGTGCAGCTTGCCTGTCTGTGTGTGTGTGTGTGTGTGTGTGTGTGTGTGTGTGTCTGTCTGTCTGTCTGACAGACATTCTTGTAATATATAGACAGGCATTTGGACATGCATACGTAAACACAGACAGCAACGTACAAGCGAACTGAATGAGTGAACGAAGGTGTCAGATCGATTAAATATGGATGGATCTATCGATGGAGACGAAATTAGGCTGGAACGATCGATCTTTCAGGACTCCGATGTTATCGCCGTTTCTTGTATTTCATTGAGCGTGAAGAAAACGGTTGAAGAAAGTGGCTGATAATTCTCTCGTGATAAAACCGTATCTGCGCTGATTTCCAAATCATAAAACCTGATAATAATAATCACGTGATATACTTCAATTCCCTTATATATATATCAGCATCGTTGGGCTCCACCTGCCGACGGCGCTTTGAAAGCACTTGAGTGGACGGAATTTATGCAATTTTAATGCCACTCCACACACTGATACACACACGTACACACACGTACACCCACGCCGCGTTTATTTACAGACCGTACTTATTCACTCATAATTTTATGGCCAATGCACAACCGCAGCTGCAGATTATGTCAGTTGCCACCTGCAGTAACAGCAGGAGACAGAAAAAGAAGAGACAAAACGAAGAAGAAGAGGAGGAAGAGGAAGAGCAGAATAAAAAAGATGAAGAAATAGCAGAAGAAGATGAAGAAGACTTAGAAGAGAAAGATGACGATGATGATGGTAGTGGTGAGAAAAGAGAAGATGAAAAGAGAGAAAACAGGGGAGAAAGAAACAGAAGAAGATGAAGCGAAAAAATAAAACTGTAAGAGGAAGAAAAATAACAAGAGGAAGTAAACGCGAAGAAGAAAAAGAACAAAAAGAAGAACGAAGAATAAAAAAAACAAGAGAAGAATTAGAAGCCAAAACAGAAGAAGAAGAAAAATATGTCAAACAAGAAGAAGACGGAGAAGAAGATCATATAATATATATAATATTATAACATTTTACATCCAATATAGGCCTCTAGATGCCGAGTACTGCCGACTTTTAGTAGAATGAACTGGAGCGACAGGTCAAGGATAATATTGTGCAAAGTGCTTCTCCGTGCTCAATCACAATGCGAGAAATGGAAATTGAGGACAAAATGGAGAAAAGAACGAACTGAGGAAGGGGAGGGTGAGAGAAAAATTGAGGAAATGGAGTAAGAGAGCCAATGGAGAACGGTACGGTGAGAGAAATTGAGGGAATCTCAGGGAAGGTTCTGTAAGGTTCTTGTCTACTTACATCCAGTATTCCTTCTACATTGTAAGCTCTGCGCATGTGCGCGCGCACCGGTCGTATAGAGCTAGAGCGCACAAGAATTTCGTGTGCGCACACAATTTGTCTCTCTCGAAACACCCGATATTAAAGATGAACTGTAGACCAATATTTAGCTGGTCGCTAGGTAAACTGTTCCAAAGTTTAGGACCAATAGGTCATCTGATAGAAAAGTTAGGCTAAGTGTGTTTTTTCTCGAGTAAGTTATAAATCGTAGGCTATAAGAAAACACTTGGGACACAGGTGTTGTAAAAAGTTACTAAATACAGGTGATAATTGATTTTGTGTTTATTTTATGAGAACTCGTCTGTTTGAATAACGTTATTTGTTGGACGTTTAGACTGTTTAGTAGGTTTAAGCCCTTGGGCCTATAGATGAAGTCAGTTGATGGATAGTGGTTGCGACCAGAAACCATGCGAAGGGCCCTCTTCTGTAGAATACCTAGCGACCAAACCCTCTGACCTGAAGTGGTGTTAGAAGCCCATATTAGGTTGCAATAGGACCGGTAGGGGCAGTGGCGCGTTTACCGATAGGCGCATTAGGCGTGCGCCTAGGACCCCCAAATCTCAGGGGCCCACAAATGATGAAAATATTAAATACAAAATAATATCTTAGGGACTCCAAATGAATTAAAACATTTAATATAAAATAACACTTCAGGGGGCCCCAAATGAATTAAAACATTTCATACAAAATAACATCTCAGAGGGCTCCGAATGATTGAGGACATTAAATATAAAGTAGCATCTGAGATGGTCCCCAAATGAATGACGACATTAAATACAAAATAACATCTCAGTGGCCCCAAACGAATGAAAACACCATTGAAATATTGTAAATATAATAAATTCTCTATTTTGCAGCAAAACATTCACATGAGAAGTCTATTGTGGTAATTATTTATTGCTTTATTAATTTAAATATCAATATAATCTCGGCTAGAGGTGTTGGTAAGAGAGAAAGCTGCGTGCTATGAGCCTCTTCGCATCCAGAAATTGGCTCACTATTTAATTGAATGAATTCTGAAAATAAAGTTGCGTATTTCGATATTTAATATGTGACGCGACGTCACATAATTATTTCAGACTCCCCTCCCCTTCATCACAAATCGTCACAAATGTATGACCCCTTCAATAGGTGCGTGACGTCATTTATAGTCGGTCCCTCACACTCAATGTACAAATTCGGAAGGGTCCCAAAAATGTTTGCGCCTAGGGCCCCCCGTTCTGTAAACGCGCTTCTGGGTAGGGGCGGATCATGGTGTAGTACAATGTAATGCCGATGTTAGTGGGTAAAAGAAAAGATATTCTTGACAAGATTCCTGTGTTTTTTTTGTTTTTGTATAATGTCTTGGCAATTTTCGCTGAGATACTTTTGAAATGCTCATTCCATGAAAGGTTCTGGTCTACATGGACACCAAGAAATTTGACACTACCTGTCTTTTTAGTTGGGTCGATTGTGGTTTTGTAGGCGACATAAAAATCCGACTTCCGTTTTCAAAACAGAAAATCTGAAAGATTACAACTTGGAGCCATTGTTTGTCCGAGTCCGAGTTTATGCCGAGTATACTACGAAACTCGGGTCGAGCCGTTCATCCCTAGCTTTTAGTCGGGCTCCTACATCATCCGTTCGTTGCTTGAATTCTTTCTTATTTCCTCGGGGACCGTCGGGGCTGTCACGCTGAAAGCGCTTCTGAATAGCTAGTACTGTAATTAAGAAGCACTACGTGCATATAAATCCTCGGATTCGATTATATGCAGGTATAATATGTTATATTTTTCATTATAATGTGCCTGTGGCTTGTATTCCAGCGTAACCCTGCACGCCTGACGATTGCTTTCTCCACAAAACAGCTGAATACATTTAACCCACATAATTACAATCAGACCGAATTATGCTGAACGCTGACCAGTCGACAAGTGTGCAGGACAGATGGGCGTCGGCCAATTGGTCGATGGACTCATGCTGACCGCGACAAGGAGGAAGAGGAAGAGGAGTAGGAGGAAGAGGAGCTAGGAGGGGAAGAACGAGCAGAGGGAGTGGGATGTAGAGAAGTGGAAGCGGATGATAGATGGATGAACGTGGCTGGACAGGTGATCGGATATGGCTGACCAGCGACTGACCAGTGGCTGAACACCGACTGATCACGTCTTGCCACTTGCCTGACCAGAGAAACTGACCAAATTGCCTTATGCCCAAAGACTATAGAGAACATTGACCAACTGAATTTGACCGACAATCGACACTATGAGTGTCTGCATTCACTGACCTGAAATCCGCAAATCTTTGCAAGTGCAATGTAGTTGCAATTTTGTACAGTACCACTTCAGTAGAAACCCTCAAGAGACTCTGCCTATATATCCGACATCAGACACCACGATACATGTAGGCCTACATATCCGTGGTACATGCATGCCGTTAGATAGAGCGGAAATAAGCGAGCGACTTGAGTGCATCATCGGTCGCCTTCTGAGATCAGAATTTTACTTCTGCTAGGTTTTGCAAAACAAAACATATGCTTTAAAACCGATCTTTGTGGCCTATTTAGAGTTATTGTCCAGCTGTTCACGTATTGAGCGAACACTGACCAAAATTGGCAAAGCAGTGCCTGTGTCCTAGTCAGCAGTTAGCTACATTGGTTGGAGCGTGCACAGAAGTCAAAACCGGGTCTCCGTGAGAAACCGATGCGTTGGCCTCTCATCTTCGCCGGATCTAAGGTCATGTGACAGATGAGCTTGGTATCCGATGTCAGATCTGGCTGCGCCGATCGCAGTTCTCTTCCCGATGCTCCTCTATGTCAGAGATTCAATCGGACTACCGCGGTTCGTGCACGGGATCCTTAAATGGAGTTGCGCCCAGTCAAACTAGGAAGCGGTGGCCAAGCATTTCACCCCATCAATTGAGAAACGATAGGGGTTGACGGCATATTAACACGGTCGCTTTATGAAAACGTCTACATTTGCAGTAACATTGTAAAAGAAGAACTAGAGAAATATAAAAGAATAAAAACGAAGACAACCGACTGGACAGATCAGATCATCAGATCCCATTTGCATTTGAACTGACTGAAGAAATTTATATGGATTACAGCCACCTCTTTGCCTTCTTCTCTTCCTGCCTTTCTGTCTCTTAGAATGTCCTAATGCCTGCCTCTCTACCTTCTTCCCTGACCCTGTCTTCCTCCATGACTCCAGTATGCAAATCGAAAGTCATTTAAGTTGAAACCTTTAGACTATATAGTTAAATAGTATTTCGCTGTAGAAACCCATTTAAGATTCTATACAAGACATTGAATTGGATCCTGTGCACGGAGCGGAGTCATCTGATAAAACATCACTCTGAGCTGATAAGTAACTGTGTGGCAGATGTAGTCCTGGGAAAAGAAAATTCTGTAGACACGTGTATTCCACAAAATTATTGATATTTGATCAATCAATCAAAGAGATTTGTTAGGCCAAACAATAGACAATTAGCAAAATTTCACAACCAAATAATGAAAAGTGACAACCAATTGACAAATTAACGTTGGTGCAAAATAAGAGTTCCTATCGGACGATGGCTTATCATAACTTACTCATTAGAGAGAGGGGTGATTAGCGTCGTGAGTACTCCTCCTCGTTTATCCAGACTTAATTCTAGCACCACTCCAGAACGGTAGTAACGAAGTTATTGGTACATGTTTATTTTATATAAAAGCTTATGCTATGAGCGAGAGCAACCCCCAGTTGGTTGGGTGGACGGTAGCGACATTATGTGCACAATACCTGCATGGATTGGACAGCAGCGGCTGCACCTGAGGCCCGGCAATGAACATAAGCCAGCGTGTCATCAGCATAAATTTCATACCATGCGAGGACAGAAGCCTTCCTATTTCCGAAGTGTATAGGATATACAACAAGGGGTTCAGTACAGACGTCTGAGACAGTCCAGAAGGTACATGAGCCCAAAGAATTTTTATTATTCTCTTCCTTGTATCGACCAACGGAGTTGAACAGACATTCCTGAAAATACGTAGGGCTGTGGTCCTAGTTAACTGATTTATGCTTGTTAACATAATAATTTGAGTGACATTTAATACTAAAAACACTGACTTTAAATGTTTTAAACCGATTTCTTGCATTTTGAAGGGTGAGACAATAATTATTTCCACCATTGTACACATCAACAGTGCAAGACTATTGTCTGATCATAGGCCTGTATATATATATATATATATTCTGTTCACCGTCGTTCAGCGCCATATATATATATATAGACTATTGTTTGATCATAGGCCTGTATATATATATATATACAGGTCTATGATCAGGCAATAGTCTATATATATATATATATATATATATATATATGGCGTTGAACGACGGTTAACAGAATGAGAAAATAGACTGCGGAAGAGATGGTTTTCATGTAAATAGGTCAGGTTGAGTTCAGAACATAGGAGAAATCTGTAGCAGTCGCTTTCACGACCTGCAGTCAACAGGGAGCAACAGATAATTAATGCACGAGAAACATTCTGCCATGGACGTCCTCTTGATTTTCTATTGGCCATTTGCAATGAGTAAGGACCAATGATCAGCTACCGCCTCCGAAAACCCCACTTCACCTGGATAGAGTCTCCCGGAGCTGCCTCTTCTAAGCTGCTCGACTCAGGCGCTTAGCCAAGCAATGCATCGTATGTTCTTCACATAACAGGACAACATGTGCAGGACACAATTTAGGATCTGTAGTGACCACAGACTGACCGTTGTTGTCAGCGATGTCTGGATTGACGTTATTCTTGACGAGTATCCGAACGACGTCATTGCAGCGCAGTTGGCAGGCGTAGGCGCAGGCCGTCCGTCCAACGTCGTCCCTTAGGTTGACGTCTGCTCCACGGCGCAGCAGCAGCGACACAGCCTTGTCTCGAGTCTTCTCCTCCTGCACGAAAACAAAGCCCCCCACCCTCTCTTCCATTACAACAGCCAAGTGCAGGCTGACGTTAGTCGCCGTGTTATTGGCGGCAATTAAGATTATATATGTCGGTGGGTTTGGTGCATGTAGAATCGTTTATCTGGCTACTTTACATCGGACGAACAGTCATACAGTCAAATTGACAGGAAGACATGTAAACAGACAAACACACAGACTCTAACGTGTCCAATAATTTGCAAGGAGAAGAGAGATAGAGAGACGGAGAGAGAGAGAGAGAGAGAGAGAGAGAGACAGACAGACAGAGAGAGAGAGACAGAGAGAGAGAGAGAGTAAGAGAGAAAGAGAGAGCGAGAGAGAGAGATAGGGAGAGGGAGAGGGAGAGGGAGAGGGAGAGGGAGAGGGAGAGGGAGAGGGAGAGGGAGAGGGAGAGGGAGAGGGAGAGGGAGAGGGAGAGGGAGAGGGAGAGGGAGAGATATGGAAGGAGGGAGAGAGAGAGTGACGGAAGGAGGGAGAGAGGGAAAGAGGGAGAGAGACAGAGAGAGGCAGAGAGACAGAGACAGAGAGCAGTCCAAGCTCACGTTGAAGGAACAAGGACAATCTGCGTTTCGTAATCCCTATATAGCAGGATACAGATTTGGATGGTTTTATGGCTAAGTACACGAAACGGAGATTTGTGAATAAAAGATGCAGACGACTTTTATGGTGAAGTAGGATAGGCGGATTTGTGGAAGCGAAACTCCATCAAGCCGACGGATTTCCTATTCCACACGTGACAACTTTTTTTACATCTATCCTGAATTCGTTCCAACCCATTTCGCAACCATGTCCTCCATTGTCCGTAGTACTCCGTACTCCATGTTATCCCACATCCACTGGAAACTTCCCAGATGCATCCTGTCTCCTTTATGCTTAATTGCTGTGCGACAGGTCTCCGTATTGCATCGCATAGCATACGAATACGCTTGCCTACTTACCTTCTCTTCTTCCTATAAACCTACCCTCTCTATTTCCTACCTTCCTTCTCTCTTTTCTAAATACCCTCTCTCTTTCCTACCTACCTTCGCTCCTTCCTACATACCCTCTCGCCTACCTACCAACCTTCTCTCTTTCATATACATCTTCTTTCCATCCTATTTAAGGTCTATTTCCCTCCTTTCTTTATTGCCTCGGTTCCTTCCGCTCTGGCTTCCTTCCAGTTCTCTCCATCTCGCAAACTCTCCCTCCGGCATCCCATAAATCCTTGATTTGGTGACAAGAATTACTTAGCGCCTTCGCCAAAAGCACAGTCCTTTCACAACCTAAGCGCAATTTATCCGGTGATTGATGTCAACCAATTGATGGTCTTATAAATAGTGTAAACGCAAATCATTTGTGCGAAACGTACTTGTACGCTGCCCATACGTACGTACTTGTATTAGGCCTACATACTCGCACACACTATAGCCTACTTGTTGACATACAGTCTATGCAGACAAACGTACATCATACATACATACATGTAGGTACATATGCGCTACATATATGCACATATGATGGCCCTATGGAGAGACACACACACACACTCAGGCAAAAAACGGAGACAGAGAGGAACGAAGTCTGACGTAAATGCACACAGGGCGAGAGAGAAACAGAGAAACACAGAGCCGTACAGAGTCAGAGAGATGCAGACATAGACAGACAGAGACATACACAGAAAGACAGACACAGAGGGGAAATGAGACTGAAAGAGAGACAGACAGACAGACAGACAGAGACAGAGAAGTGTAGCCTATATAAAACAGGCCAGAAATTCTTGATCTAGCGAATGCTTTGTCCTCCTGTCTTGTATTTTATTTTAAGACCATTGTAACGTAAAATGTATTAAAGTAATAAAATTTAATACAGAAGCGGAACACTCTGACGACGGCCTTACTTCTTCATACTCTATATGAATAAGACGATGGGCCAGAGACGATTTGTAATGCTTTATAAATAACGTATTATACGTCTTCTACGGTCAATAGATTACTATATATGATTGAATTTTTATTGTCTAATGCAGTGTATGCCTAGCCTACATATATATCAGCTGACTGCTGCTGCTGCTACTGATGCAGCCGGATGGGGCATAAATATTACGCATGGATTGGTGTACCTCCATTACACTGCCGTCTTAAATGTGTCTAAATGTAATAGACCCCTATATCCAATAATCCAATGCATCTACATGATTATGTTTGTTACTGTTATATATATATATATATATATATATATATATATATATATATATATATATATATATATATATATATATATATATATATAAACCTACGAAATTAAATGCACAACCTATAATTCATTACAGAGCTTTATACTGCGCCCTTCAAGGCTACTACTCAGGAGCGCTTCCGACTCCACCACATTGAAAAAGAACAGTTTTAAGGCAAGTATAAAATGAGTCTGAGTGGACCCTTGGTGACACCGCAACGCCAACGGGAGCATGTTCCAGTTCCAGAGCGAGGGGCCAACCACTGAAGAATGCAGGACCCGCTCCAGGCACCGCAAATGCCCAGCTGGAAGGCCTGCATAGAGTGAGCAACAGCAATCCAGTCCGGCAGTAATGAAGGCGTGAACAAGAGTAGCTGTGGCGTCTGGAGTTAGCTTCATGCACAACTATGGCATGTAAGG
Organism: Bimastos eiseni; assembly: GCA_959347315.1. Classification (NCBI taxonomy): domain Eukaryota; kingdom Metazoa; phylum Annelida; class Clitellata; order Crassiclitellata; family Lumbricidae; genus Bimastos; species Bimastos eiseni. The sequence goes on from OY365812.1 coordinate 17,593,303, forward strand.
TGGCAGCAAGAGGCAGAGAGAAGATAAACTTAAACGAATACGCTTGCCTACTTACATTCCCTCCTTCCCATATACCTACCCTCTCTATTTCCTACCTACCTTCTCTCGTCCTAACTACCCTTTCTCTTTCCTACCTACATTGACATTTTTAATTTCCAAATTCAGAGTAATCCACAGTTGCTATGTTCCGAGTTAGCAAAATCCAAATGTGATCACATGACTGTAGCTTATATGTTACCACTGTAAAGCCTAGATCAAATTAACGGCAGAAAACGAAGTTCGGCTGCAGATTTTCTGCGATAATCTTGAGGCCAGCAGGGCAGATACATTGCAGTTTCTCCGCAGATGGGTGCGTGACTTTGGCTGATACCCAGAACTCATTATATGGACCCTGAGACCAAGCTACAGAGTGTACCTCACCCGGTTCACCGTCGCTCGTCAAGTTCCGAGAGATTGACTCGGCCGGCATAGTTATTGGCGTCGGTCTTTTGGGACCGTGAGGGTGTTCTGATAATTGACAAGGTCATATCATATGGGCGTACTTGGTCGAGGAAATGCTCGGCTACTCCTTTGATGGAATCCATAGGTGCCAAGTCCACTGGGGCAACAGGGAGATTCGCTCCAGTACTCACCGTAGTTCAATTTGTAGTGTGCTGTAAATGGAGTTGGAGCCCATGGAGAGGTCATATCGTGTTGTAGCCTACTTCGCTGGGAGACTGAATTGCAGACTGTTTAGCTTATAGTGGTACATGTTGTGAACGGGGACCACACATCAATCGGGATCTACTTTTGATCCATCGTCAGTTGATCCCCGTCAATTGATCCCCTCGTCAGTTGATCCCCGTCAATTGATCCCCTCGTCCATTGCTACTCTGCCTATTGAATCCAGCCCAATTGATACAACATTTATATAAGTCATGAGATACGATTGCATACAAATGTGTAGCGTGTATGTATTTGAACACATATTATTATGTATGCACTATGCACTCATGCGTGTATGTATGTATGCATACTATATACATTTTGGCAGTTGTTCGTATGCATGTATTGCATGGTCGTATGCATGTATTGCATGTTCGAATGCATGCATGTACGTCATATTGTTTGTATGTGCATTATGTATACACTGTATGTATGTGTATGATATGATGTTTATGGTTCTGTATACCTTGATGTAGCAGGCGCGTATTAGTGGAGTCTTTCCGTTGAAGTCTCTGGTGTTGACGATGTCATATTCGCCGGCGTCTAGAATGAACTTAGCCAGATGAACTTTGCCTCGGTTGATGGCGTCAAGGAGTGCCGAGCCCCCTGCGGCCAGACCCTGACTATGGTACGGATGGCGGATCTGGAATTCCGCCATATGTCTCGCACTCCCCTCAGTTGATCTCGCTCTGTCCCACGAGGGGTAGGGGGTTCTTCTTATTATGGACTTGCGAGGAGTTGCGGTATGTTGTTGCTAGGCCCTGTGAGAGTCTTAATCCTTCGTAATCTTAAAATAATGATTAATTCCGAAACCGACGTTCTTCTCTCCAGACACTCGCAGAACATATCCGTTACCATGGAAATTCTGAAGAAGAATGTCAATAGGAATTCTTGTCAGATATTGACCATTATTTGCCTAAGGGGAAGCGCAGAAATACAATACGCATAATATTGGTATTCGTTTATTACCGTACTTCAAACTGACAAGTAAGTAGGTAGTAAGATTACATGATCGTAATAATAATATGCATAACTATAGTAATAACAGTTGATAACTCGTTTAACATGAGTCAAATGTGATTGCATGGCACCCAGCAGCGCGCCCATCTGCTTATTTTAAGTCGCTCTTGGGAGTGAAAGGCTGAGACAACTTTACGAGACTAGTGGGCATAGGCGGAGACTTGGTCCTGGGTTTAGGGGGGGGGGGCAGATAGAGAAAAATGGGGTTGGGGCAGGTCGGAAAGCTCTTAATTCGTAAACATGAATGCAGCGAAAAAGGATGAACAGAAGTCCGGCGATGTTTGGGACCGGACCGCAATCAACTTTTGAGATATAAAATACTCAATTGTGCATACGATTATATGATATTTTCCCTGTTTAATTGTAATATTACTGACACTTAAGAACAATCAGTTCAAACTCCAACCACTTAAATATCACCTTAGTTATTTTAGCCTAAAAAGAACTTTCTTCAGCTAAATTACGCATTGTGCGGTTTTTGGTTTTTTGCAATATCGTTTCTATCGATGGAATACAAACACATATCTGAAGCACATAAGAGAAAAGAAAGAGCTGGCTCATTTGATAAGGCAAAGCTCTCGGTTGCCTCACTTTAGGCTGTTTCAATTTGGAATTTCAGATAAGACAAAATCAAAGTCCTAAATAACTTCTATACCTTCGTTGATTCAAGGGATTAAGCACACTAGGAACATAACCGAATGGACGAAAATTAAGTTAGTGGTCGTATCATAATTCCAAAAATATGACAGTAAGCTTATAAATAACATTGATGAAAATTTTTAATATATGGAAGCTGTAGAATGGCCTCGAATCGGTGTTAATGGCACTCTGCCACCTAGGCACGTACATAAACGATAGAGACCGTCACTGGTTCGATAAAGTACCAGCTCACGAGTCACAAGTAAAGCGACGGTCATGAAAATCTTTATGATAACATACAATGGCGAGATTCAGAAAGAAAATTTCTCCGAGGAAAGGCATGAGACAGAGAGCATTGGACATCACTTTCCCATTCATGTTGTCAACCGTCACGAAGCGACGGTGACGATGTGACATGACATGACATGCAATATTTATGACATAAGCAGCTTCGTCCCCTCCACCTGAAATATTTTGGAGAGGACCGTCCCCTCATTTTCCCCCTTAGTCTTCGCCTCTGTTAGTGGGCATCGAATCAGTGTCCGCATGGTCTCCGTGTTAGCGTATTACCATTCAACCATCTTCCCGCTACAAGCGTCTTACCTACATTGTATTTTATGGGTGTTTTGGTTCATTAAGCAGGCCTGTTCAAGCCTACGTGTTGTTGATGACTGATGACATAGGCAACATTAACGATCAGGGTCACTTAGTACAGTGATCCGATATGGTCGATATCTATAGCCTATGTCATATATTATGATTACTGTGAGAACTCTTTAACTAAAAACGCCCCCAGATACATGTAACCTATACTTAGGTTATCAGACGGAAATACGAGTTCAAATGATTGCTACACAGAGGTGGGAGCCTCTGTGACGGAAAGCATTAGAGAAAATATTACGACGGTGATAGGCATTACGCGGGCTGAAGTTGAATTGCCGTCATACCTTTCCGATAATGGAAGAAACTGCTATATTATGGAACCCATTATGTAGCAGTCTAAAAAATAATATAATATTAAGAAGCCCACAATATATACTATAGTTTTTTGGAGCCAACCGTCAACCGTCAACCAGCGCAAATTTCCACAGGCAAATAAACTTTGATAAAGAAGCAATAACATACACGTTATGTGCGACACGAATTCAAATATTCAAAGGTTATTTTCCCTGTGAATATCACGACGAACAGAATCCAGTCAGGACAGCATTGTATTTCGCCTACTATTTTGATTAATAATAATGGTCGATTTCGGTGTCGTGATTAATTTCAGGATTTATTTCTAAAGGGGAAGTAGGAGTGAAGAGAGCAGAACAGAAACAAAAATCCCACAATAAAATTAATCAGAGAATAAGCCCTATTGGTCGTTGATATTATATTGTTTTCTTTGTGTTAGCTATCTTTCCAAAGCGCCGACTCAATGCGCAATTTCTTGCTAGTAGGCCCTAGTCATGGACCTAATCTGATTAATCGTAAGTGAACCTACCTACCACACAGGTGTCAACATCATCGACCATGTCGCACTAGATGGCGCAGTGTGCTCGTAGACGATACAGGTCGCCGTCTATCAGTCTAACAGATGTTGCCAATGCTGCTGCTGCTGCTGTTCGTCCTGTTGCGGTCGAGCTGGTTCCCGCCGCCGCCGCCGCTGACACTAGCGCCCTCTGGTCGTTGGTGAGCACAATGTCTCCTCAGACTCCGCTTAAATGGACAAACGTGACGGGCAGAGGGCATCCTTCTAACAGTATATCGATGAGAAACTTAACGACGGATCTCTTCATATTAAGCGATGGCTTCAGTGCATATATACTCCTTCGAGCATCGTTTCCTGGAGACATTCGAGACACGAACATCAGCATTCGTACACAATCGATCGAAACCGAGAGCGGTGTCACTTGTCGCAAAATTATGAACGGCCTAGTGGCAGCGCTGAATGGAAGCAAAATACACAATTGCGTACCAAAAGAAAGAAAAATATTTCAACAACTTCTTACGAAATAAAAGAAATTAAAGTATTTAACCAAATAATTTGTAAAAGAATGAAATTTTGAACTTCGTCAGAACATACTTACTCAGTGCTTACGGTGTATTGATGTTTTCGAGACAGACAATAGCTAATACATATTAACGGTTTTCCATAGCGGACGATAATTGAATTAACATCATGTGCGGAACATGCGTATTGCCGCTATTGCGTACTAAATTTTCAAGGCCAGCGCCGCCACCATTAAATGAACGCAATCACACTGCGATTGCAAACGATTCAGTAAATCATCTCAAATCAATGAAAATGAAATTTTTAGTATCAATTTAGGGTGCTTATAATCTAGTGGTTATGGTGTTGACAATTAGGGGCCTACAGCTCTTTTCTTGTAGGCATCCCGAAGGCACGCATGTACGCCTGTTCCCCTATCCACGGTCAGTTGTTTATGCTGCTGCCAGACTTAACTATTGCTCTCCTTCCTAAATTTTACCATAGCTCCTCGTTTATGGCACTGGCTCCCTCTTCCAGTTCGCATTCACTTCAAAATTCTTGTTCTGGTCTTGAAATTGTAACTGGGTATGGCTCCGGGTCGTCTCAGGGATTATGATGAGAGCTTTCTGAAAGAACGGGGCGAATTTGCGTGTTATTCAACATGGATAACATGCACAATTCGCCCCCTTCTTTCAGAAAGTTCTCATCGACCACTTCGCATTTTAGACAATACAATGTGGATCGTCAATCGAAAGTTAAGGGTTCGCATTCTCGATATATATATATATAGACAGAAACCTGTGTCCAGATTTCATCTCTAACTGCATGTATGTAGCCTCCTTAACGAACTCAGGCATATTGATTGCTTTGAATGTTCATTGCCAGTGCGAAGTTAAGACGGAACGGGAGATTGGTCGCATTCACGCATCAGCCAAAGCTCAGAAACATGAAGTCATTAACAACTAATATCTTACCATAATTAGCGGGAATTGGATCAATTATCTTATTGCTGTCAAATTTGCTACAATAAAAGTTGATTGATTGGTTGAATATATGTTTCTGCGTTGATATATGTTTGCCAAATCATATGAGTAAATCTAATATGTTTTCAGATAAATAATCTGGACACTGTTCGCTAACTTTTTGTTAAAGCTCTTTCTTCCTGTCAGACCAAGAGTTTTATTTTATCGAAAGGGGTAGAAAACATGCTGATTTTTTAGCAACCTCCTACACGGGCTGTTTTACAATCATATCTAGCGATGTAATGAGAGTTTCAATTGATGGACCCAAGGTGGTAGGCCCTTCTAGAGTCGTCACCGAGATAGGGAGTGATGCTCACACATGTGTCCGAAATCGTAGCAGATCGTTGGGCTCATGATGCAAATCCATTCAACAACTTATCGCTTCTGACGCATCCTTTAGGTCAGATGCGCGTAAAATGTCAGACTGTACATGTGTAGCTGGCATTAGCTGCAGTAGAAGTACGGTGCACGCATAAACCGTTGGCCACCTACATGTATCGTGGTCTTCTGCGTATAGTCAGCTTCGTAATCGTCTCACATTATGTAATAATTGTGATAATTATATAAACCTACCATCTTCTATATATGTTTAGCCTATTCCGTCAACGGTTAAAACCATCATCTTCACTTGTGAATATGTCTTGCCAGGCAGAGAGCTCTTTATTGTAATTGTAATGGAACTCTTATATAGCACCACTCTATTCAGAGGCGCTCAAGGCTTAACAAATAGCTAAACGGAGAACAGGAAGGCCTTCGGGCGCCTTCGGAGGGCAGTGGGGTCTCGAGAGAGCAGCTCCTCCCGAAGAGGAAGAAGAGGCTGCTCCAGCTGGTGGGACACATGTACATGCACGCGAAGCTCCTGGATTGGGCCGTGGCAGAGCGCCGCAAACGGGGAACCACCAGCAGTCCGCAGGCAGAGGAGAGAAGAGAAGCTCGTGCGTAACATGCATGCATATATGACTACTTATATAGCGCATTTTGGGAACCTCGCGAACGCGCGAATAGAGGAGACTCTAGTGCAGAGGGCCAGAAGGTATGGGCGGAACATAGGCGAGGGCAGACTCATGGAGACAGCTACGTATCAGCGCAAGGATAGCGAAACACATGCATTGAGGTGCTGGGGAGCCAGTGAATGGATTCATGAATGAAGGAAGAAATGTGATCAATTTAGTAATTCCACTGATTATTCTTCTTAAGTAATTCTCACATGACAACGGGGCGTTTTTATGAATTTGTCATTGACTCATTGCTGTCGTCGGTTTTTTCCGGCAACCGAACCATGCAGGCCTGTACTTCTTGTACAGAGACAACGATAATTGGCCTTATCTCAGTATATAGACAACTCCCTGCATGGTTTTGACAAAAAAACTCGATTGGGTTCAACATTTACGTAGCGCGCTAGTATTTTTGAGTTTACGATTACGAGTAGGCTATTCCATCCACGATAGGTAAAATTGTTGGACGATTTCTCCGAGTCACCTCCTTCATCACACTCAGAAAAGTCCAGATACCATTTATGCCGGTAATTCATTACAGTGATTTATATAGTACCTCTTCGTGTCACTGCGCAAAAAGCGTCCCCGTCCTAACCTCGGCTAAATATGACGGCCTTAATGCTGCAATAAAGCGCGTCTGACTGAACCTAGGCATCAGGCGAAATGGCAAAGGGAGCTCATTTCACACACTTAGGCAAAACTTATTTTCATCAATCGATCATCTTATTAAACATCATTCTTTTCATCGATCACACTTCCATTTAAGAAGAAAGCTTTTCATCAGTCCAATTTCCATTTAAGCAGAATCTTTTCACCAATTTAGCTTCCTGTGTAATGTAATTCGTTTAATCTGCCATGTTTCCATTCAAGCATAATTTATTTTCTGATCAATTCAGTTTTGACTAAGTGTCGTAGCCGAAACCTGTAGACATAGTAGGACAAATTGTCGGTCGGTCAAATGGCTTGAGACGAAGTGTCGACGTAATTCGCTGAGTAAGCTCTGAGCAGCGGATTACATAGTATGGTATAGCTGCCCTAGTCTGACACTGCTTACCAGGTCTCTCTTCTGCCTATCTTCTTGAGCCATGTCCTTAGTGATAGGGGTCCTGGATTCCAATGCTTATCTGAACGAGTGTAGGACAAAACCCCCGGCCAAAAATCCCCCGGACAAAAATCCCCCGGAAGAAAACCCCGGACAAAACCCCGGACAGACCTCCAGTTTTAGGTAGGACATTAACTCCCCCGGACAAAACCCCCTCTCGCCCTAACTAGCATATGTCACATATATTTTTTAGAGTGACTTAGACGAACTATTTACAGCTCTGTAACTTAATTAGACGCCCTATCATAATAACTGACACTACTAACAGAGTCTGCGCAACATTACAAATGCCACACGGTACGATTATTAGTCTAACTTATATAAGAAGTCAACACAGACAAGACACATGCGCTCTGCATAGACTCACTTAATTATCTGACGCGTCTGAAGAAGCCGTGTCACTGATTTTAACGCATGTGCGTTCTGCATCAACTCCGCCTCTAGAAACAAACAAAGATGAACTCAGGTCAACTAAATGCTTTGATCTATGTATACAGGTAAATCTGCCTTGCCAATAGCATACCTGCTACCACTTGACTAATCGCAAAGGGTCTATGACTTACGCACAGCGATGCATTCAGCATACATATCATACACTAACATCAAAAAGACCAAGGAACTATAATTAACAATTTGCTATTTAACTATTAGACGACGATAGGCGTACCTGAGTTACTGCATATAAACGGGAAGTACTAAGTAATAATAAAAAAGTAAACAAAATAATTCTTAGGGTAGACTTTGTCCTACTTCAGAGGTTTTTTGTCCGGAGGTTTTTGTCCGGGGGGTTTGTCACGAAGGGTTTTTTCTGCAAACCCATCTGAACAGCGTCTTCGCATGGTACCTTTTGCCCGTATCTCCACTATAGGCAGAACCTAGCTTTCTCGATGGTGGGTCCTCGACCTGGAATGGCCTTCATCTTAAGCATAGCCTCTTTCCCAGAACATTCTGTCCTACGTTCCTTTCTCACCTCAAGACTGTTATTTTTAGCCTAGCATTCAGGACAGGACATTGTGTCTCTCGTTCTTATCTCACCCTAAGACTGTCATTCTTAGCCGAGCACTCTGGAGTTGGGATCGCCACTAAGTAGTTTTCTTGAAGAGGACCTATTTATTTTTGTAGACATGAATTAATAATTAATTAATTAAATCAAAGCGATGATAAGCTTATATGTCCCTGATGAAAATAAGATGGCCAATAAATTATCCCCAATTGATTTCAGGCCAGATAATTGATAATTCACTTGCAACTATTAGTTATATATATATATATATCGTCGTGTCGTCGTGTGAGATTTATCTTGTCGTATCTCCATTTTTTTCGAAAATGCGTTTAGAGTTGATATGTAGCGGGCAATATGTTTTCTTTCCTCAGTTTAAATAACTAAGAGATACGACATGTCATTTTAAAGATATTCATTAAAAACTAACTGTCGTATCTCCAGACACGTATATCGTACCGCCATAGTTGTATGGAGTTTGCACGGTATAGCAGTGTCTGTTTTGGATATACACCAAGATAGTTCTCATGTGACGATAGGCCTATATATAACGGATCCATGCAGCATGAATGTTTCTCGTGCAACTGATCTCGCGCAGCAGTCCACGGCTGTCAATCTCCTACCTTACTTCTGCATCGCTGCATTCAGAAACAACAGCAGCAGTAGCAACAGCAGCAGCAGCTCCAAGAGATGCCTATCGATTCCACATAATACGCCATTGCTGGTTCTTGTGACGGCTTTGTGCATGATGCCCTTACACGTCCCCCACACGACTGGCAACATGATCCCACATCTCCATTGTCGTCAAACAATGAGGTTTCCTTCAGTCCTTCTCCTTTTTCTTTTTACTCGCCGTGTCATCCTCCTCTTCCTTTTCCTACGCTTCCTCCTTTCCCGTTTCTTCCTTCTCGCTTTTCATCTTCTCCTACTCGTTCCGTTAATCTGCAACCACTTGCTTTTAGTTAAACGAATGTTCCATTTTTTGTCACTCCTCCTTTTCCCCATCCCTATCTCTCCCCTCGCCTCTCATGCTCCAGTCTTCACCTAGTCGCTGAGGGAGCTTATGGCTTATGATTACACAGCTGTTAATTAAATACCGTGCTGCAGAGTGATGACCCATAGAAGTAAGTACAACATAATCCTTTTAAGATAGCATCCTTTAGCAAGAATTCTGATACCACACTGGCAGAGATATGCGACCCATTTCAATGAACCCCTTCATTAAGAGAGTTATTACGATTATGTCGTTTCTTTCAAGTTTAGTTGATATACATTTTTAGCCATTATTGAAGATAGATGGCAGACGGCAGACTGATCAAGACGCAACCATGATGTAACCGCCTGAAACGCAATAAGTAACCCGATGCAGGTTGTGACAAGTTGTGATGGAGTCAAACGTCATATATATATATATATTTATAGTAGGTCAAATGTCGATCGGTTAAATGTTATTGTCGTGATGCCACATCATGCAAGGAAGAGCACCAAGCGGTGGTGGTGGTGGTGATGATGAGGATGATGATGATGATGACGACGAAGACGATGACGACGATGACGATGAATAGTTCTCTAGATATCGACAATTTTAGCTTTCGGCGGCCATGTTGGACACCATTTTGAAAGTTGCTCTTATGTCATGATCCTAATAGATCATTTGCTACTAAGAATGCAATCAAACCTACGGTTTGACACTTTTCTATGTTGAATGGTTCTTCAGATATTCACAATTTTAGCCGTCGGCGGACATATTGGACGCCTTCTTGAAAATGACCCTCTTCTGATGGTCAAATTGGAGTAGACTTTTAATAAGCATAAAAAAATGGTATCAGAATCCGTTGAGAAACCTTTTGTTCGCGTTTTGGGGGGTTCAGTCATAGAATGACCCGACTAGGAACGCTTATTGTATTGCTGGCCCTGGAGTAGGGCTTAGAATTCGACACATATTCGCTCGGCAGTCTCGTTTGGCGACTAGATTTTCAACTAAAAGATCACCCTCTCTGAACTCATGGATTGCTTCTGTGCTCTTTCTATGTGCTTCCGTCTTCCCCGCTTGGTCTTCTAATTACCTAGAAATGACGCCCAGTTTCAATTTTCACACTGGATATTAAATGTGACGCTATAGGCTATTCGCAAATATAGTAATTCGCTGAATTCTTTGTTAATGTGGCAAACTGCAGTTTATTTGTGAACAACGAATACAAGACCGGCGACCTTCATGTCCGGCAGAGGGCTGCACTCAAACTAATCTGACGACATCAAATTATGACTTTTAAGTCCCGTGTTTTATCGGTCCCGGGCCTGGTATATAAAGATCAGTGGTTGCATGTAGTTTCGTCGTTAAATAAACTTGATAACGCACATAGCGTCTGTTGTCGATATCGTCCTGAAATATACAAGGTCCAGAGGGTGTCTGGTTTACTTTGACTGTAGAATCTCTGCAGTTTTGTTTTATAAGTTGTCACTTTGTTCGATTGAGGGCGCCTTAGTTTTGTTGTCCCAGGGTATAAGAAGATCAGGATATGGCTCTTAACAGGTTTGTGATATAATTATTTTGTAATTTCTAGGTACATTTTGGAAGAATGTGAAGTTATTTTGCTTATGACTGGACATGGTTCTGTCTCATCACCACCAACATGCTGTCATGGAAGGGAAATGGTATACGGAATCAGTCGCATCCAACGACCTCTTGTATATAACTATATGCAGCTTCCTATGTTGAGCTGCCCAGTGATGTTGAAGCAACTGGAAAGAGCAAGAAACAAGAGTGTACTGCAGCGATGTAAACAAACGTCGTTGCATGCAATTTCGTCCTATGAACTGCACTACATTTTTATTAATAGCAGAGTTTGATTTAAAATAAATTGATTATGCGAAATGCACCTATAATGTAAAAACTGTGCATTTGAATCGATTTTGAGGTTCTTAAGCCGTGTCATGAACTAGACGCCAAATTAATCTCAGCTTTAGTTTGCCGTAAGATTCAGGTCCATGTAGAAGTAATTTAGGCCAGATTTTTCATATGCGCGCATAAGAACATTCGTACATCGCCTTCACATTTTCATTTTAAAACGTATTGATTACCAACACCTATTTATGTGAAGTTGGTCATGTACAATAATATTTGGGGCTTATTATAACATCGGGAACTTTATATATATATATATATATAACATTATATATATATATATATAACATTATATATATATATATATATATATATATATATATATATAACATTATATATATATATATATATATATATATATATATATATATATATATAAAATGAGAACACACGAAGCAACTTTGATATTTTAATGATAGATTTAATGTCAGATGCAATTATAGCTAAGTATAAGTTTTTTTTATCAATCCAGCTTCCACTTAGGTATGATCCTTTTCATCACTCAATTACAATTATTTTCATCAATCCAGTTTCCATTTAAACAGAACTCTTTCAATCACATCCAGCTTCTACTTCGGTATGAATCTTTTCGTCAATCAAGCTTCCATTTAAACATAATTATTTTCATCACATCCACCTTCTACTTAGGTATGATTTTAAAATCAGATCCAGCTTTCATGAAAATAATTGTAGACACTTAGTTGGATAGTCTAGGGTTAGGTAGATGAACAGTACCTGAAAGCAGGTAGTAACATTTAACTATAGGCATTCATAGGGTCTAGGGCATAACCGGAAATCGCCTTGGACATTCGCCTCGGCCGAATATTGGACTATTCGAAAGTATTCGCCTTGGCAAATATTACGCCTGCAAATAGCTAACAATGACTTTTTTGAAAAAATGTTTTTTGATAAAATAATATTTTTTCATCAAATAAATTTAGGACTAATGGATTTACTTATAAGTTATTGATTAATTAAACAAGAACTTAACATTCCATTGAATTTACTTTTAAATAATGATGTTAATTTATATATTTTAATTTCTATTGGGTTGCATTCCCGGGTCAATCAAATCAGTAATTTTCCCGCTTGAATTGGCTCCACTGACTTTCCGGTAAACATTAGAGAGTAAAGACGTCGTTGATGACTTCATATTTCAAATTTTTTACCAAGGTTTTACATTTTTTTCACAAATAAAGTTATTAAATAATAAATATATTTTTATAGCCTATAGTGTGATGATACACTATATGAAGGATATTGCTATAGACTCTGCATTGACTATAGATAGTTATCCGTGGCTGTGCACGTGGCAGGTTAACTACGCTTTGCCTACAGATGGTACTCGCTGCCAGATTTGCTGCTACTATTCAGTTTGTACCCGGATCCGGCAAATAGTTCATCCAAATACTCGGATTCGGTACTCGGGGAAATTGTCTAACCGGTTATGCCCTAATAGGGTCCCAAAGTCTAAGTGGGCTCCCAAACGAATGAATATATTTCATATAAAATAACATGTTTCACCATATTCTCTATTTTTGCAGCTAAGCTTTCACATGACAGGTGTATTGTGACTGCATTGTTAATTTCAACATCAATTGACTCAGGTAGCTAAGTTGGCTCATAAATTTGTGCTTTTTTAATTAATCAAATAACTATAAATTCCTTTGAAATAGCTTTATAAATTATCATGATTGGCGTAAATTACACCTAGAAAAGCGGCTTCCAATTCAACTTTGTGGGGTTTTGCTCATGACATAACCCCCCAACACCACAAGAGTCTCATAAGTGACATCATGCAATTTAGGATGATTTTTGACCCCCCCAACCTCTCGTCACAAAAGTCATGCCCCTCAAATATAACATCACAAAATTGTGAAAATAAATGTCATATATACTAGGGCATAACCGGAAATCGCCTCGGACATTCGCCTTGGCTGAATATTGGACTATTCGGAAGTATTCGCCTTGGCAAATGTCACACCCGCAAATAGCTAAAAATGGCTTTTTTAATAAAATAATTTTTTTGGGATAAAATATTATTTTTTTCATCAAATAAATTGAGGACTGACGGACTTACTTATAAGTTATTGATTAATTAAATAAGAACTTAACATTCCATTGAATTTTCTTTAAATTAATGATGTTAATCTATATATTTTAATTTCTTTTGGTTGCATTCCCCAGGTGGCAACAAAAATCAGTAATTTTCCTGCTTGAATTGGCTCCACCCACTTTCCGGTAAACATTAGAGAGTAAAGATGTCGTTGATAACATCATATTTCAAATTTTATGACAAGGTTTTACATTTTTTTCACAAGTAAAGTTATTAAATAATAAATATATTTTTACAGCCTAAAGTACAACGATATGCTATATGAAGGATATTGCTATAGACTCTGCATTGACTATAGATAGTTCTCCGTAGCTGTGCACATGGCAGGTTAACTACAGATTGTCAAATTTGCCGCTACTATTCGGTTCGTATCCGGATCCGGCAAATAGCAAATAGTTCATCCAAATACTCGGACTCGGTACTCGGTGGAAATTGTCTATTCGGTTATGCCCTATTATGCATTCCACAAGATGAAAAGCTCTGGTAGAATCATTACATTTGTAAAAAAGATTTTAATAACAATATATTATTTAACTCAGAACAATCCAAACTTAATGCTTCTCCATTCTCCCATGAAGAAGCAAAATGCTCCTTCACATGTTAGAAATGTGCATTAAGTTGGAGAAAAAAATGGCAGAACTATATAGCAACATTAGATATGTACTTTAAAGATTTATCCACTAGCATGATACTAATACTGTTTGCCCTTTAAAGTTAATGCATAATAAATTAACAATTCCTCAAATTTTCAATAAAATGCAGTTTGTGTTAGGCTTTTGGTGATAACAATGTGATACATTATAAATAAATGAATAACCAAACATAATGCTTATTGTCCTTTGCAAATGACAGGTTTTCTACCTGAAATCAGTGAGAACAAATTGCAATAACAAACAGTATACTTTTAAGATTTACCCACTCACATTACTATAATACTCTTTGTTCTTTGAAGTTAACATAACAAATTAATAATTCCACAAATTAACAACCAAATACAGCTTACATTTATATAGGCTTTAAGTCTTTTGGTAGGAACAATGAGATCAAAAATGCTTAACAATAACAGTGAGACAATTACCAAACCATGCAGTAACAGATTACTGACTCTTAAAAGTTACAGTTTCACCCAACACTGACCGACAGCTCTGACTCTGACCTAAGTGTATAACAGTCTTGCACTGGTGAAAAGTCTTATCAAGGTATATTCATGGGCAATATTTTTCATTAACATTACTCGATGATTTGATAATGGCTAATGGGTAATAATTTGATAATGATCATGATGTGGTTAATGACTCACATCATGGTCCAAAAGGCATTCAGAATTGCAGCATTTACATCACATCCTCTTAGTGGCTTTTAGTTAGGACCAGTGTTCTGGCATAGGTGCATTTCAGTGATCTTACACCTTGCTACTACATCAGAAGCCGGTTTTTGTGCATTATTAAATTAGCACTTCCTGTAACTCACTACGCTGTGTCAGTTTGGCTGTGTCAGTTTGTCTAATAAACGAAGATATATTCATTACGAGAATTTATGTATAGTGCCTCTTCAAGGTAACTACTCAGAGGCGCTCTCAACCCCAGCATGGCCATGTATATATATTAGGATAACAGCTGCTTTAATCAGATTTTAGCAATGCAAATCTACACTCAATGCAACTTATTCCCTTTATAAAGGGCTTTAACAACAAAACCAGCGACATAAGCCACAATTATCTAGAAATCTGGACAACTGGTCAGGAAGTTCTTGCATGCCAGCAAATTGCATTGAATAAGCATGCTCTGAGAAGTCATTGTTGCCATATCGTCTGTAGTTTATTATTGTTTCTATGTCAATATTTGCAGCTAACTCATAATTTTTGATTCGAGATGTGATAGCCATTAGACTTGAAGTCTTATTGTTAGAACCTCATTGACTGCGAATGACTACAAAAAAGCTCTAAATGGTCTTAACTTGTAGTTTAGCATATATCTTAATAAATGAAAGTAGAATCCAGGTTTTTTTTGGTTTTTTACCAAAAAAAAAAAAAAAAAGGCAACTTTTTGGTTTTTGGAAATATAAATATATATAATTTATATATAATTTACTAATATTACTATTATATTACTAATTGTGTGTTATTTAGTCGAAAATTAAGATAAATTAATTATATAAACCAGTTGGAGCTCTTTTTCATGCTATTTTTGATGCTTTTTATAACAAAACTTTTTTTACAAGATCCAAAGGAAAACTAAAAACCAAATAAAACAAAAAGCCAACTTCTGATTTTTTTAAAATCCTGGTTTTTTTCACCCTTGGTAGAATCAAACAAGTTCATGATGGTTTAAGACTGATGATGCTGACCGCACCTGTTTTACCCACGCTATTGCAAAGAGGCTGTCCAACTAGCATCAAGTCCTTCAAGTACTGGATAGCTTCCAACAAAAATGGTTGCCAGTATGTTTCATTATTAGTAAACAGAGGAGACTTGTAGCCCTTTTCTTTTGTCCATTTTACACAACCTAAACATGTTCTTCACCAACTTCACCAGTGAGGTTATAAACAGTATATATCGTAAATCTCAATGTTCTTCACCAACTTCTACCAAAGACCTAGAGCACAACCATGTTTTTCCACCCAGAGACCACTTATTCAATTTATCTCTAGATCATTATATAAAAATATTTCCCAGTTTGTTATCAGTTCTAGTTACTTTTATTGATCTTCTAAGTGTCTGAGCTGCAAAACATTCCTTCATTTTTTGGCTGCACTGAATGTGGTGATGACTCAATCTGTTGGCTGCAATGCAAATCATCTTTAATGCACTGCCATTTCATTTCTTGCTTATCACAGTCACTCAAAACCTTCTGTTCAGTCAGTGTATTATGCATCAGCATAAGCATGTGACAGGCATCAAGTAGACAAACCTGCTTAAATGGTTCAATTGGATGCAAAATGTTAGCCCCATATCATGGACATCAAATGAAGCAACTAACTCACACCCATTGAAAAATTTGCACTATTATGTACAACCATCAAATGTTGCAGACAACAATAATGCCAACAGCATACAAATTTTCAATGCAGAGTTGAACTATTTAATTAGCCCTTTCTTTCCCATGAAGGCCGTCAATTAAAAAATAAGCAACTGGTAGTTTCCACTGTTCTGTCAGGTACACAAGTAAAAACACAAGTGCCTCTTTTGCGATAGGCAGCCTTGCCAAATCATCTACATGTGCCCCATATTAACATAACCAACAAATTTGTCTGTTGATCTGTCAAAGTTCAGCTATTTCCACACAGCAATTTCGTCCATCATTAAAGAACATGGCATTCTGGTGTTATTTATTTATTTAATTCTGAAATACGATATCGCCCTTCTTTCAACATTTTTTGCTCAGAAGTGTGCCACATGATACACAAGATATTCAGCAATTACACAAAATATTTCATCATGAAACCCAGGGTTGCTGTTAATACTTGATATCTAGTATGAAAAATGCAGTATGGAACTGCAAAATGAGTGCAAATGCTTTGAGCTCTTCTGGAAAACTTATGCCATGTCTTGCCTTGCTCTGTAACATTCGACTGCTCAGCTGTACAATTGACAGTGAAAATGAGCATCGCGTGTTATCTGTAGCTTGCTGTAAAATTAAGTATCTCTGGTACCAGTTGCATAATTGCTGTTGCAAGGATTCAACTTTCAATTCCAGTCGTCGGCTTTTATGCCTAAGTATCTTAACCTTGTGCAGACTCTATTAGGCTTTACTTGTGCATTAGCACTTTGGGACTGGGTAAAGAATAGTCATGCCCATCACATACCCTCAACTTAATGTAATGGAGCACTTATATGGCACCACTCGAATCAGAGGCGCTCACAACTCAACACAAAGCTACAGAGAAAAAAGGAAAGTCTTCAAACGCTTACGAGAAGGGTTTAGTAGTGGTGCATAGTAATGCCGTTTGTCATTGATGTAAAACCACCATAACCGAAACGATCGGAACAACTTTGAGTTTCTCAAGGTGTGTAAGGATATGCGCAAATTAATAATTTCGTTTGGTATTTGGTATCGAATTTGCTTGTTCAAAATCGTCTGAATATTTCAGACATGTCTAAAAAGGCTTTCTTTTATAATTTACAGAAGATAGGTCGAAGAAGAGATATTGAAAAAGATCAAACACGGCAATATAAAAACTGTCCTCGGGAATTGGTACTATAATTATAAGTTTCAAATTGAAATTACAGATGAACCTTATTCCCGAAAACTGACACATTAGAATTTTACATCATTTTATATAGGATCACTTGACTTTTACTGTCTCGTACTGTCTTGAATCTAGTGTCTCGGTCTTGGTACCTCGCTGTCTCGGTCTCGGCACCTCACTGTCTCGGTCTCGTCTTGGTCTTGAAGTTTCAAGTC
Organism: Bimastos eiseni; assembly: GCA_959347315.1. Classification (NCBI taxonomy): domain Eukaryota; kingdom Metazoa; phylum Annelida; class Clitellata; order Crassiclitellata; family Lumbricidae; genus Bimastos; species Bimastos eiseni. The sequence goes on from OY365812.1 coordinate 17,611,185, forward strand.
TTGCATACGACACTGGCATTTATCAACGCCAGCATTGTCCAGGGATCTGGTCTGGGCCCACCGGAGTTTGTGTTCAACGCTTCCGATCTACATCCGGTGAACGAGCGCAACATGATAGCGAAATTCGCAGACGACACTTAACCTGATCATCCCGGCTTCGATGCGTAGTACGATCGCTGATGAGTTGCGGGCAATTCAAGCATGGGCCACATTTCACAACCCGCGGTAGTACGGTTGAATACATCTAAGTCGAAGGAGAAGATGATCGTTGCTCGGCGTCTACCTCCGTCACTTCATCCGCCTCGCCCCCCTTACGGGATAAGATGCTCATCCTTGGTGTCATCCTGCGAGGGGATCTCCGGGCCACCTCACATGTCAACAGAGTATTGGGAACGTGCACCGCCTCGCTACATGCATTGAGGGTGCTGCGTAGCCATAGGCTCTCCACCGAGGCTCTGTCGGCGGTCGCTCGGGCCACTGCCATCTCTCGTCTGCTTTACGCTTCTCCGGCATGGTGGGGCCTGACATCGGCCGAGGAACGAAACCGCTTTGAGGCCTTTATACGGAGATAGAAGAGCCTCCATTTCCTCTCCCCAGTATTGGTTCTATTTCTCTACGTGCCGTGATGGCGTCTGATACCCACGTCCCCTATTTCCACCAATTGCACGGTGCTCCTACAACCTACGACCCAGTGCTCACCCTTTTCAGCTCCCTCGTAAAGACAATAGATATTTTATAACCAGTTTTGTTTTTGTAATAAGCCAAAGTAAGCCACATCATTTACTTTTATTGGATATAACTTTCATTTTTCTTCTGTTCTTTTTGAATGTTATTTGCTGCGGATTGTCAGCTTTTTAAATAAAGGAAGATATAATAATAAAATTACTTACAGTATACGATAGGAAAATACATTATGACATCTGAACAAGTAGATTAACGTTCCGTTTGAACGGTGTAGGCCTACTTGTACCACGGACCTAGGAATTGTAGGTTAACAGTGTTTACATATGGCCAACCACATAATTATTAGATTGTTTCAAAACCTTGAATTTTAACCTGTGAAAGCAAATTTTGAAATGGCTGGCTCCGTTGCAAAAAGATCAGGAAGGTTTTGTTATGTAATGCGCTTTTTCTGCCCATAGTAATAAGTATATAAAGATGGTCAGCATGCTATAAATCGATAACAATCGAGTAGGGCTTAAACATCCGGTGTCTCCAATAATCTAAAATAAGTGACAAATTGCTCTGATACGACAAATGACCACGAACGCTACTTTGCGATGGAGACCAATCTCAAGACCGTTCCTTTTAAGACCAAAACCAACACATTCGAGACAAAGGACGCAGTTTCCCGTGGAATCTGGAGAAATTAAGGGACACGACCTCAGAGGGAAAGCAATGGAGAAGGTTTATCATGACGGTCACTAGAGTTCAACGAACTGAAAGCACAAGGTGATAAGTTTAAGGCTTACTTATAAATATTATATGCATATGATAAAGTTACATAAACAGTAATGAAGTGCTTGAATTTAAAACAAAAAATGCATAAGAATTTCGTAACTCATGAACTATTTGTTTATTGATTTTATTCTAATCTAAGATGTTGCTACTTGTCAATCCGTTTGCATTAAAGCTAGAAGTGAATGGTTTTAGAATTTAGCTTTAATATTCTTTGTGTCAAAATTAAATTCACTTCTTGGGATGAACCTCATGCGATGTGAAGTTGATATTTCTCAGCATAATTTACCATATCGAGGTTCAAAGCTCCTCGTTGCAATGAAAAGAATTGCTTGAAGATGATCATCGGTTAATTTCGACCTCATCTTTAATTTTGTGATACAATACAAGACAACACTAATTTGATATCGCTCCTTTTACAATCGGCTCAGAAATGCACACGTGCCAATTGCAGTTGTAATGCAGAGCAATTGTGTGCAAAGGTCTTGCTCAAGGTCCCTACACGATGACTTCTCGGACGAGGATCGAACATGCACTTTCCGCGTTACAAGTCGACTGCCCTAACCAATCGGCCACCATGCCATACCGTGTAATATTCATTGTCCATTGCTAGTGAACTTGCAACAAACTTTTCAGCCTTGAGTCGAAGTTGATTTTCAAGATCTTTACAAATGTCTTCAATGCGGTGTGTCATAGTTTGACTTCACAAACTGACTTCCTTGAATGCATTTCTTTGTTTGGGACACACCTTATCTACCAGTTTCATAAGGCCAATCCTTTATAAATTCATCATCTCTGAATGGCTAACATTTTTTTAAAGTCCATGAGCGACAAAAATATAGTTGGTCTCCGCACATAACAGTGATTTATGGTGGTTCAGGAGAACCGCTTTTCCGTCTTCCTCCTTGTACCCAAATTTACTCAGCTTCATCTTGAATGTTGCAACTGAGAGTTCACAGAAAGTCTCATCATCCAGTTCATTCCACGAATTCCACTCTGGCACTGAAGAACCTCTGCTTTATCGACCCAGCCAGTTTCTTGAAGACGTCATACCTGAGACCACTTTTTCATCATCTATGGAGAATTTTAATAGTTTATGTGCTCAAACTGTATCTTTTGCCATTACAATCTTGTACGTCTCTATTATGTCTCCCCTAAGTCTTCATGTTTTCATGGCTGTTAATTTGCATTTCCTCAATCCTTCTTCGTATGTCAATTCACTGAATCTTTTATCATTTTTGTTGCCCTCAACTGTACCTCCAGCTTATGTCATGTCTCAAATATGGGCTCCTTGCCTGCACACAATACTCCAAATGTGGCCTGACCAATGTTTTATACAGCTGGAGAATTACCTCCTTTTCTCTACTGATGTTGGTCCTATTGATCATTCCTAGTATCCTGTTCGCCTTCTTTGCTGCTTGATGGTTTCACACTTTGGCGAATAATAACTCCAAGGTCCCTTTCTTCTTCTGATACTCTCTAGGTTGTTTCTCCCAATTCATACTGGAAACTCTCATTGCTCTTCCTCATGTTGATAACTGAACACTTGTTGATGTTAAATAGTGTTTGTCAGTCCATGGACCATTGGTACAATCTTCTTAGGTCTTCTCTCCATACATCAGCATCCTCACCTGTGACTACCTCACTGCATAATTTTGTCATATGCAAATTTGAGTTTATAAACAATTCCAGGATCAATATCATTAATTAATATTACAAACAGAAGAGGACCTCATGCTCTGGTTTTCTCTGTCTCTCCTAAACATTAAAGAGCCATCCAGTGCAAATTCACTATCACTTATTTCTTCCTTAGCTCATGTTTCTGTCAACCCAATTATGTCTGGCTACCCTTTATCCACATATAGTTCTAATTCCAATCTCTTTTCAATATTAATTATACTTCTAACATTAACATAGAAGCATTTTCTCTTTTCAATATTAATTATACTTCTAACATTAACATAGAAGCATTTTAGCACCTGTTCCATTGTACCCAATTTCATTACGAACATTTATATAGCGCCACTTCGAGGTTACTACTCAGGAGCGCTCCCAACTCGACCTCGGCTGAACAGTCTTAAGGCTACCATAAAACGCATCTGAGTGGACCTAGGCATAAGACGCAGTGATAATGGCAGTCCATTCCATGCCATAGGGCCAACAACAGAGAAAGCATGATGCTGTCTAATTGTGGTTCATGTTTGGGCCTATCTTGTTCCTTTTTAATTGCTTTGTCCAAGATGTGGCATGTAGTCGTCACTACTTCTTTGGTTTGCTCCTGTGCTGATTCATTCATTGAGCTGTGTTCTGCCCCTACTGTTTTTTCACCTTCACGATTTGGAGTCAATGGCTAGCCCTTTATGTTGTATATCCATTCCCCCGACACCTCTTTGCTTTGCGTTCTTTAACCAGAGTTTGACACAGTTCTCTTTCGCTCAGTCATATCGTGCACTACTGAAATCTTCCTATATGTTTCATATGAGCTTGTACAGTGACTGCACAACTTTTTTTTATGTTGTCTTGAAACTCTATGAGCAGAGAGGCCTATTACGCTCACCTTTCATTTTACCAAGTCTGAAAATTATCTTTATGTCTTTGCTTTTGCTGTTCACTCCTAGTACATCATTGAACAAGGTCAGAACCGTTTTCATATCCTCAGATATCTTTTGGTCGACTGCAGCACTTTCTTCTAGTCTGTGTATGATGATATTGTCAATTCTTTCCTTCTGCCTTCACTCATCTTCTGCAGAGTGTTTGATTTCACCTCTACCTCTTTATTTTGTCATTGACATTTTGTCATTGTCATTGACCACCTTTAGTTGCTTGTCACAGCTTCTTCCCTATTATCGTCGACGTTTCCTCTTCCTCCCTATTCGTTTTCCCATTAGCTTCACCTACTTCGATGTTTAATCTCTTCTCCATCTGGTCAAATCTTGCCTTCATTATCTCTCTTACTTGCCCGACTTCATACTCCAATTCGTCTTGCCTTTTTTCAAGTCTTTTCTACGTGTTTACAACTCCCTTGCAGCAGCCCGTACAGTACCTGTTCAAGGATTGCTCTTGCATTTGTATTTTGTACATTGACGCAGCAACATCCTCGCACTTGCAGTGGAGCCAATGTTCACACATCTCACATACAAGAGCATCTTTTGTAGCTTCATTACATTTCCCACACAGTTTTACTTTGTTATCAAGATCTTCCACAGATTTCTCTCTCGGGCTGCTATAGGTGTTGCCATTGCGCTGCTCCAACGTCCTGTATTATTGCCCGTAAACCTTTTTGTAACCTTGTTTCTTTGTTGACCTGAAAAACTTTTTTAAAGATCATCTGCTGTGCTAAAAGTGCAGTTTGTAATTTTCCCACCTTTTGTTTTCTCTGCTTGCAACATAAGCAACATAATCCTCATGGTTGGTCATGGTATTCTTTCATATCATCATTATCACGCATCATGGGCATTGGGCACGGTGCTTGTAGATGTCCGATGCCATTTTTTTCAAGTTCTTCCACTGTTGTCTGTCTGAAGCCAAGTGCGTCAGTTCCTTAAGTCGTCTGTTGTGCCCCAGCCAACAATTTCATCCACCCACCACCCAGGTGGATACCTCTTTTGCTTGGACCCTCCATCCTACTGAATGTCACTGTCTTGATCTTTCTGTTGTCACTCATTCTACATATGTGGCCAAAAAGCCCCAGCTTTCTCTGAACCACCTTCTGCATCAGATTGTTGATGCAGCTCTTCACTGCTCTCATTGTCCAGCCTATTTTTAATACTTTCCTGTAGTACTTTCTCTCAAAGGCCATATTCCTCTTTTCCATGTGTCTTGTTATTACCCGTTTCACATCCGTATATTGAACATACTATTGAACATGCATGTTTGCAACACATTTAGTTTTGTTGCTAACTTTATGGGTCTACTCTTCCAAATTTTTTCCATAGCCTTTAATGTCGCTGTTACTCTCACAATCTTCGTCACTATCTCCTTACCCCTCTTCTTTTTTTATTGGAAGGTGTTATGCACACTGAACCAACCTGCAAAATTTCACAGATTTTTTATTTTGCCATTGAATTCAGAATCAATTTCTGAACAAATACACACTTTCCAACTTTCTAGCCCATCATAATGTTTAATAAATGATTAATGTTTGGACCAACCCACAACTGTGCTATACACAACAGGACCAAGCCACTTTCTACAAGCATTTCAAACTATGCTTTCAGCAACCTAAAAATGATACCTATTACCTTCAGTACGAAATGTGAGGCATATGCTACACAGAATAAAGGCATTATAGCAAGACCAGCCCAGGATCTCTGCCAAACTGCAGTTTAGTTGAAAACTGAAGAAATGCAAAGGATCAGGAAGGTTTTGTTATATGATCTCGTTTGATCTGGTTCTATAATGAAAGCGCTATGAAAAGCGGGTCTTGGATCTGATTATAAATTTTCAGATTAGTTCAGTATATAGCTTGTCTGTCCTCCATTGACATAGCTTCTAAATAACTAAAACAATAAATTTAATATAATCATGGGGCCTATTGCACAATGTCACATGAACTACTTACTAACAATTTTCATGGATTCAAATGAACTAACCCACAAACCATATATAATAATCAATCAATCAATGCAATTTATATAGCGCCTCTTCAAGATAACTATCCAGAGGCGCTCTCGACCCAGGCCCGGTCAAAGAGGAAAGTCTTGAGAAGTTCATAGAAAGAGCCAGACAGGTTGCGCGGAGAGAGCACAGGTCAGATGGGAGGTTGTTCCACACATGGGAACCCACAAATGCAAAATCTCTATTTTGCCTGGTTGCGATATGAGCATGTGGAACCACAAAGTCGCCTCTAGAGGCAAAGCGAAGAGATCGGCGACCAGAAGAAGCCGAAGTTAAAGTGAACAGATCCCTAAGATGGACAGGCGCATTGCCCACAACACAGGGCCAGACAATAGAGGAGATCCTATATTGAATGCGCTGCCTAATCGGAAGCCAGTGACGGACGTCCCGCATGTACGTAGAGATGTGGCCAAATTTAGGAACACAACCAATCAAACAAGCTGCACCCCTTTGAACCCCTTCCAAGGGTTGCAATCAGACCTGCGGGAGCCCACAGAAGAGAGGAACAGTAATCAAATCGATTAATGATAAAGGCATGAACCAATGTGGCAGCAGAAGATGAGGAGAGAGAGCGGGAAACAACCCGCAACTGGCGCAAGAAATAATAGCAGGAACGAGTCAATGCAGAAATATGCTTCACAAAAGACAGTTTTTTATCCAAAACTACCCCCAGATCCCTGACACAGGTGGAGAATACAAAGTTAGGGAATTCAGAAGACAGAGAGCCTAAGTCGAGCTTGTTCAGCTGCTGACAGGTACCAAGTCCAATATATTGAGTTTTCTGCAGATTAAGTCGCATTCAATTTGATGATATCCAGGCAGTTAGGTTATCTGTAGCTTGAGACATTCTTTGGACTGCAGAAGAAGCCCTGGGATGATGAGTAATGCACATACGATTGAACATCATCTGCGTAAGAATGGCTCATAAGAGAACAAGATGCGAGTAGAGACTCGATATCTGCAGTGAAGAGAATGTAGAGAAGAGGTCCAAGGACCGATACCTGGGGGACACCAAAGGTGGCAGGGCGTCAAGGCGAACGAGATGAGTGAATGACAACAGATGTAGAACGCTTGGAGAGATAAGATAATAATTATTTAGATCAACTAACTGCAAGTTCCCAGGATTCAAAAGGACCAACATTTTGTTTTGCAGATGAAAATTCTTTTTCAAATAATCAAAAACAATATTTATATACCTAAATATTAAAAATTTATTTTTTCACTTATATGATGAAAATCAAATTTTTCCACTATAATTGAAAGAACTTTAAAAAACTGGTTCTATGGACAATACTGAATTTTGGGGTTGGTCCAGTTGTGCATAAACACCATACATTTTGTCCGAGACTCTTTCCAACAACACGAAAGTATTTGACAATATAGGATCACCTTGTCTTGTGCCTCAGCCTATATTGAACCAGGTTCCCATTGTTCCGCTTACTCTCACTGCTGCTTTGGCGTCATCATTTATTTCCTTCAATAGATGAGTCAGTCTGCTATCCATTCCATACAAGTCCAATGCTGCCCATGTTCGATTTTGTTCTTTCATCATTGAAATTATTTGTTGGCATATTAAACAAACTATCTCTTTATTGTTTTCAATAGCAAAATAGTCATTGCTCAAACTTTCTTTAGACTGCCTTCTTTCGTCTTTAACACAACATTTTTTTGCAGACTCCATTTTCTTGATAGATTTCAATTTAATAATATAGACAAACAAGGCCAAGGAATTTAACAAAGAAGATATAGTAGCTACATATCTTGATTTTAAAACTAGATCGGACAGTATGCAATATTGACTTATCAATTACAACTAGAAAATTGAAGACTAATCGAGGCTGTAATGCGCTGTAAAATTGAAGTAGGCTAAACATATTTTTGCATTTCTGTAACATGAAAATGCCTTTTTGAACAGCTAAACTGAATACTAAAATTAAAATGTATTTGTCAAACTGGTCACAAGTATATTTTTTTTAAATTTGAAAATCGACCAGGGGTTCATTTGGCCTGCTTGAGGGACGCATGCGTCCCGCGGGCCACACTTCGGAGACCTCTGCCTTTGACACTGTCAGCTCACAACCATTTCTTTCTGCAGGAGTCTTTTGGTGTCGAACATGATTCGCCAGATGACCACGCAGATTGCAGATTGGTGGTTAAGCTTCTGAAGCCAAACACAAAATATTTTTAGTTCAGAAGTGGATTGTACGTTTGTCTAAATTGTTAGTTTACCTTCAATTGCAAGGTTAATTAATAAATTGCCAGGTTAATAAATTACCTGGTTGGCAACACCGTTAAGAAATTTTGCCTGGCTATGATACTGCTGCAATAATGTCTAAAATAGCTTTTATTTTCAAAGCTATATTATCAAGCCTCTAAACTTCAGTTTTAAGATGTATGCCAGGCTACATCACTTAATTCATTATAATTACCATCTAGGGTTAGGCACCCGCCAGCAGCTGCTTAAACTTGATTACGCTTTACTTGCCAAGGGGTTCCCTCAGTTCAGTTTCTCTACAAATGTCCGCAATCTGGGTGTCACTCTGGACAGTACTCTATCCTTCTCTGCACATTTCTCTAATCTCTCTCGGTCCAGCTTCTATCATACTACGCGTGCCATCCGACGATCTGTGTCTTCGACCATTTTTTCATCCATGGTTCACGCCTTCATCTGCTCCCGCATTGACTACTGTAACTCATTACTCATCGGCCTACCAAAACTCCGCCTCACTCCGCTCCAGTCTGTGCTCAATGCAGCTGCTCGTTTGATCGCCCGTCTTCCACGTTTCTCACATATTTCTACTTTCATGACTCGACATCTTCATTGGCTTCCCTTGACTGATAGGATTCATTTCAAAGTTCTCTTTCTTACATTCAAAGCATCTATCTATGTGATCTTATCAGGAAACCTATCTCAGCTACCACCGGACGTCCTCTCCGTTCTTTACACCGTCACGATCTTCTAGTACCGCAGTCTAGAACTGCCACAGCTCAGCATCGTGCCTATGCCTCTGTTGGCCCTTTGCTGTGACTCGTGCTGCAATCTTATCTAGTAGCACAACTGTTTCTGCTCGTTCTCTTAAGACTTTTCTTTTCTCTAGGGGTTTTTCGCACTGGGAGTGCCTCTGATTAGGTTGTACTGTGATAGGTGCATTATAAATCCGTAAATAGAATATAATAGGCTGTTAAAAGTAAAATACAGTCAATGCAGTTCTAAGATTACATTCCTACATCCCTTAATTCATTAAATCATATTAACTGTTATAAGCAAAATACTGTCCACACAGTTCTAAGATAACATACCTGAATCTCTTAATTCATTATATCATGTAAGCTTTTATAAACAAAATAGTCCAATGCAGTTCTAAGATTACATACCAACATCGCTTAATTATATCCCATCCGAAAAGCTGTTGAAAGTAACATATGATACGAATTCACCAGTTGTAAGTTGAATTCTAAGTCCTGTGTGATTAAAACAATCAGGTGTTTAATGGCTGAGTGTTTTGTTGCTGTAAATGCTCTCTGATGCATAGCATGTTCCCATTTTCGTCATAAGATCTGTTTTCGACCACAGAAACCTGTAACATAAACACAAGAGGTCTTTAGTTTCAGTTGATAATTTGGCTCAAACATTCAACAACAATTACTACAATTCCTCAAATTGAAATGATTAATCCTGTTCAAGTTTTTATAGTCAGCACGGGGTCAAATCTGTGAATATTCAAAGTTGACAGTGCACCCAGTAACTCATCATGGAAATACAGTACATACGATTCCTTAAAGGGGTAACAAAGGCCTTGCCAAATGGCATCATGGAAAACTTGAATCTGACATTTTTAAGCATTCTGTTGTTCAATTGAAATTTGGTCAACATTGCTGCAAACAGAAATGAAAATATTGTGTTTCTTTTAAAAGTAATTTTGATTACTCTTTTTCGAGGGACATGCACTTGGGTGGTTTAGCGTCCTGTTCTATTTTGGTCTGTGGCAGAGCGATGGTAAGTTATCTCCTCGAGATTTTCCAGGAACTGTATATAGTCCAAAATAAAGTGCAAAGCAAAATGTTGAAATTATGAACTCATTTACACGTGGAAAATAAGAGATTTTTAAACATGACACTACATCTCTTAAGCATGAAATGTTATTCCTTGCTGCTTGGGATTTTTTTTTCTAAAACAAACTTTCTTCGTTCCTATGTACCATTGTTCCCTAAAAACATTCTACGCCGATAAAAGTACGAATCTCAATGGACAAGGTTGAGTTCAAAACCAGCGCCACTTCTAATGCAGTGATTCATCAACTTTCTCACAACATGGCCACCAGCGGAAACAGTCCTGATGCATCACATCTTTGGAACAATCTTTGTCCTGTATTGAGCAATTGTCGGATCCTCCACTATCATTGCCAATCACCCACCATCTATTGCCGCAGGCTCCTATCATTCCTCAGAATTTCCACTCAAAACTGAAATCTTACCAGTTCAAGAATTCATGCCCCAAATCATCTGATCCTTTACTTTCCGATTCTCAATGTTCAATCACCTTAGCATCTACTCTGACCCCAGGCAACCAGACTTGGTCTCCCTCTCATTACCCTTTGATTAGATACAGCACTTGCGAATAAGCTAGTACCATGCGCTTGGCTTTCAAGTGGCAATTTAGAAGCTTTAGAGTTTATGGTTTGAGTTACAAAATATTGGTGGTTAATTTATACATGTATGAGTTAATTGATTAACGATTTTATCTTTGTTGCACTGAAGACTTAATAAATGTGTTCAATTGATTTTATTAATTGCTATTCCCAATTTGTCTGAATTTTGAATAGAATGAGTTAATTACACTTTGCTTTGTTAGATACCATTTCAATCTGGCATTTTTCTCAAAGTTCTTCAAAGAACTAAAGATCATATTTCCACACTGGAATGCTGGGACTGTTTTCCAGTTTGCTAGCCTATTGTGCCTTGTTCTGCTTGGTGAGTAAGAGTACGAGTCAAATTATAACTAACGCAGAGAGATATGATCTTCATTTTGTTTAAATGAATTGCTGAATCTCTCTAGAAAACAGTAGTTTATTGATTATGCTGATATCAACACTATGAAAGATAGTACTTTGAATTAAATGGATTAAATTGAACTGAATTATTTTGGTAGTGAATATGATTCTCAGTTATTATGTATTGATCGGTTGGATCTTATATTAAGAAATATAATGTACTGTATAGTAGTAATTAATGCAAAACATACAAATGTATTAAATACTGGTAATGGTTGCTAATGTACTTGTTTTACTTGTACTCCTTGCTCATTATACAAGCTGTATTTGGTAATAAGAACTCCTTATTAATTAATTAATCAGTTTGTGTAATGAAAAGTGTAGGATCTTGTGACTTTCTGTCTTAGTGAAAATTAACCTATGATTCAAACACGTCTAATTGGTTAGTTGGTGTTAACACTGTTATGGGCCAATCTACATACCTTTGAACTCATATTCTGCATATTGACCTGATCATTGATTGGTATGATAAGCCTCAATTGGTGTCTGGTGCATCATATTTCGGCCTGATAGAAGTTCTGTTTTTACAATCTAATCCGATCTAAAAGAACATTCCGTCACTGGTTTGCTGTATTGAGAACTGTCTGTGAGTGTTGTAATGAATAATGGTATTTGTAATAACACAAACAACTCAATTTTATCTTCTTAGGAACCTGCTACAATCAATGTGATTAATGACCTCAGGTGCCAGTTCAAATGCTTTATTTAAATGCAATAGGAATAGGAATAAGATTATCATTTTTAAGAAGGTAGTGATGTTGGCAATGTTGGGAGAGAAATGATACAAATGATGCTGATAATGACAATGATGTTCTTCTGGTGGCAAACTCATCTGCTCACATCTGTGATGCTCTATGCAGCCAAACTTTAGTATTCAGATTCGTCTCCACAACTCTTGTCCATTTAATAGGTCCTAAGCGGACTGATGTGATGATGACTGTGATGCTGTCAAAGATGGCAGTGATAACAATTCATGTTTGCTCTTGATGTGGAATCATGTGATTTAAGTACTGTGGTGGTTTGTCGTTTTGAGCTATTAATCAAGAGGTCATGTTCAGATTCCAGCTAGGTTAGAGATTTTTACATATTTATTCTCCACTTCTGCCCAAAGCCAATTAGATATAATGAGCACAGTCTCAGCACACTGATCATAAACTGTCAGTGTGAAAAGATCAGACGTCAAAGGAGAGTACTAGCCACCCACCCCATTATGCCGAGGATAAGAAAATGAAGGTGTCAATGCATGATAATACCCACAGAAGTTTTTTAGGGTAAGCTTGTTGGGCTGATTTTTCTTCTTTTTGTTCTGTTTATTTTATTTTAAAAGCCATTTATCTTCACAATTTTTGTTTTGTTTTTATTTTGTTGTGTTGATTGGTGAATTTTTCAGAGCAGTTTGTTATCTATTACGTTGGTCTACTGTCCAGCGAATTTTACCAAGTGTTTGGCGAGAAGGATTGGGATGGGTTTAAGCGTCATACAGTCTACTCATTGATACTGATTGTTTCAATAGCTTTTGTAAGTTGTTTTTGTACCGTACATTCCCAGCCTGTGCTAATCATTCATGATTGTGTTATGTATATCATCACAAGCAGTTTCATAACAAATATATTTCAACTAAGCATCTATTAGCATTACAACATTAATACCATTTCCGATTTTAAATTCTGAAATGTGCCATTAGGTATGTTGCTTAATATATTTGATCCAAGAGGAGAAGAAATTTCATGAAATACCAGAACTCTGTGAAATTAACCCTTTGGCTTTTGCTTTCATCTTGTAACCTCTGCATAGACCCTTTGGTCTCTGTCTTGTCTTCTCCTGATTATGCTGTATATCTTTATGCTCATCATATGCCTCTGAATTTTACCATGACCTGCTAAAATATAAATTATCAGATATACTATGCTCCTTGCTTTTGTAATCGATCTTATCATGGGTCCTAGTTTCTCAGCTAATCTGCTTAAAATTGTTTAATCTTGTGATTAGCAATTGATGAGGAGTGATTGTTCCTAATTCAACAACCTGTCTAGACTCAGATGGTGTAGGGTTAGCCAACAACTTACAATCAGTGATTTCTCAGGTAGGTCCCATTGTTGCTCTTCTGCTTGCATAATTACAGAGAGAAGTGCTCTATGCCTTGTTGTATGAGTGTTCTTTCACAGATCTTTCATGTGTCATGTCCTCCATTTGTGTTTTTCCTATTTCCACCGCTTCAACGCGCAGCTGTGAGGGTGTCTGTTACAGTCGCTTTCGACAGGGGCAACCTCGCCCACGATAGACCTGCGTTCAACCCTGCCACGTTTTTTTCTTTGAACGTAATCTGCATAGTTAATTTGGGCTTAAGCATTCAGTCTCTGACTTCGTCTAGGAAGGCTTCTTACACGCACCATGACACCTACTTCAGTATCATCATGGATCCCAAACCGAGAATTCCTGTCCACATCTGTTAGTGAAAGTTCAGCGGGGTGACTAATGGCCTTGAGGTTCTCCCCTCCACAGCGTGGATTTCTTCGTCAATTATCTTACTATCTCGCATGCGCCAAGAAGCAACGAGATTTATATAGTGACATTGTTCTTCTTGATGCTGCATCAATTTCTACATCAGATCAGAGATCTGTTCTAGCCTAGCCTCTGACAATTCTGCCATTAACATAGATTTAACATAGATTTTTATTGAAATGAAATCTTGAATAGAAACAATAATAAACTAAGAGAATGCGCAAGACTAGAAGCCTCTATATGTAGACAACATGGCCGCCCAAAAATGTGCTCAAATAGAGTGTGCCTAAATACACAACCACACTCATCCCATAATGCAACATAGTCAACATGCATTGTATTTTATTTACATATTTCTATAGCACCTCTCCTAGTACAACCTAATCAGAGGTGCTCTCAGTCAGGGTTTGAATTGTCAAATTTGAAAGAGGGTTGACAAATTTTCACATATCTAGATTATGAGCAAGAACATCCGAGAATTTTATGAACCTGAAATCGGTAAACAGGTTAAGTTAAAGAGGGTAACTGTGGGCTTTCAGTACACGAACTTAATTCTTAGCTGTGTTAAGATACAATAAGCTACTGAAAGCTGATCTGAGATGTTGCTTGACCACCACAAGATATTTTTGGGAACTAACTGGCAGGGTTGAAAAATGAACTGGGGGGTTGAACCCTAACCAACCCTGACAATTCAAACACTGCTCTCAGTGCGAAATGCCCTGTGGGGAAAAAAACAAGTCTTAAGAATGTGGGCAGAGTTAAAATCAGAAAGGGCATATCATTCAAAAGTATAGGACCAACAGGATGTTGAGCAAGATTAGCTGTCCGAGTCCGAATTACCAAGATCATGCCGAAATGGGACGATCAATAAGGTCACAGAGATAGCATAAGTACGTAATTAAGACTACTTACATTCAAATAAAAGTATATGCAATTTGTTATAAAACTTTTCGTCTTGATTACTTACTTGTTGACTGCTGCATTATGGGTTGCGTGTGGTTGTGTCGTTAGGCGCCCAAGAAAGCCGCTTTATTTAAACGCAATCTTGGGCGACAAATTGTTTTACGTATAGGGGCTTCCAGTCTTCTGCATTACCCAAATTAATATCGGTTAAAACAGCAAACACTGGCCAATAACTTCTAGGTCACAGTTCAAGACATTTCGCGGTTTCTAACTGCATTAATACGCGCCTTTCTACATAGCTGCTCACTTACTGTTTACGATTACTCAAGTGACAATAACTAGTGGAAAACACTGTTCTACCTAGTAGTGAAAACAAAAAGGGGTTACCGCCAATTAGAGGTAGTCCAATTTCCGACATAAAACCTTACAGAAAAACCACTTAATACTTTCTCGGTTTCTTCTTCTTTTCCACATGTTTATTTCCTCTCTTATTCTTCTCTTCCGGTCCTCTACGCATGCGCGCCACACACACACACACACAAACATCAGTCCTCACTTAGCTCCTTTCCATGCATATCTTTTCGCGGTCATAAACGCGAATCGTTGATTCGTTGGCCAGTGAGCGCAAATCGTTGGCCAATGAGCTTTCTCCATACTTTCTCAATAACAGCTCTTCAAACCAATGCTTCAAACTATGCCAGTATGATGATGATGATGAGTTCTCTGCCAGAAGGCAGGTCCATTAGCATTAGGCCACACGGAGATGAGATGAGTGAGGCGATTTCCCGTTGCCTTCCTCGCAGACAATTATGGGTTAGCACTGAACAACTTGTCCAAGGTCGTTGCGCAGTGACTCCGGTTGGGTTCGAACCTGCGATCCTCCGAACGCAAGGCACCGAACATCCCACTGCTCCACCGCGCCCCAGTGTCACGAAAGAGCACCAATTACACAGAAGGAGCCTCGCCCTTGCACTAAACAAGGCAATCAGGTGCTAGGGGCATTATATTTTCATGCATATTTGCTTATTTGAATCAATCAGAATCAATCAGCTTTATTGTTACAACAGCAGTACAGTATTACACAATAAAATAGGTAGTTGTGTTGTCAGTAACATTATTACCATTATAACGTACGCAAAAAGTGTCGGACCCCTTCTGTTGCACCGCGTATAAATTGTGGACCTTCGTCCCTCCCCATGCTTACGTACATTTGAGCTCTACCCCTTGCAAAGGTTTATAGTTAAATACACCTATAAGACATTGATCTTAGTTTTACCGTAGGCTATTTATTTTTTAAGCATCTTATTTTTTAAGCATTATATTTAACAGTTTAAATTTGTTAACTGCTATAAAGACATAAAATACCAACAACACTTGCATTTTACAAAGTTTTAATGCTACATACAATTGCTTAAGCAGGAATATGGTATGTGATTGGGTTTACCGTTCTGATTTTAATATTCCGTAAAGTGGACGTCATAAATTAAACAGTTATATTTACTTACTTACACATTTTTATGGACCCTCCCGGCCATACCCACCCCTACGCAAAATCACCGAAATTAGTGAACGTTATATGTGGATGGCCCCAGACTCCAGCGACTAGGCCACCTAATTCGCTATACATGTAAGTAGTTTGTCTTAGATTCATTGCTACAATGCAGTTATACCCAGATTGGCATTATAATAATGCATGTAATAGCAAGGGTCCAATTATTTGCCCTTTATTGTGGTCAATGTAATGTCATTAATTATTGTTACAGTCAACATCTTTGGAGCAATGATCATTCATTGTCCTCACTATCACCCCATCTATGACCATAATCATGAAGAGATATATATATATATATAAAATCTTGAATCATTATCTTCAGTTGATATTATTGTCATTTGTCTACCTTTCACTTATTATTTATCTAAAGTACTTATTATGCATGCAAAGTCAGTAAGTGTGAATCTAAGATATTCTGACTCTGATTGTTTGCTCAGGGCACTCAGGGCAATGACCGAGCATACAAAGGCAAGAGTTAATCAGTGACCATCTTCATCATTAGTAATTTATCCTTGATCACTTTTCCATTGTCATTGTTAATTTTCAATGCCTAGCCTTGTGTGATCTACATCTCGGATTCTACCTTTCTGATTCTACATCTCGGATTCTATTGCCACTTCCTATATGAATCTACTAGGGGTGATTAGAAGTAGCTAAATACAGCCCACGTTCCAGAGCATGGGCACGTTCCAGAGCATGGGCACGTTCCAGGGTATGGAAGCTGAGGGCAATATTTGATGGCATTGGAGTGTGCAACGAAGTGAGGTGGTTCGACTGAGCTGAAGGCTGATTTGAATATAATCTTTTGTTTACTATTCAGCATTATTGAATTGAATATTGAGTGTTATTGAATTGAGAATTGAATTATTCTATGCTTGATGGGAAACCAATCTAGTGATTGCAATATTGGTATAATATGTTGATACTTGAGTTATAATATAAGAAGATCAAGTGTGTGACCCAAGTCATGAGTTGAAGAGGAGATCAAGGGCAGATAAGAGAGCCAAGTACTTTTCTGAAGCATTGTTCAGTGTCCTTGTGCATGTTGAGGTTGTCAATTATAATGAGTTCAGAACGTGAAGAGAATAGGAATCATAAGAGGAATTGAAATTCTTTTCATAAATCAGTTAGTGAAAGAGTGGAAGGACCAGGCCCACTGAGAGGGTGGAAGGGGGCACAAATGACCCAGGCCCCGACCTCGAACTAAATAAATAAGGGACCCCACCTCAAACTAAATAAATAAGGGGCCCCACTCTTTGATTATTTGTGAACTTTTTCTGTAAGGAGTAACTATGACCAACATAGGTAACAAATAAGAGTACTTATCGAAAGACCATAAAACCATCAAGAGGAGTTATTTGACTTGTAACCTGAAGGTATCAATGGGTACCAGTATTTTCTCTTGTTTGTAACGTGCTCTTCTAACGTGTTCACCCTCCACGTGTAGTTCCAGCGGGTCCTTCGGGAATTTCCCGCTATTTCTATCGAATGGCCACCCGAACTCTGTCACTGTCTGTAACACTCTCGGCCCCCGGGCCTCTCTGACTATATGCGGTTGCTAATCCTGAGACTCACCCAGTCTGTATCTATCACGGCCACCCGAATGTTAACGATCTCGGCTACCCGAACTTCCACGGTCCAACCCTGCTGGAAAACCTAGCGAGTAACTATGATTACGTTAGGTAGCCATGTATATATATTAACGAAACTGTACAGAGAAAAGAATATGCGGAAACACCCGCAATTATTGAGGTCTTCGGCACCAGTCACGACCGTTTCTTGTAATTGTCGAACGCATCAACGAGATCACCCTCACCGTATTTTATCGATCGTATCAACTGGGGAATTTCCCCCGTATGTGCTAACGCTCCACCGGCAGCTCTCTCGGTCTGTTGGGTTGCTACTCCGGGACTCTATCCGGCTTTTATCTCTTGCGGCCACCAGAACTCTACGATTGCGGTCACCCTAATTTTCACGCCTCCGACAACCTGCTGGAAACCTGCAAGAGTAACTGTGACCGAACTAGGTAGCCAACAAGAATATTTTTCGGCCTGCTTTCATCTGTTATATACTTTAGTATTCGATCACCCAGACTCTCGCATGTCTGTAACTCTCATCGACTGCGTTTATTCCTCCCATCGTAGGAACATATTTGTACTCGTCACCTAGAGCTCTGACCAACGTTAATGCACCAACTCTCGCAAACTTCGTTTCTTAGTCCGCAGACTCGATTCTCTCACAGGCACCTGAGTTAAGTGTCACCACGTTACCTCTATGTTTCACACATACCTGTATGATTATAATCACTTCTTTCTCTGAAGCAATTGTACTCTCTTATACACTGGAACGAACCACGGACAGATCTTTCGAGGAAGTCCTCGAAAAGAGATTATGTAGTTAGATCTACAAGAAGAAATTCTGCGGCTAGTCCCGCAAGTCGAAGCCTCGCGGGGAAACCGCGAGTCAAGATATTTCAACTAGACATTGAACTGAATAGATGTCTGGAAAACCAGAGGAGTAACTGTGACCGACAAGAATATTTATTGAAAGACCGTGAGAAGACATACTGCGGGTACACCGCAGGTACAGATATTACGTTTAGTAACTCAAGCAAAGATACGCGGAGAAACTGCGAGCAAAGACATTGCGATCAGCAGATTGCTGGTATACGGGAGGAGTAAGTATGACCACGTTAGGTAGCCAAGTATAGTTATTTACGGAATTGGGATTTTCACGACATATCTGAACGGCCACCGAGGCCTCTCTCGATATAAACGTTCGGTTCCTCGGGGCTTTACCCCATCTCTTTCTCACGGCTGCCGACGGGGTCACCATCTTCCCCGTATTCCCGAACAGAACTGTCATTCATTTATTTCCAACGATCGGCCTTTACCGCACTCTCGAACGGCACCCAGACCTGTGAGCATTTCTCACGATCGGTCATTTCTCTGTCAGTCAGCCTGTTGACTCCTACGATCAGGGCACGGTCCGTCTTGCGATCGACGGTGGGCCCCACCCCACCAGATCAGCGAAAAACAGCACCGGCCTGACCGCGAGAGCGGCGGTCACTAGAGGTCGTATTTATATGGCAACACTCAACGATCCATGGAGCGGTACGAGAACCACTCTACGTATGAAGCAGTACGAACCACTGCTCCACATATATAGCAATGCAACGTGTGTCAGGCTATACTCAAGCCAATTCATGCGTCTGCAAGCTATGCACTCAATTAAGTCAGGGATTGAGACGACACAAATGACTTAGGGGTTGGAATAGGTGAAGAGAAGTGCTCAAGTTTCTGTTTCATGTATGACTTTTGATGTATAGAAACTTCATCACCAACTCCAGCCTCTCATTGATTTAGGAGGAAAAGGAGGTATAGTGCTTCAGATGGTTTGTGAAACAAATTTCATTATTTCATTAGCTAGAACTTCCCTTGTGTGAACAAAGTAGTTATTTTGAGGAGACTTATAAGAATAGAATAAATGTAAGGTTGTCAGGAACCAGGGTTTCGATCAATATCACAAGGAGATGCAGCACCTGTAGTTTCAAGAGAAACAAATCTGTTTGGTATTGAACCTCAATGTAGGTTTTATGTGATAAATGTGTGAATGGTAAAGCAACAGACTAGGCTAGAAAAAGAGTCTGTGGTATTTGAGACATGGTAAAAGGAATGGAATTAAAATAGAGGACTCTAGTCCAACAAAAGACCAGAGGATGATGCTTGGGTATGAGTATACATGTGTGACATGTAAAATACTGACAATGTTGAAGAGAACTGCAAATAATCAGATGTTTAGAGTCATGAGAATCTTCAAAGAGTTTTCAGTGACAACTTGCAAGCAAAACAAGTTGATTTTGGTTTATGCTAGTTAATTCAGAGAAAAGATAAAACTTCTGTTTGCAATGAAATTACAGAAAAGGAGACAGGTGTCCTAAATAAATGAGCGATAAAAGAGGCAAACAAAATGCCAGCTAATTATTTGATAAATTGTGTAGATCAAGAGGATAGTTCCTTGAAAACATGCTAAACATAAACTAATATCTAATCATTTATAAATTTAAATTATATTAGAAATCTGTTAAAAAGTCTCTTGAATTAGCAGAACAAATACTTTGTCTAACTTTTGGTTGACTTTTCATTCATCATCATAATAATTTATTAGTGTTGCCATTTGTCATCATCACTATTCATCTTCACTGTTGTCATCATCATATTGTTGACATTCAGCATCGTAACCTATTCAGTTGGTATTAACCTTGTTGGTTGCATTTCCAAATGCTTTTTAGATTGTTGCTACGAAGAAGTATATCACCTCAGAATTTCACGTCACAAGTCGACAGTTACTGACAACACATCTTCAATCAATCTATTTTGCTGACATTAACTACTACAAGCTGAATGTTCTAGATGAGGACATTGACAATGTGTCAGTTTTTGAAGTCATTTATTATTACATATGAAAGGGTTTCATGTGGTTTACAACCCATGCAATCTGCTTTGGAACTAATTCAAGTTTACTGAAAAGTTTAATAGCCCATCCTTTCTAGCTTTTCCTAAAAGCTGTGATGATGCCCTCTTAGAGAGTACTTTCATTTAAACGATTCCGCATGTCTACAAATGTTGTAGTGAAGAATGTCTGCCACAATATTCTTTTCAACTTTTCATAAATAATATAATTTATATCTGACGTCTAGTCGCCTTGTTTGGTGCTGCATCACATAATCTCTCTCACGGCAATGTCTCCCCTCTCTGAAAAACTAATCAACTGTAATTAGATATCCGCTGCTCATTTTCTCTAATCTACTTAGTCCACACCTTTTGTTTTGTACTAGATAGTCTAGTGAAAATTAGACAGATATTCATATGTATATATAATATATATGTATATAGATTAGCCATTATTACTGTGCTTGCAATCTATGCATTCACCCCACCCCACCCATCCCTGCACAATTGCCTTTCCCAACTAGGACAATTGTTGCCACCCCCTTGGTTGGACCATAAGCTTGCCCAAACTATATATGCATGTACGTACATTCATACGTACATACATACATACATACATACATACATACATACATACATACATACATACATACATACATACATACATAATGTATGTATATATACATGCATACATACATATAGGGGGGCAATTGTCTGGGGGGCAATTGTCCTACACTCTCTGTTTTTACATCAGTCCAGCCTGTTACACGTCTATTATGCATAATTACAAATGTCTATTGATTCATTTGTGTATGTGAGTTGAGTGTCTGATTCAGTTGCAATTGTACTAAAACTGTTTCTTTTCTTTCAAACAGAGATCAGCGCATAACGCAGGATGTTGACAAAATGTGCCTCAATTTCAGTCTGATTATTGCTGATCTTCTTATTTCACCTTTCACGATCGCCTATTACACTTACCTAACATGGTCCAGGTAAGATACTGGCAAAGGTTGATCAGCATTACCCAAGATGGACCTTCTGTTCATGTAAAATGTGTGTGTGTGCGCGTGTGTGTGGTAGATGTACATGTGCGTGTGTGGGTGTGTGTAGATACATACGTAGGCCTACTTGCAAGATGTGCAAATTGTTTAAAATGCAATCTGGGTGCCCGAGTTCATTCTGAGCGGATCCAATCCCTCTGTTAAGCATTTTATCCAATGGGCTGTATGTGAGTCTCATTTTGGGTGATCAAATAATTAGTTTTGAAGAAAAGGAGACTTATATAAATATAGATAGAATGAATGAGACGGTGGCAGAAATTGGTTGTTTCTTTATTTATTTATTAAACTTGTAATGCATGCAAGGTCACACCGATATGTGAATCTGAGGCGCGGATAGTCAGTCTATTTGCATAATTATTTTTAAGACTTTTATAGGGCACTTCTGTTCATGCATTTGTAGTATATCTTGAGTAAATAAAGTGTTTTTAAATTTTTGTTAGGTCAGAGCATTAGTTATTTTAAGCAATTTTTGTTACCTCTGGTTTTCTTTTTGATATCCAGTACAGGTTACATTGGTCCAGTCTGTGTTTTTGTTTTCTTTGTGATTTCAACGGTGATCAATAAGTTCATCATGTCTCCGGTTGTGGCGCTTGTTTTCCGCCAGGAGCAACTGGAGGGAGATTTCCGGTTTGTTCATGCATTTTTATTGTCTTTTGCTAGTTTTTAAACAATAATGATTTTCACAGGGAAGCTGTTGTAATGTTCACTTTAAATTTAGACAGATAGAGACCGTCTTGAGTTAAGATGAGCCCGAAAGGAGTTCAATAACTGATACTATTGTGATTATTTTTCCTCAGTTGTGGTTTATGAATCTGAAGTTTGTTTGCCAAAATGTGTGTGCTGATAAGTGCACTAATTTTGTATTGTGTTTTTGTGTAAAATTAGAGAAGCTTTTTAATGAACACTCAAGCAAGTCAACACTGGATATAAGGTTCCAGTGCAACGGCAACTTCTGTCGAATCAACTGCTTTTAATCAGTCAACTTTTTGCGTTTCTGTCTTAGGTTTAAGCATGTTATATTCCGATCCAACTGTGAGTCAGCTGCATTTCTGCGTTGTGGAGAGGTGGAGTTGAAAAGAGTGAACGAGAAGCTGCAAAGGCTGCTGCTTGTTCAGCATCGTCTTGTCCTTGCGCAGTTTCCACTCAATTGTATGTGACCTTCTCCTATTTTTCATCTGGTGTGGTATGCCTTAACAGGCTCTTCTTATGATGATCACAATGACAAGTATAATGTTAATTGTAACAATGGGATGGTAATAATTGTTATGCTGAGACTAAGTAATATAGTTTAGGGTAAAATATGGTATGATACAGTATATTATTTGGTCATTTATTATAATTGTCATTGCACTGGTCCCTCTTTATGGAATGGCATTCCCTCTTCTCTATGATCTACCATCTCTGGTGGCCGCTCTACCTCTTTTTCCAACATCATTACCTTCATTTCCTGCAGGGATACATGCAACTTAGAGCGCTTCTGAAGGGCTCATGCTGTGAGAAGTGCTTTATAAATTATCAAATACAATAGAAAATAGTAGGAAGAGTTGTTTGTGGTTGAGTGACATTTCAGTAAGCACAATTTTATCGACAGATTGTTCTTAGCAAAAATCCCATCTAAAAGATACAGTTTGGCAACATCGTTAATTTCATATGTTGATCTGTGTGGAATCCTATAAGATCAGAGCAAGGCAGGCAATTGAGTAATTGGAATCAAATTAATTGTATTTGTTGTTAAATTGTTATTTAATTATATTTTAAAATGTAAAGAAACGCCTCATAAAGCACTCATACGACGTAACATGCTCTCCTCAGTAGGTTTCTTGAAGGAGTGCTATATCAATGCACTGAATGAATTAACTTACTCCAATTGAAAGGGGTAGTCAGGCAGAAATGTGCACAGACACACACAGACAAGTATTGCAGGTTTTTAGTTTGCGTTTGGAGAATATTATTGTGCTAATTACGACCACAGCTTGAATATGATATTCCTTTCTGAGCAGGTTGTTTCTACCAGAATGAAACCAGACTAAGAGTTCAGTTTGTAGCGGCAGGTTTTCTGTTCATTCTGCAGTGTTTTAACTAATTTTTCTGTGTTTTTTACTAATTTTTCTGTGTTTTTTACTCATTTTTCTGTGTTTTTACTCATTTTTCTGTGTTTTTACTCATTTTTCTGTGTTTTTACTCATTTTTCTGTGTTTTTACTCATTTTCCGTGCGTTTTACTCATTTTTAGTTTCTGTCTACATGGCTGCATATTTTGGCAGCATTCTCAGTTACATCATACTGGCCATTCCCATCTTTGGAGGAGTCTATGATCATCTGTCACCAGCTGACCTCAGTGCTCTCATTAGTGAGGTCTGCAATCTCTCTAGAATTTATGTCTCTCTTCAAAAAACAATGCTGTATACTTTGCTATTTTTAATTTGTGAAAGCTGTCTTTTGTATACTAGTGTGATTGTGTAATAGGTGCCTCATACAAGTCCATTTCTGCCAATGAATGAATATCAGTGTGATGATCTATTCTAACTTTTATGCAAATTTTGTCTGGTATTAATAAATTAAAGCAGTTCCTATGCAATGGGCTCTAGTGTTATTGTCAATACGTAAGACGTAATACGTTGGTATAACTATTCTGTCTGAATATAAATTATATTGTTTTGTATTCCACGAAAGTGCTCGTAAGTTAATTAGATCTTAGTTAATAATTAGGTTGGTGAGAAATCTGGCATGTATAAAAGATGACTGTTTACCTGTGACCTTTTAATGTCAGAGTGCCTTCGTTACGATCTACCTTATCAGCTGCTTCACTCGACTTATCGACATGGCGCCTGAGGTGACAGACATTGCTGGTTGTTCCCATCGGTATGTACTTATGTTTCTTCATGTTTACACTAAGTCTTGTAAGTTGGCACTGCTGCTTTCACACTGGTTTCAGCACTCCTAAATGCGCTGGTGCTATGCATTTAGCTTTAAGGTCAAGGTTCCATCCTCCGAGTTTACAGAGAAACTTTTCAAATTTATTGTGCTTGCTGCCAAGCTTAGGGCACCTGCACAATGCTATAAGTCTGGCAGCTGGCGCATCAACAGCTGACATCTGAGGAAGTCCAATATAAACGTCTACCTGATTGTGATACCATACTCTGCTATGTTGAATGCAAAGGCATGATATACTATGCACAAGTCCCTTATGAAATTAAATTAGATAACCGCCTTGTCCAAACAAACACAGCCATGAAAACAGGTGAATAGAAGAGAAGATGCTTGATGCATATAATAATTATATTATGTGATATGCATGGCAATAATAATATACAATGTATGCGTGCGTGTGTTTGTTTGTTTGTTTGTGTGTGTGTGTTTGTATCTCTGTGTGTTAGTCTGTTCCTTTTAACCCTAGCTGGATTATACCTGGACATGAACCCTATTCAAAGGGAGGCACTGAGCTAATTCTTGAATTCCTAGCCACCTCAATTGTCAAGCAATACCCCAGCCACCAGACTTATAGCATTGTACAGGTAGTTACTATTAGCAATAAGCACATCCACTAGAAACTTGAAAGGTTTCTTTGTAAACTTTGAGGACAGAACCTTAAACCTTTAAGAGTGGCCCTTTTATTATTAAAACGTTATCACTTGTGCTATAGCATTGCATTGACAAGCAATACATTTTATACATATTTAGGGATAATCTTTCTTTAAATAATACATCATACCCATACATCATACCCACACATCAGACCCACACATCATGTCCATACACTTACAGTATGTTGTTTTGCACTGTAAATCACTTGACCAACTAAGGTAATAATAATACAATACATTTTACTTGTGATGAGGATATTGTTAATTGGGTCTGTAAATCCCACTGAATTTGATAACCAAGGCAGTGGGATGTTGGTTAATTTTGAATCTGCATTGGACATATTTGTTAAGGGATATAATGGGGGAAAAAAATATGATGTTTGAGAATCAATCAGTGAATATACATGTAGGTATTTAATTTCTTTTCATTTATCCACTGTAGAACTGGTATTGGCTCAATATTTGTCTTATGTATTTAAACGTGTTTAATCGGTTGTGCAAAATCTGACTCTTTTGACTTGGCACAATGAATTAGTGACTCTAAGAGTAATGACTGATCTGATTATAATTGATCTCTGAGATTATTCAAATTAAGCCTGCATTGTCTAGCCTCCTTCAATAACTTGTGTTTTTTAAATTAGGACTTAAGAGCAAGCACAGTTTCTACAATGATTTATAATTCTCAGCCATTGTGTTTGAAACAGCCGCAATATTTTGTCTCAATATTTTATTTGTCTCTAAACTTGTCTTAATATTTTTTTAATACTTATTTTGCTTTTATATTTTACAGGCAACACTATCTTTGACATTTAATACCAATCATCCGCAAAGTGTTATGTTTTGAATTTTAAATAATTTTTTTGATTTGTTTATTTCACAGTATTGGTCAGTTGATGGAGAAGGCTGAGATCCTTTCCAACAGTGAAGAACCATATGAACACCTTAGTATCATTCCTTCCAGGTCGGTTCATTTTATCGTAAAGTCTGCCAAATTTATTCATTCATTAATTCTGTGAATGTTTAGAGCTCCCTTCAGGAGGCTTACCGAGAGGCACTCCCAGTCCAGACACGTTTAAAATACTTGTAGAATGTGGGCATATTATTTTACTGTAGTGAAAGCCTATTCCAAATATGGGACCCACAATTAAAGGGGCCTGACACAGTATAACAGAAGAACCATCTCGTAAGAGCCAGAAATGTCTGCTCTTCAACCAGAGGGTGCCTCTGGTCGAAGAGCAGACATTTCGACGGCCACAAAGTCGAAAATAGTGGGACAGAGACCACACAGTACAAGGGTGTAGCACCAGCATGATTTTAACACAGCATAAATTTAACTCTGTAAATTAGGTTGCGGTATGTCAGCTTGATTTCAATTAAACGAATATTGAATTGAATTGACAAATGCAGTGCGTGTTCATCTCATTTTGATATGACTTTAGCTAGTTAGGAGCAAATCGTTTGTATCATCGATACAATGGCCTAACGTTTTATGATCACATTATTTTGCTTTACAGCTGACACATGTGTCTATTTGGTGTTAATTTGACTGCTTTTGGGACATGGTCAATTGGTCATTTGTGTGCAGGCTGCTAGCCTGAATTAATACACAGGTCTATTGAGCAGTTCTGAATTAATGTTTTTTTAATATGACATGATGTTATCATAGTGTGTGATTGCTGCTATTGTACTTCCATAGCAAGGCTTTATCATCTTCAGCCTCTGTATCTCATTTCAGGGCATCTAAATGAGTGTTTGAGTCCTAGGGAAATATCTTAATTGGCATCTGATCTATGCAACTGGACCTGACAGTGGTTGTTCTAAGGCCCAGGCCCCAATAATTTGTGGCACGCACGTATTTTGAAGCTCTATGCATGGGAAATGCACAGGAGGAGCTATGTGTGGGAGCTTATGCGTGTTAACACTTGAACGGTGAAATGCTTTGGTTTCTCATTGCTTTAGTGCACACTGTGCTGTCATCGTTAAAGCGTTACTAAGCAATTGCGCTTATTTTCACATTTTTAATTGAATTACTTGGAATGATCAGTAACACAAACTTGATCTGAAATACTGGCACTATTAAGAATCATCAACATAGTCCTTTGTTTGTGCTTTATTGATCTATGCTGATGAAGTTCTCGCAAGTAAATAGTCTGATTTTTTTACCTTATTTTACTTCAAGCAATCTTCTGAAGATAATTTGCTATTTGTGTATTGTGCAAAGACGTGTTGAACAAAAATAGACAGGCATGCCTTACAATTTCAGGCCATCGAATAGGACAGACCCTACTTTATATTAGGTATTTCCAAATGACCCTTTAGTAAACACTATACTGTGTATAAAGTCCCATGACTGTCTGATGTGCCCATACTTATAGATGAGCTTTGTGTGTTTGCTGTTATATATAGTTTGCCGTATAAATGCTTCCGAGTTCATGTTTTTTATATAAACATTCTTTGTTTGTTCATTTAGCAAACATTCCAGTTCTACCATGTTCACACTAGATGGAATTTCGCTTGCTCCACCGGTGAAATCCTCCTCCGCTTCTTCCTCCTCCTCCTCCTTTTCCTCCTCTTACAGTGATCAGCTGTTGCTGAAGGGTTTGTTACTTGTTATTATCAATGCACTGATACTTTTAACCCCTTTAATGAGATCGTGCTTCAGAGACATGGACAGTTGTTGAAGGGTTAAAGAAGAAATGATTTTGAAATTAGGGCAAATGATGACTATTTCTTCTGTTCAGATGATGCTCTTATTTTAAGTACTTACATTGTTTTTCAACAAGAACAGTTTTCTAGCTATTTACTAGATCAATGACATGTTTCAATTTGTGTGTACATATTATGTTTCTACATATGTTTGTTTGTTTGTATGGTATGAATTAATCTAGGCATTTAAATTCTTGTCAAAGGTACTACATTCAATGCTGACTAATAGTGAGAAAATGAATGAAAATGTTTCATCCTCAAAGTTAATTGTTGGCCATTGTTCATAATTACATGCCTTGTCTGATAAAAAAGGTTGAATGGATAGGAAAGATTTTTTTTGAATGGTTCTCAGATCTGTCTCTGGAACTGAAGGCTGGAGTTAATGTCCTTATAACTGGAGATAGTGGTTGTGGAAAAAGTTCACTGCTTAGAGCATTGGATGGTTTGTGGCCAGTTGCTGAAGGTAAGTCCTGCCAGTGGTCCAGATTGTTTTTAATTCAGTGACACTGTGTATATCTGATCTTAAATAGAAATGCAATGGTTTCCAGTGTCATTTTCTGTTTTCGTATATCATCATCTTCTCCCAGTCACCTATCTATCTCAGCTGAATTAATTATATCCTGAAGGATTCAGAATAACTCGACTACAGCTATTATTAGCCACATGAACTTAAGATAGAGTTTTAATAACTTCTGTCCACTGAAACATGGGTTAGGTTAAAATTAGACACAAAGTGTATATGCAAGATCGATGTTCTCTCTATGTGATATGCATGGCAATAATAACTTGTGATACATGTATGTGTGGGAGTGTATTTGCGCAAATGGTCCATGGAGCCAGCACACAAAAGAGTATAGGGTGTGCATAAATTTTTGTCTATGAAACTACGTTAATTGAGTGTGCTAGACGACTGTGACCTACCTTACTCCAGAAATTCTGATGTGTCCCCTTATTTATCTGTAGTCAGGACACTTTTCTTAGGTGATCAGAACTTACCACCATAGACTTTTAGAAATGATCTTTATTTGACTATCATCGCATTCAGCTTGAACCTGCACACAAGGTGTGAACCATTTATAAAATGTTGCACCCACTAACTTTATTGCACGCAATATCTCCCACAAATTAGCAGGAACATTGTTCTAGATGCATGTTTAGGCTGAGTTAATAGGAATGTCTTGTTGGTGCTAATTGTTGTCTGAGCACTATCATTCACTCTCATGGTATAATGGTTTCCTGGCTGGAGACCTGACTTAATTTGTACAGTGCAATACAATAGAGCTGTATATTTATATTGCTCGCCCT
Source organism: Bimastos eiseni (assembly GCA_959347315.1). Classification (NCBI taxonomy): domain Eukaryota; kingdom Metazoa; phylum Annelida; class Clitellata; order Crassiclitellata; family Lumbricidae; genus Bimastos; species Bimastos eiseni. The sequence continues at coordinate 17,640,374 of OY365812.1, forward strand.
TAAAAGTTCTAAAGGGCACCAATGACCAGATGATAGAACATTGATGGTAACTGCCTTGGATGAGGTTCAGGCCTATACTCTCTCAATCACAGGCTGAGAGCCCTAGCCAATCTTCCACTATCAGTTCTCAGTTTTTTAATTTGATAGTATTGAAATTCATTCTGATGATGGCTGAGGAATTCTTCTTTTGTCAGTGTTGTCTATCTGGACTGACGTGAAATTCAACTGCACTTAGCTAACCTTTGTTGCATGTCAGACAACTACTACTGCTGAATTTACTTTTCGTGCCAATGCAGATTAGTTCTAGTGATGTTCAGACATCATGTTTGTTTACAATTATTGTCAATTCATTGATCAAATGATTATTTTTGATGATTGGACTGATCAGGTTCTATTCGTCGAGCAATTCCACGCAACTCTTCCGAAGTGTTCTTTCTGCCTCAGAAGCCCTATCTGACCAACGGTTCTCTAAGACAACAGGTCTCTTCTATTATCTACAAATAATAGATGGATTGGTGTTATACATACATAGATGTCGTTTGGTCATGTGCGTTGCTGTCATTGGATATAGTGTGTTGGTGGTCTTTATTTTATGATGTGCAGTCCTGATGAGTTGACTATAACTTCTATAAGTAACTCTTTTAAATTTGATATCGCTCTTTTTCCAACATCTTTTGCTCAGAAGTGCACACGCTTCGACGGCGCAATTGCAGTTGTACTGCAGAGCAATTGTGCGCGAAGGACTTGCTCAAGGTCCCTACACAGTGACGCCTCGGTCGAGGGTCAACCCGCTGCTCTAGGTCACTACACACACACACTACACACACACACACACACACAAATAAACGAAAACGAATGAAAACTAAACGAAAACGAGCGAAACGAAAACACACACACACACATGCAGTAGCTGCCTTGGGGTAAGGTTCAAACCTGTACCCTCTGCATTCCAGGTCTGATCTAATCAATTGTCCAATCTATTGTACGGGAAATTATGTGTTGCTAATTCTGTATGTTTGCTTGAAAGGAAATGTAGATTTAAGGTTTTATGATTTTGTGCCAAAGAATCTTTTCTTAAGATAATTTCAGCCAGTCATTGATAGATAAAGTCCTTTCACTATATTGACTTTCTCAATTTCCTTAACATACAGACTAATTGGAAAGCTAACATGTCTAATTTGTAGCGAGGATTGATCTGATTTCATTTGGAGAAGTTCTTAGGTAACTTGTGCTCGGTTGTCTCTTTGACAGTCTTTGTAGCGTGCATTTGTATAACTGAGATACATTTCTAAGGAAATTATCTGAGCCATTGTGGCCAGGATTAAGTCTTATTCATTTGAGAAGTTTAACAGTAGGCCTTAAGTAGGACAAATTTTGATTTTTGTATTTGTAAACTTAGCTTCATTTCTAATCATATCATCTGGGAATTCGAATTTGTAAGGTTCCATGTTTCTAACTACAGATCATATTTCCTGAACGTGAAGACATTTCCTCTGGTAAGTCTTTCCTACAGGATTCTGTAAAAACTTTTCATGTAAAGTTACTTAACACAGTAAGACAAGGTTTTCAGTGGTTCAGACGACTGTGCAGTATGTGTTAAAACTACTGCAAATTACCTGAAACATGTTTGATTGCCTAATTTCTTATCTTCCTCTTAAATGTTGTGATAGCGTCCACTGAAACAGCACTATCGCAAGAACAACAATTTTAAAAAAGCATTTGCTTCCTAAAAATTTGTCTGTGGTGATGATAGAAAGTGAAAAGAAATATATAATTTTTTATTAGCTGTATCACATAGGCATTTTGAGAAAATTGAAATCAAAGTTTGTTGAGAGAGCAATCATGACCAGGTAAATTGCATAGCGATTTTGAGATGAGTCATGAGTTTCACATGCCTAAAAAGGTTTTGATGTTGATTTTGGTTGTAATCCGTGTCCTCTCACTCCTCTGCATTCCGTTGCAGTTGCATTGTCCAACAATAGTCAACCAACGTCGATGGATTCCAGTTTCCCTGATATTGTGGCACTGTTCTGTTGAAATCTTTCTCCGTGTTCGTCACTGACTGTGTCGCGACTTTAGCTTTTTGCTAAGGCGCTAATGAAATGCATACGATATTAACGGACCGACGGCTGAACAGGAGGCCTATGAACTCCTTTCTACGTTAATAACTCTTTAATCTCAACGGACCTCTAAAACGCCATTAACGATATACTAAAGGTGACTCGAACTTTAGTTGTAGAGGGGCGTCGAGGGGTGACAAGTGAAGGTCTAGGTGGACCAATGGGACAGCAGGATCGTAGGTCCGCATCGCATGAGCGATGGCGGAGGACAAGGTTTATCTGCTGTAACAAAGAGGGCTACAGCATAGAGTGTCTGGACTTGAAAGGACGTCGGAGAGCCATCAACAACAGGGCGTAGGACGTGACGATCTTCGAAAACCAAGTCGACCTCTGTCTAGTTAAAATCTAACGCTACGTGTAGATAGTTGTATGTAAGATATTAATATATTCTTTAAACATCAAAGAAGCGTCGTTGTTCGTGTATGGTGGATGAGAAAACGAACCGTCACGGATCAGAAGACTGCACCTAGATATGCGTGGAAGAATTTCATGTGTGAATGTAGGAAGTGGATCTCAAGTGACATGTTGCATTTCGTGTCTTTGCTCAATTCTGACTGTGTGATAAAATGAGGCTCACAGGACCTGCTTAATTCATAATCCGGATCACTGTCAGCAGATTTAGACACGTCTGGCTGGCCCATTCCAGCATCTTCATCTTCAACATCTAAGATCCATTCATTGGGTGGATTCGTGATTGTAAGACTTTCATCATGTGGCACTGGCCTCATAGCTGAAGGCAGATTTTGGTATTTAATCGCTTTCTTATGCTTACCTGAGAAACCAGAAACATTAGTGGTACAAAAGTAACAATCCGTAACATGATGCTTCTGCTCTCTCCAGACCATCGGATTAGCAAACGGCATTGCCTTTGAAGTACCTCTGAGCCAAGCTCTAAGATCGATGGCACATCTTGCACAGCAAATATGAAGAGCCCATTCCTTGTCTTAATCATCTGTCTTGCAACCAAAGTACTGATCATATGCTTTTTTTGACAAGTCCAGTCGTTGAGCGTCTCTGAGACTCCACAAATGTGGCAGAACGTATCACGATTGTTGCGACACTGGCGAGACATTTCTTCTGTCAATAAACGTCCTAAAACCTACTAAATTGGAGAGGAAATTAGTTATTATAATGAAACTGGCTCAATTGTTGTGAAGCTTGAAAAAACCAATGATATGCCTTGATTAATGACGTAAAAACAAAGAAACTGATATATATATATTATATATATATGTATATATATTATATATATATATATATCAACTGCCTGAGTAGCATATTTGCCTGTATGCGAGCGGCTTATACAGAGCTATTATTCTTGCTTGCAGCTTCTTTCCAGAATTCTCATGCATACCCAGCTGTACCAACTATAACACAAACAGTATGCAACATGCCCTAAGTGCATGCCTGGACATGCCCCAGGTGAACGAATCATATTATAATGCCACCGAAATATACCTGAATATGTGGAAATAAATAGTTTTAATGCAAATTTCTCAAAAATGGTACGTGGTAGGATAATTCCAAGCTGATTTTCGTGATCAGCAGCAAAAACAACTTGAATAGACACTCAACATTCTCAAGGAAGCAAAATCGCTGTTGTCCAGTGTCATCAAAACATTTCACAAGTCTACGACTCTTGTGCTGACGAATTTCTACCCTAATGTTCCTAAATATTGTCTTCTTAAACAATTTAGGCCTATGCCTATCACACTTGTGTCAGGTAACGGCTGTACTGAGCTATAATTGCGCCCTGTGCATAGCATCAATTTGGCGCCCCCACATTTCGAAAATAGTGCATTTTACTGAATAATAAGTTATTCTATCCTGAAATTTGCGCGCTTTCCACATTTGCGCCCTGGGCCTAGGCCCCGTTGGCCCCCCTCGGTACCGCCCTGTCAGGTAGATGCCTTGTTTGGAACTAAGTTCAGTGACCATCTTAGATTTTCCTGCAGTATCTCCACTTCTGTTTCATCATCTTCTGCTCTTTGTAGTTTTGTGTCATCTGTTGTAAATAAATCGCACCTTTTAATGACGACACATGAATCGATGGGGTTGTGCACCCAGGTCTTGTTTCCTGAGAAATTTCTCAGAGGATTAATGTGCGTACTATTTGCATTACAAGTTCAGCTAATCAATCAATCAATCAAGAAGCTTAACACCTCTTCAAGGAATCTACTGAGAGGTGCTCTGAGTCCTATGTGCGAAATATTTTGCACTGGTTACCCCTCCCCATCGCATTGCATTTCGGATCCCTTTTACAGTGCCACCATATCATTTGGTCGGTATAATTTCACAAAGAATATCTAGTAGGATATCTTGGATAGTATTTGCTTAGATATTGCTATTATATAATTTTGCAGAAAGTTGTGATATTAAGAGAATTGATTTATAATGAATATACCTATAATGAGTATTTGTGATGAATGTTATTTTAGTTGGAAGAGAGCTGGAGCTTGTCGAATATTTAAAGGTGGCAGGACTAATTGGCCTCCTAGAGCGAGTCAAGTCACTGGACTATCCACTTGATTGGAATTGGTATGTTGGCATTTGAGTAAAGTATTCACTTTGAATAAGGTATTTATTATTCATGATTGTTGCTTAAAACAAATGTTTTAGATAAAGTAAGCATATGCAGACTTGGTTATGGTTACTTGATACATGGTAGCCTACTAGAGAGTCAATTCATCAATCATACTGCCTGCCAACAAGGGTCATTTTATGCTGGTCTTAAATGTTTCTTTTTCTTTGAATTTTTAATTCAAAACATTTACATTTTATGTTTAGGTATGATGTTTTGTCGCCAGGAGAAATTCAGCGAATTGGTTTTGTTCGCCTGTTCTACCAACGACCTCGTTTTGCAGGTACATCTTCTTATTTTTATGCTGGTCATAGATGTTTCATAGGTTCACAAGTTTCATTCTTGAATGCTGTTATCAGATATATGAAGTGCAAATGTAATGGACCATTTATAATTTTGCCCGTTTTTATTTTGAGTTACAAGTCAATTAGGAGAGAATTGTTGAATGTTATCTTTAAATAATTACTGATTTTAATGATTGTTGGCTACTTGTAGTACTAGATGAAGCAACCAGTCAGGTAAGCACTGACTTGGAGCAGAGATTGTATCAGCAGTGCATGCAGCTTGGAATAACTCTGCTGAGCGTTGGCCATCGCTCAACTCTGCGGTGCTTCCACCAGATGGAACTGAACATCGGTGGGCAAGGAGGAAAAGGGGATGGAGAAAAAAGGGATGGAATCAGTCAAATGGATGGAAGCACATGGCAGATGTTGCCAATTGAAGACGAGGCTCTTAGCGTTAGTCTTTGAAAGCCTGGGAAGCCATGCTAAGGGGAAGGGGACCCATACAATTGTCTTTTGAAATTCTAGCTTCATTTTTACAACCTTTATTGTGATTACATAGTATATTGTTATTGTTTTGATAATTAAGATACACATTGTATTAAAAATGGAATATATAGAACCAATGTAGGCTGAGATTGATGCTGAACATTATTAGATTGAGGTGCTAACTTATTACAGGATTATATTTATATAAGCAAAGTTTTACTTTTTTGCGCTTATATGCATTATTGACTGATTTCAATCACTGTTAATCGTGTTACACTTTTTAATACTTCTATACATCAAATATGACACTTGTTGTGATGGTGATTATTCTGGCTAATATGAGTCGATGATTTTACTAGTCGATGATTTTACTCTTATGGCTGAAGTACATGTTAAATGAATTGAGAAATGAATTCGTGCTGTGTATTGGGTCTGTGTGGTGGACAAAGCACAAAATCCATTATACCATTCGCTAAGTGGGGCGGCTTACACCACGCCACGTAGCGAATGGTATAGTGGCATCTTAGTGGTATCTTAGCAACGACAATCGATTCCAAGGTAGGTGACGTGAATATTCAGATGCACAGCGAGATAGGAAATGAGTGCCACATCTTAGTCTACGATTCTACCATCTTTACTATAACGACGCTGTGATGTGTGCGACAAAGATGATTAGCGTCGACCTCCTTGATCCAGGCTTGGAACCAGTTGATGGGCACGAGACCAAACCTCGAGACCAAGACCGAGAGGACCGAGACCGGGTGGTCCGAGACCAAGACCGATACTCGTTTTATAAACAATTCAATTTATTAAGGTGCTTCAACAAAATGACATGCTCAAAACATTAATTTTATTGCTGAAGAATACTAATCTTAAAAATTGTCCAGAAAACAGTTTTACCGGCCACTGAACTTTTACGGATTTTGGCTACGACTTGGTTTCGGCCTGAGAATATCACACTATAAACTAATTACAGTATTCGATAGGTAAATACTTTAAGACATCTGAACAAGTAGATTAACGTTCAGTTTGAATGGTGTTACTTGTACTCGGAATTGTAGGTGAACAGTTTCTACACGTGGCCAACCACATAATCAGACCTATTAGATTGTTCCCAAACCTTAAAATTGGTGAGAGCAAATAGACCGTCTTGAGACCAAGACCGCGGTCTCGAGACCACATCCGTGCTTGGGACTGGCAATCTTATATATAAGACAAGCTTTCAGTGTGTCCTTGGCAGTCGATGCATTTTCACAGTTTTAGAGCAATTCACTCCAAACTTACATTGTTGGCTCGGGGAACACTTGATACACGCAGTGCAGGGGTTCCGGAATGCCGTTCATGCCGTCTTCCAAAAACCTACGCCGCACCCTCACACACCCATAAAAGCAAAGTCTCCTTCGTACACGTAGCCTACCAGCGTTTACCTGTGACCAACAGCTGACTGCCTGTCTGCCTCTCTGCTTTGTATAGGCGTTTAGAGTAGCCTGCGTATAATACGTCAACAATGGAGTACCCTAATCTCACACTGTGCACGCAACAGCAGAACTGCCTCATCAGAGCTTCACTCCTCTCATTCGACCTGGCACAGGAAAGAAACCAGAGCTGGTCTCCCTTACGAAGTTGTTGACGTTGTACACAAGCACGTACGCCGACAGTACGAGCGAGTCCAGTCAAGCGGAACGAGTTCCAAGAAATAGTAGCCAAACAAGGACTAGGCCTAAATCCACTTAATCGACGAAGAAAAGTTTCCAAAATTCACACAATATCCAGTCAGAACAGGTAGACTAACAAAGTAGGAAGTCAAAACAAAATAAAACTAAAGCAATAAGTTAAGAAATCGACGAGGAAGACGGAGTCAACGCACTGGCGTGTTTACACGACAAGCGCACAGACAGATATAATATTATATTATATTTTATTTATTTATTTTATTTTATTGTATTATATTATATATTGTATTATGTTGGACTGGAGTGGATTGGACCAGACTGGACGGTACTGTTCTGTTCTGGGCTGGGCTGTGATGGGCTGGACTATTATATTATATTATATAATATTATAATATATTGCACTTCTGAGCAAAAAGATGTTGGAAGAAGGGCGGTATCAAATTTCAGAAACGAACGAATATTATATAATATTTTATTATATTTATCTATTTATTTCATTTCATTATATTATATTATATATTGTATTATATTGGACTGAACTGTTACACTGTTGGACTGGAGTGGATTGGACCAGCCCAGCTCAGTACCGTCCAGGTACTGAGCTGGGCTGTGCTGTGAGGGGTTGGGCTGGGCTGGACTATTATATTATATTATATTATTTTATATGCTGTATTATATTGGACTGGACTGGAGCGGAGTGGATTGGACTAGACTGGACGGTACTGGGCTGGGCTTGGCTGTGCTGTGTTGGGCTGTGCTGTGTTGGGCTGTGTTGGGTTGTGCTGTGATGGTTTGTACTGGACTATTATATTATCTTATATTATATTATTTTATTATATATTATATTATAATATATTTCATTCTATTACATTTAATTTAATTTATTTATTTATATTTTTATTATATTATATATTGTATTATGTTGGACTGGATTGGACTGGACTGGACGAATATTCAAGAAAAACATTGGGCAAAGCTATGTGAACACACAGAATACAAAATCGACCATGTCTCAGAAATTAAATGAGCAAATGAAAATACTTTGGCAGAATTGTGATGGCACTAAGTCCACACATGACTGTTACGAAATTCAAAATTAAAATTTTTAAGTTCAATTTGACTGCAGACATATGCTGTGCTAAAAATGCATCATTTTATGTTTCGTTTTGCAAGACTTCTGATAATCACCTAGACATCCCAGAACCCCATCCCATTTTGCTTACTCGCCTTAAACAACCTTGCCTCGCCACTTACTGCAAGTTAGGCCTACTGGAAAAATATTCCCACTGGCTCGCCATTTCAAAGGTTTGACACCTCTGCTCTTGGGTAACAAAGGGAACCCCATAGTTAGGCCCATGCTCATGGACGCGTTTGATAGTGGTAAGTTTTGACGCTGAACGACGCAGAAAGCGTAAGGTCTAACAAAGCATTTATATTTATCATACAAGAGAAGGCGATTAATTAGGAGCACTTCGTTCATAGGCAAATTCGCATAGTTGTTGCCTAGAGTTGCATTGCTTAGCATGCATCGTAGGCCTATACACAACGCTACTTCAACTGGCCACTACAAAGGCCTACACAGTTAGCAAATGTAACGAAGCGCTCGAAAAGCAAATCTAGCCTGATTAGGTAAAATTAGTCTTATCTGTCAGGTTCTAATCCCAGCCGCGAAAGAATCCAGTTTTTGTAAGAAAAAAATACAGACAGACTAGACAAACATACGCAAACAACAGACAGGCATACAAGCAGACCAAGGAACTGAGAGTCCGATACACAAGAGTAAGCTTAGAAAAATAGACAGACACGCTGTAAAACAGTAAGACAAACAAACAAACAGACAGACAGACAGGCTGATGCGCTGCTATAGTACATGTATACCAGATAAGCGTATCGGAAAAGATTGAAATGCACGGTTATAGAGGCTGACAGTTCTAAGACTATTTGATAATAAAGTTTAAAATGATAAGTCCAAGGGGACGTTTGGTCTAAACATGGATGCAATTGCATACAACTATTCGAATACAAAAGTCACTGGTCTAACATTTTCATAAAACGCTCGTCCTCTATGCACTTAGGTTACGTAAGCCCACATGTACGATTGGAATTAACATGTTGCACAACAGGCTACTTTCCTTAGTTTGCAACCCGCGTCAAACGGTTGGTGCCGTTTTTTAGTTCATGCATGGCCCATGTAAAAACGGTTGAAGACCAGGCTTTAAAATGCGTATGTCCTTGTCTTTGTAAGAATTCATCTCATGGCTTGAGTTCAAAGACAGATGTAGGCCCTACGTAGGCTTCGTCTTTGTCCGATGCCAATCTAGGAGTAATTAAGTGCTTCGAAGAAGATAGATGATTGGCGAGAAGAATATACCGTTGCGAAGAAGGCCAACGAGGAAAAGAATAGGAAACTCTCGAGACTTTGGGATTCTACCGACTGAGGATGGTGGTCATGGAGCATGAAGTAAAGAGGGAGAAGAAGTAAGGAAGACAGATCTTCGCCTAGAAATAGCGAAAATACATGTAACGACAGAGGATGTCTTTCTAGATTAATCGGATGAAGTTTCATGCCAACTTTGAAACAACGAGTGCCAGCAGAGAGACACTAAATGTCGGATATTTGAAGGTGCCAGTGTTACTGGGGGTGACGACTGCTACGTGTTCCTCGTTGTCATGTGGCTGCGGATGGTGGTGATCATCATCATCATCGAGTTCGTGATTCCTGAGGAGGATTCTAGACCCAAGGGGCTGAACGGGACGGAAGTTGTCCACCATCGGAGAATCTTTTTTGTAGCCTCTGCCGTAATGACCCAGAGCACGGAAGGCGTTGAGCTGGTAAACGCAAATAAACCATCATATGCTACATTATCATATAATAATAATAATAATAGTAGCAATAATAATAATAATAATAATAATAATAATAATAATAATAAGATCGCGTCAGACTAGGTATAGTCCAGAAGCTGCCTCATTATGACAACTAGGCTTAAGTTTCGCTCTTAAAGATTTTACCACTGTGGTAGCGCATGTTGACCAAAGCATTTCATCTAATTATACCATCTGCATCATGCACCACCAATCTACGGTTACATTCTTCGTATTTTCATCAATCATCATCACTGTCGCCATCATCACAATTATCGTCCTGTTCTATTTCTACATCGCTAACATTGTTCTAGGTCGTCGTCATTGTCACCACTGCCACCTTCCTCGATCACTCGGCGTCGTCATTGTCATCGTCATCGTTGTGACTGACTACAGTGGCTCTCGCATGCAGAGGGCTGAGGGAGGCGAGTTGTCTGAGTCATGATCTAAAAGTATCCAGGTGTTAAAACTCACCTGGGTCTGTGAGATTTTGATTGGTTCCTTGAGAACTGTCCAGAGGACGTTCTCCTGACATCCGGGTGTTGTCAGACTGCCAGCATAGCGGAAGAACGCATCTCGGTTGGAAGGAAGGAGGTCGAGCATTGGAAACACCGCCACGTCCGTTGCGTTTGACCCTTCACACACCAATTACACTCTACTCACCACCACCGTCGTCGTCGTCGTCGTTGTCATCATCATCGTCATCATCTTAAATGGATACTGTAGCCGCTCTCGTATTTTAATTCGCCTTTGCAAATATAATGTGTTACCTTACTAGTAATGGCTACTTGGCTTCTAAGTTTAAAATGGCGCTCTAATACACTGCTGGATGATCAACGCCACAAATCAAGCATGGATGGATCATCATTGTTGTATAAATGGATGAATGCGTAGATGGATGTAGGCATGTAGATGGACGAATTGGTGCATAGCTTACACTCGTGGATGAATCGATGGATAGTGGATGGATGGGTGAATTGGCGGATAGAATAATGGATAGATGGATGGGTGAATTGGCGGATAGAATAATGGATGGGTGAACGAGTGGATGTAATATGACAAAATAATGACAGATGAATGCTTATAAGCGTAATGTGGGGTCAGACAATAAAAAGAGCGAAATAAATGTAGTTGAAAATAAGGACTTCGAAAATCGCTATGAATCGACCGCAATTATGTGATCTTTGATACGAACGGAAAGAATTTATGAATATTTATAAATGATTGAAAGTAGACCTAGAGAATATATGTCCTTTTGGGATCGGCGGTAGAGTAGAAGTGGCTCGCCTAATAAAAATTTGAGTGCTTTCGAAGTAAATCGATATTGAAAATGAAGCAAAGATTGCAAATGCGATATGAACGCAGGGTGTTCGAACTATTTGCATTGTCCCACGCGATTCCGTTGGAGATACCTCATAATTATCGGTGGAGTTAGCGTGCTAAGAGCGAATCCAGCTAGCCTATGGAAAAGTTATGGTAAAAGTATTGGAACGGGTATCGCAATATTTAAAAAAAAAGTATTGGTATCGCAATAGCATAATTTAATTAGGAAGTATTGGTATTGCTATTGCAAATCTTGTTTTGCAGTAGGGGGTCTATTGTTAACAGCCCTGTTGAAAATTATAATGCCTATACACTTGATGGACTTGGCAAGTTGGTAATTGACTGGAGACCCTTACTGCTCGTCAGTGGCCTCGAGTTCTGCTCACCTGCGTATTTAACGGCACAGAAACTGTCGACGAGTTTCTCAATTACTGGATGACTTTTTTCTCCAACCTTTGCATTTGCAGATAACAGAAACACCATTCCAATAAATCACCAGTAGAGGCCTATAGAGTAGCAATTTAAAGCAGAGCACGTCACAAAATTACTAATAGAAAGAAATCATAGAGGCCGGTCTGTCATACGTAGGCCTATGGCAAAACATTAGAACTTTGGCCATTGTCTCTGAAAATTAAATAGAGACTTTGTAACATTACACAAGATCATCGACAAGAAACGTCTGAGAAAGATAGAGCAGCAAAAAATAAGTAAATTGGACTGTTGAAGTTTAGAGGAACTTAATTATTTAAAGTCAACACGCCACAAAAATAATGGTCAATTTGGATATTTGACCCAATACGACAAGCACACAGAACGTCGGACATTTTCCAGGTTTTAGATCTGCCTGCCGGACAGAGGACATGTGGCTATAAAGGAGGACATACATGTAGACTTTGCTCCTTTTGCGGATTTCTGACAACCCCACGTAAGGCGAACCTGCTTGTAGGAGTGTGGCTAGAGGGCGAAAAATATATCCTTTTCGTGGGGCCATTTGGGCCTGGATCGCCATTTGGGCTAGGTCTATACTCTATAGGGTAGGCATACCTTATTCTTTAGTAACGCATATAGGACTACTGTCGCACTATAGTCTTGAGCCATCGATAGCCATGCTTTAGTCACCATTCTTACTTACATCAGCGAATACGCCGATCACTGCCAATCCATCGGTCTGAGCCACGGCATCGGTGAGGCTTCTGTATCGGTCGATGTTGTAATGAACGAAGTGGATCTAGATGAAACCAAATAAACCATCGTCTTCTTCACCCATACCGTACAGATAAGCTATTACAAGCTTACTAATCTCAATGACATAATGGATCAATAGTAATAATTCATTCATTCATTACGAAGATTTTTGAGGATGATGATGATGATGACGAAGACGACGATGATGATAATAATAATTATAATTATAGGCCTAATAATAGGCCTGAAAGTGACAATAAAAAGAAAAAGAAAATAATAATGAAAATAATAATTATTATTAATTTGTGAGTCATAGCCGTTCCAGGTAGGCCTACTATTAGCCTAACTCTTACCGCACATCATAAAGCACACTCTCATACCGCAACCAGAAAGAGAGTACCACAAACTCCAAGCCTGATCGTGCATATTATTTTAATCAACTGGCTATGGGGGATTGGTCAACCTTGGGGTAGAGGGAATCGAGCTCGCTTAATTCCTCTGCTCTGCACGTCAGTGTATCATCCATTAAGCTTACTCTATGATTCCGTTTAGCGCTTAACTGATAGGAAGGTTTACTTGTTCTGTCTATAACAACTGAAAAGATGAATCTGAGATAAATAAAGACAGCGGCTGTTAACGTCAAATGCTACAATATCACAAATTACTCGGAGTGAAGTCTTCAGATTATGTCACTTGAGACTGTGATGGTTACAAAATGCTACTTCGATAACCTCAAGTTCTATTAACGCACCGATACTTCATTGTGTTGCATGATATACGTGAGTATACACTGAGTAAGCAAGTAATCAAGTATGTAGGTAAATACTTACTTACTTACTTACTCGCTTATGTTATGCAAGTATTAAGTTCCACCGCTGATTGCTAATTATTTCTGCTAACTCAAGCTCTCCCGCTTTGATAAAAGAAATATCGCTTTCCGTTGTTTGAGTATTATGGTCTTTCCTCCAGAAAAATAAAAATTCTAGCATTTTTTACGGTTTCATCAAAGTGATGCCATTTAGTATAATTATTTACAAATTGCACGATGTTCCGACAGTTTCGCCAACCAACAAACCTCCATCGGGTGCGATCTTCCGTTGACGGTATGTTCGGATCCTCCGGCATTAGTGCTGCCCCAGTGAACGTGAAATTGGACTAGTTTGTATCTTCCGGGAAGCTCTCCTCCACTCATTCCCAAATCGCCTTTCACAACGGATAGCTGAACTGAAATGACATGACATCATGTACTCTACTTACGTCCTTCGATGGATGCGGTGACCATTTGACATCCGGATCCCTATAATGTCAGCTGTGTCGAGAAGACATCTTGAATCTAGATTTCTATGCTATTAATAAGGACACTTGGTCAAGCTCAGATAGTTCCTAACTGTGTAAATTTCTGTGGTAAAGCTAATTCCCTATTGTGAAGCTGGTTCCCTGGTAATGTGGTGAAGCTAAGATGGTTATCTATGGTAGATCTAGTAGTCTGAAGTAAAGCTGGCTTCCTGTGTCTGTAGTAAAGCTGGCTTCCGCGTCTTAGCTTTAGTCGGATGGCGTAGACATTTTGAGAATGCAACATTACACTGCAGGCCAAATACGTACGTAAGAACGAAGCCTTCTTCTGTCGGCACTAAAGAAACTTTTGATGACTTTATAAATATCTAATTTAAAATATGCAATTTAAACATTCTGCAAACTGTCAAAAAATGCCGCGCGATACCCATTCCGTTTAAGCTGACTATTAAACTACGGTAGACCTGGATCTTACGTATCTAAATGCGCTGAGTTAGACGCAGATAAATGAGTTGTTAGTAACGCTAAACAGATACAAGAGAGTTCCAAAAGTTCATTCCGCTGCCACGTGGTTAGATTATAAACTAACCCACTTCTCACCCAGTATCTGCTCACTGATAATGACCTTTCTAGGAAAATCACCTCCCATCCGCCATTCCGCCTCTAGCCACCCCGCATGATGAATGGGGAATAAATACCCGAATGTCCATTGTTGGTAAGAGTGTAGCTGTTCCTGGTCGGAATGTCCATGTAGCCATGCAGCTCCAACTGTTCCATGTCCTTGTACTTGCTGACCGATGTACGGATGTCAATCGGAGATTGCTTGCTCCTTCCACACTCAGGATATTTGTTCTTCCAGTGACTCGGACCGCTGTCTAGAAATCAACACGAGGAGAGCATCTAAATAGGTGCATAAAGCGCAAAAATAAAACTGTTCGGTAATTGGACAATGAAAAGCTGAGCGAATTGCTGAATAACAGAATGCGGGATATGACGTAATGGGAGACATTTGGAATTTGAAACGAATGAATGAAGAAATGAATTAGGTAGGCCTAATTAGGTCCCGAATGAAATTTTTTTAAATAACTTACTGACTGACCTTTTGACTGACTGACCAACTGACTGAATTCATTGTATTGACCCATCAATCTAGCGATCCATCGATTATAGGCTCTAAGCAGTAAGTCAATTTATTGGAGATCGCTGCTACTCAGGTATAATTACTTTTATTATAACCGGCATATTGCGAATTGCAATAAGAAAATTTTATTAACGATGGAAAAGAAGAAATCTTCGTCATTACTTACCTCCATGATGGTCATCGTAGGACCAATCGCTTGCTGAACAAAAGAAAACATTGCCGTTATTGCTATAGCTTAATAAATAGTAAATATTCGTTTATTGATATACACGGAATGTCATACCGCAAACCATATCAATATGTTAGTTGTTTAGTACCATAGTCTGATTCAATTGAGTTTTAGATAATATTATAAAAAAATTTAATAAATGCGCGAATTCGTTGGAGAGATTCTATAATAATAGATGAGGTGGGTCAGAAGCAGGCTAGTTTATAATAATAATAACTTAATAAAGATAATAATAATAAATAAATGGAGTTGTAGTAATAATGACAATAATAACAATGGCGATTACAATTATAATAATAAGAAAAGCAAAGATCGTCGTCAACAACGAGATCGGAAGTAGAGAAAAGAAAAGTAACTGTTATCCGATGTGCAGTATGAACTGAAACTTTATTTCCTTTTTCTTCTTCGAAATATTGTTGACGTGTTTGATTTGAAACAAAAAGGCCGTTTCAGGATTCATCCGCATCACTTCATAGAGTTAATGGCTGAAGATAATCATTGAAACAGTTGGCAAACAGTTGACAAATATAAATTCCCAAATGTAGTAATAAGTTCTCCAGTTAAAGCGCAATTTGTGTTTCTAATCAGCTTATTGTAGACTCTGACTTCTACGACGTTCATGAAACTGTCGCGCTGTATTTGCTGAGTGGAGAATTATGGAGCAAATGTTTACTCCATTTCCCACTCTTCCCATTTGGCTGCGGAAGTCAGGCATCCGTCGCAAGGCCAGTGGCAATGAATTCCACTGACTTTAATGACTTATTCCATCCAGCATCTGGAGAACCATATGTTCATTATAATCACAGTTTAATCGTCAGTATTAGCTTTCTTGCTAAACGCCACAGTGTTCATTACATATGGCCTATCTGCATGGAATGTGAGAATATTGTTCGGTCGAAATTCCAGTGATGACCTGTCTGAGGGGTGCATAGAGTCGTTCTAAATCACAGAGAGAGGTGGCAGGGAGAATTGAAGGGAAATCCTAAACCATGAGCTGTAATCGGAACAATTAAACTAGTTACCAGATCAGAATAATTACGAATCTATTGCCGCATGAAAAATACTCGAGCGCATTGTATTTTATCCAGACCCAATTGAATTCAAATTATAACCTCAAGTTCTTTACGACTTTTATTTCACACCACACACTTTCCTTGAATCTGTCATCCATCAAGTCTTTTCTTTCCACTGTTTCCAGTGCAGTAGGTTATCCTTATCCGTTACGTACATCAGCACGTCTCCCGCGTCCTCTTCCTCCTGAATGTCCTTTTCTTTCCGAAACATCACAGATTTCTTAAGTTCTAATTCACTATCACGTAATGATTCTTTAACCCATAATGCAGCTATCAGATTTTCTCATCATCCACATAATACAGTAACGGTATATTTCAGTTAAAAGTGATAGTTGGTCGTTTTAGCAGTTTGCATTAGGCCTATGTTGATGAAGAGTTTAGCGGTTTCGTAATTCTCACGATACGTAGATCTACATGTAGCACTAATCTGAAATGGAAGCTTCGAGAAGGAAGTCGCTGGCTGAAATCACGTGACAGATTATGCAGCACTAAGCCCTTGAAAGATTATCTGCGAAAGTCGACCAGCTGTTGGCAACCTACAGTGCCAGGATTCACTTGTCCTCAAAAGACCGTGTCCTCTGTCGACAGGCATGCATGCTTTAGCAGATACTGTGGTATACGTTTGCCAAAGATTAGGGCATGTATACGGTTAATACAACAATCTAACCTTAACGACGAGCTTCCCATGAATTTAGTAACGCTAGTCGTTAAATGGCTAGAACTTTGGATATGTACAATATCTTAAAAGTAAATCTTCTGCAGCAGGAAGCTCGGTCGCAATGCAAATGAAAACTTTACTTCTACGCGCAACCTAAGCGCTTGCGCACTGTTAAAACACCTAAGTTTTTTTAGTAGGGCCTGTATGTGTCGTGAGATTCGGCTAAAGTCAGGCCAGGCGTCTTGAGGGTCGGTTAGAGTCAGGGTCAGGGTTTGTGTTGTTCTTAGAAATTTACGAAAGCCTTCGGCCGCAGAAGTAATTTTTTCGTGCGTTACGTGTACGAAGTTTCGGCCTCAACACGGCCTCAACGAAGCACTACACATTTCTGAAATAGCATTTCCTTTTGTTAACAAAGCCCCAGCTCCAAAGAGTCCAAAAATTCCACATCCAAACGAGAAGCCAGTTTTATTCACGATGCCCTAAGTCTAAGGATTCTAACTTCTAAGCGGACAAAATTTATGATTTGCAGCATGTTGACTGGGTTAACCGTCTCATCTGTTCTTGCGTGGAATTAATCGGACTTAACTTGTTTTTGGGGCGTGAATGGATTATGGAGACGAGATCATCTCTCGCGTCGTTCTCTAATATATAATTTAGAGTAATCATTTCTCTGATTCCTTAGTTTCTTATAATTCGCAGAGCTATTCAAAATTATTTCGGTCGCTTTGAGAAATTGACGGCATTGTAAAGGTAACCTTACGATGATAGGATATTGTCTTCTGCCGTCTGCTCAACCATACACTTATATCCTATACTCATCAAGTGTTGACTAATCATGCGTGGAAATATTCCTTAATTGTTAATCTCCGTGAGCTGGGCTTTGGTCTTCACCGTCTCCTTTTCCACACCAGTCTTTCGCCAAACTATTTTTCGACAGAATTGTTGCCCTCTGTCCAAAAATCGAACCTAACCTTATAAACTTACTTACTTACTTACTAATCTCCCTTCGACGATAATGTCCCAACTGATTATCAACTTCTCCGTTAGTTTGGAACTACAGTACTGACCCTACACGTACACTGTATAGCATGATATACTGTATGGGGAGCCTATCTAATACCACTTTACATGGTATTTAATTAGTATATACAAACCCTATGCACGTTTCAATGGTTTACGGCTTAGCTTACATCGTGCAACGTGCTACCCGTGATCGGCGCGAACGAGCAGTGACAGTGCGGTAACAAATCTCGTGACTTTAATCACTACCAGTTAGCAAGCCGACCACATTGTTTTTGTAATTGCGTGTACAATAGACGTCGAGGCGTTGTCTGTCTGTCTGGCAGTGTCTGCCTGTCTGTCTGTCTGTCTGTCTGTCTGTCTGTCTGTCTTTCTATCTGCCTGTCTGATCGAATTTGATGTACCCACCCATCTACCAGTCACTACATTTTGAGATACATGTACATGTACATTCCTTTGTTTCTCTGGCTGTTCCCTCTCCCTCTATATGTGTGTCTATGCATACATGTAGGCCTATTCTTATTGCATGGCTTTTTGCTGGGTTGGAGGTGAGCGCAGAGTGGTGGCTAACACGTAGACTGGCGAGAAGAGCAGTAAGGTTGACTAGTCCGTCCATTCGCTAGGCCGTCACGTTGGTTAAATTAGATGTAGGATGTCATAGCTGTCTACAGCAATATTCGACTTATTTGCTATTGTAATCATACTACGGTCTGCCAGTTTGAATCTAATATAAACGATTATTATTATTATAATTAAATTTGTAACGCGCACAAGGTCACACCTAAATGTGAATCTGAGGCGCGGATAGTCAGTCGCCAGGAGAAGATGCAATTAGATTTCCAAATCCTTGAAAGCCAAAGAGAAATAGTAAGTTTTGAGTCGCTTTTTAAAGGAAGGAAGTGAATTTGAGCTGCGAAGAGAGAGTGGCAGTCGATTCCATTCCCTAGGAGCAGACATGAAATGCACGAGAGCCCATAACTGTTCTGCATCGTCGTTCAGCTAAAAGACCTGTACTTGATGATCGTAAGCAATGAGGAGGAATGTAACGAGTTAGTAGGGCATGAATATAGGTAGGTGTACTGGTGATGGTTTTGTAGGTCAAACAAGCTAACTTAAATTTGATTTTAAATTCAACAGGGAGCCAATGCAGCTGGTGGAGTAGGGCAGAGGAGCATGTTCGTAGTGGGACACGTAGCACTACTCGAGCTAATGTATTTTGGATACGTTGAAGCCTTTTGAGTTCAAGATCTGAGAGACCGACAAAAAGTGAATTACCATAATCGAGGCGAGAGGAGACAAGTGAGTAGGCTATAGTTTCAGACATATTTTGAGTTAGAGCCGACCTTATGTGACGTATTGCCCTGATGTGGTAAAAACAAGATTTACAAAGGCTTGTTATGTGAGGTCGAAATGTGAGCTTGCTGTCGAGGGTAACCCCAAGTGTTTTAACAGAGTCTGAAAGCGGCACAGCAGTGCCAGCCAGTTCAATGCTAGAGAGCATAGGAAAAGAACGCAGGCGTTGACATGAGCCAAATACAATTACTTCAGACTTGTCTGGGTTTATGGCCAAACCATTGAAACAGAACCATGCATATATGGATGAGAGGCATTCTTCCAGTTTTAGTTTACCAGACTGATCAGTGTGTGACAGAGCAATATGGAGCTGAGTATCATCTGCATACTGTTGTAATTGAATTCCAAAGTGTTTAGCTATACGACTTTTGATTGGGGAAGTAAAGACTGTAAATGATAAAGGGCCGAGGACAGATCCTTGTGGCACTCCGGCAGTGCAAAGTGTGGGCTCCGACCGAGCAGATCCAATGCCCACCTGCTGATTGCGGTCAACCAGGTATGAAGCTAACCAGTGTAAGGCAGTCCCAGAGACACCAAAGCTTTTTGCAAGTCTTGCCAGGAGTAACTGGTGGTCTACAGTGTCAAAGGCTGCACTAAGGTCAAGACACACAGAGGCTTTACCATTGTCAATAGATGAGAAGATGTAATCCAGTGTAGAGACAAGAGCAGTTTCAGTGGAGTAGCCTTCGCGATATGCTGACTGGTAGGGACTGAAGTTGGGAGAGGAAGTAATGTGTCTCTTGATACGCATAAGAAAAAGACGTTCAAGGATCTTGGAAATGTTATTGAGGTTGGAGATAGGGCTGAAGTTAGACAAATTGCTAGTGTCAAGGTCAGGCTTTTTAAGTAAAGGTGTGACTAAAGCAGATTTGAAGAATGAAGGAAAGCACCCCTCAGCAAAAGATAGGTTGGCCAAGTATGCAATGAGGTGAGAGAATACATCAGAACAAGAGACGATGAGTGATGTAGGTATGAAGTCCAATGCTGATGATTTAGGAACCATGCTTTTGAGAAGATTAAAGACTTCAAAGAATGTGACAGGCGGCATGTCATCGAAGGCAGGGCAGGAGAATTCGGAATAAAGCAGCAGGTCACTCCACACTAAATTAGCAGCACATCTAGCAATTTTACATTAAGATCAATAATTTTGTTACAAATAATGCTCAAAATTTGCACACAGAGTCTGATTTTCTGTGTCTGAGCGTTGGCAGTTGTTTCTATCCTTTGAGTGTAGAAGACGCTGAGCGATGCGCCATCGGTCCCAAGGATTCTCAGCACTTTCAAGTTGGCTGCAGAAATACGAGTTTCGTGAATCGTTTATGAGTTTATTTGTTACACGGCATTGTCGACGATAACACTGTCTATCCTCATCAAGTCCAGAATGTTTCCACTTTCTTTCAAGTCGACGACGTTCCTTCTTCACACGGGATGCTTCAGATGAGAGCCATCTAGTAATAGGTTTAGATGGTCGCCTGTAGCAGGTCTGAATCGGAGCGAGTTTGTCCAATATCAGTGACACTGTTGTTTTCATTTGTTCTGCAAAATCGTTTGCACTGCTTGCAGGAGCTGTGAATAGGTCTGAGTCAATTAACATGTCACTGAGTGCTAAAGGGTCTATTGCTTTGATGTTTCGGAATACTAATATTTATTATCGCTATTATTATAATGATGATGATTATAATAAAATATAAACATAATTATAACAATAATAATAATAACTATCATTATTATTATTATTGTTTCTGTTATTACTTTTTCATCATCATCGTTATTGTTATATTATTATTTTGGTCTTTCTTTATCCCTATTATCTCCTTCATTTTTTCTCCGTCCAGACCCTATAATCTGCCTCATCCGCCCTGTGTAGGTTTCTTAATTCGGATCTTACAGTGATTATAGAATCTAGCATGAAAGTCATAAACAATTTCAGACCTGAAACAAGCGAAAGCCGAAGACGGAGGCCTATACGATTGACCGACAAGAGGCCGAACCAGAGGCTATCTCAGCGGCCGATATGGAGGTTATCACAGCCTTACTAAATCTCTAGTTTTCACCTTATAATTTATGATTTCAGGGGTTTCTTTATTTTATGCATAATTGTGCTAACACAACCCTTGCTGCTTTAGCGTTTACATGGGAGGGACAGTTTGGCCTACCCACTTCACAACTTATTTATAGCAGTGAAATTTCACACGATAACGGTTAATAGCTTTCTCTGATGAAGAAGTTGGTCTACAAGGCGTGACTGCTGATGACGAAGTGGATGGCAGAACCGTATAAGCCAGTTAGCAAAATAAATCCTATGTAAATGCATGCTCGGCTCAATATTCGTCGATGGTCCAAAGAACCGGATGCTTAGGGCCTAGTATTTTGTGACTCTTCCAGTTTGTAATCGTAAGCGTAAACTCAACATCTTTACAGAGCCCGTAAAAGCGAAGTGGCGGGAACCAGCTGCTCCACAGGCGATAAATCATTTATTCTAAATTACGAATTAATAGAGCGCCATTATCATATGGCAGCAATTCAATGGATGGCGTTCAGCACTTGCAAGTTAAGAACTTGCCTGAGGTCCCTAAACAGTGAACGTTTCAGAAGAGGCTCGAACCTCTGCACTCCACGTTACAAAGGGAGCTTTCTAACCAATCGGCTATCGTGTCACAGTACTGATATTGCAGGGGCATATTCGAGCCTGTAGTTAAATTACAGAAGTGTTGATGTAGGCCTATACGAGATGTGCCCAATCACGGTATGATGATCAATCGTCCAGTGATCAATCGTACTAGAGCCCTACATGTATTCACTTTAAAGCAGCGGCATCAATTCTCCAGAACATCCTCGAATGGCGTTACGAACATCATGCATCTTCTTATTTCTGTTCTTTTCATCCTCCCATCCGTTTTTTTCGCAAGTTTTCGTGGATAGGCCTACTCATTAGACTTATCTGCTGGGCTATGTCCGCTTCTGTCCTGCGGTGCAACAACCAATTATTATTCTGGTGGGAAATCATTTACCAACGAGGATTGAACGGCAACCAGATGTAGGAAAGTAAACAGAAGTCGAAAGTTGGATGGAGATTGGGAGTGGGTAACGGTGCAGACAGACACGGATCGATAAAGACAGAGACCGCTGTTCCTGCTATCTCTACATCTTTGGGATAAGTGTTTTTAAGCATTTAGGGCGGACGATTGATTCGTTAAGACTGTTACGAACATTCCAACCATGAGCGCCATGTCAAAGAAAAGACCCGGATAGAGCGCGCTTGAATGCAATCAATTCGAGCATATCTATTCGATTGCACGTGTAATCTTTTTCTTAACCAGCGCCCTTAAGATGCTGATGAAAGCGACGCCCGTCCTTTCAAATAGAGAGAGAGACAGACAGACAGAGAAACAGACAGACAGAGGTGAGGAAGACGGAGAGGAAGACGAAGAGGGAGACGAAGATTGGAGTCTGATTCACCAGACGGAAAAGTCCCTAAAAAGGTTTTATTTTATTATGTAGTTTAATTGCATACGAAAATAACTAGACCCCATAAACTTTAGAAACATTATGGGCTAAGGGAAGGTTACATAGTATAACAGTTGAACCTGAGGTCCCGGAATTCGACCATAGCCTATAAACTATAAGCTCGTGCATAAGTTGGTGCCCCGCGCTTGGCTTTCAAGTGGCGCTTTAGAAATGTGGAGATTGCGATTACGATATATATTAGCCTACACTGGTAAAAACCCTATGGCTACCTTTGCCACCAAACGACTCCAAATTCACCGGGAGTTACGTATGCAGCGTGGCCTTAAGAGTGACGAATGGAGAGTGATAGGGCTTTGACGGTCTTATCATCTATATCTCCATCCGTACATACTGTCTTTGAACTTGTCCCGATGGATATTCATTAGTTTGGAGTTTAGAAACCTCAACGATTGAGTAGGAAGGAGGAGGGGAAGGAAAGAAGGAGGACGAAAGGAGGAGGAGGAGGAGCAATGACAGGCCCGTGGTTGAGTAAAAGAGGAGTTGAGGCAAGAAGAGCAAGTGATGGGAATCAGTTTGAGTGAGTTTTGGATGTTGCCGCTCCTAGTAACTGTGTGATAAAAAAGATCATTAGCGTCGCCCTTTTCCCAGTGCGTGTTTACCTATAGGCGCGCATAGGGCCCCCAAATCTCAGGGGCCCCCCAAATGATGAAAACATCATAGGCCTATATGCAAAATAACGTCTCGGGGCCCCCCAAGTGAATGAAAACATTTCATACAAAATAACAACTCAGAGGTTCCCCAAGTGATGAAAATATTATATACAAAATAACGTCTCGGGGGCCCCAAATGAATGAAAACATTTCGTACAAAATAACATCTCAGAGGCCACAAAGGAATGAAAACATTAAATACCAAATAACATCTCAGGGAGCCCCAAACAAGTGAAAACATTAAATACAACATAACATCTCAGGGGCCCCAAATGAACGGAAACATTTCATACAAAATAACAACTCAAGGGCCCCCCAAGTGATGAAAATATTAAATACAAAATAACGTCTCAGAGGCCCCCAAATGAATGAAAACATTTCACACAAAATAGCGTCTCAGGGACCCCGAATAAAGGAAAACTTTCATACAAAATAACATGTCTCAAGTTTGAGATATTTTAAATATAATAATTTATATTCTCTATTTTTATAGCTAAGCATTCACATGACCAGTTTAGTGTGGTAAATCATAACTGCTTTATTAATGTGAATATCAATCGGCTCGATTAGCTGTGTTGGTACGAGCTTCATCGCCACCAGAAGCTGGCTCACTGTTTAATTAAGTGAAATGCTTAAATAAATTAAGTTGCGTATTTCGATATTTTTTTATGTGATGACGTGACGTCACATATCTCAGACTCCCACACCTTCGTCACAAATCGTGACAGATGTATGACCTCTCCAGTGGGTGCGCTACGTCATTTATAGACGGCCCCTCAGACTCAGTGTATAAATTTAGAGGGCTCCCAAAATGTTTGCGACTAGGGCCCCGTTTTCTGTAAACGCACCTCTGCCTCTTCCTTTATCCAGCTGTGGGACAGCGTTGCAGTAAGGATTTCCTCATATCGGTCCGGCCCAGGCACGGCCGCCTTATTCCATTGAAACGTATGCAGCTAGAGAGAAACTGAGTATTAATTTAATTTAATTAATTAGTCAAATAAACTGTTGCAATCGGTTTTCAATGCTGATATTAATATGGTGAAAACAGAAAATTTAATGTCCTCGTTTGTGTATTACGCTAAAGTTTAATGACCAGAAATCTGTAGAGGGAGCTCGAGTTTGGCGTAGCTAGCAAAAGCGACACAGGTAGACGGCGCTCGAGCCTGACATAGTTAGCGAATCAAATACAAGGAGAATACAGTGAGCAGAAGATGGCACGGTGAGTTAAAGAGAGCACAGATGGCACAAAAAGATATCACAGTGGAAAGTAGAGAGTACACTGAAAGAACAGTTAGCAGAGCAGAGCACAATGAGCACAAGAGAACACTAGAGAAAACAGTGAGCATATGAGAGCCTAGTGAGCACAGGAGAGCACCATCAACTTGTCTTTAAAAACCATTTTGTTTCGGTATAGGCTTCGCTTCTATTTTTACGATGTTGACACATTTTCATATTGTTTTTAAGCCGTCTTTGGACACATCCCAATGCATTATATTTAAGTGCATTATATAGGCCTACTTACATTAATGCATGCATCCATTTTGTACATGAATATACATGTATATACAGTACATCCATGCATATTATATACTTTATCGGAGCCGGAGGTGACAAATGAAATGACCGTGGGTTCTGCTTCGTCGACTTAGGAGACAAACTCTGTTTAAACTAACAAATTTAATTGCCTTTCCAACAAGTAATAAAGGATAAGTTGTGTAGCGTTTTAAGTATCATTACTGACACTTGTACGGCGTGTCTTAGACGTTTACCTTCCCTCTACCAGGCTACCAGCTGCTCAATTTACATTCTCCCCCTCCTTCCATCCTTCCTCTGCTCATTTCCGCTGGTCAGTGAACTTGATGTATGGCGCAATCTGTAGGAGACAGAGGCCTCAGGGCCACTCACATACGACTGGTTACGTTTATCTCTCCGTTGCTGCGACTCCTGCGAGTCTAATATAAATCTTAACTGCACATAGTAATTTTTTGGTTTACACGTAGTAATTTCTTTGTTTTCACATAGTAATTTCTTTGTTTTCACATAGTAATTTCTTTGTTTTCACATAGTAATCTCTTTGTTTTCACATAGTAATCTCTTTGTTTTCACATAGAAGTTCTTTGTTTTCACATAGTAATTTCTCTGTTTTCACATAGTAATTTCTTTGTTTTCACATAGTAGCCTAATTTCTTTGTTGTTCTAACTGCGCTTTAATTTACTATGTCCTGCTGCGCATAGCATGGACTATATTAGTCCATGCTATGCGCACCAAGGACATAATATATAGTCTATATAGACCTAGGCCTACATGTATACTGTTGCACTTGAACTGATACCCGTTTTGTTTTAGCAATAAATCCATCAATTCCAAAAAATTTTGTTCCATGCAATTTTACACATTCAAACACGGTAGGTCTAAGTTTTCAATATTTTCCGAAAATCACATCAAATTCTACCAACACTTCAACAATGTTATGCATATTCAAAGTTGGACAAAAAAAATTCGAACTTTCTATCACGTAATTTTACTTTCTCATTCGAACTTAGCAATTCGATAAAAAAAACACGAGGACATCAATCAACATTTAAAATTAATTTGAGCTGTATGTTGTTCTTCATAGCCGATGTTAAAAATAGGGACCAATGAATCACTGAAGCTTAGTCGAAGCAAAACAGAGGCAAAGGCTCGAATTCGAATCGAATCTCGAATCGAATCAGCAACTTAAGGTCTACCCGTTGAATATTCATGTAAGTGTGTTGGCCTACCTGATAGCACGAGCTTTATACATCAATGCATTTATCAATACATCACAGTAGACCTGATAAATGAATTGCATTTACCTCTGCATTAGGCCTACATTCCATTGCATTAAATTTTCTTTACATCGCACCAGTGGCGTAACGACGGATCCGGCACTAAAGGGCAAGATTTAGAGACTGCGCTCTTTTTAAAAATTTCTAGTTGGCTTCTTATCGCTCATGTCATATAGTACTGTGTAACAGACTAACAGTGTATATTAATTTAGTACAATTACAAATATGATATGGGTTCCAGATTCTGTTGTTAATGTAGGCCTAATAAGTAACGGATTTTCAGACGTTTCCAATATATGATAAGACAAGTTTAATGAACTGAGCGGCCAGCTGTGAGCATTCGCTTTTGGACTTACTCAATTGATTATAATTCTTCAATTGCAGCACTAGCAATAACATTAGGCCTATTATTGTCATAATAAAGTATCTGGTGATAGTCTGAGAATAAGAAGGCTATGAAACTTGATGGGTCAAAGGTTACTGGTTATTGTCTTTGATCTAATTTGATCTAAATGATCTAGGCCTATAGCTCTCAAACTGCACCTGTTACTTAGTTAAAAACGATTTGATCGAAAGCCTCTTATTCAATGCTCAGAATCTCAAACAAATCAATCGATTTCGAGTCACTCAAACTCACCAAAATGCCTTTTGCGTGCGGAACTTGAAAATCGATGCGATGGATAGGCCCGGAAATTGACACCATGTCGTGATCCACAGAATGAAATAGGCCGCCTAAGTCACATGTGGAAGAATATCCACTCGTCATAGTGTTGCTCAGAGGCGTCCAGATAGGGGGCCGGAGGCAAATCCCTCCAATTTCAGGTAGGGGACACATATTTGTGTCTCAGAGGGAATATCTTGCCCTCCTGGCACTTGGTACCAATGGTTTGCCTCCATCACTCATAGGGGATTGACGCCTCTGGTACTGCTGTTATGGGTAGGCCTATATCAAGACGCGATTACTAAGCGTGTGCATGACGTGAAGGTCACAAATTTAACGAACGTCGACGTATTCAATTCAACATTCGTTTAATCGCAATCAAGCTGACAAACCGCAACTTAATTTACAGAGTTCAATTTATTACAATCTGGGCGCCAAAGTCGGACACCTAAAGTTCTTCTAAAGTTCCCCTTAGTTCAAAACATATCTCTTTAGAGGAGGCGAGACATGAAGCTGCTGTCGTCCTTGCGTAGTTGTACAATGTACACTCTGATCGCCAAGGGTTCCCTATTGTAACGGTAGGCCCCTACTTGCGAATCAAACCATTTTGGACATTTGATGTTGAAAGAAAGAATCCGTCAATCTCACGCAGTCTTCTGCCAAAAACTCCGAAATTGTAATCGTATTCTACAAACTTTTAATGTCATGTTTAGAACACCAGCCTAATCACGAGCGCTGCGTCAAGTCAGAAGATTTGTCTGAAGGGCAGTCCGTTGGAAATCCGAGTCTGTTTTCCAGAGGGTCAGAGGATGTGTTAGGATAATGCGAAAAGCATGGGCAGCGTCTACGATAGTGAAACCTTTAATTGATGTCATCATCGATCTGGATCGACGGACGAAACGACAAAACTCTCGAAACGTCTGGAATTCTGTTTTCAACACCTGCGGTATCTACTACACACCCTTTGATCGCAGGTCACCCCGATTACCACACCCCCTGCTTATCAGAAACCCCTATCGCCGGCTATTCCGTTTACAAGACACACGACGCCGCTACCTCATAAAGACACAGACAGACAAGCAGGCAGACCGACCGACCGACAGAGAATGAGAGAGAAAGAGAGACAGAGAGACAGAGAATATGAATGAGTTCCTGGCAAAGTCTTTCAGTTAGTTAGGGTTGAGAGATGTAGGCCTAAATAATTAAGAGAAATGGTCCGTATAAACTGGTAGGCCGTTCTTTAGGACATTTAAAAATTTTATGCAGAACGCTTAGTGCTGTAGGCCTACTCGCGTCCTTGAACACAGTAAGTACATTGCATAATATAATTAATTAATTGGACTTAGCCAAAACACGGAACCTGAACATTGAGTAGATTAGACCAAAGCGCTGGGCTAGGATTGATTGACGTGGATTTGGCCAGAAGGCACTAAATCGTCAAGACACTCACCCCTAATTGCGAAAATTAAATGCTTATGAGACTTACTATGAGACTTACTATGAGACTTACATGTACTTAGATTTGCTCCATAAAACAATTAGGCCTAGAAAGACTTAATTAAAATGGCAATGACGTGATTTACGAATGTGAGACACGCGCACTTAACCTTCTGACCAACAGACGAGCAGCTCGACAATTGCTCCAATAGGACGCAGACAAAGCTTGGCTCAACTCTAGAATGCACTTGTACTACATGACAAGTTATTATAGTAACAATATTATTATATTGGGAGATCAGACATATATCACATATCATTACAAAGGATTACGCAATACAGAAAATGAGTGATTGCCTCACAATAGCTCTGCAGAGGCGTTAATTTCAACTGACGGTTGCATTGACATGAGCTCACCTGAAAGACAGAATCTGGGAAATGATGCAGTCGCTAGAAGCAAACTGAAGCCGATCAATACCATCTGACCTCCATTCAAAAACATCTTAGATCTCTCCAACTCTCTTTTGTCTATCTCTCTCTCTATCTCTCTCTCAACGGAAAAGTTCCTTTCTAATAACTGTCGCCGATCTCTTTCACTCTATTTATCTCTCTTCCTTTTCCAGCAGCAGAAGTGGTTGTCTAAGTTGGATATTCAGCAGACACTAAATTGTTATCTCCTACTTTTCTACAACCAGCGACTCCTTATATGCAAAAGACGCCGGTAATAACTTGCAATTGTGGCTAAACCTACGCTCTATCAAAGATAATTAAACTCTACGCGCGGCTTCTGTAAAGCTCAGTCTAAATCATCGTCATACCAACCCATTGGCGATCGAAACGTGCTAAATACCAAATGGGCCAATCATGATAACATTACTATAGATTTACGCATACCTAGTATGCGATTGCATACATTATATATTGAACTATATATTTGAATCTAGGCTAATATGTATACAGACGCCTCCAGATAATAACTAACACACACACATACAGACACACATGCACACCCACACACACACACGCACACACACACACACACACATAAACACACACGCGCATACACATACACGCACTGCTTTCTCTCACTCTCTCGGTCTCTGTCTCTCACTCACACACACACACACACACACACATATATATATATATATATATATTACATATAACTATATGCACGCTTGTAGCCTAAACACGACATTGGTTCTTAATCTGTGGTGCCGCTGCCCCAATGGGTCCGAGGTTTAGTCCTCGGGAGCGGGAGAAGAGGGTCCGGTAGTTTTGTGACTCCGACTGCACCCTGACACCGCGCATCAAACTTCCATATTTCTAAATTCTAAGAGATTAGAAGGATCTACAATTCTACAATTAGAATTTCTATTTGACGCTCTTAAATGTTATGATTTATCCATGAGGTTATTGTCAGCAAAATAATTACCTATTTTTTCATTAAGCCTTTAGTTCCTCTTTTACACAGTCTACTTTGGAATGTCTTCTTTTGTCTTGAGCGCTGATGGTGCAAAGCGAATTTCAAAATATGTGGTGGCGCTGACATATAACAGGCTATTCGAGAACCATTGGATTAGAGCAATATAATTGGTGGTTCTTGACGAAATATCAGTTCACCCACTTCTTCTGTGTCTACATATACCTCTCTGTCTGCTATGTGTTCTTCGCTTTATCCGTGTACCTCCATTCCAGACCTTTGCTTCCCTTCCGTTTACGTTTCTCTTTCATCCTTGCTGCCAGATGAAGCCTTCTGAGAACAGTTCATTCTTTCTTTCTTCCTTCAGGCGATCCTTATACTCATTCATTAGTTCAATCTTCTTATTCTTCTTATTTAGTCTATCCGTTCATCCATAAATTTATCCATCCATTAATCCATCCATCCATCCATCTATTCATGCGTCCATCCATCTATCTATCAATCCATTAATTCGTCCATAAGTCCATCCACCATTCCTTCCTTCTCTCCTTTCTTCCTTCCTTCTTTCCTTCTTTCATTCATCCGTACATGAATGGATATCCATTAATCCACCCATTCATTAATTCATCCATCCAATCATGCGCCCCTCCATCTTTCTATCAATCCGTTAATTCGTCCATCGATCCATTCGTCCATCCATCCATCCAACCTTCCTTCCTTACTTCATCTCTTTCGTTTTCTTTCACCCCGATTCCCAGGACAAGGACATCGAGCTACAGAGTTCACCGGATCATTAATCGCAATAAGCGGATGATGAGGTTATTTCGTGAAATCGGAATTACCCCTTCCGACCACATGCCCCGATTTGCCCTTGCACTGACGCCCAATGGCACCACCAATGATTTAAATAACGACAGGCAGTTAATAAACATTGACTGTAATCACGCCGACAAAGAAAATAAATAACAGAAAGAAGGTGACGTCTATTGATGTTGAGGGGAATGGCGCTTGCTGTTGCAGTTGGAAGATTTAAGAGGAGGAGGTGGGCGGAAGTTGTGTAAGTGGAATGGGGTTGTTCGTAGAAAGGACTAGTTATAACAGAGTTGGTGCGTATATAGGTTGTCGTTAATTTGGGTCTGGGAGTTTTAAGATAGTTAACGAAGGCGTTAATTTAGTGGAATATTCGGTTGATGCAATTTACGGTAATGGCCACACAAGAAGAGTTGGAAGTTGACAGATCTCGGTGGAAGGTTAGCGTAATCTAGTTGGCATCAGAGTTGTAATTGAAATTTAAAACTTCTGTAGCGGACCAGCAACGGCGCCCAAAGGGGTTCTTTCCTCACTTCTTTCTCTTTTTCCAGGAATGGCTGAGTCGTTTTACGGAACGTACGCGCTGCGTTGATTCGTCCTCAGTGGTCTGTTCAAGGACTCATGATCGACGACACCGTCAGACGATCTCCAAATATTATCGAAATACGTAGACAACACTCAATCCAATTCCATTTAACTTCTTAACTGCGTTCTCGACATCTTCGACAAATGACAAATCGATCTTATAATCTGCCACTGTTCACACACACACACACACACACACACACACACACACACATAACATTCTTAAATGCTAGCCTATAATATATGTAGGCCAATAATGTTGTACTCGAAGGGATTTACGAGGAAGCCCCAGGAAGGGGATAGAGCAGCATAAGGTCTCAGAGTTCAAACGTCGGAATTGCCTGTAGAATATTTATATTCAAATGACAGACGAACAAAACTATGCCTTGCAAATGTGGCGATCTCATTTGGCAGGTTGGGAGGACACCCAATGAGAGAGGTAGAAAATGTGTTGGGGGAAAAAGTACAACGTATTCCTCTCTGTAAAAAGTGGAGGGGCCTTGTCCCCTCGACCCTCGGGATCGCCGCCTCTGATGCCTTGATATTTCAGTTACTCGGTTCGCTTTAGTTTGTATCGTTTTTAATTATTCATAGTATTATTGATGAATGTATTTACGTCTTACTTTATTTATTTTCAGCTCTCGACCAACACCGTCGAAATTCATTTCGGGACCCTCGATGCTAAAGCAGATAACTAGATCCTAGTTTCTTGTTGCATATAGAATATATATATATATAAATATACATGTATTATATATATAAGGCCTCTTGAGAAGGCCTGTTAAATCTGTTCGGTTGCAATGTGTTTAGACCATTATAATTATGCTGACAGTGCTCAGGTGTGTTAGAACTTGACTACCGGATGAGAACTTGAGAAGCGAACTGTACTGTACATGAGATCGTCTAATTGAGCTTGTCGTCACTAGGTCTTTTAGTCTAACGAGATTTCTACGCTAATATGCCAATATGCTCGTTATTTTGATTATATGTAGGCCTATAGGCCTAGAGCCGATACTGCAGATAGCTTCCTAGGCCTATTGGATTCGGTTGTGGTTGCTGTCTGTCTCGCGTCTGATATAACCGACAGCGCGGTCACTGCTTTCTGATGTGAAAGTCGCTGAATTCTGATTTAGAAATGTTCTGCACTGGTGTTAAAACTGTGGTGGTCTGTTCAAATTTTGGTTCTATTTATTTTGAAGGTGGGCCCATTACTTGACGCATATAGGCCTATGCATCAGTGTAGGCTAATGTCATAGCAATGTCAAGCGAGCGTGTAATTCATTTTTGAAACATATATATAACAATATCAACTAGGCTATGTCATTTTTATTATTATTATTATTATTATTATTATTATTAGGCCTATTGTTACTATTACAGCAGTTATATGCATCTACATTGTACCATGTCTGCCATGTGCTATAGGCCTAAGTTGCGCATGTAGGCCTAATTCATAGACCCCTAATACAGAGAGACCCATGAAAGAGATACTGTTTTTCCCACGACAAGTGTTAGATAGCAGGCAAGTGAAGTAGACGGCCAAGTAGATTACAAACAGAGAAAAGGCGATTAAAAATCCGGTTGCTCTGTGCGGTGATCTTATCGCGGAGTGATATCGCCAATTACAGCATTTAATTTGTACAAACCAAGGCAACTTCGTTTTGTCGTTTTCGGTCTCTGTCGGTCTGCATGGAAGTATTTAGGGAGTTAACGGGTTCAACCTCCGCACAAACAGATAATTTCCAAAAGCACGAAAAATTTCAAAATTTAGGACTACCCCTTACGAATCTAAGATGCATGTCCATGCATCTAAATGCATGGGCATCTATAGGTGAGGGCAAAAGGGCACTTGCCGCCCTCCCGGAAAATGCCTAGTTATGGTTTTTCATAAAGCAGCATGATGCGCTTTACTAGCATATTTTACACTTTTCCTGCTATAAAACTTGCATTGAGCGATTGATAATCACTGGTGCACCATAGTTGGACTTTCGGCTGCTTTCTTCGAGAATGGGTGCATAACTTTTGCATGAGTGATGGATGAGCTGGGCCTGCTGGATGATGCAGTAAATATTGCTGCTTGCTGCTTGACGCCCATTTTATGGTTGGCTACAGGATAGTAACTGAGCTTTAATCAGCAGTGCTTAGGTGTTTGCCTCGACTACAACTCAATCAATTTGAAGATGGATAAGCTTATTCACAATTTTGGGAATAATGAAAACTTGGTGACTGTGTTCCTACTTTAGGCCTATAGCCAGAGGTTTAAGAAAGAGTTTGCAATGCACTGTTAACTGGCAATATCAGGCTACATTTGCACACCGGATGCTTGTAAGAGCATGGCGACAAAGGAGAGTGTAGCCTACAGCCACCTGCTGATTTAATTCTTCAGTGCAAGAGTTGCAGACTTATGGAAGGTGAAGGCATAATGGAGGAAACAGAGGTTGAGGGCAAAACGGAGGAAATGAAAGTAGAGCGCTTAAGCCTTCGCCGACTACTACGATTCCAAGATCTCTTCCATCCGCCAGGACACAGCTCAATCAACGGAACCTACCTTTACCTCCACGAGCTGTCGCCTTTGAGATCTTTCCGAGATCAACCAACAAGATCTTCGTCGTCTCATCATTTCCTCTCCACCCAAATCATCGGAGCTGGATCCACTTCCTTCATTCCTGATCCAGGAATCGATTGATACCCTGCTGCCGTTGATCCTCTCTCTACGATGCAACACCTCTGTTCGTGAAAGAGTCCTGCCGCCAATAATAAAGCAGTCGGGGCTTGTCTGTTCCGTGACTTCCGTCTACCTACAGATAGGCCAATAGATAATGTTACTTTTATCTCTAAGATAATTGAATAACTTGTAACCAGTCAGTTATTTAGCTATTTTGATTCGAACAGTCTACTTCCACCCATGTCAATCCGGTCACTCAAGTGACTCAACTCAGTCTTCGTCTCCTACGAAGGCATAATGGAGGAAACAGAGGTTGAGGGCAAAAATAGAGGAAAGGAAGGTAGAGCGCTTACGCCTATTCGTGACCCTCTCCGACATAATTATATCCAGAGTTAACATTAGTCCAATTTTCATGATAGACCCAACCAGACCCAACCTGACCCATTTAAAATGGACCCGACTCAGCCCGAATTCTAAAGAAAATATCTAACCCGAATCAAAAGGTCAGCGGATTCATTACATGCTTGTTATAAATCCGTTGACCTATCGTTTTTTCATGAATTCACGACAGATTATTCCATAGGCCTACGACAGCTTGAGCCGAGTTCGGTGGAAAAGGAACAAATGCGGTGTTGCCCTCGTTTTCACTAATTACTTCGCCATATTCAATTTATGTTATTGTAACTGTTTAACATTACAAATAGGACTGAGTTTTAAAATGAAGCTTTGCAAAAAATTGGTGGGTCGAAATGGTCCAGGTTTGGGACCCGACCCAATCCGACCCTCCAGAATCTTGACCCAAATTCTACATATCTTGACCCGACCCACCAGGATCCTGACCCGATCCGACTCGACTAATTTACATATATATATATATATATATATTCGTGACCCGGCGGCCCCGGTTCGACCCAACCCAATTAGCGGGTCGAGTAGACCCGTGAACAAACCTGCATTTATGGTGCCATGGGCAGGCCCCAAGTAACTCTTCTGGCGTTAGCCTATGATTTTATGTCAGCGCTGCATTCGGCTCGATGGATCATGACATCCTCTTGAGTCGTCTCTCGAGCCCTAACTTGTGGGATAAGAGACCTTCCACTTATCTGGATCAAGTCTTAGGCCTATCTCTCCGAGCGTTTTACATCTGTTGCCTCTCACTCATTTCGTTCGCCCCTTTTGGCATCCTCCAGGTATCGATTCTCTATACAATCTCTTCACTGCAGATATCGAGTCTCTACTCGCATCTTTTTCTCTTACGAGCCATTCTTGCGCAGATGATAAATAATAATAATAATAATAATAGTAAAAATAAAGACAATTTATATGGCGCCGTAACACGGCCATGCCGCTTCAAGGCCCAGGCGCTTGATGTTCAATCGTATGCGCATTAAATGCTTATCATTCCAGGCTTCTTAATTCTGCAGTCCGAACTATGTCTCAAACTACAGATGCCCTAACTGACTGGATGTCATCAAATCGAATGCGACTTAATCCGCAGAAGACTCAATATATTTGGCTCGGTACCCGCCAGCAGCTGCATAAGCTGGACTTAGGGGCCTGAATTCCCTAACTTAGTCTTTTCCACCTGTGTCAGGGATCTGGGGTAGTTTTGGGCCAATACTTAACTGTCTTTTGTGAAGCATATTTCGGCATTGACTCGTTCATGCTATTATTTCTTGCACCAGCTGCGAGTTGTTTCCCGCTCTCTCCCTCTCTCCTCATCTTCCGCTGCCATCTTGGTTCATGATGCCTTTATCATAAATCGATTAGATTACTGTTTCCCTCTCTTCTGTGGATTCCCGCAGGTCCGATTGCAACCCTTGGATGGGATTCTACAGGCCTCAGCTCGTTTGATTGGCTGTGTTCCTAAATTTGGCCACATCTCCACGTATATGCGGGACGTCCTTCACTGGCTTCCGGTTCAGCAGCGCATTCAATATAATTATGATCTCCTCTATTGTCTGGCACTGTGTCTTGGGCAATGCGCTTTTCACTCAACTTCCCTTTCCCCATTTAGTCCTCACTCTCCCATTCCTCAAGTTCGCCCTCAACCTCCATTTTCTTCATTTTGCCCTCGAACCTCTCAGGTATTTGACTAAACGCAGGTCCATTGGCTTTAGGCCACCCTGGGATGAGGTGAGTGAGGTGGTTCCGTTGCCTTCCTCACAGACAATTATGGGCGAGCAACTTGTCCAAGGTCGCTACGCATTGACTCCGGTTGGGTTCGAACCTGCGATTCTCCGAACGCAATGCACCGAGCATCCCATTAAGCCACCGCGCCCCATTATAAATTCCGGTAACAATTACTGTTAGATAAATGGAACCTGTTTAATTGAGCAAAATTTTAAAATAAAGTTATGGATTTTTGATGTTTGATGTGACTACATTTCTTAGGTCCCATCCCCTTCATCACAAATCGTCACAAATGGGTGACCCATCACCCCAAGTGCGTCATTTAGGGACGGTCCTTAACGTTTGAAAATCCATTATCGTCTAGGCAATCACATCACAACCTTCTAAGTGGATTTCTGCATTCTCGAGATTGGTGAATCAAATATTATTGTTCTTTCGTTCGGCCATAGCCTTGCTAAGAATGCTTCTGAATATGTTTCTTCAAGGGGCACTAAATAAATTTTCTGAATGAATGAATTTCAAAATAAAA
Organism: Bimastos eiseni; assembly: GCA_959347315.1. NCBI lineage: Eukaryota > Metazoa > Annelida > Clitellata > Crassiclitellata > Lumbricidae > Bimastos > Bimastos eiseni. The sequence continues at coordinate 17,676,890 of OY365812.1, forward strand.
TTCACCTGCCAGCTCCTTACAGCCACATTGATTGGTTCAACGTTTGCCACTGGGCAATACTACAATGTCCGACTAAGGATGCAATGTGGCTTTAGAAACATCTTCAATGTGGTCAATATTTAAATTACAGAGTGAAACATTCACACAAACAGGTTATTTTAACCAAATGACATCACTGCACTTGACAACTGCAATTCTCATTTTTTATAACATCAACTCCTCACACAGCTAAATAGAAACTAACTGTCGAACTCCTTTCTTCTGTAGACACATAGGAAACGCAATTTGCCACGCATTATATCGGAAAGATGGCCATAAGATGGAACTACGTTGAAAAAAGAACATCTTTGAGTTGTTGCATTGTAAGATTTTAAAGCGAAAAGTCGCAGTCACTGGCATAATTGTATAATTATACATGTAATTATATATGTAACCATTTCCAGTGTGGTCAGTTTAAGATCACCATAAACTCGAAAAACGACGAATATCTTCCAGAGTTAAAACCAACATCATGCACATCCAAGCAAAACTAGAAATCCACCATCCTAACCAACAGCCGAAGCTTAACAGTTTAACAAGAAACTCCATTGGTTTCTCGGTCACTTTTAGTAGGTTTACCTAGTACTACTCATTATTCTTAAACTGAAGAGCCTGGACAAAAGAACGAGTTGGAAAACAAGGCCACTTAGACTGTGAAATCATTAGAATCAAAAACCAGTTCATATCTATCAGATAGCAAACAAGACTTGAATCACGTGAAAACCCAGCAGATCAGTACTAATTAACCGATTCTCCAATTAAAATTATTAGACGATATTCGGTGCCAGATAAAACCCAAAGGACTGCGATAGAGTAATACTCCAGGTAAACTCCAATAAACCATGACAAATGCATGGATAAAACTCACTAGATCATCATGTAAGCATTTCAGGACAAAGCCAACAGATTACTATGGCTGCAAAGACCGATCTAATTCAATCATAATCGGTGCAATAGATCACAACCAATGCACAGCCCAAACTAATTTGATCATAATAATTCCCAGTGCAGGGTCAAAATCCAATGCACATACGAGCAACATACGAAGTCCAAAATAAAAAGCAAGAGAGCAGAAGAATTTTCATTTGATAAGGTAGAAGAGTGGATTAACCCTTACCACTCCTGAGGCTGCTGTGAGCGGCCAAATGTCATGCGTTTGATATAATAATTGAAGGGGTAAGGGTTAATAAGCATCTAGTGCCTAAACCAGAAGCCACCATCTTGCCTGAGACAAATGTCAACTGAACAACCAAAACATGTTTTGCCACTAAAATGTATGCCTCTGAATCAAATCACATACACCGTTAAATAAATCGATTGACTATTTAAGAACTTTACAAAGAGGTTCAGAGCTGTTCATTTCCTCGTACACAATATAGACGGGTAAAGAGAGATTCAAGTGAGTTCCATTCCACATACTCTAATTCACAGCAGAATTTGCATAATTACGACCATTTGAATAGCAACATCGAATAAAGAGGAACTACAACTGAGAAAGAAATGTACAATTTCAGTCATCTCAAGAACAAATGCAAACACGCCTTAATCATGGCACTAAGTAATCATTTAATTTACAGGTTATTCTAATTAGATCAATACAGACGATTGATCACTCAAATGGTTCGATTAAATGATTCGATCACTCGAATCATTTAATTCTCTGTTATAATGATAAGATCAAAGCAGCTGACGAGTAATAAAGGACACCAGATGAAAATAAATGTGTTTAGAATAACACAGTAGCCAGGATGGAAGCGACAATGTGCAAGTCATGATGCTGATGAGAATCTCGGTGAAACATAAATAACACTAAACGGAGAACAAGAATTCCTAATTCAACAAATAGTTATGCTCATCAAATGAATAAATCTCATCAAGAATGTCAGCTTGATTACTATCTTCATAGAAGAGAACGGCTGAATGTCTAATCTGGAAGTTATACACAACACAGAACTGACATCGACTTATGACTTACGACAATTTAGCTTGACAACAACAGCCTGAAGATGACAACATAGTCAATGACTTCTGAAGAGTCACACGTGCATGCTTTGAGGTTCAACTCGACTAGCAGATAAGTCACGACACAATGGCGCAAGCTGATCAATACCGGTTAAGAGAATTATCTTAGAATTCAAACAACGACATGCGATGCCAGACGACGATCAACACGAGGTCATGCAACAGAGGTTTCCAATGCAACAGTTTTTTAAGAACGAGGTCACTTTAGCAACAACGTCACCACATCACTCAAAAGACAAACATATTCAAGCAACGTGGTTGCCGTAAACAGTTATGGCAGAAACGAAGCCTTGATGTTAATTGGAGTCTGGTGAGCCTCGATTGCTGGGAAAGATGAGAACATGGTCGATGCTGTGCGGTGGAGAGGAACGTGCCGAGTAAGAGCGTCCCCTTGACGTGCTCCGAGACGACTCGGAGCTTGTGCTCAGAGCGTCCAGGTCTCGAGTGTCACGTGGCTCCTTCAGCGGGGATTCATTCATCGCCTCAGCAAGGTGCTCCTTGAGCTGCTCATCTGAGTCACAGAGGCCTCCAGACGATGGCAGACCCTGCTCAGGCCAAGAGCCACGAATGTCCAGTGTTCCACCCGGCGAATATCCATAGCTGCCTACAAAGCAACGGTGCAAAACTAGGTCAAGCATTGTCACAATAAATCACACCACTGCATAAAATAAACCAACAACACTGATAGAATTAATGCTGAGGACTTCGTTTTCTTTACTCACAATCCTCATACTTGGGCCATATATAGTGCAGAAACTCTTTTTTCTTGGTGACAAAAGAAAGCTAGTCAGATAAAAATTTGCATGATATACATTGTATTGTATTTTTAGATTTTTAAAGTGCCTCCTTCTCGCAGTGATGCACATGCTGTCATTGGCATTTTTCACTAAACAAGAATACTATGCAGGATTTCCTCATAAGTAGAATCTGGTCACATAGAACATGACTAGAAATGAGAGCAATCTATTATTCAACAAACATTGGTAGCACAAAAGAAGAAAAATATGCACAAATCCTGTATGTAATTAAGCCTTAGCCATGGTCTGGCAGTTAATTCCAATCAATTCAGTTGTCGAGCTACCAAACAATTAAACTAACTATGCTTACCAGTAAGCGTATTCTGGTCATTATTTTCTCATACTACCAGATATATTGTAACAACAGCAGTGAACAAAGGTGAGCTTTGTAGAATTAAATTGTTACAAGGACACAAGGTGGCAGATGCTATATAAATATCCAGACACACACTTACATACATATGCATTACATATATACATGAATAAAGGTACATATGTGTTGGTACATTTACAAAGCAACCATCTCAAGGACTAATATATATCATATTTAAAAGCAAGATGCTAACCTGATTCACTTGCTTCAATGAAGGTGCAGTAGGGCAGAGAACCAGGCTGTAGATCTGGAACAACTCGTGATGATGGAGCGCCTGGCATCAACAGTGGATTCGTTTGTTCTCTTGTAGGAGACAAACTGATCACAAACACAGAAAACAACTCATTATCATCATCCTCACTAACTGCATCATCATCATCGTTCAGTAGATCTAGATGATTAGGTTTAATTTCCACCAAAGCAAATGATTTTAAGATTTCTATTAAAAGCCTCAACATCAAATGGAACGGGTAAAATTAAGATTATCACAAATGAAATCACCACATGCTCATCATCCATATCAATACACTCATCATCACCATCTTCACAATGACAACAGCAGCACACTTTTAGGATATCACAAATGCCCTTTGCAATAGTAGCATCATAGTTCTTTAATTCATCTCATCACTAGATATCATCCACAAGGTATGGTACATACTTGAGGCTGTGGAGATCGAGTTCTTCGTTAACGACATCCATCGAAGATCCGTGGCACTCTAAACCATCTGAGAGAAGAACAGCAGAGGAAGACGACAACACCGTAGATCCACTGCCTTGGAACGTCTTGAAGGAAAACTGTGGACCCATCCAGAGCCGCCTGTGTGGACCGGCATGTGTTATCATCTCCACCTACGTCCAAACAATTCACCATCTTCACATCAAACATACAAAAAATAACTTCAAACAGTTTCATTAACAAATCACATGCCCACAACTAAACACAGCCGAAATTAGCATAGTACATGTCAATAATGTAGCTTAATGTGAATCTTCAAAAATTTCACAGCACCCACAGGGGAGAAAGCCTACTCGGCAAATAATATACACACAAATAGTTATAAATAAAAAAATGTAATTCAATAATTTTTTAAAAGCATTTAACAATCTGAAAACAAAAACTAAAAATTTTAAGCATGTTAGCAGTTATTACAGGCACAAACCTTTCTTTTAATAATTTTTCATTACGCAAAATGGCGAAAGTGACAAAAGATGAAAATATTAAGCTTCGCTTGCAGAAGGTACTCATCGGACCAGAGTTGCCACTACTATTCGGTTTGTACACGGATCCGGCAAATAGTGAATCCAAATACTCAGATTCGGTAGTCGGTGGAAATTGTCTACTCGGTTATGCCCTAGTCTGCAGTAGCCAAGCTTCTCGTTCTGTTCCGGTGCCAGGTCAAAATCCGGGGCCAATAATAATATTATAATACTATAATTACCACAAAAAATAATAATCAACTCCCCAGTGGTAAACTCATGACAACATTAATTATACGACAGCAAGCGGTGGTTCTACAGGAATACCTTGGGATCAAGGGATTTGATGGAATGCAATGAAACCAAAAAGTATGAGCCCCATCACATTTTGCTATTTTAATGGACCTTATCGTGAACTGAATATTGTGGTCATATCAGAGGCTTTTGACTTCCCCTTGGACTTTTATGTTGGAAAACAACAGCTGCCAGCACTGATTGCAGCAAGTGTCCTGGCCTTTGATGGCAGTAAGGTCTGATAAAACCAGAGGGTGCTAAGCAAGTTAGTTACATAGAAGTTACATGTTTTAGAAATTTTCTCGATTTGAAAGGGGCACCATGAAAAACTCCACCCGAGAATGCCAAGGAGGCTAAGGCCGGCAGTGAAAGTAGTAAACACAAATTGAAAGGACTGTCCTTAATCAATAATAATAAGAAGCAGCTCCCCATCATAGTGAAGCCAAGCATTATAACTGCTGACCTGTGACAGCCACTGTTCACTGTTGGTGCCACTGCCATCTCCACTGCTGCTATCTGATGAAAGGAGTTCACGAGATCCCTGCGCCAATCCTCGTAGCACTAAACACAACATCCAGTCAGCAATAATTCATCGAGAGGCAGCTCGTCAACACAAGCTTTGGAATAATTGCAAATAAAAAGAATTACTGTCAATTTCTTCTATTATCTTCTTAATGTTCATTGGTCTAGGTTGTTCACAGCAGCAACGTCTTGCATTGTAATATTATTATTGTAATTGTTGTCAGTTTTAACATGCCTAAAAAAAAAATGAATCTTGCAAAAAGCACATAACAGAAAAATCTAGTCCTAATAAATCTTGAACAAATAAGTCTTAAGGTAAATTTGGAAGAGCAACACAAAACTAAACTTTGCGAATAAAATCTTGCAGTTTATTCCATTTAGCTGGGCCGGCAAGTGCAAATGCACAGTTCCAAATTTCCTAACTGATCGTGCAACTACAAAGTCAACATAAGATGAAGATCATAGTCCTCATCGTTATTGGAGAGATGAACAAGACGGAACAATTCTATAATAAAGGATTAGGAGTAAAATGTGAGTAATAATATAATATAACATAATATTAATATTATAATATCTCAATTCCATAACAATATTTAAGTAGTTTTGCGAACTGGAAACATTACACATACTCTTGGATGACGAGTGGGCACAATACCATCTGCTCTCTAATAATAATGATGGCATTTGGTATAAACTCAATGCCTAAAGAAAACACAGGAGATCCAAGGCAGATGCGAAGAAAAGAGGAACATGGAAGAGAGGAATGCCGAAAGGACGAACAGAAGGGACAGGGAAAAGAAAAGAATCAAAGCAATGAAACTAGACACAGAGGAAAATATGCTTCGATAGACAGTCGGACCTAACAAAAGATAAACAGTTAAACGAAAGAGCCAAAAAAGACCATTATGTCAGAACTGAAAAGTAGAGACCCAGACATCGACAAACAAGAAACACAAACACCAACTGTGGCAGAAATAAAGATCTGTTTAACTGCGGAGTAAAGATCAATGAATATTCACATGAAATGGATACTGTAATCCTTTAACGACAAGCTGCATAGGTCGTTAAAGGGTTAGGGAAAGACTAAGTACTGTAGATGGGAGGAAAATACGTACATGTTTCTTAAATTTGTCTATCGCTCATTCACAGATCAAAACAAATAATCCGTACAGGTCTACTATGATTCACAGATCAAAACAGAGTCAAAACTGACCATTTGCTCTGTAGTTGGCAACTGATTCACTAGCCATCAGAAGACAACTGTTGCTAGGCAACGGTAGCTTAACTTCCGGTGAATTACTTGATCTGAAAGACAACAACAACACTTCCCATTGAACACTTATATGGCATCGTCACCATCACATGCAGCACAGCGTCACGAAAGAACTAACCACATTTCATGTATGCGAATAGGTTTGTATGTTATTGATATTCACGATGGCTTGTCTAGTCTGACTGCCTCTGTCCAGCAGATTGAAATACCAGACTTATGGTATTCTTAGAAACAGAATGATATTCACACTATCGACATTTCCAGACAGCATTTCCAGACTAATTCGCTTTGGTTGTGATCATAAAACATAAGTTAACTTCGATTCACTTGGCTAAGCCGAGTGATTATACAGCCGTAATGCATCCAAGGTCATATGAATTAGTTTTATAGCGAAACTACTACTTGTGCCTTACCTAAACTTTAAATACATACACATGACACATAACATAAATCTCGATTTACCTCATCTCTTTGGTAATTATTTATAATAATAATAACTTCATCGAACTTCATACCGGCAAACAGCATTGTGATCATAAGTACAGTATAAAAGGATGATAAATAGTTAGTACAGAAGTTGAATTTAACTGTCAGCAGCCATGCAAAGTGCCCATTGTGTTCTACATTCGACAATGTACATAGGTCTATATAGTATACATTTAAGCATTTCTGTCTCTACTGAATTAGGACAGAACTCTTTCTCCAAACCATTTCTATGAAAACTGATTGCCGGCAGGCCAGTAATTAATAAACTTTTCATGTCTAAAGTTGCCTTACTGCATCAATACATACTGAAGTATGCACATGTAAAGTGCACACTGGTGATGGAGAGTGTTGGTAATTCAGGCTATTAGGAGGACCCAATTTAGAAAAGTTCTAAACATGAGATCACCCTCATTCACATACCTTCCTAGGGACCACTGTGCTCTTGGTGTCTCCGTCATCTCCAGTGGGGTGTCATCTGTGACCTTGTCAAGGCCAGACTTCGCATGTGGACTTAGGACGTACTCGGTGAGAAGTCCAGTCCAAGTCATGATGTACAGCGACTCCACGGCTCTTCCGATATCTAGCGAGTAAAAGAAAAATGGCAACAGTGCTCATAACTGTTCTAATGACAAAACAACAGCAAACACAAGCAGCATCTGCAATTAAAATAAAAAGTCTTGCATACATAATCTTCATTTAATTTTGAAACTGACAAACCACAGTATGATTACAAGTATAGTGTGAACAAACGATGACAAGTTTAATACATGAGTTACCAAGAGTCGAATTAAATTGTCAGCAGCCATGCAAGGCACCGATTACATCATACATCTGATTTAGCCAACGCTGCCACCTAGTGAAAGGAGCAGACGACCTTTAAGGATACGGGACAGAAGCTCACTTACTTAGCTCTGCATGCCAGTGTGATATCCATTACTCTATTTGCCCTCCTCGTTTAAATTATGCTAGATGTGATCCTTTCAACAATTCTGTTAAAGTATTAGAATAACTTATATATATATATATATATTTTGCCTTTCAACAGTCTCTCAAAGCACACAAAGAGATCAAAAGAGATCACAAAGAGTCAAAGAGATCAAATAGGATGCCATTCGTCTAAGATAGAAACCATGTGATGAATATCATTATTATGCATCGTCATTCAGTCAGAAAGCTAGTAACACAAAAATAAAACATGCAGTAATTATTAAAAACTCAAAAAAACACTTGAATCAATTTCCAACGATCATGATATTCACCTCAACAAAATGATTTTACCTGTAGCGACCGTGGATCGATTGATGATGCCTGCGCATAATTATCAAGATGGCACAATAGAAGTCATTAGATCAAACACAAAACAGAAATTGTGATCTCATCACTGCTGAAGAAAATATATTAAGGGGTGTTTAAGACCTGCTCTATCCTTGGAGAGACTGGGACTTCCAGCAACCCATCCACGACTGGGAGCAAAACAGGCAGCCACACAGACGGACTCGGCCGCAGAGGCTCCCTGGCCGTGGGCCTTGCCCTTCAGAGCGACGCTGCTTGAACTCCCAATTCCAGGGATGGCAATGTTCTGGCGAATCTGAACGAGTGGGTAAACCGTCGTCGGGTGAGGATACGGAGGCAGACGAGGATTGTTCATGTTGTTAGTAATGCTACTCTGTGGCAACAGATGGCGATAGCGGTCATGGAGATGCCGACCTGAAATCAAAAAACCAACGGCAACGATAAATATATGTGATCATTTTTCACAAAACCAGTCGGAAGTTGCATTTTATGAAATGCCTCATTTTGGCCTTTTAGTGGGAAAATCCATTTTTCATCACTTTTGACATTTTTACACTAATGATTAAACAAATTATTAATAAACATTATTGCCAATTGCTTTTGCTATGAAATAATGCTAAACATGTTTAATGAATATTTATTGGAACCTACACTAATTTCAAATTAAAATTTCTGCATTTTTATGAAATTTCTGCTGATTTTCTAGGTCTGTTGCATCATTTTCCCATGCTCGTACCCCTACAATAATTATATCACCTGCAAGCTTAACATCTCCTTTAGCCGTCTTGTGTATTCGAAATGGACTATCTTTTAATTTAAGCCAATCATAGCTTGAGTAGGAGGTCATACCAAAGAAATACCATGCTGTGGAAAAATGATCAAATAATCCCACGAACTTTGGAAGCTATTTTCTCAGAAGAGAAGGCGAACATAGTTCGATTTTAAATTGATATAACCTTTCTCAGGTATAAGATATAAGAGAAACAGGACAGGTCTGGAAAGCTAATAAGAAGGTCTATAATGTTGCATCAAAAACCCATTTTTCAAATATAGAAATATGTAACTGCTCTCGTACTGAGCTGTATTTAAAAAAACTAAATGCACATAGCTTAATTTGGATAGCATGTCTTAATCTGTATCACATGGCTTAATCTGTATAACATGGCTTAATCTGTATAACATGGCTTAAAGGCTTAACAGAAAGGAAAAAAAAATAACATCACCAGCACTGTCATTCTTCAGATCTGATTGATGTATTTCACAATCAAGTTTTCAATCCCCGTCTTCTGACTGGAAGTAAGTATACTAATAACACGTATAACCTAACCTGGACTGGACCCTGGACTACCGGATCCATGAACAGGACTATCCCTCCCTGATTTTTGAAGATCCATGTCTTCAAGACCGGCACTTCTGTGGAACCGACTGGCACGGTTCACAACATGCTGCGTTGTATGAGTTCTTGTAGTCATCTGACCTGAAACCAAGAACTGAGGATAATCAACACTTTGAGAAACAACAGAACACACAACATTCTACTTTACATGTAAGCAGCAAGTCATGCCATATATACAAAGTAGCAATACTTACAGTCATATAATGACTTAAGTTAATCAGTCATATAAAGACTTAAGTTGATCAGTCATATAATGACTTAAGTTGATCAGTCATATAATGACTTAAGTTGATCAGTCAGATAATGACCTAAGATGATCAAGTACTTTACACAATGCAAAAGCACTGCTGAAATGTCCCGATACCTGTATGGTACATGTATTGGGACACTTACAGTGTTTTTAAGAAACCACTCAAATATCTTCTAACATATTTCAGACTACAGTCTTAACATACTGCAAGATGAAAATGGTTTTGAGAATTTTACTGTTGAAAGCATAATATTTTAAGAGCACACAGTTTTAGAAAGAAGGACTGAATAATAAATATATTCATTTTTGTTACATTATAAAATAAAATGAAAAGGATATTGTTAAATAACAAGCATCGTAAATGTGTGGCCATCATGTACACACAAGTGATACGAAAAAGATGGCCACATGTTTCTCTAGCAATTCATCTTTATCACTGAGTTAACATGTGGATTCTGTTTCCTATGCTTCCTTCATTTGAACTCCTGTGACCAAGTCTCAATACTTGGACTTATTCCTTGGTTTGCAGGTGATTCTGAATATCTTGAATGGTATTTGGACATCTGTTGCTTGGGTCTAGCAGGCTTACATGGACACTTTCATCCCAAGGGATTAAGTTCACTATCTTGATAATAAACTGTAAACATTAACCCGGTGTCTTTTGACTAGTGATAACCACTCTACTGTGGCTACACTTTTGACCACTTGTTGGCTGCAGAGGATTTTATCATCACAGAATTAGAACCATAGAGACACATCATTTTCTGCCATCCGCAAGGGACTGCTTGCTAATGGGTTTGTGCGCTGTGGGTCTCTTCACCCATATTCTTCCTCGATGTCATGTCGTCCAGGAATTCCAAACATGGCATCTACTACCAGCATTGGACAAGAACCAATCAGCTAGGCTCTACATGAGTGTGGGAGTTTGCGAGTGGCAAAGGCATTTACAAGGACCTACTTTAAGTATTACAACATATTCAAATACTTGAAAGATGCTATAGTAAGTGTCTAATTATATGCATACATACATAAATATATAATTCTGTATAGTAAAGTAAGTGAACTTTTACAAAGTTTAACCATAAACCAGTCAATTGTGATGCTGAATATTTACCTCCGTAAGTTGTTATCGGAAAGACGTGTGTGGTTCCTCGTAACGTTGTTATGGCAACCCAGCGACTGTCAAGAGTGAAGTCAATTGATTGAACCTAGAACCGAATAGATAATGCATAACCATCAGATAAACATCTACCTTCGTACATTCACAAATCCTTACTCTTCAGCAGATGACTTTCTACCGATGCTTACGACTAAACTAAACGGAGTTGGGAGCGCTCCTGAGTAGTAGCCTTGGAGGGGTGCTATATAAATTTTCGAAATGAATGAATGAATAAACTGAGTCTTTTTCGATGGCTTTTTACATATCCTTAAATCAGAACTGCAACATCTTCTTTCTACTCTAATAAGACATCATGTGAACTCGACCCTGTTTTTCTTTCACTTCTAAAGATAAACATCTTAGCACTTTCTGATGCATCTTCAACATTGATAATGTAGACCTCAATATTCCATTGTGTCACCTCGAAATTTCCTATGGCCTTAATGGCCTACGTCTACCTAAACTTGCTAAGTGACTCCTGCTGCATGTGGCAGTGGACTGGCAGTGGACAATGGCAGTGGACAATGGCAGTGTGCATAAAGTATCCCAGAGGTAGCCTGCTACTGACAATGCTATAGAAATTGTTGTCATTACATTCCCTCAGTTTATTTTCTAGACAGAACTCTTTCCGTTTCTTCACATACTCTCTAATCTCTCTCAGCCCAGCCTTCATGATCTGTTGTGCCTACATGTCAGTCGACGATCTGTCCCCTCATCGATTATTTCTTCCATGGTTTGTGCCTTCGTCCATTCCAGCATTCACTACTTTAACTTGATACCCATTGTCCTATTAAAATAACTCCGCTTGGTTCTGTTGCCCATTTTCTTATCTCTAAGTTTGTAATTAGAAATAGAACGTTAAAAGAAACTAACATAAAATAACAAGTAATGTTATAAACCGAGATCATCAGAGTTTGGACTTGAAGATCCCGTCAGAGGTAATAATCAAGTTGAGAATAAATATCTTCAGGTCGGTGAGTGGTCGGTCTCCTTGACATGTTGGAGGAGACTAAACTGCTTTAGTAGTGTATCGTGATGAGTAGTAGCTTACACCTCAGTATCCTCAATGTAGATGTTGAAATCACCAAGCACAAAGAGTTGACCATTTCGAATAATAGCCTCAAGGAAGGATGCAAATTATTCACAAAGATCCAGGGTGACAGATGGAGACAACAGTTGTAGGACTATGTGGGAAAGCTGAGGTAGGGTCGTGATTTTACTGTCAACCCTTTATCCTAAAAAAAGCTGTAAGTGGTATAATATGCCTAGCAAACAGACACACCTCAGGAAGTTACATGTTCATGATGCGAGACTTGGTTGCCTTCGCATTGGGTCCGATTTTAGTTCAATTCTATTCTATAGATTGTTATCTTTCATTGCAACATTGTCAGTAGTTTTAAAGTTATACAAAATTCTGGGGATGAAGCTCCTATCGTCTTTTGTTGGGAGGCTAAATGGGTGCGACCTAGGGCGTAAGTTGTAGCTGTTCCATGCCATGGGAGGGAACAGTCGCCGATTCTGCTGGTAATCAGCAGCAGAAGGACAAGGTTAGTCGAGATGGCCTGGAAGGCAGAAGCAGCGCATAGAAGTGGGACGTCATCCGAGGTGCAATGCCAACTCTCAGTGACCACAAGGATGTCAAGGTTGTTCTTCAAAATGGCACCAATATGAGCAGATTAGTCTCTAAGCAAAGAGGCATTCCAGGTAGCAATCCAAAGGCCTGGAGGCCCTGCATGTTGATATGGTAAGGGGTGTGGTCAAAGGAAGATTCAGCTTGAAAAGACAAGAGAGAAGCAGTTGGAGAGCTGGCATTTTTGGAAGGTACTGGACAAAGCATTCATACAGGTCTGCCAAGGGGGGTCTTTGAGGCGGTTTTGAGGGGGCAAATACCCAGGGGCTCGGCAATATTTATGGGTCAGGGCCCATACTCAATTTTCTCATCGAGTTTAAAGACAGTTTAGAGGCCCGTGATTGCCCTGCCTAAGGGCCTGGATTTCTGTGACTGCCCTGCCAAAGGGTCCAAAATTTCGGTCAGTGGCCCTGGCTGCACAGTGCATATATATTTAGACAAATAATATAAACACAGATTAATCTACACATTCATACACACCACATATATATTTCGAAAGGAAAGGGTGCAGTGAAGCTAACCTTGGCTGTGGTATCTCCCCTCTGAAGGGTGTACAGATGGTGGACAGCTCCAAGCGAACAGTTCCACGGGTGAGCCATGATCCGGAATAAATTGAAGCTGTGACCGAGTTTATCAGCGGTCAAGAGCATCATTCCGTTCGGATCAAAGGCCATGGCCGTGATTGGCTCGCTTGCATGTGCTGGAAAATGAGCAACAAGGCCGACACCATCTGAGTCTTCCTGAACCATAACCTACAAGTTCAGCATAAAAGGACACATGATACTCAGTCACACTACCTTTTATGACTACCAGCATGACACATGTATCATCAAAGTCAGACACAACACAATCAAAAAACTACCCTTCAGAATTCTGAAATACAAAACTATAGTTATGGTAGACGTGACAGCTTCTACAACTGTTGAATTGAGTGCTCTAGCGAACATGTAACAAGGAAACATTATCTACCAAAGGAACAATGCAAAGAAAGTGCCCCAAATTGTTCATATTAATCAATGGAACTTGATACAATGCCCCTTTGATATATTTATAATAAATGAGGAAAAACATATACAGTATCTAAGCTGATGCTTTTATTTGAGAGAAGTATTAAAGCCTTTTAAATATCTAGTCTAACCGAAACTTCATCAGAAATTTGAAACAATGTACATGAAACTACAAAAGCTCTGATCTCATGCACATGCACGCACGCACACACACACACAGTGTCACACACATGGGTCAAAATTGACTGATGACTGTCAAAACTGGATTGGAATCATTTTTTTATATCCACACTCATCATGTTATCGTTTTTTTATATCCAAACTCATCAAGTTATTGTTTTTTTATATCCAAACTTATCATGTTATCGTTTTTTATATCCAAAATCATCATGTAGTCACTTTTTATCCAAACTCCTCATCTTATCAACTGCAATTGCGTCATCGAGGCGTGTGTATGCACTTCGTCATGTTATCTTTTCTATAACAAAACTTGTCATGTAATTGTTTTTTATATCCAAACTCATAATGTCTTCATACTCTTCCTTATACTTCTGCCTTTTTCTCCTTCCTACCTGTGCATCAACTACATTCTGGATGTCAATGATGGTGACGACCCCTGGTCGGCAGTTGCTTCCTGTCTCCGTAACACTTGGAATCCTCTTAGCACTCGTCGGCTTATTACCTGTCATGCTACTAGCGAGTGTCTCTCCAATCGCAGTTAAACCCTTTGTAATGCTCTGAAATTCAAATGCAAACAGAATACAAAAAGTAACTCCTTCCATAGCATCAACAGACAAAATGTACAAATCAAACCTTATCTTATGGGAGATCGATAATACTGCTCACACAAAAAGTCATACTGAAATGTCGCGGTGTTTGAAATGAGGAGCAATTATTTTCAGGACTACAATTTGTTTCTCAGTTATGCAAAAATGGCAAAACCCTTGCAAAATCAATATTGTCTCATAATCATAGTGTTCACTGACCTGATCAAAAGGAGTCAGCAACACTGAATATAGAAAGATACTAAATAAATACTATGTCACAATAACAAGGCACCAGGCCACAGTGCAAAAGGTTAACATCAGACATTAAAATTTTGTCCTTGAGCTTTCTGGTCACACTAAGAATAATGCTACTTTTGACATAAATAGATCTAAATGCAAGTAGGAAATATTTGAATATCATAACTTATATTCATTATTAAACCCCTGCTGATCACTTAGATTGTCGAAACAGTCCAACGTGATATGATGCTTATTAAATTTCATATATACCATTACTCATCCATATGTTCCTCTACAATTTATATGTTATCATAGGCAGCAAGTTACTTCTACAACTCTTTATAATGTCAGCTGCCAGTGCAAGTGCTTAGAGTTACACAGTAAATACTTTTCCAACAGTTTTGTAGAAACATAAAGACTTTTAAAAACATGGACTAAATCAATCAATCAATCAAAATACACTTGATATAGCGCCTCTTCAAGATATCTACTCGGAGGCGCTCCATAATTGGTTGCTGCACTACATTACAAATTGTAAATGCGCAATGTGTGGCTGCCCAACACATACAATATTTGACTAGTACAGTAAACAACTGCATGACCTCAGACAGATAGTTCTTAACTGCCTAACAGCACCAGCAATGCCTGGAGGATGAACAAAGTAATCACGGATCGAGAGATTGACAGATTGCGTACCTTGGCAGCATGGATAATGGTTGCAGCATATGATTGGCCACCATCACCAGACATCCCACCACATGACTGATGAACTGGAACCAACTGAACAAAGCATTACAGTTAGGGCTAATATAGTCAATATATCTTCAATGCAATTGTGAATATAATCTTTAAACTTATAAAGCGCCAATCAAAAGCCAAGCACAAGGCACCAGATTATTAACAAGTGCTGGCAGACAAGAGCAAAGCAGACTAAACTGTCATCTGTCTATACAAGACACAAACACAACAATTGTTAACATATGCATAAGGCAATAAGCAGTGATTGGCTGACAAATTATAGTAACAGAATCACAAATAATAACATAAGCAAACTGACTGGCAAGCAGATGTCAGAAGTTACACATCCTTAATTGCAAAATTTCTGAAATTCAGATGACTTAACATATTCTCAGCTCTACTGATCAAACTAACCCAATGGTTCCCAACTGGTGGTACACGTACCCCTAGGGGTACGCCAGCTGTTGCCAAAAAAAGAAATCATTATTCTGCCGAGGAAAGAGATCAATTCATTGAGCATTCGTGTGATGGTCGATAGAGGAGTGAATTCAGCAAGGACTTGCTAAGTGATTTTTGGCTCAAAAGAAGAGCAGAATATGGACTAATTTCTGACAGAGCTTTGAACTTTTTGATTCCCTTCAGTATGTCATATCTCTGTGAAACTGGATTCTCTGCGATACTTGCAATAAAAACAAATACAGATCGAAACTTGAACTTGAACCAGACATACGTATAAAATTGACACTAATATTGCAGAATTGCACAAATCTAAGCAAGCCCTGTACTCGCATTAAAATTATTAAACATCCATGTTGACTTGATTAATTAGAAACTATTAGTCTATCTTCATGTTAGTCGAAAAGATGGAAAATAAAATAACAGAATTTTAGTTTTGTTGTGTACATTGTACAATAATAATTATTTTATTATAATAAATTTAGTAAATTCATTAGAAATATTATCTCCAATATTCTAATTCTAATAATCTATTGTCTATTCTAATTAAATAAATACCAATGAACGTTTCTGACAAGTTTTTTGTTGTTGGGGGTACAGACACCAACATCTATTTAGTTTGTGAGTACAATAAACATAAAGGTTGGGAACCGCTGAACTAATCTACAATGTTCAAGGTTCTGTCATCAACAAAGAAATGAAGCATTGTATCAGCCTGTTGCAAGCATACAAAATACAAATGCACTTCATGTACCTTTACATTAAGACTAAGACCATCTCATGAAAAAAAACGCAACTCGTGCTTACCATCTTATCTGCATATGCCAACCATCTTGATCCAAGATCAAATGGATTAGGATTTGGTCCAGGAGATGGAAAACAGGCTGAAATTAAAAATAACAAAAATCACTCACCCATGACTATTATACTGATCTCTTTGTAGCAGATTGGTCTGAATTGAATTTGAATTTATATGAAATTAATATATATATATATATATATATATATATATATATATATATATATATATATATATATATATATATATATATATACATGACCTGCAAACTTCAACAAGTCTTGTGCAAAACCTGGATGCAGAGCGTCATCATACTAGATCCTCATGCAAATACTGAAAATGTGTAACTTTATACAAATGTAACATAATTCTTTACCCTGATACCCTTCCTTGAGAGTCTTTCCCGTGGAACTAATTACCATACCAACTGCATTCCATTTAAAAATATAGTTAAGGAAACTGTCATATGTGTCTAGTAGACGCATAAAGAATGTGTTGACGTAATTCATACATCAACACAATTGCATAAGCAATCATACAGACCTGAATACCATCTGGTATGTTTATGCAGTAAGAGATTACGTTTTATTGATTTTCATTCATACGTTTGATCACAATTAACCAAATACGTAAACAAATTAGCAAAAAAGGGCAACTCTGCAATAATAGGTTTCCCTGTCAACAATGAAGCAGTAAATATGACTGAATTTTATATGCATACTCAATTTTAATTATTAATAAAATGCATCAATCTGAATCTAACCTGAAGTGGTTAATATTCCATCACATCTTCTATCCAACAGTTCTCCCTGTTATTTAATAAATCTGCTATTCAGATCAGTTATTCAGAATTTCAATTCTGTCATCCAAAATAACTGTTAGTCAGTCCACACATTTTTCTAACACTCAGAACAATTGTACAGTAGTTCCACCTCACCTGTAATCCAGAATCGTTCTTTGAACTGGCAAGCGTCATAGACAACTATCTTCTCTGTAAACGCCACAGCTAAGACTCTGCAACACGAAGCACAGCAAAGACCCACGATCAAGAATAGATGATCGAAATTCTATGAGCAGCTAAGAACAAACTATATTTGGCAATAGCAACTCATACTGGACAAAATTCGATTTAAACGACAAAGAACCTTAGCTAAAACCAGAGCCATCAGAATCCGAATGGTAACTTTATCCTCCTCTTGGGCAATTAGAAGTAGAAGGTGGTCTATCAATGTTTCACACAAGATGGTGCTGACTCAAGGCACCCAATAGGCCATAACCACTTCCCCTGAGTAAACCAGAGTCTCTAGACATTGAAGTGTGGGGTTTGGCCTCAAATTGTTTGTCCTTGAATAATATAGCAGAGCAGCGGAAGATGAGGACATATGACAGAGACGAAGCAACCAGTATGAAGTTTTAGTGGCTTCATTTCTCCTAAAGTCAACATATATCAAAACAGATGACCAGCATGTTCCTTCATCAACCCACTGACCCCATGCACAGTCAGTGTGATATAACTGATTCTGTTAATGGACACAGGTCAAGCCAAAGGAACAATACTGTGGAGCTGATATCCCAAAATATTTCAGCCAACGATTGGAACCCCAATACTTTCTCCAGCATATTAACCACAACATTAATGCACACCACAGACCAAGCCATAAGTTCTTCAGACCACACACCATAACACGTCATGCCAAAAGCCATGTCTGGAAGAACTTTCCATCTTTAAGGCCGCATACATGCACAATGAGTACATCAATCATTGCAACTCCCAGGTAGTTTATGCTCATACAAGGCAGAGCAGACCATAACACTCTATCAGCCAATTAAAATGAACTATACAATCGCCAGAACTGGTAAAACTAAACGGCAAAAGAGTCTTGCCTGTCATTGCACTTGATATCTGTGACAGCCTGGGTGAACGGGATGCTGTGAACTTCGTCTCCTGTTCGAAGCGAGATGAACTTGACTGAACGATACGGCTGACCAGCACTGGAAAACAGTCATCAGACCCTGCTTCAACATCCAATAACATATCAACTCCACTCACGTCCGTGAAGTTTTCACTGAACATGTTCATAGAATCCCTTGTACACCCTTGATATACGTTTTAAAATGAACTCTGTGCTCAGTGTATGGTACTAATCGCAATATCAGCACTAACCGCAATATCAGCACTAACCGCAGTATCAGCACTAACCGCAATATCAGCACTAACCGCAATATCCTGGAAATGTGGTGGGTCTTTGTTAGGATCTTGTTAGTGAATTCTGAGCCATTTTTGAATTGCTGATATTGGAAACAAGCGAGCTGCACTACCAGTGCAACAAAATTCTTTACAAGTCAAGCCTCAGATTCTATGTCTTTTATAAAAATGGAAATTCTGTGCTGAACAACAGAAATGTAGAAAGATTATACAATGGAATGTTGTTAGTGTACAAAACGCCTAATTCTTAATCTGAGTAGGCTGTAGTCCTTTTACCAGGCACACGTCAAATATATTTAGACATCTGTCACTATTTGTCACTTATTTGAATTGTATTGTCTCACCTCGATGCATCGCATACGACCAACAGAGGGCGTTTTGAACTGAACAAATCTTGATGCCCAGCTGCAAGAGGCAATACCAATAAAATGAGTAACTTTCTCATGCAACATTTCGACACATAATGATATAACAGAGCCAGTAATATAGATTCCAAGTTTCATTCAGTATTAGAAATAAACATCATGAGACTGCAACCTTTTTTTAAATGGGCACTTGTTATAAAAATTGGCCATTGTAAGCACGATGCAATATTTCTAGAATAAATATCCAATAATTTGTGAGCAACAAAATTTTAAATATTTTAGCAACCTGTCAAGTTATGACAAGCAGTCCAGAATGCATGCGATGCATAATTTCATCCATTTAAATATATAGTAAGTGTGCAAACCGTAGCTTATAACATCGAAGATGAAACGAAATGATGATGTGATCTTTACAAAATTCATTCATTCAGAGCAATTCTGAGCAAAAATGTTGGAAGACGGGCAGTATAACATTTCGGTAATAACAAAAAAATTCATCTAGATTCTATACAAGATAAATAAATGCTCAGTGGTAAACTGAGCATTTATATAGCTCCTCTCAAAATAACTGTACAGAGGCACCACATAGCAAATTGACCAAGTATATCATTAAGCTTCAAAAGACAACATTCTCATCAGCATTTCACTTGCAACTTGTCTAGAAAATTGCTCTCTCAATACCACTGCGTGGATTTCTGACCTTACAAAGAAATCCAATTGGCAACACTTGATTTACAGTGTGCAGAAAATAAAGGAGGAAGTATCATCTTGCTACAACACTTTTACTAGCTTTTAAGTTGTACCAAAATAAAGTGATGTACTTCTTCTTCTTCTTCTTGCTGCCTTTGGCCAACATGCAATATCATTTACGAAATCATATTACAGAATTCGATAAAACAACTAGAAGTCACTAGAATACAAAGATGCATCATTGGAACATAAAACACAAGAGTCACTAGAACACAAAGCAAAACATATGGACTAGAACGCATGGCACAAATCATTAGAACAAGCAGCAGAAGTCATTAGAAAACTAAGCAGAGGAATCTTGCCTGAGCTTGGCTGGGAAAGAAGCCTCACATGTCGTACAGGGCCCTGGCGAACAGAAAGGATCTCCTGCGCCTCGCCACTTGACTGCAATAATATTAAAAAAATCTGGTCTTTTCAATTCAAATAAATAAGACGCATTCATACACAAAAGAGTTCCAGAAACAAACACTGCACTCTGGCTCTAAAAGAATAATCAAAACGATTCAGTAAAATCTTCTTGGATAAAAAGGCAACATTATTAGCATGTGGATCTTTATTTACACTTCATCTGCATAATTAAACTTATTTGATCACTTACCACATAGAAGGTATGAAAAGAGTTACTTTGTGATTGCCATTGCTTCAAATGAAGGATTTTCCCAGCTGTTAGCTGATCTTAAACCTCCCGACATAATCAAAACAACAAACAGGTGGTATACCTGACCTCTTCTGGTCTTCTCCTAAAACATCAACTCGCATATCGGAGGTTCCAACCCACTGAGACAACGTTACTAAAAAATGTTTCCGAATTGGTTGAGGCGATGAACTGAGGTAACCATGCACTGCTGGACCTCCTTGATATTTCGTCCACATTTGACACCATTCACCATGACATCTTAATAGATAGGAGCCATGCCATTAAAGCACCACTAAGTGTATGGTACACACTTGGTGGTGCCTTAATGGCATGGCTCCTATCTCCGTGCATGGATTCATGGCTCCTATCTCCATGCATGGAGTCATGGCTCCTATCTCCATGCATGGAGTCATGGCTCCTATCTCCATGCATAGAGTCATGGCTCCTATCTCCATGCATGGAGTCATGGCTCCTATCTCCGTGCATGGAGTCATGACTCCTATCTCCGTGCATGGAGTCAGTCAGTGATTCTTGATAAGTATGATATTCCGTGCACCCGAACCTTAGTGGAAAACATCAGTAGGTGGCTCTCAAATTGCTGCATTTCCTGTTACATACTGCAGATCTTGGCAAGCTTCCCTCTGGTCTGTCTTTGCACTTCTAAGCCGATGACTTACAGCTTCATACAACAGGCATATCAGTAATGGTGCCTCAGCTACAGAAACGTATGGAGTAGGGTGTTGAGGAGAACTGGATGAGATCCAACCGGATCTTGCTCAACCCAGAAAAGACAGACCTTCTGAGGTGTGAAACTCACAGGGGCTTGGCCCACTTAGCGCCAACCCACTGGAAATGTCTGTGGGACAATGCTGAACCCTTCAGCCGAGATACGGGACCTTGGTGTTTTATTGTAGTCGAACTAGTTCATGACTCCCTGAGTGAAGGCTTGAACAGTGAAGGCTTGAAACAATACTTTCTACATCACAAGCCCCATGCTCTATCCATTCAGCAATTAAAAAAATTGCATTTTTATACATTTTTATCTACCCAAAACTGATCATATCATATGTAAAGATTTCACATAGGACTGAAGAAAATTGGATAGATTGATAAAAGACAAAGCAGACATAAATTGCTGTCTCAGAAGTTTTGAGCCTTGTGCTGAATAAAAACAAAAAACATAACAGATGTCATAATCAATTTTTTTTAAACTTCTCGAACTGTCATGCCAGTTGCTGTAACAATACATCCACTTTCAAAGTTAGCCAGAAATACGAAAAAATTCTTAAGCACGACTTGTGTCATTGAAGGATTAGACTAGAAGACTGACCGGTATAATCCAGATCTGGAATCCATTGCCATAGCCAAGAATAAGCAGAAGTGGAGGAGCTGTTCTTGTCGATGGATCACAATCAGGGTTGCTATTTAGATCTAGAAAAATAGAAACAGGAACATTTGCTTCACAGTAATTTTCACATCAGATACTTACTTCAATGAATCAATTTACCATCAAAGCAAATATAAAATTATTTGATATAGGTCGATTTTAATTAGGTATGTACCGATCAGGAGATTTTCACTATGCGGCTGAATACGAATAATTGGACCAACTATTCGGCCAAATACGAATACTGTACAAAATAGGTCTACCGACAAATTACTATATTTTAAATGTGAACAAAAGTTTCAGTTCAGTAAATTTAATACATGAACTAAAGTAAACAGTTAATTACAGGCATGTAGTTGTTGCATCCTTCTGCTAGTCTGTGTAAACTAGGAATAGGACTGCAATACCGTGGTTCAGGCAGTAGAGAGTTACTTCAGTCCACTCGATATAAAAGCCGCCACTTGTACAAAAACAGATGTCATGTGACCACTATTCGTATTTGGTCCGACGGTTACTATTTGGCTGAATACTGAATAGCTATTTGGCCCACTATTCGGCTCCGAAGCGAATACGAAGTGAATATTCAGTAGAGCCCTAATTTTAGATAATAGCTACAAAATCTACCTCACTCCGAGTTTAATTGTATAAATATTCTGATAAAGATACATATTGTAATGAAATGCTGATCCTGTTATATACTTCTTAAAGAAACCCAAAAGTTACTGTCGATAAAACTTTAGGTACATCGCCAAAAGGCGATGTACATATGAATGCTGCAATTACATTTAACTGACAGTTATGTCACAATGGAGCGCCATATATGAGAAGTAAATGTGATCCATTAGCTTATGTTGCTCTACAGACAGTCCTCAGTCAGCAGTGTGGTCTAACCTGCTATCACAATATCAGCTTTTAAGCCTTTTTGTGTTCTAATCTTGGTCGCTATTTGTACATCAATATTCCTAGTATTGCATAGATTGCTAGCCAGTTTAGTCACTCATCAATGTAATATAATCACTGATTTCTATCACACCTCTTCCAGATAAACTCATCAGAAGCACTCTCAACCTAGCGATGAAAACCAGGATGGAACAAAATGATTTTCAAGTGCCCACAGAATATTTTGAGGAAAAGAAAGGCTAAGAAGCCAGGCAAACTATTCCAGATATTGGACCAACCACAGTGAAGTGTCTGTGCTGCAGTGTGGATGTTCTGGTTAGGAAACAACCAGTTCAACCCTGTGCAGCCAAGGGAAGAAGTTGACAACCAGGAATAGAGACATGCTACTTCCTAAGATAAGATGGAGCACAGCCCACAAGGAAATAATGCATAAACGTTAAGATCTTATACCAATATATACATATATATATATATATATATATATATATATATATATATATATATATATATATATATATATATACATGCAATTCCTCCCAGATAAAGCTAGAGATATCCCCTAGTCTGAGTATACCCACATTCAGAGGGTTACAGTATTTAAAAGAGACTATTAATATGCCAAAACCTGGGTAACCCTCCAAGCAGAGAGGGTCATAGTATTTAATACTGACTGCATTTGGTTAACACATAAAACTACCACTGCTCCCGCTTTGGCAGCGCCTGGATAAAGGAAGAGGGCGATGCTAATAATCCTTGACGTCACGCAGCGTCATTGAAACGAAACTACTAGCGAACAGTTCTGCCAGACCCACATTCATTGTATACATAAGACAACACAACTAAGCAATACCCAAACACCGTAACGACGATGACCGTGCACTAAAAGTTACTGGGAAACCAATGCAGCTTAAAGTGTTAAGCCAAACCAAATTAACACCTTAGAGTGCAGAACTTCTTCAAAAGATTAAACTGGAGAATCTTACCATTGATGTCTGCCTGTTCAAATCGCACCCAGTGAATCTTCTCCTTGTCGTCTGTCTGAGTAGTGTATGCCTACAGAGACCAACAACCAAACGAAACAGTTACAACAGCACTAATTAATTTGCCATATGTTGCATGACAAAGTCTCTTAGGTTTCTATAATTAGGCCTAACCGTCAATCACATGCTGAACGGCCACTAACGACATCAACCAATTACATTCGGATTCAGTTTATGAAGAGTTGACAGCTCATCGCTAAGGGTGCAGTTCAACCCAGATGTCATGAAGACATAAATTGTTCAAACACAGAACAACATGAATTAGGTTGTAAACTGGCGCCCTTGCAGTGGCACGGCCACGTTTATGGCACCTTATAAATCATCGTCATTATTATTATTATTCAAATAAAGATATAGATTCTTATTATGAAGAAAGAAGAACAGCAGTACCTAAAACTAGTCTGAGAGGCAGACATAGACATGAAATGTTAGCACCTTCATTTTCTTAGCCTTGGCATATGAGGCACCAGGCCTTTCCCTCTCTGATCCTTCCCAAACAGTCTACTCATCATAGCTCAGTTGCCTGGGCGCTGTGGAGCAGCAATTCAATCTTATAAAATGTCTGCCCTGCCAGAATTTAAGCCAAACCCCCTCAATTGACATCAACCATTAGAACAGGGGTTCTAAAACTTTTTCAAACTATGCCACACATGGCAAAGCACATTTCAGTTGTGTCAGACCTCTCTATTACTGATGCTAGACTCTGATGTAATTAACTGTAAATTTATGGTATTTTACAGTTTACACTACACTGATTAATGATCATATAAAAAAATCTGTTACAAAATATATTCTTATAGTAAATTGATAGTGCTTCAGTTTAAAATCTGCAAAAAAAGTCGATGTTACATAAATACAGAGCTGAAAGCAGTTTTATATAACTATAATTGCATGACTAAGAAACATTTTTGCTGTAATTTAGTACTTTTAGTTGAAAACACCACGAAAATTTGATGGCACACCTCAATTCTCTCATGGCACACATTTTAAGAAACTGCATTAAACTTTCACACAACCCAAAATGAACAAAACAGCACCTAAAAATGACATCAAGAAAGTCTAAGAGCCTACATGTGCAGAGCTATTTGGAACAATATAGATAGATAAACTATACACTAAAGAAATAGAAGTTTAAGAGGATTCCATATCTCCAGTTTATAGACTTAAGGGTAACAGAAGTTACTACTAAGGAACACCTACTAGTCTATTATAGGGAATGACTTTGCTCACCAAGTTATTAAATGAATGGATTATTATTTCAGCAAATCAATATCCAATGACTTCTATAGTGCCATTATCCTAATAGATAATTAATGGTCATTGCAAGTTAAACCACAGCATATATATATAATCGAATGCAAATGTTAAACTTTGATCGGGCGAGGATAGCCAACATCATTCAAGAACCAAGTGGTCAAGAATCGTGGAGAAGCATTTGTCCCACATGAATGTTAAACTTCACACAATTGGAAACAAACCAAAACAAAAACAGCTTAGTGCAAAATCATGGACATTGTCATATTTGGCACTTGAAAAGGCTCAAAGATAGTATTATAATTAAGTTCTAGTGCATAACTCAGGATGGTAGTCATGGCATACATCAAATTCATAAATATATATAATCGAACAAATGAAAGTAATATGCCTTTAAAGCACTTCACAAAAGTGTCGTCCTAATAAAGCTTGGTGGAGTCATTGCTGCAAGTCGGTGGCAAGTTCTGGCATATTTATAAAGGCTAAAATGGTTAAGACAAGTTCATCAATTACTTAGATGAACCACTATCCACAGACTATCATGTCACCTGGTTACCATTTGGCCCACCATCATTTATTGGCAGACAGTAGCAAATTATATTAGGAGGTTAGTTTTAAGCAGTCTTCACATCCCATCCAAATGAACCTTTTACCTGGAGACCATGGTACTGAGGAATCTTCTACACAGGCATGCACACAAAAGTCTTGACATATATCTAATTCTAACAGCCCAAATTTGCCTTGAATAGACTTTTGGATTCAGCAGATGCAATGCTTTGGCCCTGAAATTCACCCTGATCACAAAAGTTCCATTGGCGAGCACTCTGAGAGAAACCGTGATTATATAATTAATTTGCCTGATATGCATAATAAAATTAGCACAGCCTTCTGATGAAAATGCATATGGCATTTGCTATCATAATGAATGTCAGAGACTTGCACAATTCTAAACCTGGCAGCGGAATTAAACGAGCAGCTTGGCTATTGCGTACTTGATTTGGTATAATGCTGGTGAATGAGCTGGTCTCCCTGATGTGGCTTTGTGGATGCTGAGACATTTTCGAAGATTTACATTACATTACATCCGTAAGCCTTTCTCGGGACAAAAATAAAAAGTTCCTGCTCTTCAGTTTAGATTTGGGCAACTCATCATTACAACAGTTTACATTACATCAGTCAATTTTAAATATAAATCACACACCTTTCCACTTACCACATCTTGAATGAAGTCTACAACACTCTCCACGACAGTTTTATCACTGCAGAGCAAAACAAAGTAATCTTAATGTAAGCTTAAACTTTGACTACACAATTGTTTTATCTTACTGTCCAATTCCTGTCATTATGATTTGTCTGCCAAATGTAATTTAAATATCTACCATGGCTACATGTTCTGTAGGCTGAGTTGAATATCATTCAAACTCACCAGACTGCGTTCCATCTATTTAAAATATAATGGTTGACATAGCTGTCATAACAAGAGTCACACGACAAACGGGTCGGGTCGATCACAACTGCGTAACACTTAAAAATCATCAAACTGCAGCTAAATGATGACTGTCTCAAGAGCCCTTTCAACACGCAAGCAACATCAGACATTCTAACGGGCCTGCAAACAATTGGAATTCTCCTTAGTCTAAGTGGGCATATAATGAAGCAAAGGCTTGTTTGTCATAGGACGGGTGTGGGGCGTAAGCCACACGGTGCGTATATCAGCTGTGTTCTGTAAAATAATAATGCAAAAATATCAGGTATATCCAGCAACCAACCTCACAGGCTGAGGTCGAACTGCATTGCCCGCAATTCTGCTCGTCCGTCTCGGTGACTCGGCAGACATTGCAAGTAATGGAAGAACCCTAAAGGCGCAATTTGACGAAAAAATCAGTCAGTCTCGAACAATAAACATCCGTCGATGCCCATGAATAACAAAATACGCCGTTGTTAGTCTGTTGTCAGCTGTCCACATGAAGGTTCTGAGCACTCAGCTCTTCTGTTAGCGGCCCAATGGCCAGACCATATACTAAAATCTCGCATCCTCGAGATGCCGCAATGATGGTTATTTGATTAAAATACACAAGAATATGAGCCAAGTTCTGGAAGTGAAGAACACGTAACGTACGCTCTTATCAACATAGCTAACCGACTAAATTTACTCTCTGTTCTTTCGAATTTTGGTCCCTCTTCAAACCAAAAACTCCACTACCATAAAATGATCTTACCTTCTGCTCTCGTCCATCAGATTTCATTGCCCTTCAAGAAATCTGGATACCCACTTCGTCTTCTTAGTTCTAACGCCCATATTATAGCTGCTGCAAATGGCTGCAAACCTTCTGTAAACTCTATACAGAGCTTACATCGCATGACCTCCTCAAAGTCCGAAAAAATCTCTGGTGGCAGCGATGCATGTGAGCATTCTTAGCGTATGAGCGCTAGACTTGAAATCACGCGCTAGACCATCACAAACTTTGGCAAAATTTCATGGAACCAGCATATTTCAAGTTGCATTAGCGCATGCGCAATAGAAAAGTGTTTTATGGCACGGTCAGAGTATTAAGAAAACCGAACAAATGATCATAAAGGAATAGTTAGTTTAATTATTTTGCATACTTGAATTAGAATTGTTTGTTCATGTTTATATTTTTTAGTCTGCGTATACACGCTTTGTGTATAGCACACTATTTAGGAAATTGACTAAAAGTCTGTTGTCAAGTGTAATTTAAGCGTGGTGCTTCTGGGGCGTAATATTCCGCCACACGGCGCATGAAGAAATTGCGGCTTACTTATAGTTTCGGGACTCCAATTTACGCATAATATTTTGATTGATACAAAGGAGTAAGTAAGCGTCGTGTTGTCTAAAAATGACACTAACCCTAAACGACCCTCACAGCGCCTAAACTGACCCTAACCGATCCTCAGGGTGCTTAACCTGACTAAAATATGCGTAAGTTGGAATCCCCGAAACTATAAATAAGCCGAAATTACTTCTGTTGCAGAAGGTTTTTCGCATTTATCTAATGACAACATTAACTCTAAACGACCCCCAACATGCTTGACCGACTTTCTAAACCCCAGTTAATGAAATTAGATATTTTGGCAGTGTGCATATAGTATGCCCGATAAATTGTGTACATCAGCTGTATATTGTCAATAAGACCAATGACTTATAAATCCATCCTTCTTTAGTTTGACTTCTAAAGAATGAAGTTGCTAACAATCCATGGATACCGAATTATGCGACCAAATGTTATTAGGGCCCACTCACATATTGCATACGCCAAAAAAATCGGATTTTCGGACCCTGCTCCTGTTGCACAGCGTACAGTTCGTGGACCCCCTCCCCATGTGTACGTACATTTGAGCTCTACCCCTCCCCCCCATTGCAAAGGTTAAATAGCTAAAAACGTCTATAAGACATTGATTTTACCACAGGCTATTTATTTTTGTTAAGCATCATATTTAACAGCTTAAATTTGATTTGTTAACTGTTATGAAGAAATAAAATGCTAACAACACTTGCATTTGAAACAGTTTTAATGCTACATAAAATTGATTAAGCAGGAATAGTCTGTGATTAGGTTTACAGTTCTGATTTTCATATTCTGCATTGTGGACGTCATGATTAGACAATTATATTTGCGTACATACATATTTTCTGGACCTCTGCCCCACCATACGCACCCATACGCAAAATGGCCGAAATTTGAAACCCCCTCGCTGCGTACATAAAATGTGGACGGCACCTTATAGATACAGTTGTTTTCCACAATTTATATGCAAGGTATAATATAGTAGAGACGTGTTTGCCCTGGCACATTGATTGGCAAAGTTTTGTTTTATGATGATTTTATCATGACTTCCATTGATGCCTATTTGACATGCTAGATGCAGTAGGCCTACTGAAGCATGCTGTGTTACAGTATGTGTCAGAACATTATTTCATAACATGTCACATGAAGCTATTTACAAAACGGTAATAAATCAACTCCGGTTATGTAAAATAGCAAAGAACTACTTCATCGAGGATTTTATATTTTTGACTAATTTGAGTCTTGATATAATGCAGTCATGTACTGAATTGATGAGTTAACCATATTTCAGTTTAAATTACATGAAAATAAAATAAAAATGTCAAGTCAGTTTTTCAAGACATGTCTTGCTAATTGTCGGTTTCAGTTCATGACACTTTAGAAAACAGCAATAATTCAATTCAAGCTATAGCAAAATTACCTTATGGAAAGTTTGATATACTGATTAGCAGAAGAGAAAACATAGATGGTGGTGTAAAGTTGATTAATTCAATCCCAATCTTGCGATTAGTGAGAATATCGTAAGAAGTGCTAATTTACAAAACAACAATAAATCAATTAATGCCCAAAACATGTTCACAGAAATATTTTGATGAGGATTTAATATACTGCGAAACAAAAGAAAGAACATGTATGGGAAAGTGACTTGTATTCAATGGCTGTGCCAGAGCACCCACACCTGGTAGCAAATGTAACCAAGGATGATTATGGTATTTGTGACAACCAGCCTATTTAACACTGGTGATTTATTTGCTGTCTTAGCCTAGGTAAAAACTGCTATATACTCTTAAGCTTGGCAGGTATAGGAAGCATCTGTGACCAGAAACTTATTGATAGTCTGATATTATATCACAATGACCTGTGCAAGCTCGACAGCATAGACATATTTAGAGTGGGTTTACAGGTTCAAACCCCACAAAATGAATAATTGCCAAAAAGATGTAACCATTTAAAACTGACCCTGTATTCAGTGATCAGGAGCAATGGGAAAGGCCCGAAATTGTTTCTTCACTAGGCGCTTGCCTAACAGCAATAAGGTCTTTAAAAGTAATTGGACAAGGTCATTGGATGGCAGTGCAAGGTTGCAGTGCAAAGTTCTGCCTTCACTGCAGAGCCTGTGTCTGTGTGATTTCTAACCACACAAAGACTATGTAGACATACATCATACACTAATGTATTTCAGTGTGTCCTTTGTAAACCCAAGGTCCATTGATACAGGGTCATTGGGACTTGGCTTCCATTGACCACATATAAATATGTCTGCACTGTATGACTAAATAGGGTTACAGTGAATCACAGCCTGATCTCGCAACCACAGTCAATTTTGTAGGAATTTAGTATAAAAGTGTTGATGAAAATCAATGAATATTTTGTCCTTCAGATAATGTATAATGAATTGCTGAATTAATAATGAAATTTTCCAGCTGTCATATTTTATGTGTTGCAGTCGGATTGTTCTACCTATGACAGTAGAAGAGGTATGTCATTTTTCAGTTGATCTACTATTCCAGCCAAGCCTATTTTGATAATTATTTGTATGGGCCATTTGATTACAGACTCATATGTCATATAAATGCAATTTCTGATGGTAGTTTCCTGTGGTGAATATTATACTCAATTCTAGATCTCAGATCACAAAATAGTGTTTCCAATGATCGATCAGTAATTGCTGTTTTTCACATCTCTTTCATATCAAGGAGACTGAACAATCAGTGAACATTGCAGTTTTAATTATCTAAATACAGTAAATTTAACTAAGAGTGTTGTGCTCCTTATTATTTTCTTTCCATGTAGTGCCTTGATGTCACCTATCCTAGAATGACAGTTTTTATTAGGTGGAATTTATTTGTCATAAATAACTCTTCTCACCATTTTATTGGGAACAGGTTTTCTGAATTTAGAAGAGATTTTTCTGATTTTGAGAGAGACCCAAAAATTTAGCCTCTGCCTTTGTTAATGCTGTATATCAGTCCCAAAGTCCAGGAATGGCATAGGTTTTTGTGTTCCTTTGATTTTCCTTTTTCAAATTTTTATCGTCTGCAGATATTATTTTATTTTATTTGAACTTCTCTTTACAGCTCTTCTGATATCAATGGCTTTGTCAGTTTGTGTGAGATGGCTTTTATATTATTTACATGTAATTCAAAAGTTAAATATAAATTTTAATGTTGCAGTACTCAGTAGAATGACTTTTAACATCATTCTCTTGTATTACAAGGTGGTGCAATTATGTTGTTTATTTTTTGTGTTAAGTACCAGGTGGCTCAGCTGTATTCTGTAGCAGTTGCCAGCAAGAATGAGACAGGTGGAGGTGAAGGAATCCAGGTTCTAAAGAACGAGCCATTTACAAGGGACAGCGGAATCCAACCAAAGTCTACACTACTAAATGGCCGTTACACAGATGGCCAGTTCACACACAAGATTTATCACTTGGCTAGGTTGGTATTTCTGTTCTAGTATGCATCATATATTTTTGCTTTGCTGTATATTAGCAAAGATTCTGTAATATTGCAGCAATATTGTGTTATTCCATTTGTTCTTCCATAAGGTCAACTCAGCCTTTCATTTTCTAGTTGACATTGGTGAAATAAGCCAGATGGTTGCCACACATTTAAGTTTGACTTCAGTAATAACTTGTGCTATGACTTATGATAATTCTGTGGTGTGTCAGTTTGTACTATTTGTAGGCATGAGTATATGTTGTAAATCTTTGATGCTACTTCCACAGTTTACACCAGTATCTATATATTGACCCCAACAGTATTTATATTTTCAGTCTTGTCTGATTAATTAAGCCCTTCCTTGATTTTGTGTTATAGACTAGCTTTAAGTAACTTTGAAATGAATTGGACTGTGATATGCAATTTAGTTTTATGCCAGTTGTGGCCACTTTTATTGAAACAGGTGATATAAGATTTTGTCTAGTTAGTCCTTTGAAAAGGAACTTGTAGGCCTCTAATGTTATGTTAATGGAGTGTGTTGATGTGATCAGTTATATTGATATTTAATGCTGTTAACTTTTTACATGAGAAGAAATTAAATTTAGAACGAATTTGTAGAAATGTATTGAATTGTTTGAATATAAATATACTGGTAGGCCATGTTGTTGTGAAGAAGTTAATTTTCAATTTTTTAAAGTACTTTTTATGATTTTGGGTTACGGGGAGGAAATGAGGAGAAGAGGGCGTCCTAGAGGTAGATGAATGAAATGCAGGAGAGGACAGTGTTGAGCTTGGAGGAGCTGACGGATAGAGGACAATGGAGAATTTTTATCATGACGGTCACTAGAGTTCTGCAAACTTACG
Organism: Bimastos eiseni; assembly: GCA_959347315.1. Classification (NCBI taxonomy): domain Eukaryota; kingdom Metazoa; phylum Annelida; class Clitellata; order Crassiclitellata; family Lumbricidae; genus Bimastos; species Bimastos eiseni. The sequence continues at coordinate 17,709,281 of OY365812.1, forward strand.
GCACAAGGTGAAAAGCACTGTATCAAGGGTTTATTGTACATACATGCATATATACATTCATATATACATTCATATATACATGCATATATACATTCATATATACATTCATATATACATTCATATATACATTTATATATACATGCATATATACATGCATATATACATTCATATATACATTATATGTAGAGTTAAGACCAGAGCTCTTGCACTATTTGTGTCAGATTAGGTGAGGGAAACTCAAATGTTACTGTCTTATTATATTATTTTAATCCTATTTCCTTAAGTAAGAAATGACTGGAACAATTGGTTGAGTGTCATTCTGTCATTTACAATCCTGTCATTTAGATTTCTTGTTTGCTGGCTGGCACCTTTTATCTTGTCAAAAGCTTAATTACAGAGTATGTGCCGGGAGCGTCTCCAGCTAATTGTCGACATTTTGAAGCACTGTTTACATTTAAATATTGACTTAACTGATATTTAAAGTTTGCATGTAGACATTTAAAAAATTTTGTATCTATAACCTTTTTAGTTTTTATCCATATGTTTTATTTGTATAATAAAAATTTAATTTTGTGATGTTGCATTGAGTAATAATTTGTCATTATAACTTCAGATAATTGTGGCATATATTCTTCTTGGTTCATTTTTTCTTACTAAGTATGTTGTGACATTTACTCTGTATACACAGACACAATGGCTACCAATGTTGACAGACATAGATGATAGTCAACGTGTCACACAGAATTCCATTGCTGCGGAGCAGCATGGCCTTCTTAGATCTATGCAACATTCGATAAGTTCGTGAAAACTTTTCTTTTGCGCTTTTTTTATTGTTTTAATCAAAATATGTTCTGATTCTGTTTTTATTTCTTTTTTGTTGTAATTAATTTCAGTTATTGCGTTGAGATGTGTGCATGTTGATGAAAAACAGCAGGACATGGGGATTAGGTGATGGAACCATTAATCTTTGTGGTAAGAGTACGTGGTCATGTAGAATCATTGACTATTTTCTCAGTTTTATTATTCTTGAGTTATGTTATTCATGAGTAGAATTATTTGTAAATATTTTCTTCATAAATCAGTTTGATAATGACATTTTTGATGCTGCTGGTACCTATCTAGCTATAACATTTTCCTTGTTCGGCTGCCCACTTTACCCATTCCAATGGGAAAACAATTGAGCATTTCCAAAATTGCTATGGGCATCACTGACATTTTTTAATAATAGAAACTATATCATGTATGGTTTTTGTTGTTTACACAGAATTCTATCATTGTATTTGTGATTCTAAGATACTGAACTGTTATAGTAAGTCATTGTAGTAAATCTTGTCTTGATTTTGATAATATAGAGTCTGAGCTGAGTCCATTTATTGTATGTTGTTTATTATTGTGATTTTTCTTAACAGTAAAGTTCCTGGCTATATTCGTTGGTTGGCACCAAAAGGCTCCCTTGAAGTACATGAGGAGGCATGGAATGCATATCCTTACTGTCGAACTGTTGTTTCGGTGAGATATTGATTTAATATAGAAATCATATTCACCATTAACTGGACTACTGAGTGCATAATATATATATATAATTGTATATGATTATATATTTATATATATATATGTGTATATATATATATTCGATAAATCCTTTATATTTATCTGGAATAGAATATTCCACGTTTCTTGACGGACTATTTTGTTGTCATTTATAAATGTGTGTTCACCTTGTTTTATTGTTATTTGGTCTTAACAAATTAATTTTTACTTTGTGCTGGTACTTTAAATTTCCAGAATCCTGACTACATGCAAGAGAAGTTTGTGATAAAGATTGAATCGATCCACCTTCCTGATCATGGAACTACAGATAACGTGAGTAGCCATGTAGAATTTCTTAAGATTATTGTAAAGGTTTTAGTTAAGTTAATAAAATTTGCAGTTGGCAACTTTGGTTGAATGTTTTGAAGTTAAACGCAATGACATTGACTTTAGTTTAATCAGGTTTGAAGTTATTGGATTATCATTCTTCTGCTTAAAGTTGGCTGCTCCATGTATTACCAAGTCCCTAGGTGGTGCAACATGCTTGACCTTTGGCCCCTAATTTGGTCTTTTGAATAATCTCTAGCTTCTAGTGAGCAAACTTCTCAATTGTTTGTACTGTTATGTGTGATGATTACCAAATAAACATATTGAAATTCAAAATTCTTATATGGGATTCTGCTTTAGATTGATTCTGAATCTGCATTCTGGTTTTTAAGAGGAGATCTGATGGGATACGATGCATTGCTTGTGTACTGATGCTGTCAACTTCAGGATGGTGAAATCCAGCTTGGCAGCGTTTCTGTAGATATTGTATGACTGAGCATTGCAGACTTCACAAAGTGCTTCCACTTTGTATCTGTGTTGTTGTCACTTGACAATTAAGACCACAAAGTAATGATACAGTACTTGTATTATGTTTGTATGTGTGTATCTGGTTAATTTAATATTGCTTGTTAAAAGTGTCATACAATGAGTATGGACAGCAGTTTCACTTTAAAATGATCATTGATTCAGTGAAATATTGTAATTAAATGTTGATCCTCAAGCTAAGCACTATTTCTCTATTCTATATCATTGTCACAAGTGTTGCTTATAATATTAGGCCCATGGATTGGACATTGAAGCCCTGGAGAAGAGGGAGGTTATCAAGATAGACATTGCCAATGACTCGGTCGATCGAAGGGTAAGTCCCTGCTGTACTTGCCTATTATTACAGATTGTTTTGCAATTCTTATGATAGGAATGTATCATGCTGTACACATGATCACAGCTCAACTGCTAATCATTTGCTAACCACAAGCCATCAATTTATTCAAAGGCATTGTCAACTTAGAGGAATTACAATGACCATAGCAAAATTGGGTTGCCATAAGACCAGATGGGGACAGAGGAGCTTTTAGGGTGGTTGAATGTAGGTTGAGTCAGTAGGAATCTGAGTAGTTAGTATCTGGGTATTTTGGAGGGTTTTATAACATTAGAGAAGGAATTTTTAATTGAATGTGCTTTGAGTATTTTCAACCAGTGAAGTGATTTTCAGATAGTGTGATACTTATATGTTGGTCCTTGAGTGTTGCAATGATAGTTTTGGGGTAGTTGAAGACAATTTGAATTGATTCAAGGTTCTCAAAAGAATGGAATTACAGTTCTCCAGGTTGGAGTAGACAATATAACTAGTAATGTTAGAGACAGTTTTAAAATTGTGCAAAATGGTAATGGCACAGGTACTGAATATGCATGAAGCTGGTGTGCAAGATGTTGTTTAAAGAAATGGTCTGGAAATGAGATATATGTGTAAAAAGTTATACCAAGATTGTGTCCAGGCATATCACAGGTGACAATGAGAAAGGAGGATGTACTTGATAGGCAGGTGAACCCAGAGATAGTTTTAAATCTGATTTTGTAGACCTATAAGTTAAAAAATCCATTTTATGACTTACATCTTACTGCTCTGTAGTGTGTGTTGCATGGATGAAAGTAAGTCTAATTGTGGTAGATATGTTGTAGGCAATCGTAAATGTGAACTCATGAATTGCTACATGAAAGCTAAGGGCAGAGCACCATCTTATTCATGAGCAATTTAAAAAAATTTCATGTATTATATGTATTCACATTTTTTTATTAAGTTACAACAGATTCACATCTATATAAATAAAGAGAAGATTCTGTCTGTGTGTCTCTCTGTCCGGCAATGCATTTGCACAGTTTTAGAGCTGTTGACTCGAAATCTTCACCGTTGGCTTGGGAACATCTGGGACACGTAGTCGAGTGGTTGAGGAATCCCGCACCGCCCTCTTCCTGGTCTCCATGGCCAAAAACCTGTCTGAGGACCCCCCAGCACAGTTTCCTTTTCAGTCGCCAGGAGCGTGTGAATGAAGCACTGCATCTGTCTGCCACTCCTCTTTTATCATACAGGTAGCATGTATACAGTTGGCCATCGTTTGCACAGTCAGTCAGTTGGGTATGTACTTTGTACGCATAGGTGTCTATACATAATTCCGATTATGCATGCCCACACTTTTACAGCTATTCGCAGTTCGCTCGAGGAACACCTGGGACGCCCAGTAGTGAACCCCAAGGCCGCGGTCTTCCTGCTCTCCACGGCCAAAAACCTGTCTCCATCCACCCATGCAACGCCGACTAGTGCAGAAATAATTTATTGTAATCTAAAATTATGGGTCTAAGGAGTCATTGCTCACATGGTCGGGCTTGTGGTTTTGTGGTCTGTAAGTTTCTGTACAGCAGTGTTGTCATGGGGTCATAATAGCGCTGAAATAACTCCTTTATTGATGTAAGATTTTTAAAAAAGTTCATTTTGTATATATTATGCTTATTATTTGGTATTATTATTATGTTGAATCTGTCAGCAAGCAGGCATAACTTAGAACTACTTGAGGATTGAACATAAGAGAACTTGACATTTTGCTGTTGACTTTTAAGACTTTGAGAAAGTATTTCAATATTTACTATTTTCAGGACTACAAGCGAGATGAGGATCCTTCACGGTTCAAGTCCCAGAACACTGGTCGTGGTCCACTGATTGGGCTGAACTGGGAGAGGCAATGCAATCCAGTGATGTGCTGCTATAAGCTGGTTACGGTTGAGTTCAAGTGGTGGGGTCTCCAAAGTAAAGTAGAAAAATTCATCCACAGAGTAAGTTAAGACTTTCATCTTCCTTTGATTTAGGTAGCTTATTTGTAATGGTTCTATTGGTAAGTTAGTATGAAATGAGAATTATTTTTTCATATGCCTAACCAGCTGCTAAATGTACTTTTCTTTTGAGTTGGTTACTTCTTTTTTTGCTTTTCTGAAATTGAAATTCTAAAATCCCAATTTTCTGCTGAGCCTGTTGATTGGTGCAGTATTCTCCAAAAAAGCACAAAACAACGTTTTTGTTTTACTTGACCTTAGTTTGATATATCTTACTCATTGTTTTTGTTGAAAGGCCGAATGCAGAATTTTCACCAACTTTCATCGCCAGGTATTCTGCTGGACGGACCAATGGCATGGAATGACAATGGCAGACATTCGGGTCCTCGAAGATAGAACAAAGGTGGAACTGGATGAGGTTAGGAGATGCCACAATCACCTTTATTTGTTTTTTTTAAGCCGTTATAGGATTAGGTCTCAGACGTCGAAACCTTCAATAAGTTGCTTATTATCATTTGCATTAGTGTTAATGCCCTAATGTCTTGCAATCATATGGTAATTACACTTGGGTCAGAAAATGGGTAAACTACTGTTGATTTGGTTGAGCACTTTCTTCATGTACTATAGAATTTAGGTCAATAAAATGGAGCTAAGGTACAAAAGGTAGATTAGGTTAACACATTGCTTGCGGGATCAATTATTGTCCGCACACGGCAGCCTCATTAGCGGTTATCGGAAATTATTCAGAGCACGCGGCAGCCCTATCGACAATGAGCAATAATGTGAAGATATTGGAAAGAATTTTTAATTTATAATAACTTTTTACTGTTCTGTACTCTACTCTACTCTATAGTAACCTGGCTAAAAGTCTGCAGTTGAATGATTATCCTCATAACACGGCACGACACAGAGTGCAGGCTCAGAAGGACATGTGTGGCAGAAATAACGTGTCTCTGCGCTGTCCACGCTTGTAGTACACAACACATCTATGACTTGGTGACTGCTTGCGCTCCGTGTAATACCTGCGCAGAGGTGTATCTTTTCCGCGACGCCATAGCTAACAGACGGCTAGGAAGCTGACGCACGACAGAGCATGCACCACTGCAGTACACACTAAAACGTTCATCGCTATGCTCTAGCTTGCAATACGCACCACGTGTAGAACTTTCCGTTAGTACATGCATGCATATACATAGCATACACAGTGCATACATAGAATATACGTATTATCCGTATGAGCATATACGTAGCATATGTACATAGTACTATATACATACACAATCCATACATATATTGAACATATATATATATTTTTCCCTTGGTACAACTTTCCCCTACCGCCTTATAAGAGACTGCCAAGAGACTGTGTGTGTCTATATCTATATATATATTTGTGTGTGTGTGTGTGTGTGTGTGTGTGTGTGTGTGTGTGTGTGTGTGTGTGTGTGTGTGTGTGTGTGTGTGTGTGTGTGTGTGTATGGCATCAGGTTACAATAGCAGCATGCATCGTTATGCACCAGGCAGTAGTATTTGCATCTGAAAAGATTCCCAGGACGCTGATTAGCCAATTTTATAGTAATGTAGTTGGGCATGCTAAATGATGCCAGTTACCATCAGTCGCTTGCTGCGATGGGAAATGATTGAAGTATTATTACGTCAGTCACGCTCAAAGTGTTAAGCCTGGCTTCAATTGAACTGGCCCATATCTAGTGATCTAGTGTCCGATCTTTGTCTTGTACCTATTGCTAATCGGAAAAGAAAACAATTAGTCAAAACTAAGCCAGTTGGGGCCTCTAACTTTACCAGCCAGCAGTTCGATAAAGATTGAATGCCTTCTCAATTAACAAGAATTGATTTAAGCAGGTTTGGTAAAACAGAGTGTTCTTTGTATGTGTTTGCATTATAGTAATAAAAATTTTGTTTTTATATTGTTATGGTGGCCTAATCTAATTACAGGTTTGTCCAATTCTTTTCAGAAACTCAAGTCAGGTGAAGTCTGTGGGACAACTGAGGAGGAATAATACCAAAGTCATTGTCACTTAGGATTCTGTGTTAAAACCATGTTTGACTTGAGTGTATCACAGCCCAGCTTTGACAACTTTGACTCACTTGCAACACACTTATCTTGGAGAATTAGCAGATTCAGACCCGCTGATACGGTGGGACAAGGGAGAAAATGCCAAGAGGACTGGTAATTTTTCCAGGTCTGAATCGGACCATCAGTCAACTTATGAAAAATATTATAGTGCGTTATGCAAAGTTTATGATTTATGCCTTTTTATATATAATATTACTGACACTTAACCAAGGGCATCCAGATAGAGGGGGTCTGGAAGCCAATTTCAAGTAGGGGGAAATGTTTGTGTCTTAGAGGGGGGAATATCTTGCCTTTCTGGCACTTTGGACTGAGGGTTTGCCTCCATCACTGAGGGGGGATTGATGCCCCTGCACTTAACTAAAATCAGTTTAAACTTCAAGCATCTGAATATTATCAGATTTTTCATTTTTCCATCTAGGAGGCCGTCCGCATATTACATATGCAGGGAGGAGGGTTTCGAATTTTGCGTATGGTGGGAGAGAGGGGGTCAAAACCCATCACTTACTTGTCGTTTTTGACTATCTTGTTAAATCATATTCGACATTGCATGTGCCTCCAAATACTTTTTACAGAGTCAAAATAGTTTTTTTCTAACTTAAATTATACTCGTTGGACTCTTTCATTAGTAAAATCATGAGAACTGAATTATTGTCAAAATAAAGTTGAATTCGACTAGAGATCAGACTTCACCCTTGTCAACCTTGAAGGGGCGCTATATAAATGAATGAATGAATCACAGGAGAGTACGTCACAACCGATTGAATAGCAGCAGGCCATGGGCTGAAACGGGCGATAGACTTCTGAGATAAACAATAGGGCAATTAACCACCAATTAGCATCAATAGGACTGAGAGAGAAGCGAGAGAGACAGAGACTGCAAATATTTATATGGCCTCGACCTTCTCACTTGGCACCCACCGCTCTCCCGTTTGAATGAACGATATAATTAAGTCATTTAGGGTGCAAGGCCTGAGATTAAAATCTCTTTCATAAGCCATCAACAGAATATGAACCGCGGTCCGCATGCTCTTTTTTGCAGAGGCTCATGACAGCAAAGAATCAAGCAAACATGTAGTCTGAGACAGGAGTATATTTTTAAAATCGCCCAATGAGGCGGGCAGCAGAGCGAAGAACCCGATCTATTAGCACTCGGGGCAGGCCAACCAGGACAGAGCAGAGTCTCAGCGCAATGGTCAAGTAGGCTGGTTACAAAGGCATAGACTAGGGTAGCAGCAGCGTCATGGGATAGGGAACTAGAAACAGTATGCTTTCGAAGTTCGTGGTAACAACTACTTTTGAACCGCTTGATGTGGAATGAAAAGCTAAGTTCTTGGTCTAGAATAATTCCTAAGTCTCGGAGAAAGTCATAAAAGGCAAGCTGAGGAAAGGTTTCAGCCATCAGGCACCAGTCAAAACCTGCGACTATATAAGACGGTCTCCATAGAGTGGTTCTTCCGAAACCTAGATTGATGGGAAAGTAGCAAACCATTAAACAAATAAACAATCAGTTTGATTGGCAATAATGCGCTCAAGAATCTCTGAGACGACTGATTCGTTGGCGCTGGAAGTTTATTAACTTAATTTAAAAAAATACTGAAAGTTAGAAATATTAGCTATTGTCATTATTATTCTCTCTCTCTCTCTCTCTCTCTCTCTCTCTCTCTCCTCTCTCTCTCTCTCTCTCTCTCTCTCTCTCTCTCTCTCTCTCTCTCTCTCTCTCTCTCTCTCTCTCTCTCTCTCTCTTGTCTCGGTGTGTGTGTGTAGGTATGTGTGTAGGTGTGTGTATGTGTGCGCGAGCGTGTGCAAGCACGCGTGTGTGTGAATGAATCTGATCATTTTTGGAAACACTCCGATAAATTGTATCCACTGCGAGTTGTTTGCAATGCGAGGAACAAATCGCGAATAAAAAATTAATTCATTGCGGCTTGGTAAATTTTTAGTATTTTAATGGATTTCCGACCCCTCTGCTTCTTTTTTCACAAATCGGACCCTGGTGGACGTCATATACATTAGACGGTTATATTTGCGTAGGTACATATTTTTGGACCCCGCCACACGCACCCGTACGCAAAATCGCCGAAATTCGAAACCTCTACCCCATGCTGCGCACGTGATATGTGCATAGCCCCAACAGCGTACCCCTTCAGTCACGTTCAGTGAACAACAGTTACTGCTGAGTGCTGACCGTTGAGATGTTGGTGACGTTGAAAACTTTAAACTATTAGGCCTAGGCCTAGTACTAACCACTTGCATATTACATTTATTTGTAAATTGTATCTTAGTTTAAACGAGAAGCTCATTTTAAAATAAATGCAGTGGCATTTTACTTATTACGTTGTCTTGTCGTTGAAGAATTAAGATGAATGTTTGGATAATGAATTCTTGATAGACGTTGTCGCGTGGCGATGTCACTGCAACCCATGAATTCATGAATTGAAGAGGTGTTGACGACCTGTCATCGCGTGCAATTGTCTCGTTCGATGGGTTTTTATGAAGGTCTTCGTCAATTCTTTATGTAAAAACCTTTTGTATCTTAAGACAGGACATAATTTTCTTGAGTGTATGGGGGACGGACCGCGAAATTCGATGACAGGAGCCGACGTTTCTAATTTTCTTCTGAGGCGTCTCTACTTAATCGGCTCGGCATGATAATATCGGCTGCACGTGACTCGCTTCTCTGTCAGGCATTAAATTAGGATTGAATTTCGGCAACGGTGATGAAGTTGTTGAACAGGACAAGGGCAGAGGTTAAACTGGAGTCAAGGATCGGCGTACCTACCTTTCATGGACCACTACATAATCTTAATGATCTACATAGAGATTGTGGCACCTTGATTTGGGGTTAATTAAAACTGTGATGCTTCTGGCTATGGCCTTTTGAACTCCGGAAGCAACGTATCGGATAGGCTTACCTGTGAGTCCTTTGTCTGACAGTTCGTCGATCGCTTTCTATCTAATGATGTACACAGCGTTGGCTGATCGGATGCTTGAACGTCTCATTAAGAACGTTTTGCATACAGATCGTAACAGATGCCTGCATTTCGCACAAGAGGTTGATTGCGTTGCAACACAATTGTAGGCCTTCGCGTCTATAACCAATAGGCCTCATGCACGTCTTAGCAGGGTGTTCAAATATTTTATCCTGTAAGTAATAGGCAGAGGTTAGGTCGACTGGAGTTGAAGATCGGTGGCCCCCAAATTTTAGTCCAATTTCAATTTTTAAGAAACTAAACATCCAATTATTCTCTCTGTTGAAAAATTCTAGAGCCCTTGAGCCACCACTGTGCTTTGTAGACACTGAAGCAACGGAGTTCACTGATAGGCTAATTGTTGCGGAGTGAAAACTGTCAATAGGAAGGGAGGGAGGTTAATGATTAATTAAGGGCAGAGTAATTAGCAAGGAAGCATAAAAGCATGAGACATCTTTCAGTATTATTATTTGCGAATGCTTGGCTTGGTGAGCCAGACCCTTCCAGCTTCCTCGACCCTGTGAAGGGCCCGGAGACCGCCCGGAAGTCTTGTTATTGCGCAGTCCTCCACTATGTGGAACATCGTCTGCACCTCGCCACGTTCGCACAAGGCCGACGTGGCCTGGGACCATCTGAGGAGATCAGCTCCACAGTGGCCGTAATGCGCATGGCTGGACCGATACATGGAAGTCATTGGTCGGCTGTGGTTCCGAGCTGATATGCAGTATTGGATCGGGAGCGCATCTCTGCTTTTATTGAATCGTTTGCTATTACATAATCAAGAGCTCCAGGAAGACCTATTAACGCTGTCGATTAATAGCAAAATTTAATGTCCTCGACTGGATTGATACGAAAGTGCTGGGTCACTGCTCAATCTTCCATAGACAATCTTTACTCGTTTCCCACTTATTATTTTATTATTAACCTCTACGGCTCTATTGCTCTGGATCTTGGTCTAGAAACTTTGTTGGTTCCTCTAGTTGAGATCGTCATCTCTAGGATTTCCAGTTTGAACATGTTGGTCTTAAAGGCGCCGGCTTTCAGTCGAAGGTATACGGGACCTACTGTGCAACAGTTTTCTCCAAGCTCAATGATAAAGACAATCAGCCCGACGCTTCCCCAGTCCCCAATCGGAGTACGACTGCATTGAAGCACTGGATCTGCGCGTATGAGCGCTGATAAAGGAATACAGTCTCCCCATCATCTCCTGGTTTTTAGCAATGCGGTAGCCGAAGGATTAAAAAGAGTAGGCTTACCGTCATCAAAAGAAAAGTCAGGGTCGATTATGACGCGTCACGATCCACCAAAGCAAAAGGACCGTGGAAATGCAACGACGTTGAGGTGTTGCACTGAATACGAGCTGTACTAGCATTCAGTCACATCTAGCTTAAATGTATTGATAACTCTTTCTGATTCACAATCGCCTCATTCTCTTTTTCCTGTCGAACTATACTTTTCAGATCACTTAGTCATCTCCTCTAAGTTCACTTTGAATTTTACCCAATCATCTCTATGGTGATTATTTCCTGCGCAAACAGCTAATGATCTGGCTCTGCAGCTTCAGTCAATTGTACTCTAAGTGAGCCTGTATACATGCATGGCCTTCTCCCGTGCAATTTTCTTCTAGAAGTACATATAGGCCTAAAGGCGTATAGGCCTGGACACAGCAGCATTGTTCTACTCTGTGGGTCATTCTCTTCATCTGCATCGAAACGATGCACTGCACTGGTTCTTGATGCCCTAATACGTAAATGCATCGGAAAGTGCTGGATACCATCGAACCCAGGGCACTGACGATAACTTCTTGAGCGCTTCTAGGAACAAGTCTGGTCCCACGAAGGATGGCTGACCGTTTCTGTGAGAAGATAATTTTAGGTATATTCTATCTCAGTCAACGTATAATCTTATTTAGTGAATATAATTGCATTTTAATTATTCATCAAAGACTTAGTGCTTTCTTGACATGTAGAGTTGCGCAAGGTTCTGAGCCTAGTCCTCTTGTTTACATCCCAAACCAGGGCTTACGCTTTTCTGATAACAGTCGAGTGCGGTCGTATTCACTGACAGCAGAGGATATTCTCATCTCGTTATTGCCTAGGCCTACTAGTCAGGTTTGCACCGTAACCATGAAGAACACAGGACTGAATTTCTGCGGTTTCACGCGGCACTTAACTACAACAACAGAAGTAATTGAGTGAATGTGCCAGATATTATACTTGTTGGCTCTAAACATGTTTGGTGCTTAGACTATCTGCAGCACTTCAGTGGTCGCGTTTGTGTAATAAGTTTATTTAACGACGCATCCATGACAAGGATGATATGCATCACTTTAGTGGTCGCTGAAAATTAGACCTTATTACATTCGTTTTGGAACTGATTCGCTTATTCATTAGCCACCAAATGTCCCGCCTCTCAAGACAGATCGGCGACTCATCGACCAACAGCGTCCATCAATCTATCCAGAGGCGGGGCGTCACGCATGAATGGTGTTTCGTGGACGCCATGATGACAAGTGACTCTTTTGTAGCGGGGCCAGCCACCGAAGTGTGTGAACTGTCGCAGACAACTGGACACGAGCGACTGATCGATGCCGAGGCCGGAAGTTCTAACGGATTATAAGGCGGGATACTTGGGACGAGAAGGAGGTGCGATCTTCGTCAACGGAAAGAGGTGTTAGGCCGAGTAAAATAAGGGCCCTCCGAAAAGTGCAGAGAAAAGGAAGGTGTCTGCATAGAGTTTAAGAAAAGACGGGTTGTTGGAATTGAAAAGACTGGTGTTTCAGAAGCGCTCTATAGTGTTACGAGAAGTTTTGTTATATTTCATACGAGAGCTGCAAGAGACTTTAAAACGTAAAGAGACTGGGACGCAGTGAGCACATCGGATATCTCGCGTTTTGAGAAGTGAATCCCTTTATACTCAGCAGAAAGGAATTTCGATATATATATATATATGTATGTATGTATGTATACCTCTTTCTATCCGAATAATTGTTCGTGAAAACGTGTCATCCATACGTAGAGGAATCTTCGAATAAATCTATTCGTCGAAGAACTGTCCCACCAGTTGGATTAATTATGCTTGGCTTTCTGCCTACCTCCGTATCCAAGACTTCGATGGCACTTGATGATGGACCAGCTGATGATAATATCGTCGGATTTCGAGGAGAGCATTCTTTTCCCAGCAACGGTGATTACCATCGTCATCATCCGTCAACGATCATTAATAACACGACAAATCCTCAACAGTTGGCAGTCACTGGCTTCCATTTCAATCATTCGAATCACTATGACCAGCTGACGTCCTTTACAGGTGCAGCAAACAATCGTCTATTTCTTCATTAGTAACTCACACGTTCACTTTTAGCTCATTCGTTCGCTCACCACTTATTCACTTATTCACTTATTCGCTTATTCGCTTATTCGCTTATTCGCTTATTATTGCTCAACTCATTCAATCACTCACACATTTATTCATTGACTGACTCGTGACGATGATCTATGCATTAATAATAATGATAATAATAATAATAATAATAATAATAATAATAATAATAATAGTAATAGCAATAATAATAGTAATAATAATAATAATAATAATAATAATAATAATAATAATAATAATAATAATAATAATAATAATAATAATGATAATAATAATGATAATGGCAATAATAAGCACGATGATGATGGTGGTGGTGGTGATTAATTATGGTGGTGTAACATAGGTCTATACGCATACACTCCATTCCAATAGTTTAGTTGACAATTAATTATAACCTATCAATCTGAGATAAGATGTGACAGCAAAAAGAATCAGGTATAATAGGCCTATATAAGCCTATCATACGACGCAAAGATCATGCGTGTCTGCGTGTCACGATGGTGGTGGTGGTGGTGGTGATGACGATGATGATGATGATGATAATGATGATGATGGTGATGGCGATGGTGATGGTGGCGATGATGATGGTGGCGATGATGATAGCGGCGATGCTGTTGCTATTGCTGCTGATGATGATATAATAATAATAATAATAATAACAATGATAATAATAATGGTGATGATGATGAATTTGTGTATTAAAGGTCCTAATCAGCAGCCTTTCCTCCCTCCTCCTCTTTTGCCACCAGCTCTTCCGTCTCATCCGTCAGTGGGGATATTTCATCCTCATCGGTACACATGCGATGCAAAGAGGATGCGTGTCTGCGATCCTCATCAACGATCCATCTCCTCTTCCTCGTTCTCCATTCCTTCAGCTCATCCTCCTCCATCTCTTCCTTCTGGCGATCGCAACATCAAAGTCTCGCTGGAAAACGGGGAACTCTGGCGCAAGTTTCACTCCATTGGAACCGAAATGATCATCACGAAATCTGGAAGGTATATGTAACGAACTTTACTGTGTATATATGCCCATATTCACACGCGAATAGACCATATTGGCCTGCATGTACTTAAACTTCATGGGTCGGGAGCGCCTCTGAGTAGCTACCTTGAAGAGGCGCTATATAAATTGCATATATATTGATTGATTGATGTGTACCTACCTAAAGGTTACCAAGTTTCTATAAGCCTTTGTATATATACCTTTGGATATATTATATGGATGTATGTAATTTCGCTGCTAAATACAGCCCTGGTGAGAATATTTAGGTCTACATATGAGTTGCTAAAGCGCATATTTTGGTGAAACCGAGAAAAATGACTTATAGTCTAATCACTGCTTTCAACCAAGAATTCTAAATAAAATTGTTTGCAGGATATTACTATCATTTTATGTATACATTTTAGTGACTTGTGTTGAAAAATAAAATGTTATTTTGATGAATAAAAGTTTAAACTATAGACAGAACAATACAGAACAATACAGAACAACTGTGCAAAATGCGTGCTTCTGCAATAATATACTTCGAACGAACACATTACAATAAAAGTAGTTATAATGATGTTCTAAGGCAATAATATTATATCCTAAACACTTCCTCGATATTATATTTACTATATAGATCAGACATTTTGGTGAAACTTTTGCTATATGCTCAGCATGGTCCAGAATATAAATATGTTGAAACATAGCGAAGACAGCTTTGTGACTGCCATGGATGCCATAAGCCAACTACGAGTAGAAAATACGCAACTTCATATGGCCTATAATTATAGCTTCAAAAGACAGAGCATTTAAATGTTAGGCCTACCTCATATCTATTAAACGGCTGCTTAAACCTGTTAGTCTTTTGACTTGTTATGATGATAGAGCAAACGTTCCACTGAAGAAATTGATTCCGAACTCAATTACTCTGCGTCATAAAACATAGATATAGGTTAGTCCAGTTATTGAATTGTCGGGGGATTGAGAGGGTTCAAACCCATCAGTTCATTCTGAAAATTTGCTTGGGAGAGGGGAGTCGAGCAAACCTCTGATCAGCCTTCGGTGGCACCTACACCCAGAGTAACCCTCTACAATAATTATTTAGCCCATATACGGAATACCGGTTTCAGGTTCATACACATTTTAGCCGGGACATCTCCACATGTGAAAAATGTTCAACCCCCAATTCAAATTTGACAATTCAAACTCTGGGTTAGTCCTAAATATCAGCACACGAGTAAATATTGTCCTCCGTCTTATTGTCCGTTCTTTTCTATGCCTATGTATGTACACACACATACACACACACACACACACACATACACACATACACACACACCACACACCACACACACCACACACCACACACACACATGGCCTACGTATACATGCAAAAGCTTTGTTAATAAATTTATTGATGGTATTATTGTCGACTAAATGATGCATTCTGAAAAGGTAAATGTGGCTATAGCTGGGAGGCGGGTATCTATAGGGAATGCTAAATGTCTCGCTTACAGAGATGGCCTTGGTGGCAACTGAGGCATTTAAAAGGCTCAGCGGCGGTTCATCAAAGGTTGTTGCCCTCCACCCGTAGAGCAATGAAGCCCCACCCCTTAGGTATACGACCAACAACGGGGCTAATTGATTTTCGAATGTGGGAAAGCGTCAAAGAGATGCGATTCCGTTGCGTATGGAAGAAGAAGAAGAAGAAGAAGAAGAGGAAGTTACATGTATTCCAAATAGTAAGAATCGCACAAGCGTGTCACACTGAAGCGATGCGATATATGGTTCTATTTAAGGCATAATTGCACATAATAGAAGACACAGGTACAAAGCAACGAAGTAGCATGCCACCGATAATAACACCTCAATTGACTATATAACCCCCCATGCTATTCCTTTACATTAGGGGTCTTCGGGAATACCCTACCCGCGGGTTTCCCTTATTCCCGCTGGTACGGGTATGAAACGGGTACGTATTTTACGGGTCGGATCGGATCGGGTATACGGGTAGACTAAACACGGGTACGAGTAGGCCTATACCCGGTTTTACCAGTGTCAACGTCACGTTTTAGGGTTATCGTTAAATACATAGGCGAATCTTGCATCATCAAAGACGTCATTACTATTATAGACAAACTGGCACATTCTAAATGCAAGTACTATAATCTGCATGTAATGCTTCTCTTTCTCTTTGTAGGTCTACGTATGTTAATCGCTGTTTTCTCATTCTTCGTCTTCCTCCTTTACCTGCTACTCCTCCTGCTGATCCCCTCTAGCTTTTCTCCTCTTGCTCCTGATTTCTGCTCCAGCTGCTGCTCCTCCTACAGCTATTTCTCTCCCTCTAACACTTCCTTTTCTTCCTACTCCATTGCGTCCTCATCTTCATTCTCCTCTTCATCTTCATCTTCCAGCTTTTCGTTCTGCTTCTGCCTGTGTGCTGTTTCTCCTCTTCCTTTCTCCTCCTTCTTATCTGAATCCTTATCTTTCTCTTCTACCTCTCCTCCTCTTATACCTCTTCTTTCTTTTCTTCCTCCTCCTCTTCCTTCTCTTCTTACTCCTCTTTCCCCCTCCTGCCTCTGATTTTCTCTTCTTCCTTCTGATTCTCTTTCTGCTCCTGTCCCTTCTGCCACCTCTCCTCCTCTCCTCTCCTCCACTTCCCCCTCCTTCAGCTTCCGTCCTCCTCCTTTTGTTCTTCTTCCTCTCCTTTCTCTTTAGCCACTTAGTCCTTCTTCTCCTGCTTTCGCCACCATCGCCTCCCCAAGGCTGCTGTCACTGCTGCTGCTGTCACTGCTGCTGCTGTTGTTAGTGCTGCCGCTACTGCGACAATAGCATAGCGCTTAATAAGTTGTGATCCTATTAGCCTGGCAGGCAGCAAAACTATGAGAGAGCATGCTAATGACGTCACGGGCACGGGGATACCCGCGGGTACGGGTCGGGTCGGAATTTTGAGTACGGGTCGGATACGGGTACGGGTAAGCGTCCTGTGCTACGGGTACGGGTCGGGTAACAATAACACTCTATCCGCAGACCTCTACTTCACAGTCAAGTCCTTACTGGCCATTACTTCATTAAGAGGGTATATATATATAATCATATATATTATATATGCATGCATGTATGTATGTGTTAAATGCAATATTAAGTGGAAAAGAGTTGCCACACGCCGATTTATGACTGATATAGTGGAGGCATGGCTACCAGTGTTAGGTTCAGTACAATTATCACCTGGAAATATACGCCCTTGAGATAAACTTCATCGCCTTTAATTGGCATTCAATTGTCTTACCTGGGCTTCATATGAACATACTTCGTCACTTCTAAGTGACTGGTGTTGTCCTGAAATACCTTAAATACGTCTTCAAGGCATCAAAGACTTATTCAATCAATGATCACAATCAACTTCATCCATGCGACGTCTATTATTCCGCCAATATCCCCAATTAAAGGCGTGAAAACGAACGATCGTGTATATAGACTTTCGTAAATAGGTCTAGATATCGGTGTGTATGTGAGTGTGTGTACATGTATGTGTAAGTGTGTGTAGGTGTGCGTTATATACTCTAATAAATTAGGCATTAAAGTCAGAATGCAAGATTAAGTAAGACGGTAAGCCTAAGTATCTATACTTCAATACTCCACATGCATGCAAACGCACAATGAGACGTAGGCCTATACATGTACAACAAGAGCTATTTACGACACATGGAAATGGAAAATATGAAATAATTGAGTTGATAATTGAAATTAACGAAAATATGCTAGCATTGGGCCTAGGGTTAGCAAAACCCTTCGCGAACTCATGCGCTGCGTATGATTAACAAGGTCCCTGCACATAACGTGCAGATAAAGGGATGTTGCATAAATGTTCCCTATAATTTTTTGGATATATTGTACGCAATAAATTATTTGTGTGCAACATTTTATAAATGGTTCAATCTTTTGGGCGCGGGTCCAAGCTGAATGCGGAGAAATAGGTCTAGATGATTTGGTGATATACATGTATTTTCTGATAACCTAAGAAAAGTCCCTCCTTGTCTACAGATAAATAATAGGACGTATCAGCCAAGGAACCATAATTATTACGCATGCATGTTACATATGCATGCATGTTACATATGCATGCATTTACGTGTGTGCGTGCGTGATGTATCTATGTGAGATATATGTGTTTGTGTGTGTGTCCGTGCATAAGCTAGATGCTTATGTATATGGCTATTTATATAGTGACTTTCAAGAACAATTGCTATAACAACCATTCCTGATCATACACTAATACCGGTTTGTTTCATGCTGCATTCTTCTAATAGCGTGAACTTGTGTGCCGTGTATACAGGCGAATGTTCCCATCGCTGAGAGCGTCTGTGTCTGGGTTGGAGCCGAGGGCCAAGTACATCCTTCTGATGGACGTCGTTCCAGTGGACGATTATCGCTATAAATACCACAACTCGGAGTGGGTGGCCACGGGGAAAGGTGAGCCTCATGTGCTCGGAAGACTCTACGTCCACCCCGATTCACCCTCCTCTGGAGCCCATTGGATGAAGCAAACCATATCCTTCCACAAGATGAAGCTCACTAACAACAACATGGACCAAAACGGACACGTAAGCATCGATAGGTCCACCCAGTCATAGGGGTTTCTGCTCAAATGTAGGCCTATACTGTCCCTCTATTTAAAGCAATAACTCGCAAATGCATGCTTGTCGACAAGATACCATCCTCTCTTGCATCTTTTTCTGAATACCTTGGTCCACCTCAACTTAGTTCTTTTGCTGTCCATCCTGTTGCTCCTGACGAGTTACTCACGCTCGCCCGGTCTTTGAAAAATACACACTCTTCTGGACATGACGACATCAATCCTAGTTTAGTTACTCCTTTACTGAACCTGATCGCTAATCCATTGACTGATATTATAAATTGCTCTCTGACTACTGGCGCTGTTCCTTCTCTCTTGAAAATAGCCAAAGTCATACCTATACATAAACAAGGCCCAAGTGAACTCATTACTAATTATAGGCCCATTTCAATCTTGCCTTTCTTTTCTAAGTTATTGAAAAATGTCATGTATTCACGCCTTTCTGACTTTATTAGTAAAAATAACTTTCTTTGTCCACTTCAACACGGTTTCCAACCTGGCCATTCCACGATGATGTCCCTACTAAACCTACAGGAAAACATATCTACTGCCATTGACCGTAATGAATACTATATCAGTGTTTTTATTGACATTTCTAAAGCTTTCGATACTGTAAGCCATGATTTATTAGTATCAAAATTGGCTAACTTGGGTGTTCGAGGGGTGGCCTTAGCTTGGTTCCAAAGCTACCTAGCTGATAGACACCAATATGTATACTGTAACGGTTCTATATCTAGCACTAAGTTAATTAGATATGGTGTACCTCAAGGTTTCATCCTAGGTCCCCTTCTTTTTTTGATCTTTATCAACGACTTGCCTAATGCCTCGAGTCTCCCTCATTTTTTATTATTTGCAGACGATACCAACATATTTGCATCACACGCATCTTATGATAAGCTAATTGCATTAATGAACCGCTTACTCATGTCAACGAATGGTTTACTGTAAATAAACTGTCGCTCAACGTCACTAAGACCAATTATATCCTCTTTACCTCTCATCGTAAGCATCTTCCTGCCAATGTAGGTGTTCTGAGTATAAATAATATCCCCATTCCCAAAGTCATCTCAGTAAAATTCCGGGGGGTCTATGTAGATCAATATCTTACTTGGAACAGCCACATTGAAATGTTAGCATCAAAAGTAGCCAAAAATATAGGAATAATATCTAGAATTGCCTACCTCTTACCAACTCGTATACGCCTTAGTCTATACTATTCCATGGTCCATCCTTACTTAACCTATTGTAATCTTGTATGGGCTTCAAACTACCATGCAAGACTAAAATGGTTAATCTCTCTTCAAAATAGAGCTCTTAAAGTTATTGTTAGAAACTCTCATCTTGTCTCATCCGAATATCTCTATAGCCTAACTCATATACTGGGAATTGAGCAAATCAATCTATTGCAGACCAGCGAATTCATGTATAAACACTTTCATAACCAGCTGCCTTCTGTCTTTGATAATTATTTTGTGCCCGTAGCCCAAGTGAACCCATACAAACTACGCTCGTCTACAAATTATAGGCCCATTAAAACGCGTACTAACACCCGAAAATTTTCGATTCGATGCTCTGGTCCTAATGCATGGAATAGAGTTCCTTCCGGCAGAACTGCGCTGTCTTCCCAACGTCTTTTGTTTAAACGTAAACTGCGTGTTTACATAAATAACTTAGCACACAGCAATTTTCAAGTGTGATACTGAACAACTATGTTTGTAAATAATGATTGATGAATGCTATTTCGTTTACTTATATCTTGTATGAATCTTTTAGTTAACTAGTTAAGTCTCTTTTCTTAACAAACTTACAGCAACTGAGTGAATTATTATACCGACATCAATCACTTACGTAATGGGTGACCCTGTTAGTGGGACCACGGTCCCTTTAGGGTTTGTCTTCATCCCTATTTATGGCTGGCATTCGTTTGTTTGTATATATAATTGCTGTACATAATGTTCTTACTTTTCTGATGAATTGTCAGTGAACAACAAAAATACGTGGTTATGGTTACAGTTATGGTAAGGATAATCTGCCAACTTTCTAACGGAATAATGAAAGAATAAGCGTTGTTGAAATGTCATAGCCTCTGTCATAATTATGATTATATATATACAGGTTGTGCTGAATTCGATGCACAAGTACCAGCCTCGGCTGCACGTCGTTCAGGCGAGCGACATCTTCTCGATGCGATGGAACAGTTTCAGCAGTTTCGGTTTCCCAGAAACCGGTTTCGTGGCAGTGACTGCTTATCAGAACGAACAGATAACACAGCTGAAGATAGACAACAACCCATTCGCAAAGGGATTCAGAGAAACACCAAACACAACCAACAGGTGATCAGTCTCTCTCTATACCTTCATGCACTCATTCATTTCTGCAGAAGCCATATAATACGCGAACGGTCTAGACTCTAGTGGGAAGGGGTGTAACAAGCGGGGGCAGAGGTCCCTAGTTTCAAATCCACCCAGTTTTGAAACCCCCTCCAGTTTTAGTGCTCAGTGCCCCATCGGTTTTTTTATGTTTCTCCAATGGCTTTTTAAGATGACTTTTGTTAAGATAATTTGTGCCCCCCACGTTTCAAATTTCTGGGGCGAGAAAAAGAGGCAAAAAATATTTTTTGCGCTTCGCCAAATATTTTTTAAATGATGCGCCCCCACTTTTCAAAACCTTGTTACACCTCTGTCAGTGGGTATTGTGTCAAGGATTCGGATTTCAAGCAGAGCAGAGAAGTGCATCAAGATTTCTGCTTCGCCTGCGTGCTAGGGCGAAGGCTATAAAACGTAAGACTGATAGTATGCTGTCGGTGGTAGAGAAGGCGGTGAAGTATAGAGGATTGGTCAACCTGCATCATAAGCTGAGGACAAAAAAATCGAAGTCGTTAACTTTGTGCACGTATCTATAGGTTCCGGGTTAACTTAAAGGCATACTCTTTTATTTTTCTTTCTGCACCCAGATTATATACGCTGCTTGAGTATTAGAAAATATGTAGTTAAATAGTCTTCTTATATTTCCAGAGATGATTCGATTTTGAATTCCAAACGAAAGATGACAACAACATGTATATATGAAGAAGAGAAAACCAACAAAAGTAAGGTTTTATTTTGTCTTTATTTTATCTTTTGTCGTTTATACGGCGCTAGTTTTCTCAGATCACATCATTTTAAGTCTACAATAATATAAACTGTAGAATGGAAGAGGAAGATGGAAAGCACAGCACGAATTCCGGGGTGCATTGGCTTCCTATCACAACGGATAGAGGTACTCGCCCCACGGAACAGGATAATTATAATAATAATCTTCATTTCATTAATTACATTCAAACTGACTGAGCCGCTGTTTGAGTATAGGTTGGCCTACAATGCAAACGGGTGGTGACAACTGACAAGTTATTACAGATGTCGACTTTAACACTACTGTGGCTATGCAAGGCGCCCATCACGTCATACTTCTAACTTATCCAACGTCGCCTTCTAGTGAATGGAAGGACAAGTCAACCCTACGAGGTAATGGGCATCGCTTCCGCTCTCAGAACTTCTTTATCCGTCTTACTGTCTGCTTGTCTGACTCTCCGTATCTTGACCCTACCTATTTCGTTCTGATTAAGCGCCTGTGAATAAACTGGTTCCCGCGACTTCACTTTCTGGCCGCTATAGTAATATCGAGCTTACTGTTACGATTGC
The DNA here is from genome assembly GCA_959347315.1 of Bimastos eiseni. NCBI lineage: Eukaryota > Metazoa > Annelida > Clitellata > Crassiclitellata > Lumbricidae > Bimastos > Bimastos eiseni. Next base: position 17,731,710 of record OY365812.1, read on the forward strand.
GATCGATCTCGCTTCGTATACTGCTTTTCATACCAATATGATATCCATTCCTCTGCTACTCCATCCTCCCCATGGAAGCGACCTTGACTTGGAAGCATCAGCTTGCATGTGTCAGTTCTAATGATTAAAACGAAACTGTCGGCTGATATGAAGATGATGCTAAAGCCGCTGTATACAGTGTATACGTTGCTGCTGCTGTGCAGTGCCTTATAGCATTAGTTATAAAATAATGAATTATTTGTAAGATAAATAAAAATAAATTTGTTATGGCAGCTGCAAGATGGAGCTTATTTGAATTGACAGGTCACACGAAAGAATCGAAACTGGTGAGAAAGGCGCAGGAAGCCAAAGCAGGGCTGTCAAATAACGTCCTCAGTCAAGCACAATTGTCTTCGTCGTTGCCATCGTCATCACTTGACAGTCATCAGCGCCAAATGGCGACTAAGGCTGCTTCAAACCGTTTGCGGTGTGTCAGCCGATCTCCGTCTTTGCCCTTGGAACTTTTATCATCCGCAAGGAATTCCTTGACGACTGGACCAGTCGATATAGAAGATCGGACGTCATCTCATATCAAAAGGAATCTGGATACACATGACCTGATTTCCGGTGACCCAGGTCAAAGGTCGACAAGAGGTCATCGTACGGGATTGACCGAGGGGCCTCCGTCTCAATGTCAGTATACCACCATCGACACAGGCTGTCGCCTGTCGCCCTCACCCAGTCAGACCTACCAGTATCCACACTCTGTCGCCACCATAACGATGGACAGCGACTCGCGTTACTATGGTAACCGGTCCTACGGCAGCACGCTGTCTCTAGTTAAACAGGATGCAGACAGTAAATGCGACCTGACGTCGACCAGTGGTTACCATGGCTACACAGGAGTGCCAGAGCCAATCGGATGCTCTGGATACGGAGACAAGCCCTCCTCAGACTTTGTCAGCCGAGGACTTGCTGGCTACCACGCGCCTATACCTGGTTACCATGGCTCCGTACCTGGTTACCATAGCTACATTCCAGGTTACCAAGGACCACATTCCTTCATGAACATTGGCCTTTCCACGCATTTTTCAAGCGGTTTCTAAATGATTCCGTGAAAAACTATCATTCTTAAGAACGGTTTCACAGATAGGTTCAACGGAACGGTTCCACTCATCGTTGTTGTATTGACCGAAAGGGAATCGGCTGCACTTTGATTAGCATGCAGCGCCTCCTCTGTTAATGATTGTTATGGATACATATACAGCCTATAGTCAAGCATATAGGGCCTACGTCTAAGTTATGACTGCAACTGTTGAACGATAACTTTAGGCCTATTATAGTATACGGCCATTTGTATAAATTATTGAGTGCGGCCGATGTCCTAGGGAATGCAAACATCCGGCCAACAGAACGACAGAATACCTTTAATGAACACAACTGATCATACAATTTCTTCATATAATCCAGTCTTGTCTTTTGAAGCTGTGTCTATGCATTGTGCGTATCCTTGCATAGTGATTGGGATTCATATAATCAGTTTCAGTATCTCTCTTCGTCTCTCTCTTTGTCTCTGTCTGTATGTCTACCTGTCTGACTCTCACTCACTCACTCTATATATATACATATATATATTATAAATATGTATTTATTTATTTACTAATTTATATAGACACATCAAACTACACCACGTCAAGTCCATATGTTACTTATTAACGTGTGTATGATAGGCCTGTACAGAGCCATGTTTAAGATTTTCTGTCGGCTGATGAGATCTTCCACATGGAAAATCGCTATCAGCATATAAATCACTATATATAGCATACTAGGGAGAGAAATCGTTTACAGACAATTATGCTTATGCAATGATAGCCTATAGTAGACTTCCAAAATCAATTACATGGCTAAATCTATAGTTAAACCCTTTCTCTGCTAGGATGGGCTTGTGAAGATTTACTGTCCAAATATTTTGAATACATGCACAGTCTACATTTTCTTTTATCAGGATGACTGCTTTCCAGGTATAACCGCCGATATGATAGTGGAGAAAAGCCTGGGAAGAACTAACAACTGACTGATATACTCGCCCTTCGAGTTCTGTTAACCACGCTACCCGATGTCTACTGTTAATTAAAATCCAATTAATCTAGAAGGTCATAAAGCAAAGTCACTGTGTATACTTCGGTCTCATCAACAAGCGCCAAGTCTTCGGTTGCGTAACTTATGTAGCCCACCCACACTATGCAATGGTTCGCTGATCTTTACGACTCTCAGACTCTACATGCGTGTATTCGTGTGTGTCTCCATCTGTACGTCTCTCGATGGCTTTACCTGTCTGTCTGTGTCTCTATCTCTCTAACTGGTCTGTCACTCATACACGCACTCCGCTCATTAATTTTGTTCGGCTGCTTTATAAATATCTTTTGCTATTCCTTTCTTTCTTCCAATCCCTTCCTTTATGTTTGTAC
>OY365812.1:17734356-17805544 GCA_959347315.1 Bimastos eiseni
ATGCGTCTGTTGCCGACCACCTGTTAATGGGCGCTGATTGCAGATGCAACCGAGCAAGGGTCATTCGCAAGGTGTTGCTCAGCGGATGGCCAGAGATAGACAAGTCGCGCCGCTGAAAGGCAGTACTGAGGAAGAGTAGTTGGTGTGTACGTATACATAGGAACCAATAGCAATGTACTGCAGGTTGGTTAAGGTATAGAGGAGATGGGGTTTGGGGATAGTGCAATTATTAAACGGACGATTTCTCAAGCGCCGTAAAGCAGCCATGACGCTACAAGGGCTTAATAAGACATAATAAGTTAGTTACGGTCTTTACAGTTGGTTTGCTAAGGCAAGGTAGAATTGTTATGATAAATACACAGTATAGGTATGGTAGCGCTTCGCAGGATAGACGTCAGGTACAGTAGGCATGGTAGGATAAGCATGTAGAGTTTGGTATAGGACAAGGCAGAGCGGGGCAGTTTGGGGTAGGACATCGTAAGGCATGGTAACCTACGATATGGTGGCGAGTGTAAGGTAGAGCAGCACAGGATTGAGCTGGGTAAAGTAAAACCACGTTCACTATTATCGGAGCTATAAAATCACGAGAAAAAACTATTGAGAGAAAAATAGAGATCACTTGAATGAAAAAAGCATCCATATGCATAACATATGATGCACGGAGAAGGACATACAGATGCAATGACGACATATAGAGGGTGGACACTTAGTCAAGCGAGCAGACAGACGAAAGGACAGACAGACACTGCTAAGCCCTAAATCGGAGGTGTTACAGATCGCCTGAAGCAAATGATGTTGATGGCTTTAATAATGGCGCGTTTAACATGTGTCTGTTGCGATCGGAATCAGGCAATGATTGACATTCGATGCAATAAAACGCTCCAGCCTCACTTTGACCCATCAACACCACGTAACGACGATAATTATAACCTTATCAAACATATATGTTTCATAAATATCTATAGGCCAAAACAGGCCCTATCAGAGGGGGCCCGAGTCTCTGCTTCAACAGAGGCCTCGAAATTATGGGCCTACAAAATTAAAATTTACTAAGTTCTGTAATACTATCGCTTGATACTAAATTTTTAATTTTTACTTCTAATAAGTAACGAGTGTAATGAACAATAATAATTTTTTTAAATAGCTGCATTATTAGATTAATTACATCAATATGCGAGTCAAGAGCATTTCTATACTAACGAACAATTGACGACTCTGTCGTTTCCTAGTGACAGATAATTAAGTAAAAATCGACAACCAGGTTCTCTACAATGACCAAAATAAATGCAGCTCAATAGAGCTTAATTATATCATCTTGAATAATATTAAAACAATATTAAAAATATATCATTGGTTTTTTCTTTATCAAATAGCTGGGCTTCGCAGCCTCGATGATTTTCAACAATTCAAGAATTATTTTTAAAGAAAACAAATAAATTCTGTGGCAGAGGTTTCAAATAATATAGACGCAATGTCGAGCACAGTCGCAGTCTTAAGTCTTGATTGTGACATAACGACAATTGGTTCACCGACAACTGGTTCACTTCTAGGCAGAAGCCGGATGTGATGAAACGAATTATGTCTAATTAGAAGCTGGAACGATTAAATATAATTCTGTTTAAATGGAAGCTGTATTTATGGAAGCTGTATTAAGCTCAAGTAGAAGCTGGATGTGATGAAAAAAAATCATACAGCTTGTGGTTAAACATTTATTCTCTTCAACATTCCCTCTTCCATTAAGACCGAATTCCTATAATCAATCCAGCTTCTAGGTAAACATTATTTCATAGTGAACCAATTTTCGGTGAACCAATTGTCGTGATACGGTAACATGCTACCTTAAAGCCTAGGCCAAACGTAGAGTAATAAGCCTATTAATTTTGAGAATGTTCCTTTAAGTGAGCATTTAACATAAATCTCAGAAAGTATCCACTTCTGTTATAGATTATTGTAATCGTAATCGTAAGCTCAATATTCATACGGTCAGTGCCATAATTTATAATTTAAAGTAACAACTTAGGTTACTGCAATTTCAATAAAAATCAATCATCTAAACTTATTGCCTCACTTTCGTAACCTACCATTATAAGGTTTACAATACCGGTTGCCTTCATTAGATGACATTTATAATTTGTTTACATTTCTATGGGAGTTTAAGAATTTGACTTAGTGTTTCCTAATATCACTGTTGCACTACATATAGGACTATGCCTATTTTCATCAGTTCTCCAACATCAGTGGCTTCTGGTGAAAGAACTTTCGATGTATTGCAACAAATAAAAAATTACCGTCGTTCAACAATTGAACAAGAGCAGTTGAGTGGACTGAACAATGCTTACGCCCTACTTATTACAAACTGTGATATGCCTATCGCTTGAAAAGTAGATTTCTCGAAAAATAATTGAACATTTGTTAAATAATACTGAATAAATCAAATTTTATCTTAGATTTATACCGTTTTGATATATTTATTGATGGATAATTTGGTATTTGAATAAGACAAAGAGTTAGGGACTGCATGAGGGGCCTAATTATTATAAATGGCCCGGGCCTCCTCGAACCTCTGAAAGGCCTGGGCCAAGATGATAATCAGTTAAAGACAGGCAGTTTAATTCAGCTTGGGTAGACCTATACCTCATTCGTGCAATTTGTATTATTTTCAACCAACCGCTGTGTACCGAATTTTCTCACATAAGGGTGAACCGACCAGCAATGACCCGACCAGCGACCAGCAGTCTGTCCCTTTAAGGGTTTTCTTCTCCCTTGCTTTCCCTGTTATTGGGAAATGTGTTTCTTTATTTTTATGTTGTGTTTATGGAAACAATAAAGCTTATGGTTATTCAGCTATATTCAGTTATTCAGTTATATTCCACCTGCTTAACTAAACTTTTTTTGGTCGATTGTTGTTTGGAAATCATAATAACAGTGTCCTCAATACTTGTTCATACATAGGCCTAGGCCTACACATATGCAAATATTATCCGTTCAACGTAACAATCACTCAATTTCGTTTATGCTTGGTATCAAAATTTTAAATAACATAGCTTAGACAAGCTCCATTCGTCGTCTATTAAATGCTACAAAATGAGTTGTCGGCTGGGGCCCATGCAGGCCATGCGAGAGAACCCACGATGTGCCCCATTGTGGCAAGATAACTTTGCATTCATCTGTTGTGTTGGATGTGATCTTTGCTGATAGTGAGCAAACATTCTTAGGCCTACAGTAAAAATAAAGTTTGAAAGCCGCTGATTTAAACCTTTTGGGTGAAAGTGGGAAAACAGCTCCTCAATAGCATCAGCTTTTGGATTCTGGCCATTACATCTTAATCTCGGTAGGACATCCTTGACATCCACGGAAGATTTGTTCTCTTCCACAAGAAACTCTTTCCAAATGCAGCGTTGTTATTAAATAATTTTACACATTATTAGCGAATAGTTTTACACGGGAGTGCATTCTTTAAGTTTAACGACACTGTGTCATAAAAAGTCATTAGCGTCGCCCAGCCCTCCTAATTTGTTCAGGCTTTGGACTGACGCAATTGCTCGATGATGCGTACGAGAAAGAAAACATTTACCGATAAAGATGTAATAAACTTAGTGGCCGTTGGTGCTTAAGATACAATAAAAATAGCCTCGATAACCGTTAACCTCCTTCCGCCTCTATGCCTACCAGGATTGATATAATATACAGGGACGTTTGATGAATAAGATTTTGGAAATATAGGCTAAATGTAAGCGGAGTTCATCCACGTCACGGGATAATTTTAGGGTAAAGATGTCTTTGTTAGAGAACGCTGTGCAATCGTTGAGGAGAAGGCGTTGACTTGTGATCACTGAAGAGGGCTGTGGTGGCCAGACCTGCGTCTAGGACGGCGGATATGGTGGGCGGAGGCTGAAACAGATCGAGCAGGGTTAAGAGAGAAATCAGAAACCCTATGTTTGTATATTTTGATGTACGGGGTCAGCCCAGGTCGAACGCGGCTCACAATAGGATGAAAGGAAATGGACCTCAAGCAAATTAACTGGGCTGTCTTGCATTGTAGGGATTCAATGGGCACTCGATGAAAAGAAGTACGGGAAGAAGTTAAGGCCATAGATGGGAATGATCCGTATCGCGTTGCCACGTATACACAGGGCCTGGTGAAACACACCGACAGAGGGCAGATCTTTTATAACCTTAATTTGCAAACATTGTCGCCAGAGGTCTCTATAATATTCAATGACTTAGAATAGGTCTTCTGTCTTCAATAGGCCGATGGGCTACTAAGGAAATGCAGCTTACACTGTTAATCACTTATACAAAACGGATATCGATATAAAGAATCCAGGTGATTATCGTTATAATCTAGCTAGTTGCTAAATGCATGGCGTAGGCGTTAAGAACTTAGGATATGGTCTGGATACCCGCAATAGGGGGAGGCGGGTCAATCTCGTGCAGGGTCATCTATGCTGATAACAATTAAGTCTGGTCTCGTCGGTTTTAGCTCTTCATTTGCTGCATGACGACATTCACGTAAAGTGCTTTTAAACTACAGTTACTTCTCAACCATTTATCCATTTCTCTTAGATCATCACACAGCAGCCAAACAAATAAACCTTTGTCATAGCTTCATCTGCCAACATAAAAATAACCTAAAACGTGTTGTTAGTTTTCCTCTCCCATATTATCCACATAGCGATTGGCACCCTCGTGAGTTCCAATAAAACATGCAACGACTGATATTCAATAATTCACAAAGTTATACTGCAATGCTGATTTGATCACCGGAGCTTAGGCCACATGTAGCTGATAAATAGTGAGTTATTCAGCTGAGCCCATGGGGTCACCATTCAAAACTGATCCCATCTCTTTAAGAACTCATTATAGGCCAACTCTGATTCACGCGATACTCAGCTTCCCAACTCTCGTTCTAAGCGACACCCGCACAGCAACCACTCTGGCCCTTCTGGAAATTGGACCTTTACCTCTCCTGGACTACCCTTTGGACAACCTCTCTAATTCCACGCAGCGCTAGTGAATAAGCCGGTGCCCTGCGCGTGGCTTTCGAGGAGCGCCTTAGAAGTTTACAGATCACGATTACGAGTAAGAGGCTATTCAGTGCGCACTTCGTTTCTCGTTCTTTTGTTCTAGCAACTAATGGCTGTTGCAGTTTAACGACACTGTGGGATAACAATAAAGATTGTTAGGGTCGCCCTCCTCCTGCATTCAGGCTTGGGACAGGCACCGTCAGAGTGCAAGCAAGTTATCTAGCAACTCTATCCACGTTTTAACTTTATTTCGGAAACGATTACATAGATGTTACTTGTTTAACTATCTAACAATGCTATTCAGATATATCTGGTCACGTAAGACTGTCCAGTACGCACGTACGCGAGTCAAGATTTTATGGCATGCAAATTTTGCGTGCTTGATGGCGTAGGCCGTTAGAAACCCAATGAAACCATAATGTAGAGTCTGCCCAAGGGTTGTTAGTTGCACCCTTCCCGCAGCCGAGATCTGATCGCGTTTTTACGAGAACCGTTCCGTTCTGATCTATTCTTCGGCGTCGTTCTTCCTTCCGGACCTCATTAAGAATCATTGCCTTTGATCTCATCGACGCTAATTTCTTTACTACGTCTGCTGGTTAGCATTTCCACCTCGAGCGCTGCATCGACTATTAGGACATCGACATGAATGGTGCCAAACAGTTAGTACTAAACGAGGTTCGAAATGGCTGACTCTTTTGTTCTCTCTTCTCAGTCTCAAAGGGCGTTTAAGAAAACGAAGAGTTTCCGGTCCGTTCGTTCTGCACTTTCGTTCAGGTCTATTCTTAACATTCGTCTACTTCAACCTTCTTTCAAATTATAGATATATATATATTTATATGCTTAGGCCTATATACACAGGCCTATATATAATTACATATGCATATCCCGTCGTAGCTACAGGCGGAGAGTTCGGAGACAAGGGCCTGGGTTTGGGATAGGTATAAAAAATATTGGAGATTCCTCTCCAACCTCAACGCGGAGCTCACCAAAAAAGCAAGAAACAGTCGAAAACACTGCAGATCTTTATCCAAAGCCATATCTTTAAAATCAGTTATTTGTGTTATATTTATGATAAAAAGGCTTAATGAGGAATATAAGCAGCTCCGTTGCCACCTATAATTTTGGGGCACGCACCAAAAAACTATAAACAGAGCGGATAACATTGTTGAAAGTTATATTTCCTCAGTATTTGGGGATATCAGGAGTTCAGTCACCACTTCAAATCGACCGTCCTCTATCCCTCTAAGTCTCCACCTCTGCCCGTAGCCTTACTTCTGGCTTTCTTAACCTGTCTGAATTCGATACTGCGCTTCTAACAGTCAAACAGACAAGCCTTGCGATTTACGACAGTTATTAAACTCATTTGAAGTGACCATGTACATCTGACGACACCCGTAATTATATGGGCAACGTATAAGCTACGGATTAACATTCGAATATTGGTCTTGTAAATGTCTTGTAGGACAGGGATGATGCTTCATGATAACGGTGTATCGATAATCGAAGTGTAGGTATGGTTAATTAATATTTTGCTCTGACCAGTATCACAGCACCTCAGCATCGTTAGCACGGGAATGCGGGCACACAACAAAGGGAATAGTTATGCCAGATAGGCGGAAACGGTCAGAAGTAAATAATTTCCCAGATATTCTTTTTTCGGCGACGGCCGCGACGCCTTGGGTCTATACAAAATCAATTTGTTTGCGTTCGATTAATAAGTTCATAACGAGTGAGCCTGGAAATTGAAACGTCAGTGCGTCACCTAGCGTTCTTCAAGGAACCAACAGTACTCTTAGGTGTCAATAGGTGCTGAAACGATTGCTTCGTAATGATTTCTGGCTGAAAGCGAACCGTGTAATTGGCCTTGTTCATTAAAGATCATCTATTAACCCCAGCAGTTTCTCTTCCTGACCCGCCCAACACGATGAGCATTTATAAGTCAGTCTTCCCACTGTGCGTGACCATCTACTCAGCAGCGATTGCTTGAACAGCTTCCCTCGTAGGAGATTTTCCCTGATTGACCTGGGATGAAAGAGGGGAGTGGCAGTTGACCATACAAAACAATGACCTACAAATCACGCGGTGGCTATCGCTGCGTTGATTGGTCTGTCGGCTGTTCGTCTTTGAAGTCGAACGGTCGGTGTCACCATTAGCCGGTGTTGCGTCGGTCCTTCAAAGCGTCGGTGGCCAGGCACCAGATGAAGACGATGACCAGCTCTTGACGGATACCGTTCGGTCGGTTTTGCCTCCGGGTTCGAACCAGGGCCATTCCCAGTCGAATTCTATTTGTAGTTCATTGAAGCCCAGTAACCCTAGACATCCTCCCTCTTGTGCGTAACTCGTTTGCGCCGCTGGACAGATATTGACGCCCGTTTGGATGGATCTTCTAATTGAATAAGATCCTCGACAGATGGCGCCCGATGGACGCTGGCAACCACTGAACCACTGACCAGACTGGACGGAAGTGGTCAGTTTCAACGCCGTCGATTTAATTGTTCTTCGATATAGTGCCCAAACCCTGTAATTAAATGTAGGCCTACTGACAATTGCTATGCTACATTTACGTTAGGTATAAAAAAGGCTTCTGTTAAAGACGCGATGGACCTTACGTATTCATTTTTGTTAAGCGCCTGTGAAAATGCTGGTTCACGCGACTTCGTTTTTATGGGCGGCGAGCGCTGTCAGAGATGTCCACAAGGTCGGATCGACTCACGAGTCGGGTCGGGTGACGAATATCTGTAAATTCGACGGGTCGGTTCCAGATCCTAGTGGGTCGGATTGGGTCCGGTCAGAAATCCTGACCAGGTGACCCACGTCGACCCACCATTTTTTCGCAGAGCTTAATTTTCATCTCTATGCTAATCATGCTGATCAGTAGCATTTTACATCTTCGAATTTTTGCATGCGTTCATTGACAAGAGAAGCTGAGGGTACATGATTGAGGAAAACACGACAGATCCCATAGTCGATTGAATAGCAGACAAAGGCGATTAACTTCTAAGACAAAATAAATAATCGGGCACTGAAAGGTTAAACCACTTGGTAGTATTACAGTTAAGTATGCAGGCTATTATTCTGAAAGCGATAGACGGACAGCAAATTCATACGAGACAATATATACTGGTACACAAATACAAATAATGTGTCTTTGTCCGGCGATGCATTTGCACAGTTGTAGAGTATTCACTCGAAACCTTCACCGTTGGCTTGGGGAACACCTGACACACGCAGTCGAGGGGTTCGTGAAACCGCGTCCACCATTTCTTCCTGGTCTCCAGGGCCAAAAACCTGTCTCAGGACCCCCAGGAAAGTTTCCCTTTCAGTCGCCAGGATCGTCTCGCCGAAACACCTGCGTATCTCTCTGCCACACCTTTTGTTCGGGAGAGATACGTTCCTCCGTCTTCCTCCTCTCCAGGACCAAAAACCTGTCTGAACCCGGGCGAACGTCGGGTGCCCCAGCTAGAGTTGGTGGGAAAGCAGAGGGTTCGGACTATCAGAGGAAGAAGAGGGGATAGTATGATGAAGAGGGTTAGGAAAGGGAACGCAGGATTTTTGAGGAGGAAGTCATAGGGAACGATTATGGAGTAGGGGAAAGGAGAAGCGCGACGATGTGTGCATGATGAAGTGGAGAAGAGGGTGAGGAGTGCGAAAAGGCGGATGGGGCAGGAGTAGGAGGCGGTTAGGATAGGATGAGAAGTAGGAGGAAGGGGGAAAATTGGGAAGAGGTGAGTGAGAACTAAGGAGAGTGAATAGAAATAAGAGAAGGCAGAGAAAGAGAGGAGGAAACAGAGATGAGGAGGAGGGATTAGATTGAGGAAAGGTGAATGAAACGTAAAGAAGCGGTGGGAAGAGATGATGCCAGGAATCAGAAAAAGAAGGGAGGAAGGTGAGTAAGGATGAACGCTAAGAAATAGGAAGATGAGGAAAAGTTGAAGATACACGTATATCTAGATTCTGTGTGTGTCTGTATGTTTATACATTTGCACACTTTTACACCTAATCAATCGAAACCGTCACCGTTTGCTCGGGGAACACCTGGAACACCCAGTAGAGGGGTTGGTGAACCCGCGGCCGCCGTTTATCTGCTCTGCAGGGCCAAAACCTGTCTCAACCCGAGCAACGCCGTGTACCCCAGCAAGTATATACATAGAGAGAAAAAGAGAGAGCTTGAGACATAGAGACAGAACGATAGCAACAGAGACAGTGCACAACATATATACGTTGTTGTCATTTCAGTAGCCATAATTCATTACCTCCATCCACCTAATTTGGCATTGTTGGCTAAAACATGATACTTTCAACACCTCTCGCCCGTTTGAATTGACGCCAAATCTCTTAGGGACTTAGATTAAAATATCTTAAATAAGCCGACATGTGGATGTGACCGCGGTACACGTTGAACCCGGTGTTAATCAGTTACCACCAGCGTTCTTGAATATGACGAAGGAATTAGAGCGAAGACTTAGGGCAACGTTGTATTTGTTTCTTCAAAGTGTCGTCTGGAATAATCTCTCATTGATTTATGAGATAAAACCGAAAGGTCAACGGATAGATCACAAGCGTGTAAAATACAATACAGTACAATACAACTAGGCATTACTAACGCGCTTTGACAAGACAAGTCTTGCACAAAAGCGCGCTGCGCTGCATTCTTACTCGTAGATTTGGGAAAATAGGCAAGTCTTCAGTTTTGTCTTGAAAAGTGCAACGGTTGTGGCTTGATGGACTGCAATTGGGAGACTATTCCATACGACTGAGAATGCACGGTTCCCAAACTTCTTGTTAGTGTGAGGTATCGTCTTCCCGCGTAGATGAACGGAGTCCTCTTGAGGTAGAGGTAGAGCAAGATGCGGCCTTGGACGTCATGTACGAGGTGGACGTTCCGTTATGAATGTGGTACATGAGAAGGGAAATTTTGAAAGCAATGCGGGCTTGGATGGGAGCCAGTGCAGCTGTTGTAGGGATGGTGTGATGTGGTAGCGAGGAGCAAGACCTTTTATTAGGCGGGCAGCAGGGTGTAGGACTGATGATAGGGGCTGTAGTGTTGACGCAGAAAGCCCAGAGGATGGAGTTGCAATAGCCCAGGCGAGAAATGACGAGAGCCCGGACGAAAATGCGGAGGCAGTTTTCGTTCATGCAGCGTTTCACTTATCGAATCCGACGGAGGTGGAAGAAGTATGATATACCGGTGGTGGATATGTGGTGGCTAGGGATGCAGCGCTGGGGCATGGGATAGGCCTATTCAGTACCTAGTAATATCTGGAATGAATTCTTATATGGAGAAAGTAAGTTTAAGCTGAAATAAATGGAAGAAACGAAGGGTATCTACTCTGATACGTTTCATAATTATGAGCTTAAAATATCAATATTTTCATTCTGTATTATAGCGATCACACTGTTTAGCGTTTTTTATGACATAAGAATTCGACGAAAAAATATTAGTATAATTCGCACAAAGGCGGGCCGCGTCGGATTTGGTCAGGTCATTCGCTTAATGGATCGGGTCAGATACTTGGCTTCAGTAATAGGGTAGGATCAGGTCCATTCAGGATTGGTCGGGTCATGAAAATTGGTTCCGTCGACAGCTGTGGGTGCTGTAGAAATGTTGATGTTATGACCACGCTTACACTGCTTTGCAGAAAGGCTACAAGCATTATCCAGCAGAGTCGTCCTTCTGTGTTTCAGATTCAACCTGACCATAATCACCAGTTACACTGATTCCAACTGAGCATCTGGGATTAACACTTTAATGATGAGCTATATTGGTTTCCCAGTCATGTTTAGTAGGCCTACATATGTAAGTCGTCAAAGGGTAAAGCTGAATATTATTTCACGAAATAGCTTACTGCGAAACTGAAGAAATGCCAACTACGACCAACTTTAAGTTTGGTCTACATTATTAATCTATTAAGGGCACATCCATATATTACGTATGCAACAAAAATCGGATTTTCGGACTACCTCCCTCTGTTGCACCGTGTACATTCTTTGGACCCCTCTCCATGCGTACGTACATCTAAGCTCTACCCCATTGCAAAGGTTAAATATCTGATTTTACCACTGGCTATTTAGTTTTGCTAAGCATCATACTTAACAGCTTAAATTTGTTGACTGTTATGATGAAATAAAATACCAAAAACACTTGCATTTTTAACAGTTTTAATGCTACACAAATTTGATTAAGCAGGGATATAGGCCATGATTGGGTTTACAGTTCTGATTTTAATGTTCCATACTGTGGACGTCATGAATAGAGTTATATTTGCGTACGTACATATTATTCGGGACCCTTCACCGCCGCCCTCCCCCCACTCTACGCACCCGTAACTCAGAAATCGTAACTCAGAATCTAATACAATTATTATTATCAAACACAGTCATGACTACTATGACAAGCCGTAATAGCGAAATGAGCAATGAAAACAATTTGCGACTGTTTGATAAGAAGTTATAGCACAGAGTAGAGATGTAAGTCATTGAGGTCACTATCTTCAGATTCATCGAATCCAAAGAGATTCCAGTTGGCTTCTACCAAACGATCCTTGATCTCCTCCTTTCGTAGCCACTGGGAAACATCCAATCCAGTCTGGAAATATCAAAGGGAGAGAGGTTGGTCACTGGCCATCTGGAGGTACTGCATTGGACTTATTTGTACAGAATGTCTACACAAAACCAATAGGCTTAATGCTAGAGCATTAAAGTTGTGATTCTCACTTGAGATGGTCACCGTGCGAAGACCTTGAGCAAACCCTCCACATATAATTGCTTGGGGTTTCATTCTCTGCCTTTAGGCAGATTCGAACTTCCAATGTCGCTAACAGTTTTGTCTCCTCCTTTAGCTTGCTGTAATTATCTTTCATCATCCAGTCGAGGAGCATCACTTGTGGTCTTCCTATTGTTCTTTTTTCTTCTAATCTTCCCTCCATTATTGTTCTCAGTAGCGAATCACCTCTCAATATGTTTTCCATCCATTTCTTCTGTCGTCTTCTGATTGTTTCCATCATCGACTGATGCTTGACAATGCCATAATCTTGATACAGTATAGAGACTAACTAATGACAAACAAAGTCTTATCAATTCTGTGTTAATTTTTAGTCTCACCTCAAGAGGTTTAAGTGACTCATCGATAGAAGGCGACATGACAATCAACATACCACGGCGGGTAAGAATCGATCGAAGGAACAGCCAAATTCTGGGGAAAAAACACAGACATCACAACAGTAAGAAATAAAATATTACAGGTAACCATGACAAAATAATAAGAAGTAAAATATAAAAGGTAACCATGACAACTGGATGGAAATAAAAGATCAAGACCAAGGGAAGGGACAGATGACATTGAAGAATGGGGTGGAACAAGTCTCGAAAGTGGTGAGAAAGGTATCAGACACCCACAGGCGATGAGCCCATGGTTGTTAAATGATTGAACAACGACAGTCGAAACGTAAAAACAACATGCACCTACAACTTCTATAACAACAAAAGATGTAACAACAATCACACATAATGACAGACATCAGAGCCACATACAACACTGCCATTTGTATAAACAGTATAGAAAATCACAAATGCACGCAACAAACTCATATGTAAAAAATCTTTAACTACATAATAATATGAGATGGAAAGGTGTCATAATGGAAAGGCGTCATAATGGAAAGGTGTCATAATGGAAAGGTGTCATAATGGAAAGGTGTCAAGGCATTTCTAAGAATGGGTCACTGATACTATATTACAGGAAGTGGTGAGCGAGGATGCCAAAGTTGCTTGAGCAAAATATGGATCAAGTGAAGACTTGGTAGTGACTGAGGTGTCAACACAGCAATTTTGTGAATTCACTTCCCACACAGCGAAGATTGACAAATTCCAACTTTTATGCTCTAATTGTAGTGAATCTCAAAAGTTATAAACGCCACTCTAAATTTAAGCGCAGGGCACCAGATTTCACAAATGCTGGTTCAGGTCAGAAGGGTTGTCAAGAGAATATCCAACTCTGAGCAACAAACACTTCATGGTCTGATGTTATAGACAAAAAGACAACATTTTCTATTCTATGACCACAACTGAACAACCAATTTAGTGAGCTCTCATGAAGCTTAAACTAATCACATAATGGCTCAGAAAATGCCTAGTAACCACTCAATCTCTAAACATATCGAATACACTTCAACCGCTCAATTACAATGCTCCACACTCACCGCTTCTGCTCACTTGCTGGAAGAAAATATTCGAAGACGTTATTCAGAACTATGACGTCAGCTGAAAAAAAGACAGTTTGTAGTGTTAGAAAATATCTTAATTACAGCCTCTAAAAAATATCTAACAGCAAATATTAGCAGACAATTTCACATCCTTTGTAAAATAGGGGCTGCAATCACTGTTCTCCTTACCTTCCTATATCCCAATTTGGGGAGGGGGTTTAGGAAAATTATAACAATTCTCCGATAAAAAAATTCTCATCCAAATCATAGTTAATCAGTTGATTGTTTACTTGTATGTAAATAACTTGCTCCTCTCTCATCAATCTGGGTATTGTAAGAACCATTCAACGGTGACTCTTACTTTGCCTCTTATCTTATTTCAATTACTGACCTACTCAGATACCAAAAATTTAGAAAAGGTTTTTATGACACAGAAAATATGTAAAGGCAAACAAATTGAATATCTGTCAGGATATATAAATCACATTCAGTGTGATATACTCATTGGTCAGTTACAAACTAACTCATTTTGAAGAATACTCAATTTTTAATACAACTCATTATGAGAAAATAAAAAAATCACTTAATTAAAACTAGCTCTGTAATTTATTTATGTTTCAAAACATATTTTGAAATATCTTTCAACTCTGGCATAGATTTAAACTCCAGCAATGGGACTAGTTGTCAACTAATCCAATGGCACCCTCAATCTCAAAGATGTCCAACTTGCATGTACAAACAATACTCATTAGCTAACTGAAATTGAAAGCAAAAGTTTTCCAATGATTTGGTTTTGTAACTGGTCAGATTCACAGCAATTTCTATGGATACCAGTATTTTTAAATACAATGAGGAAAAAGTCTAATTTGGTTGGGTCTGCTCTTTATACACAGCAGTCACTTATTTTTATCCAAACCAGCCAACCATAGATGACAAACTTTTTGAATTTGCAGCCACCTCAAATGAAAACAGAAGATGTAATGTAATCATCTAATACTAACCTATTTCTAAGATTTCCTTCTGAGTCTTTACATCAGCACATATAACCTACATACCATACACCAAACAACAGTAAAACTGCACAGTCCAATCATAATACACATAAGTTAACTACAATCCAAAGAACACAACAAAGACCAAATTCTCGTAATGTATCGAATATATTCCCCACAGTTAAATTGCTATTTCTGTGGTAGCTTTTACAAAACCAAAGGAATAATTCTTATAGGTAAATTACTGATGGGTCAACTGCTGAACCCCCATTAAACTAGGATTGAAATCCTGAAGATGGCAATGAATATTTATTCAACACCAATGACAACACACACCAACCACCACACTATTTTTTAAGTTGCTACCAGGTCCTTATACACTGAAATTTTCAAACGAAATTGTTTTAATGAAATCAGATAGTCAGATGACAAACCTTTATGCGATCCTGTAGATGATATTTATCTACGATTCCCAGCTGAACACGGCAAAGCTCTTCGTTCATCTCACACCCAACAATTGATGTAGCACTACTGTAGAGATATGCCTAAAAAGCAATGACACACATATATTGAATTTGCCATTTCAGAACAGTGACATTGAATCCTAAACAAAGACATTGTTCATTAGAAGTAAATTCATATTCATTCACCATGACTGAACTCAAAGACCTCACATTTATTTAATTCATCAAAATGCTACCAAGACTTAACCACAAAGACAAATACAGATTTGTGAACATGCTATGTATTATCATTATTGATCAGCACTTCTGTTGCGCCCATGTCTAAAGCCAAGCGCATCAACCGATGGCGCATCAAATTCACACTGCGATCCGGTCAATTCCAGGTCAGGAATGTACATGGGGTGCCTCACATGAGGCATTCAATAATGTAGTGGACAGCGTGCTAGACTGTCACTTGAGAGGTCATTGGTTCAAATTCCCTGCCATGGCAGAGATTTAGTCCCGAGATTCTGCACCACCTACTCAGCTACAAAGAGCACACTGATTGGACACTGTCTGTGGAAAAACGAGACAGCGAGGGAGAGGACTGGCCAGCCCCAACCCCTTAAATACCAAGTCTAAAGGAAATGCTAAAGCTTCATACCTTCCTCAACACCATTACTTGATGCCTAATAATTCGATGGCTGTGCTTAATTAATGAACAATAATAATAATTTACTGATAAAGATCATTATACAAGTAAATTATCATACTTTATATCGTCATTAAAATCATAGCATTTATTATACACAGAATACATGATATTACATTCATTGTATGCAATAAAATTTTTTCATGACATTAATAATTACCTGAACTAACCTTTGATGAGTTGAGTTTTAAGTGGAAACCAGAATAAAAATTTTCAATCTGTTCAATTACTTTACCTGTTGTGAAAATGGTAAGATTCGCGTCGTATGTATACACATAAGCAAGTATGCTACATAGAAACTGTTTATGCATAAGAAGATTTTAATCACATACTCCATAAAGAACAGCTCCAAGTCTTGAGCCAATATCGAAGAGCACCTTTCCATCGAGATTTGGAAGTAAATATCGGAATATGTATTTCAACTGTGTCACTGATGTCGAGTGAGAAATGAAAGCTGTCACAAAACAAGAAATAATGAAAATTTTACTGTCTAACTCAAAGGTGTCAAAGAGCCAACGATGCATATATTTCTGGCCTGCAGACAATACAATCGAGAATAAAAGGTCAAATTTTTCATTTTGAAGCTTTGAGTTTTCTGTGATGTTTTTAATTGATAATGCATATCAGCATCATGTTTTCAAAGCCTGATTCAACTGTTTGTATGGCCCTCTCTGAGATTCCTACCCCATGTACCTCAAGCGTTTTCGACACTCTTACCTGCCACTTGATGTAAAATATTGTTACTGGGCCGCCATCACAAAAATTGTTTAACACCCCTGATCTAACTAAATCATCCATGTCCAATTGTCCATCCATCCGATCATCTATCATCTATCTGTCCATCCGATCATCTATCTATCAACTCAATCATCTATCTGTCCATTCAACCATTAGTCTGTCTAGCAGACCGTCAGTTCATTCATCTGGCCGTCAGTTCATCAAGCCTATCATCCGTCCCTTCAGATAGACGACTGAGAGCTCATTCATCCGATCATCCATCCGATCATGCATCCATTCTATTAATCATTTCATCCATCTGACCACCAGTCTGTCCATCCTACTGTCAATCAGTTCGTCCAACCATCCATACATCCAGCTGTAAGTAAAATAGTTGGAGCTATATTGCAGAGTTTATAAGGCGCATTAACCAATATAGGTTAACGAATAAGACATGTTAATAGGATTGGGGATTCGATTCCACTTTGCATTAAACTGAACAGCACGTTGTTATCTGGGAGTACATCAACAAGTCCACACTGTATTAAGCATGTAATTATTTACTCAGTGGAGCCACCTGGTGAGAACCACAGTCAGCACAATAACTC
Organism: Bimastos eiseni; assembly: GCA_959347315.1. NCBI lineage: Eukaryota > Metazoa > Annelida > Clitellata > Crassiclitellata > Lumbricidae > Bimastos > Bimastos eiseni. The sequence goes on from OY365812.1 coordinate 17,751,057, forward strand.
CGACTCATTTGTCCTTCTTCGCAAAGTTCGTCAACCTCTTCCTCATCATAGAGAAAACCATCGACATGAACTGCTGCAGCATGACCGACGTTTTGCTCCTAGAACGCAATAATAAAACTAATATAATGATGATAACAATATTACTAACTGAAATAAGAAATTGATGGAAAATTCATTACTCAACCATATTTAGACATCATGAGGTCATAAGGAATAAAAAGTTTTGTGGTGAACCTGGTAAGAAATTGCACCAGGAAGTCTCACAAAACTTGAAAACATACCACATAATAATTAATTAATAGCAAGGTATTTAAAGTGGAAAATTCATATTATTTTCAAATGAATGCAGTCATCAACAACATATTTATCACCTGGTTGGCTTGATATTTTATTATAGATTTTAAAATATCATTGAAATAAAACTTAAATGTAATTATTAAAACAATTGTAACATTCATTAATATACATAGAAGAATTTATTGAGGCCCCTGTAGATTGTTAGGCCCTGAGCCTATGCATTTTTAGCCTAATGGTAAAGACAGCACAGAAAATGTTTAAGAAACTAATATGAAGCCATGTACGAACATGAATAGCTTCTGGTTTACTACAGTGAACTGGATTTGAGCACCATTGATCAATTGCGATTGGCCCCAGTCACTCAGGACCTCTGGTCATACACAATATCAGCATTCCGTAACAATATTTCGCAAACAAGTTTGAAGAACTTAAGTTGACCCTCATGTAAAATGATAGGATATGACCCTTGATCCCAACCTGTGATTGGTCAGAAACGGTAGGTGAACTGATGACCTCTGAAGGCAGTGTTGCAGATATTGGAACCATTTGCCGAAGATCATGGCGAATCTCATGAATAATTTTGTCAGTCCTATCATCCCTCGCACTGTCTTTAATTAGATCCCCTAGATAACAGAGACTAGCATCTGATAAACATGATAATAAACTTTAAATAATATTTTAATATTGCTTAAAATTGCTTAACAATATGGTCATCATAGATAACAATAATAATAATAATAACAGAACTAACAATCAGGCTAGCACAGATCTTCAAGAAGCACTTGGAAGGAATTATGAAATGATCCCATGTCAATTCAACCAATCTCTTCTGTACATCTGTACATCTAATTCACTTTCTAGCCTGTGTTCACCAATAAGATTTTAGAGAAACGTCTGTCTCTTTGTATTACTAGTGATCTCCTACAATAATCAACACCATTAATACTAACCAGCAGCTGACTGAATCCATTTCAGTAGAGGGATCATCGAGTCTTTATCCATAGATTTTATCAAATTGAGAAAGGATCCTTGTCCAGCATGGAAGTCCATATCAAATGCAAAAGTAGCTCTTTTTATGAGACTGCAAAAATACCAAAGTTTTAAACATAAATTGCATTGAAAAAGTTACTTCATGAACCATGTTGTTGAGTATGTATACCAAAGCCATTTCACCACATGACATTAATTCTGGGATCTTGATAAGAACAGATGTCGTAAATGACTCTGTGGGGGAAATAGATAATCGATAATTTATCCCAAAGAATGACCATAATCTGAGTGTGACTGGTCTTCGATTGGTTCCCCCTCTACCCCAGAGTACCAATGTTAGTTCTTTCAGCTAACACTGTCACTGCTCATACTCTCGCAACGCCAATCTCAGCATAATTCAAGTCATGACCACATTTGCGGGTGTAATATTTGCTGAGGCGAATACTTCCGAATAGTCCAATATTCGGCCGAGGCGAATGTCCGAGGCGATTTCCGGTTATGCCCTAATGCCAAGGAATTGTTCTGCATATCTAAGAATTCGTCCTTCATTCCTTTGGGAATGCTGGCTACATCCAGTGAAGCAGAGAAAGGAATTTGCCTTTTTAGCTCAGAGAAACACAGCTGAAATTCCTTTTAAGAGGATTCAAGGGGTCTTTTAATCTTCTTTTGATCTGAGCTTTGACGAATTGTTCTGAAGCCTGCATGCCTTTTGACATGGATCGCATTGTACATCAGTATGTCGAATTTCTGGCATTCTAGAATGCCCAGTTAATCTTTACAGATCTATATCATTTACCTCAGACAGATTCATGTTGTTAGGCATATACGAAGCTGACTTACTTCTGTGTCAATCAAAATATTATGCGTTAAGTTGGTGTCCCCGAAACTATAAGCAAGCCGACCGCACTTGATCCTTCTTCAGACTACACATCAGACAAATCCCTATGACCTGACGCAGAGCGCGTGAATAAACTGGTGTCCTGTGCTTGGCTGTTGAGTGGCGCTTTACAAGTTTCAAAGACTACGATCACCATTACGAACGAATCTTGGACGCCCAGAGACATTGATTATCGTGCAATTAATTCTGAATGAAAACTCGATAAAACATTTTTTTAAATCTAAAATCCATCTGTTGTTTTGAATCTGCATCGTGTACCTCAGCGCCTCGAGCCCGCGACAGCATGTAGTACAGCATAAAAAATTATTTTTACATGTACCTAATTGATTCGACAGCATCTGCCGAATGGCCGCGTGGTTGTATTTTCCAATTTGGCCCAAGGAACCTATAATGCACAGGACTGGAAAGTCCCTAAGTAACTATGTTAAACGTGACTAATTTTGGGGCGATATTCGGGAGCAAGAATTTCACATCTTTTTGACATAATAAGCTGATTTATTAACTTTTAGTTATAGAGATAAATTGACGAATAACAATGTCAACAAAATAAAAAATACCTTTGGAAATTAGAACATAATAGTCTTCAATTAGAAGCAAATATTTAGATTGGGGCGACATCTATGTTTAAGAGGAGAACATGCAAACTTAAGAATGACTTACTTTCCGAACTGTTTCCATTCGTAATTTAGATGTTACCATTGCCAGCAGCAGGTAATCTCATTATCTCACTCGGCATAATTATAATAGGCTAGTTTCTATCATCTGCGACGTCTTCGGGCTACCAGACGATCTGTTCTCTATTCCATTTTCGCCTCAATGTATGCTTTTGTTTGCTCACGCATAGATTACAGTAACACGTTACTCGTTGGTCTTCTGAAATGATGGCGAAATCTCGTCTGTCACCTTTTCAATCGTTTATTTTTAGCGGCGCTTTAAAGATGTTCAGTTACAGTCGGTGCAAAATGCGGATTGCCCGGCCGCCTTCCTCGCTTCTAAGATATTTCGACCGTGGCACTTACGCTTACTTAAGGTTAAGTCTTACACAAGCAACTGGCTTCCGCTCATAGCCCGCACTCGGTTTAAAGCTCTATTTTTTTCTTCTAGACCGTTATTTAGCCAGGGTCCAAGATATTTTTTTGATGTTATCAATCGTCCTTTATCGGCTGCCTCCCGTCGTACTCTTTGTTCTTTAGACCAACATTTACCTCTTGGTAGCCTACTTCGGTTCGGAGTCTTCGGACTGGAACTGCTTCTGCTTAATACCGCGCTCATGCGTCTGTTGGCCCTTTGCTCTATTCCCTCTCCGACTCTCTTTGATTTTAGCTGGGAGTGTTTCTGTTTCTGCTTGTGTTCAACACTATTCTTAATCAAGACTTATCATCACCCATAGGGTATGGGGCCGTTCACATTATTATATAACGCTCAAGGGGTAGGTGGGTGGGTTCCTGTTTTGTTAGCGTTATATTGTGTAGGGTGGGGGTAGGTTGAAGGTTTTATTATATAAAAAACTTTTTTCAGCTTATGCTATTTTGTCTGTTTGCCTGCTATTTGGAAATTACAAGTACCGCGGACCTTCATTGTTTTATCGAAGTTCACAATACGTTGTGAACCAAAGCCAGCACCATCAGCTGCCACCTGGCGAATTGATTTGACGTTCTTACTTATTATTTAGAAATCCACTTTTAACAATTTTCTGTTTACAATTTTAACAATTTCCTGCGCATAGCTTCAAACGGTCTTAAATTCAATTCTGTGTGATTTGTTTTGATTCTGGTTTAAATTAAAATTAATTCACTTGAAATAATTATTTCGGCAGGTATTATCAAGATGTTTGATTTCATTTTCTATAGTATGTGTAAATAGTTTATATGTTTGCTTAAATTCCCAATTGTAGTTGTAGTATACACTCTGTATCACACGCTATTAAATAGGTAGAGTTGTACCGAGAACCTAAATACCTGATAGTGCAATATTAAACCAATCTGTGTGATACTGTAATCCTCATTTCTAGTGCAAAACATGAGGGAAACAAGAATGGTGTTTTTAGATAGGATTTATGTCTACCATGTATTATCATGCTGTATTAGTAGGCCTACATGTAGATACACGGTGACAACTGTAGGCTGCCAATTAGTTACCGTAATTAATACAAGTGAATTTAGCGCCATTAAAAGTCTAATTACTAAGCTAGTTACGTTCTATAAATTTTAACATATTTTAATATGGCTTGAACTCTTTTAGAGGTATGCTGTCTTCATACTGTACTAGTTAGCTTTATTAATGCATCTTGCATTTCTAGTAGTAAACGACTAATGTGCTAATTTGCATAGTCTAGTAACCAGTGGTGTAACAAAGTTTTGAAAAGTGGGGGGCATAATTTAAGAAATATTGCGCGGAGCGGAAAATTTTTTTTTGCCCTCCCACTTTTTGACGTTTGCCCCCCAGAAGTTTGAAAAATGGGGGGGGGGCACAAATTATCTGAACAAAAGTATTCTTTAAAATCCATTGGATAAACATAAAAAAGAACCGATTTGGGGGGCACATGGGGGCATTGAGCACTAAAACTGGGGGGGGGGCTTTCCTCCCACCCCCCGTTTAAAAACTGGGGGGCCGGTATCACCCCTGCCCCCGCTTGTTAGACCCCTGCTAGTAACTAAATTACAGTACTGACTAACATAATCTAGTCACTATTAAAGCGCTAACTAACATTGTACTTTTATAAAAGTTTCAAATTGTACAATACATTATGCCGATTGTATGTCTTTTAATGTGCTTATAGACTGGGGTGGAGGGTAGGTAGCATATTTGTTATATAATATAGGGGTGGAGTCACAGCTGCTGTTATATAACGTTATTAGGGGTAGGGGTGGGTCAAAAATTGAGATATAATATGTGAACGGCCCCTATTTCGCAATGGGAGCGTCACCTATTATGTTGTAGTCCTACTTTGAGAGGCGCTATAGAAATAAACACATTGCAATACATAAAAACGCCACCTGTCGATACCAATTTACATAATCAAATTCTATGGTCAGTAAAGATAAGAACTCGGTTGATCTGCATGATATAAATTCTAATAGTTCCTGTTACGAAAACGTGTATGCTCTCTGCTTACGATTCCCAGCTCCATGTCATATTGACGCTGCATGTAGGCCTATATATGACATACACTTTAGTGTATGTCATTGCAGTGTGACGGCAGTCACAGCCCAGCCTTTTAGTTGTCTCGCGTGGGCCAATAGGCCTATGTCATTAGGTTGGGCTGTGACTGCCGTCACACTGCAATAGATGCTAATATGCTTCTTAAATCCTGCCGTTATATTTGTCCGTGTCTGTATGCGTGGGTGCGCGTTAATTTGTCTATCTGTCCGTCCTCAAAGCTGCGGCCTAAATTAATTAGACTTGGACTCGTGTAGGCCTATATAAAGCAATATGACGAACGCCAAGGCAATTACCATAGGCCTACGTGTTTGCTTAGACCGATTCATGGTCGAAGGAGAATGGATTAGGTCCAATGACCTCCTAGAGACCTAGACCAATCTAACCGGATTGTATGGTTGAGACTTTAGAGAAAGCAAAACCTTCTGTGAGTTGTATGTTAAACGACGGTATGTTAACGACGATTACCGTCTGTCCTGCTCGTTAGATAACTGAAATGGAGGAGTTAAGGCCTGGGTATGCACCGGGGATGCCGTAATAGAATGTCAGTCTACCTAAAGCTTAGGCTTAGACCTTGCAACCTAAAGTGCTGCAATGGCCATGTCGGCATTGGATATAGGGGCCTACAGAGTACAGACTATAATACAGCACCTGCTCTCGACAGTATACAGTCGTGTTTGGAAAAGAGAAACCAGCCCAACCAACAGAGAAAGTGTGTGTGTGTGTGTGTGTGTGTGTGTGTGTGTGTGTGTGTGTGTGTGTGTGTGTGTGTGTGTGTGTGTGTGTGTGTGTGTGTGTGTGTGTGTGTGTGTGTGTGTGTGTGTGTGTGTGTGATAGAGAGACAGACAGAGACACTGACAGATTCTGCGCTGACTCATTAATCAGACCCCGCGTAGATGCGTCAGCCTTATAGCGAACTGTTTGCGTTGCAAGGCAGATAGCACGCATATATGGAACTGAGAAGAACTCTGCGGGTTTGATCTGCCATGTCTATCTGGCTATGGAAAGCTGTTGATTTCAATAACCCTATGGAAAGCCGTTGATTTCAATAACCCTATTCAACGTCATCATGATGACGATGTCGATGACGATGATGAAGATACAGATACAGATAGGCCTATATGAGATGCCCCAATATATCGCCTTTAAGATAGCGTCTGCCTCTCAGAGGAGGAAGCTCCAATTCTTAAATTTCTACACATTGCATCGTCATAGGCCTACTGTAATTAAGTAATTACGATGCAAATGCATACAATTACGTCGTCATATTGCAGTCATCGTCATCCACGTAATCAATTTCATCATCATAATGATTATTGCAGTCGTCATTTTCCCTGCCAACATACCAAAAACTTATGGGACTCATAAAATTATGGCTCCTTATATAGTGACCAAATAGTATAACTTCAGTTGAGTCCCATGATCTGAACATCCATGCCATCAGTTAGCTGTCGACGGGAATCGGTTGGCTGGTTCCACGCTTCTGCGTGGGCCAACCCCTTATGATTCTTTTCAGCTTACTGTGCATAGTTTTGATGATATATTTTATGCGTCTTAATTACATTTAGAATCATGTAGGGTAGCGCAGAGAGTGCTACTGAGACTGGCTGAGTAGCAGAGGTGTAACAAGCGGGGGTAAAGGGGACACCGGCCCCAGTTTCAAAACTGGGGCGGGGTCAAAGCCCCCTCCCCAGTTTTAATGCTCAGTGCCCCCATCTGCCCTCCAAATCAGTTCTTTTTTATGTTACTCCAATGGCTCTTTAAGATGACTTATGTTAAGATAATTTGGCCCCCATTTTTCAAATTTCTGGGGGGCAAAATTAAAAAGTGAGGGTCAAAAAATTTTTTTGGCATCGCGCAATATTTTAGAAATTGTGCTCCCCACTTTTCAAAACCTTGTTACACCTCTGCTGAGTATATAATATATATATTATATTATATTATGGGCCCTATATAAATACTCGATTAAGACATAGGACATTACATCGCCCACGAGAACGCTACCGGATACATTATCATCCGTAATTATTGTAGTTACGGGCGTATCGTAATCACAATATTTCTCCATCGCCCAAAACGCTATGTAACCACTAAGCAATTCAACACAAAGCTTCAGCCCAAACGAAGTCGTTAGACAGATAAGGTCATGACAAGTTTCACAACCTAGTTATGAAACGTCCCTGCCTACTAAGAGTTTTTAATTTCTAGCTAGTACAATCCGTTCACTGAATAACTGGATCTGAAGTGGTATGGCGCCAACTCAAATGGCAGCGGTAGCGACTGATCCGATCTGATCAATTGACTGAAACATAAGAAGATCGCTACTCAATATGTCCGCATTTACTTATCAATTCATTGATAATCTTCGTGATCATTAATACCTATAACATGTGAGAAAAGTATCGTGGACAACTATAAATTATATAGTGGTAACATATTAGGTTCTTCTTCGGTTGTATTGTTAATTTACTATAATCGGTTGTCCATAGTCAATCTCATCATGTGACTCGAGTGCTTACGTTGGCTTGCGGCCGACCTCACAGTGACCCTGTTAGAAGAGGTTGGGCGTCGTCGTCGTTTGGGCGACGATTGTATTTTGGTTTCAGTTGGTGGTGTCGTCGTTCGAAGTATTTCAAGGATTTGATACGGAGTTCGTTTTCGGCGCCATAGAAGAGGAGTTTTCTTTCAATTGAGGTAAATAAATAAACTCGTGTACGTTTAGGTTGCGTGTTTCGCTATTGTTCAGATAACTTTGACAGGTGATTATTAACAGGTGGCGCTAAGGTAACACGAGCTAACCTAGGCTTTGTGGTTCAAATCTTATTCCTTTATCGGATTGTATTTCTTAGGTCATACAAAAAGCTAGAACTGTTTCTAGGTTCTGCGTGACAGGACCATGATTTTTGCGACTCTCTCCCTAATGTCTGATCGTTCTGTTGAGTGTCACGTGCCATTTCGTTCTCAACTCGAAGGCTTGGGTCTCCACATTGCTCTTCTTCTTCCTTGTCTGCAGTGTTGGGCACGAGACCAAAAACTCAAAAGACCAAAAAACCGAGAGGTCCAAGACCGAGACCGAGTGGTCCGAGACAAAACCCGAGACCGATGGTTCAAGATCAAGACCGATACTCTTTTTATAAACAATTCAATTTATTAAGACGCTAAAATGGAATAACACGCTTAAAAATTAATTTCTTTGCTGAAGAATACTAGTCTTAATAATGGTCCAGAAAACAGTTTTACCGACTGCTCTGAACTTTTGTGAGTTCAGCCCTTGACTTCGGCTTGAGAATTCCACACTATAAATTACTGACAGTATATGATAGGTAAATACTTTAAGACACCTGACCAAGTTGATTAATGTTCCGTTTGAATGGTGTGCTTGTACCATGAACCTTGGAATTGTAATGTATTGGCTATAAAGATGGTCAGCACGCCATAAATCGATAACAATCGCGTGGGGCCTAAGCACCGGGTGTCTCTAATAATCTAAAATAACCGACAAATATTGAAAAAATTGCTCTGATACAGCAAATGACCAAGAATGCTAATTTAAGACAAAGGCCAATCTCAAGACCATTCCTTTAAAATGAAACCGATGCATTTGAGACCAAGACCACAGTTTTCCGGTCTCGAGACCATCTTGAGACCAAGACCGCGGTCTGGAGACCACATCCCTGCTTGTCTGCCTTGTCTTGTGGTCTGATATTGTGGACATCTATCTAATAATGGTTGAGTTAGTCACCATACCAATATAGGGAACTAATGACAATTAAAATTGAAAATTCAACTAATTAATGACTCGGACAAGTTAGCAATTTGCATGTGCCTGTCTGCCAGTGCCATAAGCCTGCCCTACAGGTATAACACCTCATTAGGTAGACAAGGTATATCTACAGTCTAAACATCAACTAGCCCCAGGCTGTAAGTTCTTTCCCCACCCTACATTTCTGGTCTATTAACTCTTCCTGTGTTTGGTAGGGTAGCTCTATGATCTTTCTTGATCTGTAGGGTGTCAGTGTCACACTGCTTATCTGCCTTTGTTACCTTTTTAGTAATTAAATAATGGGGATTGTCTCACAATTCCTTTTTCAATATAAACCATACTTCTGAACAAGATGAAGAATCTAGTCGTGCACTTAGCTAGTCATGGCTGAGTAGTTTAATGGAATAGGCAACAAAGAGCCATATATTCGGTGTGAGTGTGCGTGCGTGCGCAATATTAGTTTTTTTAATGTGGCGTCCGTATCCAGGATGATATACATTATACATTCCGTTTAGACTCTGTTGTTATACCTGGAATGATGATTTTCTTGACCATGATGTTGTTTATGATTATAGTACAAATGTCTGTTGATTTCTGTTTGCCTATTAGGTTCGGACACCAGTCATGGCAAGTGGCGCACCTCCACCCTATGCCCCATCTGACCCTACCAAAGGTCCTGGCTACCCTCCAAGTGCCCCATACGGCCCTCAGAACCCAGGCTACCCTCCACCAGGTGCAGGATATCCTCCTCCAGGTGCTGGCTACCCACCGGGTGCTGGCTACCCTCCAGGAGGCTATGCTGGGGCACCTCCTCCTGCTGGGTTCCAACAACCTTACCATCCTCAGCCGGTGATGATGCAGCCACCTCAACAGCAGCAGCAGCAGCAAAGTGTGATTGTGGTTGGAGGTGCTCAAATGGCAACAGGCAACTGCCCTGTCTGCAGGGTAAGACATCATTCCTCATCTATGAATATATGGACGTTTGTGCCTCCTCTGTCTGATACTTTGAATGTAACATTGTGTTTACCTATTTGGTTCAGGCACAAATACATCTGAGTAATGATAATAATTGTAATAGAAAATAGCACTTTTTTTAATGAAACATCAGGTTAACTAGCCAAAGCTTAGTGCAGGGAAGTGAAACATGTCTTTATATGGTAATTGTCATCTACAGCCGTTCTCTGTTGATAAGGTGCCTGACAATCTTTTTCTGTCTATCTTTGCAGCTGTCTGTTCTCTCTTGTTTTGCATTTAAAACATAAGTCACAAAATATAGAGCGTTGACCCCTTGTCAAGAGTTTGACTGACTCCACCAACCAGATCGTGATTATGATTATCATTTCACTTGGAGAGCGCGTCGTCAACCAATGCTCTCTGCATCGTAGTAATGATACTCTAGAAGTCCTTAAATTCGACTAGATGCAATAGGTGTAATGTCTGAACTTCTGAAGGGGAAGATAACCCAGGTGGTTACAGTGATATTTGCCACTCTTCTTCTCTATTGCACTGTCCTTTAGTTTCTGCCAGCTTTTTGTGTTCTTTATTTAATAATATATATTTTTCGATAAGTCAATTATTACGGATTAATAGCTGCAGAATGATTACATGATAAAGTAGTAACCGATGATGACAAGTTTGACAGTTCTAAGTCAAATTTAACTGTATGACTGTAGTGCATTGCTCCTGGACAATGTCCCTCCCAGCTAGGACAATTGCCCCCCCCCCTCCAGTGAAGACCATAAGCTCGCCCAAATTATATATGCATGCTTGTATGTGTGTGCATATGATGCATGATTGTATGCACAATATGTATGTGTGCATGGATGTGTCCATGTTGGCTACATGTTACTAAGCCTGTTAAATATTTATTTTTAGCAGGTTGACATATTGCTTTGGTTTCAAAACCTGTTAATTACACTCCTGTTCGGTTCAATACCTGTAAACTTTTTGACGAATCAAGAAGCCAATTTGATACCAAGTGGTATATAATGGCTGATGTAAATAACGAGTGTTTTTATGGGGTAATAATTATGAAGTGTGCATGTTAGAAGTCTTCGCTTTATAGGCACACATTTCTGAGATTTTCATTTATAGGGGTGTTCACCCATTCTCAGTGAGATGATTATTGCGTGTCACTGACTCTTAACCAACTGTAAGCATACTTACTAGCTGACCTTCACTGCTTATATTCCGAGATTATCATCTGTTATAGAGGTATTCACCCACTCTCACTCTTATTAATGGGAGATGATTATCACGTGTCACTGAGGGTTTTCTAACCAACTGTAGCTGCTTACTAGCTGACCTTCAGGCATGTCATGGGCTGTATGCAGTATTTATGCATCCAGCAAGATAAATAAAGATTCAGAACTGGACTCACTTTGTCTCCTGTATGCTTTTTTTCATATATGTTACATAATGGCAGTTAAATATATAACATGTCATCATCCGTTCATACTTCACCCTCGGGGGCAAATGTCCTTCCCAAAATGGGAAGGACATATATATCTATATATATATATAAGATATATATATCTATAAGATATATATATCTATAAGATATATATATATATATCTTTTGATTATGTGGCTTATAATGTTACAGGATGCAGTTTATTATATTTGAATGATGATTATCTGTCTCAGTAATTGGTTGTTCATATTGGAGTTCCTTTTAGCCCAGTATTTGCTGTTTGATTTTTTTATCAATGTCGGTAACATTTCTAACACGATCAGTCAAATTATTCAATTTGTCCAAACTTCCAGCATTACTGTCACTTGCAAGCTTTTTGAGGTAAAACTGAAGACTTCATTATACAACAGATTCTAAAATAACATATTAGAGGCATGGATCACATAGATGTATGCTGATAACATTAGAACAGCATTGTAGCAAGTTTCTGGTATGCTATGAGGTGGTGATACATGTGTGAATACTGATAAATCTATATGTGTTATCCTTGAAATTACAAATTACAGTTTGAACATTTTCTGCATAAGTTTCAAAGTTGATAAATTATCATTTAATTAGAATAATTCTGATTTAATTTGCAATAATTTAATTTCCATTATAGCCAATTTCCAGTCTGAACTTGTTGTTTACGTTCTTTAATGACTGTATCCTTGCATTATGGTACACTAGTATTAGTGTTCTATATTAGGTAAGTAAATGAACAACCAGCAAAATGGCAAGGACTAGTCAGTGGTATTGGCTTTAAACTGAAGGGTCCCGGGATGAACATACATGCATGCATATTGGGCAAATAGAACCCTCCATCGGAGTCTGAACAAGTATAAATGGTCACTTGATCAAGGGCCCATATCAGTAATACATACATACATACATACATACATACATACATAAATTGTCATTTGATCAAGGGCCCATATCAGTAATATACAAGAGGACAAACAATTTGCAGTCATACCACTGATGCTACTGACTGGCATGAAATCCCAGTTTGACACTTCCTGGTGTCAATCTTTTCTTTATGTACATGTTGTTTTTAATGATTCTATGGGTGGTGCTCTATCATGTAAATAATACCAACCTGGTTACCTTTTACCTCTTCTAGGGTATTACTCCTTCATCTTAGGATGGTTTTATTTCACCACACTGGGGTTTGAGGCACCTCTGAGTAATCTCCTTGCAAAGGCTATACATACTGAGGTTGTAAAAATTTTCTTAATGAATGTATGAATAAGAGCAAGGCTGACCCGACACTTGGGTGACAAACTGACAATGGGTGTGCACAGGTCCAAAATTCAAATCATGATATTTTATTAAAAATATTGAAACGACAACATGGCGATCATAATAGAAGGGTTCTAGTTGCCATTTCATAGCTCGTTTTAGTGCAACAATAATATTAACAATATTCCATTAAATTTAATTCTACACGCACAACAATAATTGTGACTTAATTTATCTGCAGGCTTATTTCTCCTAAATCACCTATCACATTTGCCAGCAAATTGATTGTTGCTAAGCTAACTAAATGTATCAGGGTTTGTTCTCATCAAAATAAAAGAGATAAAGCTAGCAACGCAGTCCCCCCCCCCCGAAAGCATGGGGCCCAAGGCGGCTGCCTCGTTCGCCTTGCCCTAGGGCCAGGCCTGAATGAGAGTGGCAAGCATATGAGTTGAGTACACTCTGAGTCTATCTAGTTGTCCACTTATTCCCTTGTGGACTCTGCGCTGCTTTGTTATGTCCGTCATAGATCAGCGATTCCCAACCTGTGGCCCCTGGCCAAAAGTGGCCCAGCAGGCCTCAGAGAGTGGCCCTCTACCTTTCAAGGAAAAAATATACGTGCAAAAAAAGAATATTTGACAGTATAACGATTTTCTATCATAAATTATTATATTTTGCTGGTATTTTTACTAACGCATACTGATTAAACCGGAATTTATCCATGTGTAATTTGAGTCTATAAAATAAAAATCCGTTAAAATTCAAAATTATTATTTTTAACCTTATGGCCCATCCGGTCCTCTAAATTAATAAAAGTGGCCCTAAGTCAAAGAAAGTTGGAAACCACTGCCATAGATGTTAGGGCATAACCGGAAATCGCCTCAGACATTCGTCAGCCGAATATTGGACTATTCGGAAGTATTCGCCTCGGCAAATATTACACCCGCAAATAGCTAAAAATAACTTTTTATGAAAAAATAATTTTTGTTATAAAATAATTTTTTTTCATCAAATACATTTAGGACTAACGGACTTGCTTATAAGTTATTGATTAATTAACCAAGAACTTAACATTCCATTAAATTTTCTTTAAAAATTATGTTGTTTATTTATTTATTTAATTTCTTTTGGTTGCATTCCTCAGGTGCAACCAGATCAGTAATTTTCCCACTTGATTTGGATCCATCCACTTACTGGTAAACATTAGAGAGTAAAGACGTCATTGATAACTTCATATTTCAAATTTCATAAATAAAGTTATTAAGTAATAAATTTATTGTTATACCCTAGAGTGTAACGATACGCTATATGAAGGATATTGCTATAGACTCTGCAGTGACTATAGATAGTTCTCGTAGCTGTGCCCATTGCAGGTTAACTACGCTTTGCCTACGGATGGTACTCGCTGCCTTGCTGGCCAGATTTGCCGCTACTATTCGGTTCGTACCCGGATCCGGCAAATAGTGCATCCAAATACTCGGATTCGGTACTCGGTGGAAATTGTCTACTCGGTTATGCCCTAATAGATGTAGAGTAATGTTGCTTGCCAGATGATGCACAGGACCTAAAGCTCCACAGTAAAGAGCACTCCTTGACGACAACCATGAAACCCCGTTTTTGGTTCAAGCTTAATGATATGAATCGTTTGGTAATAATATCTTGTAGAATGGCAACCTTGTGGAAGAGTTCAGTTGCTGTGGAATCTGTCTAGCCATCTTCTTCTTCCCAATTGGACTCATCTGCTGCCTACTGATGCGCGACAGACGATGCACAAGATGCGGAGCCAGAGTCTAGAGCAGAGGCAGCGAGCCAGCCTCCGCTAGCCAGCCTCCGCATTCATCTTCATAATCATCATCGCCACCACTGCTATCAAAGGTTGATCAGATCAGATGGGTTCAGAGCATCTTTCATCTTTATATTGAGAATCTGTAAATGCTTTGTATATGTGATTGATTTTATGTTTTGGTAATCATTTTTTTATTCAGAGAATATTTTTGAAAATTTATTTCCATCATGTCTGTATAATCATTTTTGTGCGATTACATACTTTGATAGAATTTAACAATTTGATTCTTTGAGTTTCATCAAATGTATGTTTGGGTCCAATTAGAAGCCAGTTGATTAGATAAAAGTTTAATGATAATTAAAATCGTGGAGGAAACTGTTTTGTGGATAAAGTTAGTAGTTTCGTATTTTGCAAATATCAGAATGGAAATGACCAGTGAGTATCACAGGAGTTCACGTTATATCATTGATACTTAGGTTGTTCTGAAAGAAACTTCTAGCTTGTTATGGACCTGTACAGAAAAACCTGTATGTTGGAGCAATATGTTAACAGTCTTGAGATGGATTAATAGGATAATAATGTCTTCATATGGTTTCAAACTCACAGTATGATTAGTTCAAAGAATGATGAGCAGTTATTATTACATGGGTCAAATTGAACTGTGTGCAGCCATGCAAGGCGTCATCACCTGTGCATCTAATTAACCGACTCCGCCATCTAGCAAATGGAGGACTAGTTTGATATGGGGAGCAAACTCACTTCCTCAGCTCTGAATGTCAGTGTGGTATCCTTTACTCAATGCCCCCAAGCTTTGCAGATATTGGATTTGACTGTGATTGATTCAACACGGTTACCCTTAGCAATTAATTGAACTTGTGTTCAAAGTTCATTTGTGCAAAGTGCTGTGTTTTTAAGGGATTTGAAACGTTTGCCTTAATATTAGTGTTTTATGTGCGTTATATCAGTTTTAAAATGAACAGATCTGATGTGCTGAGATCTGAATATATATTGTTTAAATGTCTTCTGTTTATATTTCTTCTGGTTTATTGAACATTAACCATCTGAATGTGATATCAGGAAGCATCAAAGTTGGCCAAATTGTTAACAATTGTGGCATAATATCAAATTATTTTGGTGGTTGACTGCTGCCCCTAGTTCCCTAAAACATGGAGTATGTATGGATGGATCCAGGGTTTAACGACAGCTTATGACAACAGAGGCCGTTGCCGTCGACAAAAATTTGCAAGGCATATTTCAGCACTAACACTTCACTAAAAATTAATGTTAGCCGTAGTTCATGACACACTTTCTGAGTGGGACTTTCGAGCGAATCCCTTATTGAATCGTTTTGAATTCATCATAGGAAGTATGTCTTCCTCAGTAGATCACTTACTGCATTACAGTTTGGATCTGTCTTATGGAACTTCTTCATTGGTCCAACAATGGATTTGAGTGTCGTCATAACCTTTTATATTCAGGTGCAGGTGTTTACATTTGAATGAGCACTGTGCATAAGTTTGAGGGTTTCGTGTTCTTAGATCTGGTGAATCATTGCTGCTGCTGGGATACATGTAGCTTTAGTCATGAATGACTTAGTATATATTATTTTCTTCACGCTTGTCTGCCATTTTGACGTGACTGGTGAATTGTTGAATTTCTTGTATGCCTGGTTTCTTTCAAAAGTACAAATGCAAGTAAGCATTCTCATTTTTTACAATGCAAGCTGCTCATTTACTCGCATTGAATCCTCGTGGACTTCTTAACCAGATCTACTTTTCTGTTGTTGAACCATATTTTCTTACTTCTCAGTTGACTTGTTAGCAACTGAAGATATTTATGCATGACACTCAAATTAAAATATTGTTATATTTGTGTTGGTGTACCTTCAGATCTGTTTAAAAATATATTATGTGTGAAACCTGTAATTATTATCTTACGGTTCCACAGATTTATTTTTTATTTGCATAAACTGAAAATTCCATGCATAAAATAGACTTTAATATTGATTAAAAGAGTAATTATATCAAGTATTTCTTTTTGGAATAAATGTTATATATATATTTGTTTTTACATACATGACAGTGTTTTCCTTGGTTGTGTCTGATGTAGTGGGCCAGTCTCATCTACGTTTGTGTGTGTAAGTGTGTGTATATGCAGGTGTGTTTGTGTGTGTGTAGTTCTGTGTGTATATGTGTATATGACCTGCGTTTTTCCTGCAGGACCTGTCTAGCCCTAATATAAGCTTCGGATGACTTTCCTCTTTGGTCGGGCCCGAGTTGGGAGCTCCTCTGATTAGTTATTTTTAAAGGGTGCTATATAAATTACATAGTAGATAGAGAGATGGATAATATATTCATCTGTGCATATATACCAAACATATTTATAATTGATTCACGTTCATTTATTTGTGTACACATAATATACATGTTGTTAACGGAGACCATAAAATGAGTGTAAATTCAATCAATCAATGAAACTAGATATAGTGCCTCTTCAGGAAATCTACTCAGTAGTGGCCCTACTTCAACCATGGCCAATGAGAAAAAATATCAAGAGAAGAGTAGGAAAGAAGGTTAGGAGTACCTAAGTAAAGAGCCGGGGTTCCAGATGAAGCCCATTCCAAGCGGAGGAGCCCACAATAGAGAAGCGACTGATCAATTTGTTGGCATAGATTAGCTTAGTGTTCGCATTGGCACCGATGGCGACCAGTGTTCATACGCTCCTTACTCTCTGTGTATGAACTCTTGGTTATGATTTGCCAGCATACAGCACTGCTCAATAACACCAACAGGCACACTTAGTGTACACAACACACTCACCCATAGACCATTAGCGTTGCCACAGGAGACACTGGGGGGCATCTGCCCCCCCCCCCCCTATCCTGACCCAGGATGGTTCTTGGGATTCGTGCAAATCCAAGCAGTTTTTATATGAGGGGGGTACCCTACGTGATTTGTAATTTGAAATTTCACAATTAAGGTCCTCTGCAGGTAATATTGTCAAAATTTGTCTCAAATCAAGATGATTTAGATACTTTTGTTTTGAAATTATAATTTAAAAATTTGAGGTAAACAAGAGCCCAACATGTACTTAATTTGGCGTCAAATGCTTAAAATTACGCAGACTTCTGGGGCCCCAGACCCAATAGAAAACCTTGCAACGCTTCCCGTGCACCCTAATGCTTTGGTTCTTCGGTATGTTGGCTCAGGTTCTTTGGCTCTGAAGTGCTTTGGCTCTGAGGTGCTTTAGCTCAAGGTGTTGTAGCTCAGGATGTGGTAGCTGTTAGTTACTTTGGCTCCGAGGTAATCTGGGTCTGAGGTGCTTTGGCTGAGGTTAATTGACTTTGAGGTGTGTTGGCTAAGGTTCTTTGACTGTGAGGTGCTTTGGCTCTGAGCGACTTTGGTCTTGAGGGTTTTTGAATGGCATCTATAATCGTTGTCTAAATTATCCTGGATCATTCATGTTTCCTAGTTAAATCTGTGGTGGTGTCCAGTGTCCAATGAGACCGTTCTATCATCCAGACCATTTTATAAGCCTAGTGAAGACTGTCTGCCCTAATTTATATTCGGATTCTTAATCATTCAAACATGTGTATCTAACTTGCTTTGTTTAGAGCTAATTCAGAGAACCTCTTCCACTGCAATTCTTCCTTTACAGGTATAATAATCTGACAAGATTCGATTATAACTCCACTCCTGCTACTCTCCAATGTTGTTGCGCCATACCTATTCATCCTTCATTGCTCAAATCATTGTTACCCAAATCATTTTTTTAAAACTCTTCTTGACATTTTCTACAGCTCACATATCCTGTTTCAAGTATGGATTCCATACTTGGACGCAGTATTCCAACTGTGGCCGAACAAGTAATTTGCGTTACCAACATCTACTTTGCTGCCCGAGTTGTAGGCTTGTAGCCATGCAACGATTCCAATGTGCTATATGCCTAATGGTTGAGAATAGAGCATACATCGCGCGGCGTACATGCGAGAAATATCGATTAGTTCTTGTGGAATAAATCACACCAGAGTCTCATTTCGCGCTAGGCGAGCGTCACTTATCCGAGTCGTTTCTTTATCCTACATCCGGAAGTTCTTTGTTCAAGTCTCGAGTCAGTCTGGTCGTCAATCGCAATTAAGGTCTTCTTCTCAATAAGAGGATGTGCAGAACGATCATAAATTTGCCAGTCAAGAACATAATCTTGGCACCGCATAGAAATATCCTTAGTAAGGTCAACCGTAGCTTACAACACTAACAAATTGGTATACACTTTACACAAGCGTGCGTGAGTCGCTTGGCCTGTACATGGCGTCTGTTCTCGGGTGGTTTGTTGGGCGGTGCGCGCTTGGATCTGTTGATAGGTTCATTGGGCGGTGCGTGTGGGTCTGTGGATCGGTTTATTGGTTGGTTCCGTCTTTCCTGACACATCCTGGATCTTAAGCTGTGTTACTAAATTGTCTTATCTTGAGTCTAGCCTACAAATCTATCATTAGTGGCATAGGCAGCTGTTTAAATCTTAGGCCTGAATAATGTGGCGATATCTTGTTCGCCGCAATGAACATGCTTTCCAGGCATGGCTGAGCTCTTCTCTATCTCTAAGATTTGACGTAGGTTACTAGTGATTGGCTAAATCACAAGGCCTTTCCGATCAAAAACACTAGACCCATATTGATAACAATGATTAAATTATGCTATCGACTATAATGACCTATTGTGGGCCTACACTTGAGTGCAGAAGCTTTGGGCTATTGCGGGTTAAATACACGTAGGACCAATTACTTTTTGGTTACGTCAATATGAACGAATGAAAGTGAATCTAGAATGACAACTGGTGTCTCTGGGTCATTTGATATCAGCTGACTAGCAAACCATAAAATGCCCATGTAATTGCCCCAATAATGAAAACATGTGTGCCCCTCGAGCCCATAAATTGTAGAAAGTGCAGGGACGCATGCTTCGGCCAGACATAAGGCGCGGGTGCCGCTGAATACATCTCATAATTGCTCATATTTACTTTAACATGGTCATCTTTCGTATGTACAATCAAAACCTCGGAGCATAAAGTAAAAGCGTAGTGGAATTGTCCAGAATGGCGTTCCGCCTAATTACTTGCTGAGGTGCCGGAACGCCGTTCCGGCACTCCATGAGGTGCTGGAACGGCGTTATGGTTCGTTCCGGCTGAAATTGACCATTGCCTACGCCATGAAAATATATATTACTTATTTTAATTTTGAGACTAAGTGAACACAGTTACGTCACCTTATTGTTTGAAACATTTATTGTTTATTAGCTATTTCATAAAGACCTATAGGCCTTGATTGTTTCGTCACTTGAACTATGAAACCGGTCCATTGTATTTATAACATGAAGTTTAAAAAATAAAGGCATATTGTGATGTCATATCAATTATATGAAGTACTTTTGTTTTTAATAATGTTAAAATAAAAGAATGAAATCCCATAGTAACGTCACTAATCATGTTTTATTTGAAACGCGTCTATTTACTCTGTTACAACAGTCTGACTGATATAAATTTATTTAACAACGCATCCATAACAACGATGATATGCGTCACATCCATAACAAGTTCTAGGCCTACATATATAGGGACTAGATCTACAGGGGCCTGCTATATATAAATTGCTGCGTATGGCCTACGTTCTATACATATAGGCCTACTAAGTAATTGTCAACATAGTTCATTCATTTATTTGTTCAGGCCTAGAAAACAACCCTTCGATCGATCTTAAATGTTTCTGCATAGGCCTATATGATTGAACTCTTGCGTATACGCGGCGTAGGCCTATTTAGCCACTACTACAACATTATCTTTCTAATTTCATAACCCCACCTATAGGTATAAGCCTACCCCGAGATATTTCTCTTATTCTATGCAAATGTCATTATCCGCAACTTCATCTCGTTCCCTGAACGTCTTGTTCGTTTTGTTCGTATAAGACTACAGAACTGATTTTGCCGAACACTGGGTATTTGCTGTTGTGGGTGCACGTATACCTGGAATGACCTTCCTCCACCACTAAGGGCTATACGTACATGTGGCGTGTTTTTTCCCAAGGGTTTGCGCGCTGAGAGCGCCTCTGAATGATTATTATGTGAGAGGCGCTATATAAATCTACAGATACGAT
The DNA here is from genome assembly GCA_959347315.1 of Bimastos eiseni. Lineage (NCBI taxonomy): Eukaryota > Metazoa > Annelida > Clitellata > Crassiclitellata > Lumbricidae > Bimastos > Bimastos eiseni. Next base: position 17,771,786 of record OY365812.1, read on the forward strand.
ACTTCAATGATGAAATATGCTTTAATTTGGTCATTGATTTAAAGTCAATTTTTATATTGGTCCATGATTTTAAGTTAGTGAATAATGACCCATTGATACGTCATTCAAGTTTACGTTAGGTTAAAATAATAACTTGAAGGATCTTGTCTCGTCACTTCAGTCTGCAATAATAATGCAAATTTGTAAAACGTCTATTGTTAAGTCGCGATCACTTTGAATTTTGCAAGAATCATAATAATTATTGTTTAATATCCCGGCTTCGACGCGTAGTACGATCGCTGATGAGTTGCGAGTCATTCAGGCATTGGCCACAATTAACAACATCATTGAATACATCTACGCCGAAGGAGATGATTTTTGCTCAGCGTCTACCTCCGTCGCTTCATCTGTGCCCTCTTACAGGACATTGAAAGAGTATCGGAGATGCTCATCCTTGGTGTCATCCTGCGAGGGCACCTCCGGGCCACCTCACATGTCAACAGAGTATTGGGGACGTGCACCACCTCGCTACATGCATTGAGGGTGCTGCGAAGCCATGGGCTTTCCGCTAAGGCTCTGTCGGGCAGTCGCTGAGGCGACTACCATCTCTTGCCTCCTTTGCGCTTCGCCTTGAGGCCTTTGTACGGAGATTGAAGCGCCTCCGGTTTCTTTCCCTCTGTGTCGGCTCTGTGGACTAGTGTGGGGGCACTTGCTAGGGAGGCTGACGTCCGATTCCTACGTGCCGTGATGGCGTCTGATACCCACGTCTTGAGGCCTCTATTTCCTCCAATTGCACGGTGTTCCTACAACCTACTACCCAGGGCTCACCCCTTTCAGCTCCCTCCTAAAGACAATAAATATTTTATATCCAGAGTTTTATTTTTGCTTTTGGCCAAAGTAAGCCACATCATTTACTTTTATTGGATAACTTTCATTTTTCTTCTGTTCTTTGTATGAATGTCATATGCTACGGATTGTCATCTTGTTAAATAAACGATGATATATTAGTATAATCCTAACTGGAATCTTACAGGGATTTTAGGTAGGCCTATTATGAACATATTACAATTCAAATTACCTACAATCTACAACTGAAAATTTATAGTGCGCCCTAACAAAGTAAGTCCTGCATGAGCGCACGTTCCTCTACGTTCCTAACCATAATGCTAGGTACATAAACTAGGGTTTTAAGTTTTGATTTGAATTGCGTGACATAGCCTAATTATGTGGATTGAGACACGATGAAGATACATGTAATTAGCCAATAGGATCAACCTGTCGATCGAGACGGCTTTGGCTATTGCCTGTTAGTCGATATTCCATAAATGTATCATATAGCTACTAGACCCTATAGCAACTTCCCTTTACAATTCTCTCAGGCATTTGGAGAGCCGAGGGTGTTACCAGGTTTCTGTAGTTTCTACCAAGGAGTACCTTCTCAAGAGCGAATTTCAACCTGACCAGATCAACGGACTCGTCAGCTGCGTCACACCGTCTACATTTAAACGTACCGTAGGCCTATAGCATACAAACTGTGCATACATAGGTCTAATATCGATTTCACATTATGCGATATTGCAAATAAAGTGGATATAGCGTGAATCAATTTATACTTCGTGATTATAATTATGCGAATGCATATTTAATATCATCTGGAAGCAACACATTTAGAAAATTCAATGCGTTGCGCGTTGTAGGCCTATAAATTAACGCTAGTCTGGGTATTGGTCTAGATGCATAACATAATAAATTAAATTTTCATGGGATATACATATAAATTATATAAGTGTATAGTAATTATATAAGTGTATAGTAATTATATAAGTGTATAGTAATTATATAAGTGTATAGTAATTTATATGCAAGCAGTAGTAGTTGCAATTTAACGACACTGTGTGGTAACAAAGACCATTTGCGTCGCCCTCATCCTTGATCTATGTTACTGCATACATTTATCAAGGCACAATACCGCCATTAGGACTATGTGTGTATAGGGCCTAGGCTCTAGCATGTACAAATATATACAGACCTACACGCACACACATGCACACACACGCGCACAGGCGCTGATTGCTCTAGCTGTTATTTTGGTTTAAGAATGTCCAGTCGTTTGGTAAATGGTTGTAACTGCATAGCTCATGAAATCGTTTATAGGCTCAGACGGCTCAATATTTGGTCTGTTTTGACTGTTGAACGTTTGAGAGCGCTTTAAGGGATCAATGCGAATGGTGGCAATTCCTAGCACTATCAGGTCTATATTTGAGGTACATATCTATTATGTTTGACACTCTATATCTGGATAGATATCATACCGATATTTTTTTAATTCGACCGTCAACTGGCTGTAGATCTGCAAGTGATCCGCCTTGTCACTAACTCACTATAATTTGAATACCATTCAGTTTACCAATCTGTTTACTTTCTAAATTATATTTTATCAACAAAAGCAACTATAACTCATGAACACCAGAACCAAATCGGTGGTTGGAAGGTTGGGGGGATTTCTGCTCTCGACATCGATGTGCGTGTTATGCCGCAATGGATCAAAGATGTGCTTGCAGGAAGAACAGATCCCAGGATGGAAGGAGATTGCCATGATCGTTTGCGTGACCGCGCATAGCAACTCCTATTGAATATGTTTCCAGTGGCAATGTTTATTCGATGTGCACAGTAGAATGACTTCAGACAGAACGCCCAGTTATCCTTCAATCAATCATTCAGTCAGAATGTCAATTTGAATGTGTTTAGTTTGTCTAAGAGATCTCATTAGCAAAGGCAATCGGAAATCACTGGTATCGACACTCGACAGTTTGTTCAATTTGAATCTACAAACAGAACTTATTATTGAAATTCATGCGCTTCTCTGCTGTATGCTATGTGACATCATTCAGTTGTAGTCAGAGTTATTGTCCTAACTCCTGTTTTAAATACATCGTGATAATTAAGATTTGAAAATATTTTGTAAATTGAATAGAATTAAAGTGGCTAAAAGAGACCAAAACTCACATGCAACACATGAGATGCTTCGTCATATTACTGGTTAGCAGGACTCTTTTAGTTGAGTGTGTTGGCCTATTTGCAAACTCAATAATAATTAGGCCTACCATATTCATCAGGACGAACGCTAGTGAAATTAACAAAAGATCAAAGCTGTATGCTACACATATCCTACGCGTGACTGCGCTTCGCACTCTTGCGGATGCTTTAATGATGACTTTAGAAAATAATAATTATTGGTTCAGGTACTTTATATGTCTATAATATAGAAAACATATATAAATACATATTATACATATGCATATAAATTATATTTTGGCCGTTCGCCCTACATAATTTGTAGACTTGCGTCAGTTCAGAGATTGTTTACACTCGCTGGTAAGCAAGCAATATTGCTCTCGCCCAACTCTCTGGATGCAAGCAGAGGACGCCATGCATTGTACGCCATTGTGTTCATTGGGACCGTTATTTACTAAGCTCTCTTCATTTTCATCATTCAATTTATGACTGTTGGATTAGATCTTGGCCTGACGAGGATCATATGCATCGATTACATAGGCCCTAATAATTATTATTATTCGGCTGAAAACAGCAACATAAGGCTATTTATAGTGGGGTGCCTTCATTAATATCGGTCGGCATTGTTGTGATCTTAAATTAGTTAGCAATATGACTTACTTATAAGACTAGTGAATTGTTTGGATATTACCTGAATAAGATGACCACGTGATACGAATGCGCTTTACGTAGTGTGGATGTGTGTGCGGAATTCATACCACTGGTATGCATGTATGAATCCATGTTGGTAGGCTCTATTTGCATATTATTTGCATAAACATATTATGGTCCGATATACACGTATGCAGCTGTGCATGGATGCGTGTTTGTAAGCCTATATGTATGCATGCATGCAAAGGCGGCGATCTAATTTGAGAGGTGTGGGGACACCCAATGAGAGGGGTAAGAAATGTGGGGGGATATACGTGTAACGTGTCCCCTCTCTGTAAGACGTGAGGGAGGTCATGTCTCCTCGACTCCATCCGAGATTGCCACCTCTGCATGTATGCAAGATGCAGATATCTTACTATCTTCATCAGTTTCTGTTTGGTCAATCACTGGTTGGTATTTTTATGCTACTGATAATATCGGTGTTATCTTGTATTTGCCATCTGTTTTGCTGTTTGCTTCTTCAGCTCTGTTAAAGTTGATGTACAGCGACAGTTGATTCCCTCCAGACTTGAGAGCTGTTTGTGCAATGCTTTTTTCACAAGCTTCATTTGACGACGTGTTGTATAATGATAATTACAGAAGCATTGCGTACCAATTAATTAGACATTTGCACTTGATAGTTATTTTCACCGAAAATCTAAAGTGCATTCAAAGCGAATGTAAACAGCGCATGTGGACTGGATTGAGTATAGCACGTTGAACCAAAGGTCAGTGGGACTTGGTTGGAAAACTAACTGTCCGGTCAGCTGAGTGATGCCTGCAACTGACCGGAAGTTCGGGACAGACCATAGAGAATGAATGGATCAAGGGTGGAATCAAAGGTTCACATATATGCCCTTTTTATACAGGGAGCCACGTGACAGTGGATATGCAGGCATGAGCAAACAGACCTATAAGGATGTCTTCAATTCCGTTACTGGCCATGCTGTGGTAGTCTAAGTCTCAAGTCTGGGAAAAGGTGACGTCGACAAGTATCTTTGTTATATGGCAAAGCTAAAGGGTGTATGTAGGTCCTATGTATGTCTGCTACCATGGAGTGGCGATCGGCGCTGGTTGTCCTGCTATAGTGAAGCACTGGCGAGTGGCGACCATCTTTCGACTGTCGATAGCATGACGAAGGACCAGTGTCACCAGTTCATTCGGTCCAATGACCTCTTTTGCCTTGGATAGACCTATGGCACAGTTGGACATCTTGGGATATAACTTTTGAGCTTTTGGCTGTGAAATTTATATTTGCTGAACTTAGTTGAATGCATCGTATACATACGAATATGTCACTTTATTAGAGCGTATGCGTATTATATATGTAATCTAGTCTCGATGTCTTTCACTATTAGCCGGTACAAGTCCCCCAGCATGTAGGATCCCTTATCTCTGGGAATCGTACTACTGATCAAGTTTCTTCTCTAAACGAGTAAACAGACGGAGTAAATGTTGAACCAGTCCGTATTGCCCAGTCGAGTGCGATAGGCTATGTACTTTGACCAGTCATTAATTTAACTATCTATATTCGCTTATTTGCTAGGCAACAATATATATATATCGGGGTTGAAAGTAATAGGATGGTAGGATGTTAAAACTATGCCATAGGAAGGATGGTCCTCGACACAAAATACCGAGTGGTCAATAAAAAAACACCTCGTTAGTGACTATGGCCATCAGCTGCGACAACAGAAGATCAAAGTCACCATGCCAGGTCCAGAGGGACGAAGTTGTATTACATGCAGGCCTATAGCTACATATCATACGTATTACATTTTTCTTTATAGTTGTAGTTTGGTGCAACCTTAAAAAATGGCTCTCACTAGTTTTATTTCGTGGACAAGTCCAAGACATGAGACCTTCTCTCGGATAAAAGTCTAGACCAGCCTCAACACTCTCCCGCTTCTGCGTGTATCTAGTAAAGAAAACTGAAGAAGGCAAGAAGCCCATATATTGTAGATCAGCGTCAAACAGTTTCAATAAGCAATGGTGGAAACCAAATGTCGGATATTTGTGATAAATACTTCTAAGTTGAGGTTCATAACGGAAAATTGATTAGATTGTCAGGAATCTTGGGTTAGCAACGATTCTGTTTAGAATATACGAAATAACAGTCGTTGTAACGGAAATACATGAAAAATAAAAATTCTGCAAGGTAACAACCCATTTGGATAGCCAGGTAATCAGACGGTAAACGCTCAGGCTACGTTGTAAGCCTCAAAAGACGCGACGACAATTCTACTGATCGTCTGAGATGTTATTCATTTGACGTCAATGCAGATGGTTTTGGCTTCTGTGTAGAATTCAACGGACTCTTGGATGCCCTCGCGACCAACCCCAGAGGCCTTCACACCTCCAAACGGCATGTGAAGGTCACGCACCAGCCAGCAATTGGCCCAGACCGTTCCAACCTGTTTGTAAACACAGTGTAATTCAGGTCACTAATTAATTTATTAGACCGTTATTTAGTAATAAAATTATTTCCTTAAGTTCATTAACTCCGCTTCATAAATGCCCAGATAGGACTAAATTATGCACTAGGATTCACTTTAATTTGTTCAAAGGTAGCTGGCAAGTTCCAAATTGTTATTCCAAATGGCCTTTGCTGCTATTCCGGCTAGCTATCATTGCAATATAATGTAATCGAGCATTTATATAGCACCCCTTCAAGATATCTACTCAGAGGCGCTTTCCGCGCTGGCCTATATTTTGCGACATAATGTATACTCAAGGCGCTATATTAATTAGAACAAGACAGAGATCGATACCAGTCGTCCACATCGTTGTTTGTCGATGACCCAAAAATTCACCTCACCGATTTTGCGTAGGACAAGCCTCCATAAGATAATTGAACTTCTTCTTTAGAGTTAGCGTCTTGAGAGCAGACTCAATTCTGAGATGACGACGATCAACCAATTAGGTTCCGCTTAATGTAGGTCTAGTGCTGGATTGGAATGAATCCATGTGCATTGTCCAAGTCCATAGCTGGATATTTATAAAGCGCTTTTCCAGAACCTTCTCTCGTCTCTCTCTCTCTCTCTCTCTGGGAATCAAGTTTCTTCTCTGGACAAACCCTTCTGATACGACGCAGCGATCGTGATTTAGTTATCGTGATTTAGTTATCGTGATTTAGTTATCGTGATTTAGTTATCGTGATTTAGTTATCGTGATTTAGTTATCGTGATTTAGTTATCGTGATTTAGTTATCGTGATTTAGTTATCGTGATTTAGTTATCGTGATTTAGTTATCGTGATTTAGTTATCGTGATTTAGTTATCGTGATTTAGTTATCGTGATTTAGTTATCGTGATTTAGTTATCGTGATTTAGTTATCGTGATTTAGTTATCGTGATTTAGTTATCGTGATTTAGTTATCGTGATTTAGTTATCGTGATTTAGTTATCGTGATTTAGTTATCGTGATTTAGTTATCGTGATTTAGTTATCGTGATTTAGTTATCGTGATTTAGTTATCGTGATTTAGTTATCGTGATTTAGTTATCGTGATTTAGTTATCGTGATTTAGTTATCGTGATTTAGTTATCGTGATTTAGTTATCGTGATTTAGTTATCGTGATTTAGTTATCGTGATTTAGTTATCGTGATTTAGTTATCGTGATTTAGTTATCGTGATTTAGTTATCGTGATTTAGTTATCGTGATTTAGTTTTCGCTCTGCTTGGTCATAGAGCAGTGATCTAGAAATTTAGACCTTACGTTTATCATGAATACAATACATAGCATTGTTGACCTATACCTGAAGTTTCTGAGCGACTCTGTGGACCGTGTTGGCGTTCTGACTCCAAACTGTGGCGCACAGACCGTACTGAACGTCATTGACTCTCTCGATCACCTGCAAACGAACACAGCTAGGTATCAATCCATCAGAGGTATTCAATTGGTCAGTAACTCTTCCACTGCCTGCACTATGATAGTGCCACACTCAAGTCTGGATAACGGAGGAGGGCGACGCTAATTTTCGTTGTTATCAGTGTCGTTAAACTGAAATTAAGCTTATTGATAATTGGCCAGAATACTGTACTGTAAACGGTTAACCTGTGATTAAACTCTGACTGGACATTTGCGTCTAGAATTCTAATTCGTGTGCATCCTCTAGCAGGCTCTGGCGCATCCAGGGCCGGTCTTGGTATCTTTGACGCCCCCCCCGGCTGAGTTCTTCAGGGCGCCCCTTTCAAAATGAGAAAATGACTATAACATGACAATTCTATATTAATAACTCGTTCGGCGCCCGACCTCACCATCCCAAAGGAATACTGAGCGCATCGGTTGGTAGAGATCACGCGGCGAGGAAGAGGACTCACCATACGTCCTTACATGTCGATGCTTTGAGTAGGATATAGCATAGTCTAAAAGCACTCCAGCAACCATTAAAATAAGTTGATAAAAACTTTTTACCTGCATATCTATAAAGGGAAATAGGGCCAATATCTAAAACTCATATGTGGCATTTAGTCAGCCTTAATTAGAGCATTTCTAATCTATGATTTAGTGCACTGGTGATTCAAGTAATGCTAACTTTGCGGAGATCAGAGAGCAGGCCGAGTTAATGATTGATTTCATGGACGAATGAACGAATTAAGAAAGTGATCTATGTTATTTTCACACACCATGGGCAAGTAGAATCAGACCAAAGTTCATAAGAGGAGAAAATAGCTATGACATGCAGGTCTTACTAAATTTCATATTTTGCATTCGATTCAAGATCCATAACACTGACTCGGGCTACTTAAAATGGCGCTACATGAATACGACTACATGTACATCCATCGCTACTCGCATGGCCTATACAACGCACAGCGACGGACCATCGGTTCAAGCAAATCCTTCAGTCATCCTCATTGCTCATCAATTAAACGACGTCACTGCTAATGGTGCCAATAGTACCAGGTTGTGCCCTTACGAAGCTTGGAGAAAAAAGGAGGGCGATGTCAACTGCCGTGCAGCTATGGCGGTCGTAAGAGGTCGCTAAACACTATTCAGCGCTATCAATGTTCTGTCATATACGGTGGTGTTAGTCCTTCTGAGGTCTCGTAGGAGGGCAATGTAAACTAGACCTATGCAGTTGAATTGCATTCTGAGATTCCAGAGAATGCTTGTGGTTGTTCTGCTGTGCTTTACCTCCTGTTCGTCTTTGAATGGAACAACACAGGTGACAGGACCAAAGATCTCTTCCTTCATAAGCCTAGATTCGTCAGAAACGTCAGTGATGATAACCGGTGACATAAAATAACCCTTAAAATGACACAAAAGCAGAACATTATGCACAAACGGAGCAATCATATGCAAGACAAGACATTTAAACTCATTGGGAGGATTGTGCAACTGCCTACCATGTGGCTGCAATAGAGGGTTATTCTCATGAGGGTTATTCTCAAGAGGGTTATTCTCATGAGGGTTATTCTCATGAGGGTTATTCGCCTTTCTGAAGATTTATTGACTTACATGTACATGACGTACATGACTATGTTGTACCACCCTTAGTAGCACTGGCACCCTATATATAGGGCTCATGTAGAGTTACGTCGATCTGCTAGCTAGTACTAAAGAAACCTTACCATCTTCGATCTCCAGGTGCAATTGCCAATTGAATTGTGATTAGCAAATTCAACTGATCATCTATTTATACCAGTTGCTAAATTTATTAGTTTTAAATAATCCAATTCCTCCCTGCCTTCCTTTCCCTTCTTCATTCCCTCTTATCTATTTCCACCTCGGCACCACTTAACCAACTAATCGTGTGCATATTCATATTGGATATTCTATACGAAGCAGTAATAAATTTGTTCAATTCTGCACATGCATTTTCTGAAAACAACGGGTAACTGACCTGTTGATTTCTTTTGGGTAGTTCGACATTTGCTTCATAAGCTATATTGCATCCCTCGTCTCTTGCAACCTTAACGTAACTTTTGACTTTGGCGAGATGCTCTTTACTAATCAATGCCCCAACCTTTGTCTCTGAATCCATTGGATCACCAACCACATACTGCCTGAAAAAGACACCTAACTTAATTAAAAAATTATTTGACCTGTCAAGCACCATTTTTTTAAATGCAGCTGACACATATCAATTAACATGTTGTAGAGTTAGTATAGGCAGAGGCGGCGATCTCGTTTGACAGGTGGGGTGACACCCAGTGAGAGGGATAGGAAATGTGGGGGACACACGTATAACGTGTTCTCTCTGTAAAAGGTGGGGGACTTGTTCATATCCGATGTTCCCGCCGCAGTGCTTTTGCGGGCGATTCAATAAAGTACATACTTACCTTTACTTATTAATAAACTACATAATAGGTTGCAGCCTAAAATTCAATCACAACATAAAATGTTCCTACTTGACTTCAGTGCAAAATTTCTTGAGAAAATCATCGAATATCGACTGATGGACAAAGATGCGACTGGTACAGAGACAGATTTCACCCTGGTTCATGAAGCTGGACCTGTTTAAAATACACAGAATAAACCTCACAGATCTAACTTATAAATGCTCGTCGCAGCTCGCATTTCTAAGGCTCTACAGTATACTACAAAGATAAGTGCAGGGTACCTAAATACCAGATTATTCAAAAACGCTGCGTCGAATCAGAGGGGTTGTGTCCAGAGATGACAAGTCAAGAGTCGAGTCTTGTTTCCAGAGAGATCAAAGAGAGAATATTTTTTCTAAGAGGATATTTATATTTTCAAGAATTGGACAGATTCAATGGCATGTGGTCTAGTAAGAATTAGAATGGTGTCACCTATAACAGCGGTTAGCAGGAAAGAAAGAACGGATACTAAAAGAATTGCCGAGTGAACTGCATGACGCAGACACTTTCACAGACCAGATTATTCTATGTTAGTGGAAGCATGCTCCAACTGAATATTAATACAACACCAGGTCACGATGTCTATACATCCCATTTCAAATAAGGATGGCTGTTTGAGCAGATTCTAACCTGACTGTGGCCGGCACAACCTTTCCAAGATCCGCATCTCCAAAGATTACAGCTGCGTTCTTTCCACCCAACTGTAGCCAGATAACATTGACCAATAAATATAGACCAAAAGACCAATGTAGAAATTCATGCAATGAGATGACCGGATTTTGAAACATATCATGTGGTGCAACGAAGGAAGTGTGATGGGAAATATTAATTAATTAATTAATTAATTAATATTTATTATATTGTGTATGGACAACGATGATGATGACGACGACAACATAATGTCGAATGGATAACGCACGGATCGTCAAACAAATGGAGACGAGCAGTGAGCCCACGGACGTAAGGATGAAAGAAATGAAGGCTGGAAAGAGGAAATGAAAGAAGGCAGATACATGTTATATATCCATGCATGTAGGTATATATAGGAAGGAAGAAAGAAAGTCAAGTATGTAGGTGGGAAGGAAGGAAACAAGCAAAAGTCACTCGTCTGCTTCTGTTGTCTAATGTTAGGCCATTGTGTAGGCCCCTAGCCTATATATATGGTGTAGACCAATGTAGTTCATGCCTATATGTGGTGTAGGTCCAAATGGGGTCGCCCATGACGCAGCTTATCTCAATACGTCGAATGGGATAAAGTTCTGCTTTCCTTCTAGAATCTAGATGGACAAAATGAAACAAAGGATGTATAGGCTCTGTCACGATTGAGCACAACTTTGTTTTCACTAAAGATGACAATGAGGTTAAACAACGATAAACCTGCTGACACTTTCCACTTGCAGAGGCTGTCTCTCGGACTCGCCTGATTGAGGGTCTGCTATCCCTTCAATATGTCCATGCAGCATATAAATATGGTTAAGACACTGACCTCGAGTGAAAGCTTCTTACAGATAGGTGCTGCTGCTGAGCGGATGATGGCGGCCGTGGCTGAGCTTCCGGTGAAGCTGATGAGGCGGATATCCGGATGGGAGACGAGAGCCTGTCCAGCCCTCGGTCCAGTTCCAAAGACCATGTTCACCACTCCAGGAGGAACACCTCAGAGACAACAATGACAGCATTCATCGGTCATTCATCCCTAACCAAGATGAGCGTTTTTATGCAGCATATCCCATAGCTATAATGGACTGCACAGAGCTGCAACGGTGAGCACTGAACACTGTGAGCAGTATATCGAGCGAGCCTCTGGCGGCAATTGGTAGGGGCGGCAAAATAGGATTGAAGTAAAATGAGAGTGAATGTTGGAAAAAATTATGAACACGTGAAAGCAAAAACGTGGGTTTTACGGGACCCGCTTTTTAACGACTTTTGGTAATCCGGTAGATGGCGTAATCGATCCATTTCCTTAAGAGATCGTTTATGACGTAAACTTGCCGGAGTGGAGCTCGTCAAGGAGAATGAGAGAAAGATACAAACGAATAGAAAGAAAGAAAGCGTTACCTTGGTCAAGTAGAATTGTTATTCGTTGATCGTTACCCTATGAGTCTTCTATAGGGGCGCCATCTCTGAGAGAGATCTCCATTAAACAATAAACATTGCTGCAGAAAAAGAGGCAGTTCTTTTGCCTACCGGTCTTGTGTAGCACGCGACCTTTGCGACCAAATAAGGCCGCCAAATTGGAGGCCGTTGATGATGCCTTCTATGATAATTTCTTATTTTTACTAATGATAACATAGCATCCCAGTGAAGACCTTAAGCTTTATGATTGAACTGATTGAAGACATTATTTCATATTGTTCTCAAAACTTATTTCTATTTCGCGTCTAGGCCAAGATAACACGGGTTTATCAACTGCCACGCAGGTTATATTTCAAGCCTTCAATTGACATTCATCATGATTCGTGGTTATAGGCCAACGAATTTCAGCTTGCTATAGGGTCTCCAAAATGCAAAGGAAGACGACGAAAATAAGAAACATGGCCACTAAAGAAAAAAGAGAAAAATATGGGATCAAAATGTACACCTTACGTTGTGTGGAGATAATAATGAAATTGACCGGACCACTGGCATACTTGCGAATGAACACCGTTCCCTAAATTGTATAGTGGTACTTTCTATATATGAGTCATATGGCCATACGAAACGTACCTTTTTGTCCGAGCTGGAGTTGCGAGCGTTTTGAGTACCGGAAGCTACCTTGAAAGAAGCTAAATACATTTGTGAAGAATGAATACGCATATGTATATGACAGTTATAACCTATGTGAGAATTTCTCGGAACTCTCATTTGCGTCACATTAATTTGTACCCACTGAAACTGGATGTACATGTTATCGTCCCCATGATAATAACTGCATTGTAGCCTTTACCTGCATCAGATAGGACTCGGCAGAGCATGAAGGCGGTCAATGACGTCATTTCGCTCGGTTTGCAGACGACCGTGTTTCCACAAGCAATGGCGGGAGCGATCTTGAAAGTCAGAAGGTACAGCGGAAGATTCCAGGGGCTTATGAGAACAGCAATGCCCGCTGGCTGACGCAACGTGTAGTTCAATGATCCAAACGCCTCCTGGTGAGTAGAACTGAATAACACCAACAACATGATAGTAATGACGATTGGATCAATGAATTATTGTAAGCACCGATGTTGGTAACAGCAGCAATATCAACGACTATGATCATGATAATCATTACAGGGTCACTCACAATGAGCATCAATTTAGAGTTCACGATGGAATTCGAACGGCTCTAATTAACTTTAAGAAGAAATGTCAGTTTTCCAGTTGTCACAGTTATTCTACAGATATGCATTAATCGTCACAATCGCTTCGACCTCGGGACTTCTAATTCTGACAATGATCATAACGATGGTCCAAGTGACAAGATCGTGGTGGTGATGATAACAACGACGATAACTAGGAACACACTAATGTCCACTTTCAGAATATGCGAAACTGTCGTGACTAGCCAATACCAAATGAATCGCATTATTATGTATTTATAGGTTTACAGATTACCTTGGCTTACTTACGTGTTGACGTGGTGTAAGATGGCGGTGGCGAAAGAACGGAAGTTGAGGATGGCTCTGGGAATCTCGACGGTCCTTGCCATCCAGAGGGGTTTTCCCTGATCCCGTGACTCGGCTTCGGCGAAGGCGTCAATTTGACTTTCGAGCAGATCAGCCACACGCAGTAACACCTGAGAGCGTCGCTCAACAGGTGTTTCCGACCATCTGCACACCAAACCAGGCATATCCATTCAGCGATCGCCATAGCAACGATGCTTTCTCAAAAGGAAGCAAATTTGGGGATTAGTAAAGCTAGGTGCAAATGAAAACGTTGTTTATCAATAAGGCCAGAAGCATACTATAGTGCATAAACTGCAATTGTACAGTAGTTGCAAATGTACGCAACTCGGCCAAGAGGAACTTCTTCAGAGGGAGGCACTGCGAGTGGTAGAAAAGCGGTTCGAATCTACTTCAAGCATGCTTCATGAGTGGATGTATTCCTCTGAACAGGCTGCTCACGCATAATTGTTATGAGAAAGGCAACGGGAAACTATGTCACTAATATCATCCCCAGTGGCGCATAAGCCATTGAACCTGCCTTTGAGCGTCATCATGAATCAATAATTTTTGTCACAGATTTATTGTTTTCTTTTGCATGCATACTATGTACATTTAGGGCTACATTTGGCTGTATAGGCCTCGCTTGACCCCCTCTTATATCGTTTCAAATCACGGCTGGCCAGCCTCTTCATTCATCCTATGACGTTACCTTGCCATGCCTTATCTTGGCTACTGATATACATCTATTTAACGGCGCAACAAGGATTATATCTCGACCAGTCATTTATTATGTGTATATGTACATATTTAGCTCAACGCTGATGATGATAAAGAAATTTTACGACGCATCCATAACAGAGATGATATGCGTCTTAGCTCAACGCTTAGGCCTATTATAGCGCCTTTATATAGGCCTTACTAACAAAGGTGACTCAACAAAAGTCAGCATCTCTACAAAGAGTACAGGCCATAATACTGACGTTTTGAAGGCCCTAACGGCAGCGGCCACTGCTTCGTTAGCTTCCTCCTCCGAACTGTCTGGAACCTTCGCGTTCACCTCTCCTGTTGATGGGTCGTAGCTGTCGATGTACGATGTGCGTTCATCCGTCGAGAATTTACCGTTGACGAAATTCTGTATCAAAACAACTGGAACGTTCGCCATCTTCTGATGCAGTGTTTCGCAGTGCTCCTGAAAGTATCACAAAAGCAGACAGATCAGCCCCTGTGTCTTACCGTTCTTCCTCAAAGATGATGTTGCACCTAGGCCTAAACAATGTTGGAACAGAGGTATACGTTCACTGGACGTTGAGTCTCCACTTGCAAACACCCTACTTACATGTAGTAAAATGTCTAATGCACGTTTGTCAAATTATGACTGTGGGTCGTTGTTGAAATGAGCGACAGACGCATTCGAAATGAGACGGTGGGTGGGGTGTCGATGCACGTTTCAACAGCCATCGGAGATAGTGGGTGGGGTGGCGATGCATGTCTCAACAGCCATCCAGTTAGATGTAAAGCAAAGCACGCGTTTGGCTAGCAGGCTAAAGTGCAGAGGTTAAAGTTCACTTAAACCCGCAGAGTAATCACACACTGCTCTCTCAATATGTTCGATGGCGGTCAGAGCAACATGCCTTCCCCTCAGTAACTTAAACGCGAAGAAAGGTCAAAGTTCGCGATTGGCTGATAAGGTCGTTTGTCTCTGCTACGGCTATGTATAGCCTTAGTTTCTTCCTAGCTTCACCGCTGTTCATACACTGAGAGTCTGACTAAGAGTCTAAGAGTCTGTACCTATTACTACCTAACCAGGCTAACTTGGAAAAACGGAGGAAGGTGATGCAGATGATCTTGTTAACACAGTGTGGTTAAACTTAAACTAATCGCAATCGTAATTTCCAAACTTGAAAGCCAAGCGCAGGACACCAGCCTATTCACGAGCGCTGCTTCAAATCAGAGGGGTTATAAAAAGGATAGTCCGTGGGAGGTCAGAGCCCGGTTTCCAGAAGGTCACCGGTCAGCTACCAGTCTTTCAAAAGCTGTCGTCAGATGTTTCGCTACCGGCCTGATCGCTTCGACTTTTCTCCAATAACAACTCTGTCTCTGGGTGACTGTATGCATAATATCCAGAGCTGGCCATGCAATATTCTCGCCATACACGCGGGGACCAGTATCCGAAAGGGTACAACGTTAGTGAGGCTGCGCGTTCGAAATTTAACTCAGACGGTCAATGGGTGAGGACTTTGAGCAATTCCTTCGCTCACAATTGCTCGTGAGCGCCGTCGATGCTATGTTTTACAGGTAGTGTGCACTTCAGAACTTTTAAACTGAGTACCATCCGACAGATACAGTTGTGTTGCAATGCATAAAGTCTGTATATGTTTTAAGCCTCTGTCTTTCAATCGATGCTTCAGACTACCTGTGCTTGATTATGTCTGTCTAACCCGTTAACTTACTGTGTTTATGTCTATCTGTCGGTCTTTCTGCCTCTCTGATTTACGACGATGATAAGCAGCCTAAGTGACCCCTCGTCCAGTGGAGGCGGGCATTTTCAATGGGGGCGAATCTCCTACAACGTCTGCCTTCTATGCGCTGAGCGATGGTAGGGTGAGTAGGACGGAGGCGGTAGAGTAGGAGGGAGAGCGCATGCGTTAGGTTTCGCAGAGTGTCACGTGGTCAGATTCCCGTCAACCCCTACGGCCTTGAAACTCATTACGTCATCTCGTATTCCGACCAAAAAAGCACCCGACGTCAATGGAATAAGACTATCAAATCTCCTCCTAAAAGCCCTATTCCATCATTACCATCAGTTATTAAAACGACGGTAGCCTACGGGGCTTGGGCGCGGGCTTTCCCTTTGTATGATAATTCTGCCTGATGCTCCCTCTTGATTGAAATTGAAATCGTGATACAGACAACACATGACTACTTCTGCATAGAATCTGACGTTTATGTTTAAATGCAATATAGACGGAAAACGTAATACCAGCGGTACAAACAATAGCACTTATGTAACTGTGCAAGTTCCTATTGGAAAGCACTCACTGGTCGGCTTAACTTACTCGCTGAAATGGCATTAAACAGGTTCTGACTCCTCCCTCATCTCCTACTCCTCTCTCCTCCATTGTTCCATTCCTCTCCCTCCATCCCTTCTATTACCGCTCATCATCCACCCGTCTTACTTTGTCTGCAGTTGATGACAAACGCTGATAATACTCGCGTCGCTAGACTGAAACTCTTCAGTTTCGCTTCGTTGCGCTTCTCCGTCGTGTGTCCTTCGGTGCCGTCATGCTTCATCGCGGACTCGATTCGGTTCAGAACACTTATGCCGACCTCACCAGGCGCAGTGAGGCAGGTAATTTCAGTCTGAATCTGTTTCGGTTTCATTTTCAGTAATTAAAAACAATTTCGAACACTCAGATATTCCATTTGACGGAGACGACGACTGAAGATCAAACTGAATGACAGTGATAGGTTTTCTTAAAACGGTGCAATACGATTTCTTAGTAAAAGGCTGTTTTAATATTTAAAACAATATGTTGAAATAGAATGGGTTTCAAAGGTTTCAAAGACATGCAATCTTAGAATCATCGTATCTACTTTTGACCTTGAATGCCCATCTTTCATAGCTTCATTCTCTTAAAAGCTGCGATAGTGTAAATGCGTGTAAGGTAGTGTAAAAGAGGCCCTAAATGTTTCGCGTTTTCTATAGCCGCAATAAAATAGGGTGACAACCATGTTGACTTTTCAATGAGTGTTTGATTGGTATTCGAGTGGCGCTTTAGTAGAATGAAGATTACGATTACCTCCTCCACAACACTTTCACCTACTCCAGTTATAAATCTCATTAACTTCAATAAGGTCTCCTCTGCTACTCCACCTCTCCGGTGTTGTTAGCATACGATAGTTTTAAGTGGTTTCGATCCATGTAATCCGATATCTCTGCATTTACCCTAGTGTTTCTCTCCTCACGCTGATTACCCCTTCCTGCATCAGTATCATTCAAATCTTCAACTCCATTATTCCTTAAAATTCTCTATACGACAAAGCACGTGGCCATATGTTGAAGGTCACAAACTCGCCTATAGCAGTTGCACGAAGCATGCATTGAAAGTGTGCAACAGCAACCCATGGGGAGGCCAACATGAACGACACTGCAGAAGTTAATCCTACTATAAGCAGATACATTAGAAAGAGCAAGTGCAGCATTGGGTGAACTCGAGAAGCTCTCAATTGCCAAAAATGAAAAAACAAGCTAGTGTTTCTAAAGAGAAGGTATAGGTTCCTGGTCACGAAAAGTCCAAGCTTGAGGACAGAATTCGAGACGACACAGTGAGGGAAGTCAACAGATGCGGCCTCATGATCCATGTTTCAACTGCTATACTCGTACACCCAGCCATATAAATCGCGAATTGGAAGTGTTGGGGCAGTCTCAAACCATTTCAGTTTCTTTACCACAAGTTTCTTAACAAACACTGTCTCTGACACTTAGAAGTGGAGACTCAGAGGGACAGAAAAGGACGGTCACCTCCAAAATTTCAGGTGGATGGGAAGGGGAAGGGGCTGCTTAGGCATATATCCCACCAAACATTTCATAAATATTTCGTAAATATTCTAAATTTATACGGTGTTTTCACTATTCATCCTTTCTGCTGTATTCACGCTTGGAAAATGGATTTTTTCCGACCTGTCTGCCCAAACCCCATTTTTGACTATCTCTTCCCCCAATTTAGGACCAATGTTGACATTCCCAGCTACCACGCACTGGCGAGAAATGTTTGTCTGATGACTCTGGTCTCATAGATGCTTCCTATAGTCCTTTCAAAGTGTATTGAGCTTAAATACGTATTGCAAATTGTGGCTTGAGTAGCTTTTGTCCATTGTTTACGTTCAAATTGCCTGGAAGGTCATTCGAGATATTCCATTTTCGCATCATCCTCGACATCCGCATCATCTTCCGTCCCCATCAGTGTCAGCGTCAGCAGCAGCAGCCGCTGTGGTTCGACGAAGCAACGTCTGAGGCCGTGGCTCGAGCGGATGATAGACGGAAGAAACATTCCAGGTCTGTACTGGATCAACATGGAAAAGACAAAGTTCCGGATTCCGTGGAAGCATGGAGGAAAGCGCGACTGGACTCCGGATAATAGCCGCATATTTATGGTAGGATTATTTTGTTCTTCCACAATACAGTCACAATAATTCCAAATTTCATAAGATTGGATTTTCATTATTTTTGTATGATTAGATATTATTTGATATGACAACGATTTATAGTTTATAAATACGCCACACAATCTTCCAATGGAAGATGAAACGTGATGCTTATAGACTGCACTTCAACCGTATATGCTCCGATAGCACTCTTTCCCATTATCCCATAGCATTTATGGTTCTTTAAGGAGTGGGCTAGACACACCGGAAGATACAGGGAGGACAGAGACGAGCCAGACTATGCCGTCTGGAAGACAAGGCTCAGATGCGCTCTCAACAAAGCCAACGACATCGAAGAGGTGAAGGCGGAAAGCTGTCTCGACTGCTCTGAACCATATCGCGTTTACCTTCTCAAGCCGAAAAGAGGTCGGGTCAACTGCTGAGCAAATAGTTCACACTCTTGTTATCTGGTTCACTGCTTGCTCGCTCTAAATTAGACCGTTTACAGACCAGACTAAGAACGCCAATTATTTCACTAGATTATAGAAGAGCAAGAGTCGCGAATAAACGCTCATCTTCGAACGATCATTCAAGATTTAGCACACTTGTACAGAAATACATACAAACAGAGAGAATTCTAAACAGACTTATGCAGAGACATACTCGAGGGACAGGAATTTAGCCAGTCAACGACGGCGACAGACTGTCACAGTCAGTTAGAAGGCAGAAGGCCTGACTGACTGACTGACTGACGAACCGACGGAATTTATGACTTAATGACTGACGAATTGAGAGAATTTATGACTTAATAACTGACACATTTAGAGAAGTTATGACTTAGTGACTGACGAATTGACTGAATTTGTGACTTAATGACTAACTAACGAACATCATCGTTTCCATCATCGTTGTTATTATCTTCATCATCGTCGTCGTCACCGCAAGCAAGTGCATTCATTTGATTTTTGCTACGTGCAGGAGTTAGTTCAACGAAGGATGCTTCAGTTGCTACAACGTCTGTGGGGACATCTATCGAAACCATTCATCCGCATCAATTCCATATCACGCAATGGAATCACAGTCAGGTAAAAGAAGACATTGCAGCAGTTCATATATTTTATTAGCCCCTATACCGTGGTGATGCTGTGACCATAACGACAATTACCGTGAATTACGATGTTAATACGATTTGCTATTATTATTATTGTTATTGCTGCTATTAATTTTATTATTATTTTTATTATTATTATTATTATTCATATATAGCAATATTCTTTATTTTTATTATTATTATTATTATTATTTTTATATTAATATTTATTCTTATTATGATTGTTTAACACTTCTTGGAGTATTATATACTATTTAAAATCATAAAAAGTTTTTAACGCTGCAGAAATGATATTTTACAATATTATTATTATTTTATTATTTTCATTATTATCATTATTATTATTATTATTATTATTATTATTATTATTATTATCTGTTATACACGCATGTGAGTTTCCTATTGTTGCAATTATTGTTATTGTCGTTATTTCATTAAATCGGTGCTATTGTTATTGACGTCAACGTTATTGCTTTTTTAATTATTATTATTGTTATTATTATTATTATTATCTGTTATACACGCATGTGAATTTCCTATTGTTGCAATTATTGTTATTGTCGTTATTTCATTTCATCGGTGCTATTGTTATTGACGTCAACGTTATTGCTTTTTTAATTACTATTATTATTATTATTATCATTATTATTATTATTATTATTATTATTATTATTATAGGGCAAATGTGTCTATAAAGGTAACCGCTGTGATTATTATTGTTTTTATTGATTTTAATATCATTTTCATTATTATTACAACAATTATTATTATTAATATTATTATTATTATTATTATTATTACTATTACTATTATTATTATTGTTATTGTTACTGTTATCGTTATCGTTATCGTTATCGTCATCGTCATCGTCATCGTCATCGTCATCATCATCATCATCATCATTATTATTATTTGTAGTAGTAGTAGTAGTAGTAGTAGTAGTAGGTGGTGGAGTAGGAGTAGTAGTAGTAGTAGTAGTAGTATTGTTGTTGTTGTTATTGTTGTTGTTAGCTGTAATATGTTATTATTCATCATTGGCATTGCCAACGAATCTGTTATCAGGCCATCTGGATCGCCGCTTGTCAGTGGATTGTGATCTTGACATAGTGCCCTGAAAAGCCACCGCATTGAAACGTTGGATCAATGCCGACAAGTTCTGGAAAAGGAAGTTTGTCTCTCGGGTGTCACCGGAAGTTGTCGAAAGTCGTCGTCCAGTCTCAGACAAAAAATTCGATGCCCTCACTATTGAGGAACCGAAGGTTTCTATAGCGATTGGAACAAAAGTGTATTTCTTCTCCAGCTCAGAATATTTTGTGTGTTTCCTTGTGGCTGCTATCTCCGCCGCTCCTCCAGCTGTGGATGATGTCTCGGGGATATAAGAAGCGGCCACTGTGTAAACCACCGTCGCGTCCCAAAGTAAGGCCCGCCCACACTCCACGGTATCAGGGTCTGCCCGTCCGGTATCTTTCCATCTAATCTGAAAAAACCTGACGGTTCCTTGACCGCTGGAATACCGGCTCTGTTGAGGCTACGATGGATAAGGTCGATGATAATACAGTGTCTGCCTGACGGCCAAAACCCAAAGAGCAGGACAGGCGATGTGCGCCTTTGGCAGAGACGAAGGCGCCGCATGCGCAGGTGTACGGCTCGCAGATGGTCACCCCTAATTGTAGGTCGACCGCCACCCTCATGGTATCGTCCTCCAGTCTGAGATCGCGAGAAACGAGCGGGAGAGCGAAGAGCCAGTCCGAGACGTGCGGTGACTGCAAGGCCCTTAGTCTCGCCTGGTCGTAGGGATCCTGTAGCTTTTCTTCTAGTGCAGACAGAACCGCGTTTAACAGCGGTCTATTAATTGTTATTATTATTATTATTATTATTATTATTATTATTATTATTATTATTATTATTATTATTATCATCATCATCATTATTATTTTTTATGACACAAATTTATTAATTCGTAAACTATTGAACATCGATACAAACTAATTTATCTTTAATTGACCTTTTTCACGCCATGGAATCACAGTTTTTTAAGCTTAAGCTTAATAATACTAATAATAATAATAATAATAATAATTGTTATTATTATTATTACTATTATTATTATTACTATTATTATTATTATTATTATAATTTTTCTAATATATATACACACAGACTTTATTCTACTGACGCATTTTGTTGTTGTAGAATCATCAACCTCTTTCGGATCCTCTTCTTTATCCGATTAGCTTTCCTCTAACTCATCCAGATAACTGCAAAGGTAAACCCCGTCCAGCGGTCATTCATTAATAATAAATATTCGTTTATTGAAAACATGGAATGTCACACTGGATAAACATGGAATGTCACACTGGATAAACATGGAATGTCACACTGGATAAACATGGAATGTCACACCGCAAACCATTAAAATAGTTGTTTAGTGCCATTGTCTAATTCAATCGAGTTTCCCCATCGTCGTCGTCGTCATCGTCATTCACTTGTTTGTGTAATCGTTTATTTATCCAAGACTGATCAAATGGATAAAGGCCTAGTCCTGGTTTTTATTAAATTCATGTAAGTTAGGGTATACATAACACAATTGAGTTCCCCAAAAGAGTTTCAGAATCTGAAAACTTCAAAAGCGCCACGCAAAAAACTTTACTCAGGACAGCAGCTTGCTCACGAGCGCTATCAAGTCAAGTTAAGTTAGACACAGTGTTCACTGTAAGAGTGTTGTAGAGTTTTGCGTTGTCAAGTCAGACTTGAACTCGTTAAATTGGTTCGGATTAAATATTGTCACGAAGCATGCTAAGCATTTCGCATGGATAGGAAACAGAGTTTGTTTTACAGACGACAGAGCGACACCTGGCGGCTGCGAAGCAACCGACGAGTACGCCTACGACACAGAATCATATTGCAGCGATCAGTATTGTAATCTACACTGGACACCATCCACAGTGGACAGCAACAACTGGACACCATTTATGTCGGATAACAGACAGTCATGGGCAACAGCTACAATCGACAACAATCAATGGACAACAGCTGCACTGAACAACACTAAATGGACAACAGTCCCAGCTGACAACAAGGAGTGGATAACAGCTACGTTCGACAACAAGCAATGGTCAACAGCTTCACTGGAGAATAAACAATGGACCATTGCAGTCGGCGATAGCACAGATGGTAAACAGTGGTGTGCATCGCCAGTGGATCTGAAACACTGGCCAACAATTGGGCCTGAGACGAAGCAATGGACAACTAAAGAACTGGACACAAAGGAGTGGACGACTGACCAGTGCTTTGCAAGAGGTAAGCAGTAACTGTGGTTACTTTTCATTGTTACAACCTGTAATATTCAAGAGCCCGGATGTGATCTCCTCAGTCGATGATGCAACGATCGGCCGTTCGTATCTCCACGAGAAGAACCCTGCAATATGATGCAATCTGTCAAATGCATGATTATGCATCCGAGGATATATTTAATTGGCAACACTGAAGAACAAAATCGATCTGGAAAACGAGCTTTCATGCTCTAAGCCGACTCAGCTTTCCACTCCCTAAGGGCAGTTTTGGAGTCAGTGGGCGCCTAACTGCGGTGTACCAGTGAGCTTGTCAATTACCACGATTTTTATTATTGTTATTATTATTATTGTTATAGCTATTATTATTATTATTATTATTATTATTATTATTATTATTATTACTATTACTATGTCACATATAGTGTTATTCATCATTGGCATTGCCAACGGATCTGTCATCAGGCAATCTGGATCGCCGCTTGTCAGTGGATTGTGATCTTGACATAGTGCCCTGAAAAGCCACCGCATTGAAACGTTGGATCAATGCCGACAAGTTCTGGAAAAGGAAGTTTGTCTCTCGAAGTCACCGGTAGTTGTCGAAAGTCGGCGTCCAGCCTCAGACAGAAAGGCTAGGCCCTCATTATTGAGGGGATCGAAGGTTTCTATAGCGATTGGAACAAAAGTGTATTTCTTCTCTTGTGTTTCCTTGTGGCTGCTAACTCCGCCGCTCCTCCAGCTGTGGAAGCTGTCTCGTCTTTGAATATCACCTCTCATCTCTATAATAAATATAATAATAATAACAATAATAATAATAATAATAATAATAATAATATTATTATTATTATTATTATTATTATTATTATTATATCTATTTCTTATCTTTGCATTCCAATCACCCTCTCTAAGAATGAAGCATTTCCCATGTCGCTTCAACTCTTCCTTCCTCTTTATATTTATAAAAACGAGAGTCTGTGATTTTTTCAACACCCAAAGGTATTCCTATTACAGTTGTCAGGATCAAAGTGTCAACTGCCTTTCTGGCCTCTCTCCAATACCCGGATTCAGAGGAGATAAAGCCTATGGTGTGCGAACGCACATAGGGTGCTGTGGGAAATAGGCTACCATGGTACCAACCAACATAAGAATTGCAGCCGATTTTTACCGAAATAACTCGTTTAAAACACATTTTTTTACTGGAGAAAACTTTCCGATAAACAATCGCGTCCACAGCAACAATATACACAGCATCTGCATCTTGACCCTTCTGCTTCTGTAATCGCAATGAAGCCCTTGCTGGTGGTAGACAGTTCAACGTCTGTCGATAAGGTGTTGATATAGACCCTATTTTATGTGTTTGTATTGTTTCTGATGATCTGTAGGAGAGGTGATATTCAAAGACGAGACAGCCAATTTCAGCGATGGATTTGATCCAGTTGTAAAATACGATGAAACCGGAGAAGAGGATGAAGCAGAGGGAATGGTCAGAAGATCCGGAAAGAACATGAATGCAATTTTACAATACGATGACTTTACAAGATCGTTTGCGATAGGAGAGACAATTGCAGAAAACGACGGAGAAGGAAGAGGAGGAGGAGGAGGAGAGACGGTTGGAAGCACAAAGGTTGGATACGACTATCAGATGATGGTCCCAGTTCAAAACTACTGCTTAGAAGTACAGAAGTCAAAGGTTACTTTGGGCCACGTACTGTAGCAGTGTACAGTAGGTCACGAATATTTACAGATGGGCAATGCTTTAGACACGAAAGGCGATCGAATTGCATTCATCGTTTGCAGCACGGATTCATATTCGTGGTCTACGTCACAGGTCCATAACTTCCTATAAGATTTCAGCTGTCGTATACGACGTGTGACTGTATATAACGTAGGCCTACCAGCCATTGCTCTAACTTATTGTCCTTGGATCTCTAGCATAATGGGATGATAGTGCATATACGTGTGTATATATATACATATATATATATGAACAAGTTTTACCAATGAAATTAAGGTTATTTCAGTATGAATCTATAATGGCACGAATATGGACTAAATACTGTATTCACTCAAAGTCAGAAACCAAAATGACAGCTTATTTTCTTGTAACCTAATCAGCTTGACTATAGGCCTATAATATTCCTTGCGATGCGCAGGTGCATCGACGATTCGATGTTATTGGCACCATTTGCAGTTGACTGAATTTGGGATAGAATATAACAATGTCCTAATTTGTTGATTCTTCAAGCTGTGACAGGTCCTAGGTGACTGGTGGAGTCAGTTGCGCCAAACTGTCTTCCTATGGCAAATTGAATGGGGAAGTTGATAGTGTTGATTCTGCCTAGGAATAAATTACGGGGGGGGTTTGTTTTTCCTGTATATGACATATTGAATGGACGCGCTGGTTATGCCAAGGACTAAAAAATGACTGGTGGGTTAATTTTTCGCAGGACAAACTGAATGATGGAGTTTTAGTTATGGAGTATCTTCTGTAAAGAAAAACAGTCAACATGATAATGACCAGTTCAGGAATGAATTCGGTAAAGTCTTCATAATTGCATCGTGGGTCGGATAGGGTCAGGTCAGGTCAGGCGTCGTGAAGGTCGGTTATGGTTAGTTCGTCATTAGAAAGCATGGCAAACAACCTTAAGCCGCATCAGTAATTTCTGCATTGACATAGGCCTACATTAAACGATTAGGCCTATTGTGTAGCGTGCGTTATTCGAGCCCGACCATAGGATCATGTCGGGCACAACCAAATAACTTATGTAACCCACCGTTTTACGCATTACAAAAGCATGTTGGTTGGTATATAAGTCAAGAAGTGTCATTAAACACGTATTTTCCAGTCTTTACACAGACTCGAGGCAAAGGGTAATTCTGAAAACGTGTTTTCTAGTTAGTTAGGACGGACGTGTATGCTAGACACCTGAACGAAAAAAATTGTAGGTAAATAATTGAAATGCTATTTCTGCAGCTTTAGAATCGGCCTATAGTCCAATTCACTTGCTCGATCGGATTGCTTCACAACTTAGTGAGAAGACATTCCAACGAGCTTACGTTACTGATCCTGGTCATTTAGAGCGTCTAATATAAAGGTGAAACATATGGCAAGCGAATGTCTCCTATCATAAGAAGCTCATACGAATATGTTGCATATCATAAATGAAACTAAAGACAGTCAAAGGTTCCGGGCAACGTCGTAGCACTCGACGGTTCATTATCATGCGCGTTAATTATCGCATGCGTGCGCAGGCCTACATAAATTATAAAATAAGTAAGATTACAGGCTGGATTCGCAGGGGATCTAAACTGAGTTAGATTTTCTTAATTCCAGAAATGATTTATCGCTAGAAAGATGCTGCAAATGAGTACGACGAAGTGTGGGGCATGTTTTCCTGGAGCAGATGACGTCAAAATGCTGCCCAGGTCCGACGAGTTTACGAGCCCAACGCCTACAAAACAAAACAAAATTTACATTTGCATTTCTTTACATTTTCTCACCGCTTACACCTGCAGTTAAAACAGCGCGCAAAACAATTGCAGTATTATTACAGGTTTCAATTTCTGAATCTTAAACTGACGTTGCGTCAGTTAGTTGGTCACTTGTGTTTGAAGTAGGACTACAGAGACTTTAGGCTAGGTAGGCCTAATATGCTGTTTGTCTTACCTTACGACTTGACTGCCACAGCTGTTTCTGCCATAATATAAGTGCAACAATTTTACTTGCATGACAAGACACCAATTCAGTGCAATATATATATATATATATATATATATATATAATCGC
Organism: Bimastos eiseni; assembly: GCA_959347315.1. Lineage (NCBI taxonomy): Eukaryota > Metazoa > Annelida > Clitellata > Crassiclitellata > Lumbricidae > Bimastos > Bimastos eiseni. The sequence continues at coordinate 17,798,750 of OY365812.1, forward strand.
TATAAAAGCAAAAAGAAACTATGAGAATAAATGCGAGATGAATAGAAATTCATTGCCAATCAACTGTTTTTGAAGCACCTTTTCTGAATTTGACTAGGGTTTCACTTTGAAATGAACCTAAAAAATCGATAACTCGTGCGTAATGATAACGAATTTTACAGTAGTCGTTTAATTAGATAATTAGCGAAGTCTAGTCGCTGAATTGAATCTATTTAACCTAGACATCTGGTCATAGTCATGAACAAACGGAGACCATAGCATTCCTCTTAAGACTTTAGTCAAATAAAGGCGCAAGAGACTAGATATTTTCCTTACCTTGCATTATTTGATAGCACAGAGAAAATCATGGTAATAATTATAATTATTGGAATATACCTAAATCGATCATTTTCTTCTTTGCTGCTTCTGAGGATGATTTATCAATCTGTCCAGTTGCATCTAAGACAACGTATGTGTCGTATCCTAAAGCGTAATCCATCGTTTCTATGTCACAAACTTGTTTTTATATCATCACCATTATCAAACCAATGCCATCATGGGATAGAAAGAAGGGAGTAAAATCCTCCTTCACTTCCAGTTTGCAACAATTAGACCTGGATAATTATAACTGGTCCACCTATGCGCCGTATTTGACAATAATAATATTAACAATGATGACGATGATGATTGTGGTGGTGATGGGGATGATGATGATGATGATGACGACGACGACGGCGGCGGCGGCGGCGACGACGATGACGATGATGATGATGATGGTGATGATAACTCTGGATAGTTATTCTGCGAGAGGTGCTATTTAAATCTACAGATATGACACGATTGAAGATGACGATGAAATCGTGGTCACGATGATTATAATACTCGTAAGTCGTAACTGTTGTGAGTCTTGAGTTCGCTTTCCTTTGAGGAAACAATTTTGGCAATCGTTCCCTCTGGACAATGTTCGCTCTGATTTTTCGAGATAGTGTACGCAAGAAATTTTTCGTGCAACCGTTATAATTGGTATACACTGTTGTGCATAGGTAGGAGCTGAATGCGATTATAGTTAAATTCTAAGACTATATATATCCCGTTTGCGCGCGCACATGTGCATAGGGAACAGTGAATAACAACTATATATATATATACCACAATAACTCACTACAATTTATGAACTTTTTCTGAGATAGTTAAGTCTTACCAAGTTTTCGAGCATCCAGAGCAGTTTCGAGAACGCAAAAGTCGAATGCCAGACCAACAACGAAGACTGTCTTAATACCTCGCTCCCTTAGCATTTCATGCAGATCTGTGTGCTTCAAACCACCATTATCGATGAAACCTGAATAAGAGTCAACCTAAAAGGAACAAACAGACACTACAAACTACTGATAAAAATCTGTGGCAATAAATATATAAATTTTAACTGAACACACCTAGGGCCTAATCAATTATTAATTTCAACAACAAACTGGCAGATTTTTTATGCTCCAAAATTAAAATCTCAGTTGAACGCCAGATTGTACATTGTAATTTTCTATTTGACAGTGTCACAGTGATGAGTGAAACTAGCTAAAAGTCAAGAAACTGTTGGCAGTAAATCATGTAAATGTAACAACGTGTAGTGCTATGCAATGTTACAAGAGAGTTGTAAATTATATGTATCTCTTAAGATCTTTTCTAAAGCGCTGAAAATGTTGGTCTTGGAAAGTCTATAGAAAGCCATAATTATATTCACAAGCAAGGAAAATCAAGATCAACACCAAACCTCGCAGTGCTGACCCTTGTGTATGACTTCATCCGTATCTTCTTGCTTAAGATCTTTATGGAAACGTGCATCGTCTGTCTGTTGAATGCAGTGGTCCGGCCAGAGCTTCTGTTGCACAACGACAGTCTCGTTGAATTGCGCAGAGCAGTCGACCGTGTAGTTGGCTCGTGTACTTTCACTTTCACAGAGTTGACCTGCAATGTAATGCTTGAATTCCATTGCGAAGGTGAAACCAATATCTAATTCGATTGAGTACGGCAAATATTAGAAATTGGTTCCATCTTTTCGCTCCACAATTCTATCTGGCAGTCTGTATTGACTTTCACTTACCTCAAAACCTACTTCTCGCTGGGCCATGCGCACTGGCAGCGTTCCTGAGCGGTTCACCCTACGGCGCCTTACAAATGATTAAATACAATGCGGTGGGTGAGACATCTCCCTATGCATGTGAGTACCGTTAGAGGACACGTTAGAGGACTTGCCCACCTAATGTTTGCTCTGAGTGTGCCAAACTGTTTATGCATTTTCCTATAGCAACATAATTGGAAGACAAATAGGGCCTACCCTACGTCGTCTGTACATATAAACTTAACATTGTGCAATATACCAGACTGTAGGCACGTATTTAAACATCGTATATAAGATGGTATAAAATAGATGAATGCAACTCTTTATATATATATGTGTGTGTATGTGGGTGTGCAGCATATGAGCTATAACTGTTATGAACTTATAAGTCGCTGCGTTTTTGACAGCGACATTTTCTTTTTCTCAACAACTGAAGCTACACACAAACACACAATGTAGAGCTGTGTATACCTGTACTCAGATAGGTTAAATTAATCGTCTCATAAGCCTTATGATGTAGATGTGATGATGCAAATGACACATGATTGACACAGTGCCAATCCTGTGTGAAGACCACGAGACTGAAGTACGGTCCATAATTTTGGCGGATTGTGTTTATGACTGGAATGATGTCTTCTCCATTTTTAACTGCGAGGCTTCCAGTTCCCAGGAAGCAGTTTTGCACATCGATGATCAGAAGCCCTCGACTGGAAAGAACAGCTGGACAGCTATAGAGGGCGAGTAACATTGCCAGACCTAGAGCTGTGCCACCCGGTGGTGAGCAAAGGATGCACGCGGATCTCAGCATCTGCAACAGAAGTGCATCACACGTCAAAATGATCTCAACATCTATATCTTGACAAAAAAAGTGGAATATGAGAAACTTTACTACGCATAATTATAATTATTAATGCCTATTAGGCGTATTAACAGTGCTGCAAACGCGTCCAAACTCAAGAAGCAATATTTGAATTGTCTTGCTGAAAAATCTTCTCAATCAATCAATAAATGAAACTTGATATAGCGCCTCCTCACGAAATCTACTCAGAGACGGTCCCCGTTCAACCAAGGTCAAAGTTGACAGAGTAAAGATAAGAGTAAAAAGAAGATGAGGAGATCCTAGGTAAAAGCTTGAGGTTCAGAGGAAGCCCATTCCAAGTGGTAGGGTTCACAACACGATGCTGGCAGTGTATGAGAATGGAACGCTGAGAAGACCCTGCACAGCAGAGCGCGGCGCCCTTCGAGCACAGGCACAAGTTAGGCAGCATAGCTCCCGAAGGTAAGCAGGCGCAGCCTCAACAAGACAGCGCCACATAAAGGAGGCGAGTCGAAACGCCATGCGCTGCGGGATGGGAAGCCAGTGCAACACATCACGCATTTTATAGGCAGAAAAATTGGCTGTATCATATAGGAAGGCAGGAAGTCAAGAATAGCGCGAAGTTGTCGGATTCACCGCAGATGAAACAGGCATGCCCTGGAGATTGCAGCAATTTGAGGTTTTATTGAAAGTTTTGAGTCGAAGATGACTCCCAGATCCCGGACAGTGAGTGATGGAGAGAGTAGAGAAGAGCAGATCGAGAGTGAGAGTTCAGCGCTCTGAGGAAGCTCAGAGGAGCAGTCAAACGAGATGAGCTCGGATTTGCCCGAGTTAAGTTTGCATGATGTCGTCAATGCAGACACGAAGGTGCCAAGGTCTCGCTAGGATTAAGGCTGAGTCGATTGATCGACATCCAGGACTTGAGAGAATCAATGCCATTTGCGTAGTGTTTAATTTAACCTATATATACATATATGCATGCCTGTATGTATGTATGCATATATGTATGTATGTATGCATGTATGTATGCATGTATGCATATATGTATGTATGTATGTATGTATGTATGTATGTATGTATGTATGTATGTATGTATGTATGTATGTATGTATGTATGCATCTATGTATGTGTGTGTGCGTGCGTGCGTGTATGTATGTATGTATGTATGTATGTGTGTATGTATGTATGTATGTATCTATGTATGTATGTATTTATGTATGTGTGTGTACGTGTGTGTGTATGAATGTATGTATGTATTTATGTATGTGTGTGTACATGTGTGTGTGTATGTATGTATGTATGTACATACATACGTACGTGCGTACGTATGTATGTATGTATGTAGACATAGAGGCGTCTGCACCATAGAAACATAGAGGCGTCTGCACCGTAGCGTCTGCTACTGCTCCGCCCAAGAAGTATGAGGAAGATCTCATTGCGAAATTAGAGGGAATTATTTCTTTTAAATTATACCATTAAAAATTATGTAGTATTTGGAGTTTTATTCTACACTGTCAATCAATGCGTGTGCCATTTACTTGGTTCAATCTAATATTCATCCTTGATTGATATTAGCCCCTCTGTCAGTCGAAATGGGGAGGGAAAGTTGCTCCAATGACTTATGGGGCAGTCCACAACTGAGGTCACGCAATAATGGACGATTTTTGACCCCCTCGTCACGAGTCGTCACAAATGTCATAACTCCCTCAATTATGACGTTACAAAGCTCTTATCCCCCGATGAAACCAGATGCCGACAAAGTCATATGCAAATTATCTTATAATTATCAAATAACAATGGCATATGGAAATTATCGTATAATTATTAAAAAGCAATTACAACTAGAAAAATACTTTAAACCATAAAGTAGAACGAATAAAAAAATTATTGAGTAAATTATAATTATGACGAGTTTTGTGCATTCCTCAAGTTGAAAGGCTCTGGCAGAATCATTACATTTAAAGAAAAATGTTTAGTAACAAAAACTTGAAACAATCCAAACTATATGCCTCTCTATTTTCATACGGTGAAGAAAAATAAAACGGTCCTTTATGGAATAAATAATATCCACTCCACGCTCTCCATTTTCTCGTTTGCGATTACGACTATTAGCTCACATTGCCAACGCGCAGCGACTCTCTATGGCCTGCTTGTGTGTTACAGAATGGCTGTCTCACTTTCAAAACCAAAGAATTTACATCGAATGTAAAGCAAGCAATCAAAAATTAGTAACGCAATAACCATAATGTGTTTTTAACTCGCAATAAAAATGACTGTTACTTATGTGAATCTAGTTTAATCAAGTGACAATTTTTAATAACGGTGCGCATTTTGATGTTTGATGTGACGTCACATTTCGTCGACCCTCGATCGTCACACATCCTCACAAATATGGGACCCCTCTTCCTATGCGCGTGTCGCCAGTTATGGAAGGCTACTTAGGAGGATTAAGTTGCTCCAATGACTTAGAGGGGTGGGAATAGACGCCTCTGCTGACACCCATAAATTATTGCATGCATAACACGTGGAAACATAATATCATGTTTGCCATGAACTAGATTAAAATGATGACGACGATGGTTGCTGTCTGTAGACATCACCCAGTAGTAACCCATCGGCTGATGGTATCACGTCAATTGATCCTCCGTCAGTTGATCCCCCATCAGTTGATCTCCGTCAGTTGATCCCCAGTCAATTGATCCCCACTTCAATTGATCCCCACGTCAATTAATCCCCTTCCTATTGGTCCTAAATGAATCTCTAGGCGGCGCGTCACAGACTTGTAGCTGAGACCGTTAGTAAACAAAAGATTGATTTTACAGATTTGGAAAAGAACAAAGAAATTCCCAGGGTTCATGTCACTTGTCGAGGCTTCATGTCACTCCTTCAGGTTTCGTGTCCCTCGTCCAGGACGGAGTATATAAAAATCTGCTCGGTCACAGACTTGTACTGAACAAAGATTGATTTTACAGATTTGGAGATAGCCAATGCACTCATAGTCTCATAAAGCGCACAGCCAAGACTCGAAACAGATATAATATACATTCATATATATGCCTATATATATATATACATACATATTCGAAATGATTTCAGCCATGACGAGCCTGCGGTTGGTTGTTGTTTTTAGTAGATCTCTGCCGATAACAGCCTATCAGCTTAAGCTCGTGGTCAAGACCTTACATATATATATATAATATATATATATACGCAAATGTATAAACTATAAACATATATAATTGACATTGAGTGCATTCTATGACTAAGCATGGTATACAGGGAGCCCATTTCCAGTCGCAGGACTAGCAAGTCAGCCAGCCACTGGCAGGCAGTCCGAAAACAAGGTACAATAAGTCAGTAACTGTTTTACACTCACGTTCTCTTGAAAGAGAGCACTGACTATTCACCGCAAAGTCACGTAGTTTAACTATTATCTTATTATTAGTTTGCGCGCCGCAGAAAATTCCTGAAATGAAGCGAAATGTCAGTCAGCAAACGATATCCTCTTTCTTCAAAATGTCCTAATGCTAGAAGGTAACTTGATAGTCATAATATGATAAATTTATGCAGTGGTTAAATTGCTCATCCAGAGGTGGTGGATCTCCAAATCTTTTCCAAATCCAGAAGGAAAAACCGAGGCATATAATTATATATATATATATATATATATGTCCTAATGCTAGAAGCATATATGTCCTAAAACTAATGCTAATGCTAGAAGGTAACTTGCTCAGCTTATATACTGTAACATAACCTATGAGTATTAACACGTTTTGTTGACAGTAATTTAAAATAGAGATCATTTGCCCTACACATGCTAAGTTAACTACTAAGTTAACTATATTAAGTTAAGTTAACTATATTATAGGGTATACTTTTGTGTCA
>OY365812.1:17805744-18227027 GCA_959347315.1 Bimastos eiseni
CATAACCAATCAGTGACGCACATTCTGTCACGAACCCTTCTTGCACACCCAATCAGCTTCTAGCATTCTTGTCACGTGACCTTCTGAGATCACAAACAATCAGCGATGCACATTCTTGTCACGTGACATTCTTTTAGCGATGATTCACGACGTCACCGCGGGCAAGTATCGACCCGCGCCGCGTGACCGTGAAGTGCCGAGCCTATTTATCGAAAGCGCCGTAAACGACGGGTAATTTCCCGAAGTATCGATGACGCGGTCGAGCGAGACCGACCGAGCGTGACAGTGCACACAAGGACGTAGGCTGAGACGTAAACAGCGTGTTCTTTCCTATGGTTTCGATATGACTAAATCACGCGTGCACGAGTTATCACAACGTCGTCAAGTCTTCGTTAACGACTCAGGAATTAAACGAATCTGGGTAACCTAGCCACTTAACCAGTGACTTGTTTCCGCGTTTCCTGATTATTTATTTGACACTAAATATTTCTTGCGTAGTCTTTTGAAGCTCCTGTTCGTAAAACGAGCCCTGTATTTCTTCACCGTTATAATCAGCAATCTTATAAGTTGGAGGATACGTGTATTGAATTTTAATAATTGTAAAGATTTCTTCAGTCCATCTAGGTGTATAACCCTTTTCAAAGGTTGTCTTTTTCTTCGTTATTTTTACCTTACCACCGATCGAGAATTTAAGTTTAATGGGTTCAGGAGTTTCGCGGCCGTATAGATTCATCCAGACGATCTGTTCGTTTTCTTTCATGCTCGCTTTAGCAGGCGTCATTCCAATGGAAGAATGTCTACTTTCGTTATAACTGTTAACCTTAACGTCCAACACGTCGACATATCTTCTAATCGAATTAGCCGATAAATATTTAAACATCTTTTCTCTCATCGTTCTATTCCATCGCTCGACGACGCACGACTTTTCTTCGTTCTCGGTAGAATACAATTCGACCAGTTTTTAAAAGTCTTAATTGTAAAATTCTTTTCCTTTATCTACCCAAAGTTTCCCCGGTTTCCTCCCGCTGTTCGCTAGTATCTTAGCGAACTCTTCAGCCGTTGATTTTCCGCTCTTATCCTTTAACGGAACGATCCAACAGTATTTGGAAAATACGTTTATTACGGTCAACGGGTATTTAACGTTATCGTTTTCTTCGGCCAAAGACTGCATATCGACTAAACCAGCTGCCCCGATTTAATCGATACTTCCAGCGTACACATTCCTTTTTCGAAATTGCCTTACAGCGGGCTTGTGTAATTCTTCAGCGAGTTGATCAGTCCATTTGAAGGGAGACTTTTTTTGTAATTTTGGAGTTTTTTTAAATTGGAAACCTCTAAACCGAGACTCGCTTTGGAGGCTAAGATAGGTTTGACTATCGTCCGTTCAATCCGCTCCCGTACGCTAGGATTAGGAATGTTGTTTAATTCGTTTACCATAGCTTTATCGGCGACATTCCTAGACGCTGTGTCGGAATAGCGATCGTAAGCTAAATCGTGGCGATAAGCGGCGTTATCGACTCTGTCAACTGGCCTCGACCAATCTTTCGGTGTCCCGTCGGGGTTCAATCGCAAATCTAATATAGTTCCTGGTCCGGTTTGTGTCTTACATTTAACGCAGAACATTCTTTTTTTAAATACAATGTTATTTATGTTTAAAACGACAACGATGGAAATGAAAGATTTATCGTGGAACGATTCGTTATCGAAAAGATTCAATAATCCTCTGTTACGGAGAAGTATAAGAGGACTGATCGTAGGAAAATCTGGATGCGGTAAGACGACTCTGCTGCTTAATTTACTTCTTAGACCCGGATGGTTAGACTACGATAACCTACAAGTCTTCGGTAGATCTCTCTTTCAACCAGAGTATAAAATACTCAAGAAAGCATTCGTAGAAAAAAATACCAAAAGAATCGATCATCCGATTATTAGGATGTCAAGACGAGATCATGAGACTAAATATTTCACCCGCATTCGTGGTAGAGGAAATGGCTGAACACTCAGAAAACAAACCCGATATGGATTGTAAGTTCTTCGAATCGTCGGAAGAAGTACCAGATCCGAGAGATTTTAATCGCGTAAAGAAGAACCTGATGATTTTAGATGATTTACAGTTTGAAAGTCAGAACAAATGCGAAACTTATTACATCCGAGAAAGACATAGTAACGTTGACTGCTTTTACCTCGCACAGAATTATTTCAAACTGCCGAGACAGACGATCAGAGAGAATGCAAACTTTATCTGCTTATTTCTCCAAGACCTGAAAAATATGAATCACATCTACAACGATCAAGTGAGTACGGACATGCCAAAGGAGCAGTTTAAACAACTATGCAAAAGAGCGTGGAAGCTACCTCACGGTTTTGTAGTGATTGATCAGACGAGTGAAAAAAACAAGGGAAAGTATATATGCGGATTCGATGAATTCTACATTACGTCATAAATGATTAAAACTAGAGTATAATAATATATATAAGTATAATGAAAGCAATGGAATCTCTTCTACAAAAGATCGTTGACATCACGGAAAGGACGGCTCGTATCACGGAGCCAAAGTCGTCGTTTTAAATTTTGTTGAGCGAAAAGAGCACGCGAATAAGGACTCGGTTCAACCCGTTGATCGAGCTCAACAATAACAAAAAGTATGAGATGGCTCTTGTCAATCTCGAAACGTTCTACTCTTGGCCTAATATCGACACGACGAACAGTAACCTAAGATATTCTCCGGATAATGGGACGACGTGGTTTAACTTGGACATTCCAGAAAGCTGCTACGAAATCACGGATATAAACGAATACGTGCAGAGAGTCATGAAAGAAGATGGCCATTACGACATTCAAAGCGATAGTCACACTATCGGGTTGGAAGCGAACAACAATACGCTGAAGACTGTCTTGAACGTAGCGGAGAATTACGTGATCAGTTTTACGACTCCGAACTCTATCAGAACGATTCTCGGATTCAACAGCCAAAGATACACGTCGGGTTACAACGAATCGGAGAACTTGGTCGATATAATGAGTATTACGAGTTTGAGGATAACGAGCGATATCATCGGAGCCTCGTATACGAATGGAACCACTGAAAACGTTATCTATTTCTTTTTTCCAAACGTAGGACCCGGGTACAAAGTCGTCGAAGCACCAACAAATTTGATATTCCTCCCCGTCACTCTGTCAACGATTTCGTCAATGGAAACGACGCTTACAGATCAAAATGGAAAACTGATCAACCTAAGGGGAGAGGAGCTATCGATAAGGTTTCACATAAGGGAAGCGTGAGAGTATTAAAAGTTTATATCCGTTGTATGTAAAATGAGTCGATACGATAACATAAAAGTTAATCTTTCGGATGGGCAAAAGGCTAACATTGCAAGATCCATTCAAGCGGAAACCGGCGTTAGCATCAGGCTAAGTCACGATGATTTATCCAAATGAGAACACGCTTTAGCTCTTAAACCGACGCAAGTCAATAAGTTGAGCAAAGCTTATCAGGGTGGAAAGGGCACGACGATGAAAATGAGTAAAACGCAACTGTTGTATAATGCGGAAGTCGAAGGTGGATTTATCGGCGCCATACTACCCTTTCTAGCTACTGCCGGTAAATTCCTTCTTTAGAGCGCGTTACCGAGCTTGGCAACGGGCGCTTTAACCGGTATAGGTGCAGCGGCTGGGTCGAAACTCATAGATAAAATAAGCGGCTCAGGAGGTGGGGTTAGATACGTCAAAAGAGGAGGTGACAACGTAAAGATTGTACGTCACGCCGAGGGTCTTTACTTGAAACCGTGGACGGGAAAAGGATTAGAGAACGCAGGTGAAGGAATTTATATCCGTAATGACTCTTAATTTAAACTTAATTTTCTATAAATAAAAATATCACGATCAATACATAACATGTTTACAAAACCCCTTCGTTCGAGTTCGGTTAGGACTCATCCGGATTGGAGGTCAAAAGCAGAATTGGTACACAAGCCCTATAGACAACAAGGAGGACAAAGGTGGGAGATATTTGCTCAAAACGAAATTACGATTGAACCTAGAGAAACGATCACGCTAGCGCTAGGATTAGGAGTGCGAATGGCTAGAGGAGTGTGCCTGGTTTCGTTGAGACAGAATATCAAAACAGCCGGATTGCATCATTCATGATGTAACCTTTGCTGAAACCGTTGACAATTTCACGATTGCGATTCAAAACAACTCAGATTCCGTAGTTATCATTATCGAAGGAGACCCTCTTTGCTACGTTAATTATCTCGTTAATTACTTCGATTGATATTTAAGAAAATGTATCGACTAATTAAAAGAAATGATGGAAAAAGTAATACGCGAGAAACCATGCTTTACAACCGACGAAGTAGATGGACTCGCGCACGAGTATCGACTTAACAAAATTACGGAAATTCGAGAAGAGACAACTCGAGAACGCGATAAAAGGGCGACGTTGAGTAGAAACTACCATAGAGGTGTAAAAATAATCAATGCATTGAAAAACGGCCTGACAATATCTACGGTAGCACTCGCTATGACATTGGTCGGTTTGCTAGGTACAGGGATCGCAGCACCGATTGCGATGGTCGCGGGAGTTACGGCTTCAGCAGCTGGCACGTTGGGTGTCGTTAGTGATCTAATAAACCAAAAACTCAAGCCGAAACTGAAGAAACACGAAAGATCGAGACGTTAGCGGAGGCAAAACTCAATACATAGAATCGGTGGGCTCGTTTCGAATGCTTTAAAAGACGGAAGTATCTCGAGCGAGGAATATTCGTTAATACAACGCGAACTCGAGACATTTATCGCGTTGAAAAAGGGGTAACGTAGAACGCGTTCTACGTTTACGTTCTACGTTTACGTTCTACGTTGAGTTTTACGTTGAGTTTTACGTTGGGTTTTACGTTCTGCGTTTGTGCTAAAACATTATGATACCAAATTAAAAATGTCCTTTAAAAAAATTCCGATCCTGCGAAACGTGGCTTTATCGTTAAACAGCACAATGAATTGAAAAAGAATATAAAACAAGACTCGTTATCTGAGAAATTGGGTGATATGTGGCTACAGAGAGATTCGAAAAGGCGTACAAACCCCTCATCGACTCTTAGTATGAAATTTTCAAGGAGCTAGGTAATATAAAACAAAGCTCAACGGCAACTGTCGATGCGCTGCGAGCGTTACCATCCGCTTTTTCTACATCGATAAAAGCTGTCCAATTTCCGCAGTACCCGTCGATCGAAGCTTACGACGATGATCCCGTATCGGATATCAGAACTCTAGAATTAAGAGACCTCGCGACAAAGTATTTAAAAGAATACGCCTCAAACAGAAAGTCGACGGATACTACTTTCGGCATAAATTCTAAAAACGGAAAGTTTTTCATCGGAGACAGTCCAATTTTGATTCAAGGAAACGAAATAACGGTGGGCGAATCGACGTACTCGGGAACTTCTGGGCTCTGGGAGTTATTAACGATGAAGAGTAATAACAAGTCGATATACGGGAAAAACGATCTAGAAGAGTACGAGGATATTCTTGAATCGACGAACGCCATCAGGCAACCGGATAATCCGAACAGACCTAAATCGTCCAAGAGCAGAAAGTATAGAAATATCATTAAGCCGATATGGGATGCGAAGACAAAAGGCATCGCTACAGGCAAAGGAGTCGACGTTCTCCCGCAAGATCCTAATGCGTTGGTAGACATGCTTGGTCTACGAATGGCTAGCTTCGAAGCGGGAAATACGGGATTAAGAAACTAAATTGTCGGTATATGCGATGAATTGCTACGGAAAAGCTATATCGATAAAGACGGATATAAAAACATAAGGATGCGATTATATAAATGTTGATCGTTACCAGATGAAAGTTTAAGAACCGATACGTTATCGGTGAAGCGGGAATATTCGACACGAAAACCGGATTTTTTAAAAGAATGTTCTGATGCGGCAAAACGGATTGTATCGTCCGCGTTAAACGCTGAAAAAGATGCCGCGAAAGAGATCGGAAAGCAGGCAATATCGACGTCGATCGAAGTCGGTAAGACTGCAGCTATCGATGCGGGAAAGCGATTGGTGGATAAAGCCGCGGCTAAAATTTTAAATCCTAAATTACCGCCACCACAGGAGGCACGTCCACCGCTTACTCAAAAGAGCATGGAAACTTTAGCGCGATTGATCGGTGAGCCAGGCATCAACAACAACGAAGGTATAAACATAAATAATTTACTGGCTGGTTACGGTTCTGGCAAAAATTGAACGCTATAGCTGTCCAAGATCTTAAATGGAGCTGGGATGAAAGTCGTTTAAAATAATATCCTATCCTATTAAAAAGATGCAGTTGGATATTCAAAGATTTACCGACGTTTCCTTTAACCGACGAGGGAATCGAGAGATACGAATGGTACCAGTACGAAAAGGTAGCGAGAACGAATCTAAACAGCGCCGGTGAGATTCGTATAAATATCGCACTTCAAGATCTATTTAGTCATCCGTCCGAGTCGTACCTTTTATTCGAAGGTAGGCTGACTGAAGCAGACGGAACCGCGTACGTCGACGCAGACGCCGTAGCCATCACCAATAACGGGCTCATGCACCGGTTCAACCAGATATCGTATGCCCTTTCGAGTCAAGACATCGAATCGGTTTATCATCCGGGTCAAGCCACGACGATGCTCGCGTTACTGAAATATCCCAACGACTTTGCTCTATCGCAAGGTCTTAACCAACTGTGGACAAAAGATACCACGGCAACTGCCGTTAGAGCGAATAACTCGGGATTCGGGATCAGACAAGCGTATCTCATTCGAAAACCGACGGCTAAAGGCACGTTTAGTTTCGTCGTGGCTTTCAACCACATTATTGGTGTTACCAGATCGACGCAATTTGGTCCAGACACTGTGAGCATAAATGCATTTGTCAATTCTTTTCCTCACCATTTGCTTGGCCTACATGTACATTTTCATCATGATTCTATACTATTGCATTATATGGACAGAGATTATGTTTTACTTGAAAGCAGTCAGCGTAAGGGTTGATGGTTCGTTACTCTGTACCGACACTTCGTCATATGACATACGAATGATGACTAATTGTCGCCTTCCCCTTAATGATGCTCCAGGCTTAGGACTGGCACTACCACCGTACCACGGTCGTAATAGTGGCGGGGATAAGTAAATTGAACAGAACTGAATCCGTCTCACTAATATTCACACCATGGAATACTTGGTCATCTTTCATTGGCTGACACCAAAATAGGCGGTGCAATTGCATCGTACACCTTGTTACATAATTATGTTGTGGCCAGAGTTGCCATGCATAAACTTGTATCATCCTGCTTGTCTTATGAGATCACAACCTTCTTTCAAAAGCAGCGACGTGATCATAAGTCAAATGGTAATCAGAGAAGTTCGATCATGCAGCTATCAACGACTGATTCAATAAGAGACGGAATAACTCGTGGCAACAAGGGTGTCTGGCGAGGCAGGCATTATATTCGCAGAACTTGTGAAATGAAACTGTTTGTCTCAATGGAAACCATTTGACGTCAAAATCAAATTATGACAATTCGTTATATTATTATGACGAAACACGAATTAATTTGTTTAGTGGCGTAACACTATATCATTGATAATTGTGTTATACCGTAATCACAGATTTTTATAGCGCCACTTCAGTGCAACCTAATCAGAGTCGCTCCCAGGGAGAAAAGCCCTGCAGGAAAATGAGCCATATAACGGGATGAAACAGAATATTTATCACCCCAGTAAAATCAAAGTGCGAGCCTGGGAGGCTATTTTATTCACACACAATAATGTTCAGCGTTATCGACCGCTACCTTCTTGTTAACCTGTGGCGCTTAATAATATAATCCTCATTGCCTGGGAATCATCCATTGTCAGATGAAGTGCTGTCGGTAGGATGCCTAGTGCGATCGACACTGGAGCAACGGCAATTTCCAATAACGATTAAAGCGTAAGCTATGGTATTTATCTCTCAGGACTTTGTAGACAGCTCTGAGACGGATAGAGATCGGATGGTCAGTCTCAAGGAATTCCAAGCATGCTAAACGCTCTTCTTCTATCTAAGTCAAGAATATGCTGAGCAGACGTAATTGTAATCGACAACGTCATCATCATCATTATCGTCATCATCGTCGTCATCCTCCTCCTCATCATCATCAGATTCATTTTAATCATCATCATCATAGTCACCATCAACACCACGACCATCATCATCATCGTCGTCATCAGATTCATTATAATCATCACCATCATCATCAACATCGTCATCATCCTCGTCACCATCAAGACCACGACCATCATCATCATCATCATCATCATCATCATCATCATCATCATATTGACGACATGTACATGTAGGCCATATTCATGCAACTGCATCATGCCTATCCTTTAATGCGAGAATTTTCGAAAACCTGGACGTGCGTCACCTTCCATCAGTGAGGGACACTAATCAGTCGACATCGTCAGCACGATTGCGAACGACGTCGGCAGTTGTCGCTCTACCAGATCGACGCAATTTGGTCCAGACACTGTGAGCATAAATGCATTTGTCAATTCTTTTCCTCACCATTTGCTTGGCCTACATGTACATTTTCATCATGATTCTATACTATTGTATTATATGGACAGAGATTATGTTTTACTTGAAAGCAGTCAGCGTAAGGGTTGATGGTTCGTTACTCTGTACCGACACTTCGTCATATGACATACGAATGATGACTAATTGTCGCCTTCCCCTTAATGATGCTCCAGGCTTAGGACTGGCACTACCACCGTACCACGGTCGTAATAGTGGCGGGTATAAGTAAATTGAACAGAACTGAATCCGTCCCACTAATATTCACACCATGGAATACTTGGTCATCTTTCATTGGCTGACACCAAAACAGGCGGTACAATTGCATCGTACTCCTTGTGTACATAATTATGTTGTGGCCAGAGTTGCCATGCATAAACTTGTATCATCCTGCTTGTCTTATGAGATCACAACCTTCTTTCAAAAGCAGCGACGTGATCATAAGTCAAATGGTAATCAGAGAAGTTCGATCATGCAGCTATCAACGACTTATTCAATAAGAGACGGAATAACTCGTGGTAACAAGGGTGTCTGGCGAGGCAGGCATTATAGTCGCAGAACTTGTGAAATGAAACTGTTTGTCTCAATGGAAACCATTTGACGTCAAAATCAAATTATGACAATTCGTTATATTATTATGATGAAACACGAATTAATTTGTTTAGTGGAGTAACACTATATCATTGATAATTGTGTTATACCGTAATCACAGATTTTTATAGCGCCACTTCAGTGCAACCTAATCAGAGTCGCTCCCAGGGAGAAAAGCCCTGCAGGAAAAAGAGCTTTATAACGGGATGAAACAGAATATTTATCACCCCAGTAAAATCAAAGTGCGAGCCTGGGAGGCTATTTTATTCACACACAATAATGTTCAGCGTTATCGACCGCTACCTTCTTGTTAACCTGTGGCGCTTACTAATATAATCCTTATTGCCTGGGAATCATCCATTGTCAGATGAAGTGCTGTCGGTAGGATGCCTAGTGCGATCGACATCGATTATTTTATCAGTGTTAACACTTATTATATATTTTCGGCGGGTATATTCGTTATGAGCGCAGCGAGTATTATGAGCACCACCTAAGGCAGCACCGTTAGACTCGCAAGCCTTGCCAAGTGCCACTATCAAATACGCTTTGCGTTGTCTCGAATAACCAACCCCATACTTCTCTGTTTAGCGATATTTCGCAATTCACTAACCGTCTTCGACGTGTAGTCCATTTTACAATGGAAATTCATCTCTTTATATATGGTCAAGAAAATATTTTCAGAGCTGTCCATTGTATATACGAACTTTATTTCTATAAACCGACAAGAAAATCAAATTCTGTGAGGTCAAAGGTCATATCACGTCACAAGTTCATAGGTCACGGCATTGAAACCATAGGAAAGAACACGATGTTTCCGGGCCAACCTACCCCATTGACCCATATGTGTGCACGGTTACGCTTGCTAGGTCACGGTTCGACGGAATTCATCTCCTTATATATATAGTCAAGAAAATATTTTTAGAGCTGTCCATTTTATATACGAAACTTTATTTCTTTAAACCGACAAGAAACTCAAATTTTGTGAGGCTAAAGGTCGTGTGACGTCATATCGAAATCATAGGAAAGAACACGCTGTTTACGTCTCTGCCTACGTCCTTGTGTGCACGGTTACGCTCGGTCGGTCTCGCTCGACCGCGTCATCGATACTTCGGGAAATTACCCGTCGTTTACGCTCGGCACGTCATGGTCACGCGGCGCGGGTCGATACGTTCACGCGGTGTGGTCATGAATCATCGCTAAAAGAAGGTCACGTGACAAGAATGTGCATCGCTGATTGGTTGTGGTCTCAGAAGGTCACGTTACAAGAATGCTAGAAGCTGATTGGGTGTGCAAGAAGGTTACGTGACAGAATGTGCGTCACTGATTGGTTATGCGCTTGATGCCTAGATTTACCTCTACTTATATATATATATATATATATATATATATATATATATATATATATATATATATATATATATATAATGCTCTTATACAAAAGCGTTTTCTATGTTCACAAAATTTTAAACATATAGGCCTAGTCCGATAATAAAATTTAAAAAACCTTGACACAAAAGTATGTCCTATAATATAGTTAACTTAGCATGTGTAGGGCAAATGATCTCTATTTTAAATTACTGTCAACAAAACGTGTTAATACTCGTAGATTTTGTTACAGTATATAAACTGAGCAAGTTACCTTCTAGCATTAGGACATATATATATATATATATATATATATATATATAATTATATGCTTAGCTTTTGCTTGTGGAGTTTGAAAAGATTTGGAAATCCACCAACTCTGGATGAGCAATTTAACCACTGCATAAATTTACCATATTATGACTATCAATTACGCTTTTGAATTTCCTATCATTTAAAAATTTCCTGCTCTGTTACGTCGTTCTTTTAATAAATGGAGAAGGTCGCAGGTGGAACATGAATGTTGTATTAATTGAGCTGGGCTCAACAGGCAGGTCTCAATCGACGAGGGGATCAATTGACGGGAGATCAACTGACGGGCTCAAAAGTCGTAGAACCTAGCTGATAACCTTTGCATTGGTTATGCTGTCATTCTAGAAGTTCTCAGATATTAGAGCAGCCTAATTAGTGTGGTAATTCTACTGACGTGCATACAGGAATACTAATGATGCAGAAGACAAATAAGGACATCATTTTCATATTTACCTATATTTATACGCTATGAACTAATAATAATAATTGGTAATTATTTTTGTCACATCCTCTTGTTGATTATCGTATTTAGTGAGACAGTCTTGGTCTCAATTCATTTATCCAGACAGACTATATGCAGGATCTTGATCTCCTGTTCACTGTTGACCATTCCACAATGGACTGACTGCCGAGGTCAATAAAGGCTTAAAGTGCCACTAACCTGCATCCATAACTCGAAAACTGTTTGCACTCTGACAGTGTCAAGCCTGGATAGAGGAGAAAGGCAACGCTAATGATCTTTGTTATCATACGGTGTCGTTAAACTGCAACTAACCTGGCCACCATAACTTTGTCACCAATTACCTCTTCTCTAATTCACTTCTCAACCCAACTAACAGGCTTCGCTAAGCACCACTCCACAGAAACTCAACTTGCCTCTCTGTAGGGCTACGATAAACTGGTTTCTGCTGTCAGCCAACAACAAGTCTTCTGCCTCTGCCTCCTCGAAATATTCGCAACAGAGGCGTCAATCCTCCTCTGAGTGATGGAGACAAACCTCCGGTCCCAAGTGTCAGGAAGGCAAGATATTCCCCCCAAGACTAAAAAAATATATCCCTAGATTAGGTTGGAGGCATTTTCCTCCTGACCCCTCCTATCTGGACGTCTCTGATTCACAACATTCACACCAGTGAACGCAACATGCCAACATCCCTCTTCATCGATCACAAGATTCATAGCATCTTGGTTCTGGGGTATCTGGAACTATTCCACTCTGGTTCCAGTTCTACGTGTACTTGTCTTCCAGGTCACTCTTCTGTGTGTTAAAGCCTACAACCACTGCTCGTAAACCTTTCCACTTTCACCTAATCTTTCAATGGATGTCGTCCAGCCCATCTACCTCGAACCTTCCTATACAGTGAATATGGTGAAAGCCCAAAGGAAGCCAAGACTCAGAAGTCTCAAATCTTAACGACCAAAGCCAAGGCAAAAATTGGATATTGGAATGTAAGGTCATTATGATACAGGGAAGTTGGCGCAGGTGGTGATAGAGATGTACGAATACAAACCTTAAAATTGGGCAGAGTGAGATGCGATGGGCCTACAGTGGCGATATTATGTCTCAAGGAATAAGCATCTACTACTCAGGTGAAGCCAACCATGGAAGAGAAAGGGGCATAATGGTTAGCAAAAAATGATATAAGTTAATTGAATGGGAACTAGTAAGTGAAACAACAATTACCATTAGACTACAAAGAGGGCATACCACCACTTTGAACCTGCAGCATTTGCTAAATCTTCTTTTTAAGTAGAGGATTGAATGATCAAGTCAACAGCTACATATATTATTGATCTGATTACACTCATTTCTTCACCAGTTAGGCTAAGTCTTTATTATCTTATGTTTGTATGCAACAATGGGATGCACTTTGATCTCGTGTAGCCTATTCATGATTTCACACATTTTACATTTCTTTGAATTTTATATATTTTTCACACGTTAAAACTAGCCTTCTATCTTAAAATTACGTGTCATGCATTTTATTAAACGGACTGACTGATTAGTTATCATTAGTTGAAAGCATAACAATTTAACATTTTGACTCATTCAGAGAGGGGGTAATGTGAACCCGGAGGGGGTAATGCGAAATCGATTTCAGATAACCATGGGATAACCTGAAATGGGAGTAACTTGAAGTCTTTACACCGGTGCAAAACCATGCTCTTGTTCTGGTAACCTGACTTTCAAGATATAGAGCCAAGACCCAGTTGCCTCAGTGGAGTCGCTGCCTATATGGTCTATCACCCGCGGGCTTTCTACTCAAAGCTGAAGTCTCGCCTGTTCAAGAATTCATACTTCTACTCATCTAATCGTCTCCCTTCCAATTCTCACCCTATACGACGCCCGCCTTGACAGCTACTCCGTCACGCTGATCTAATTCTCTGGTAGCTGGATTCGGACCTCCTAAGAACTACCATTTTGGACAACCCAGCTGGCTAGATGCAGCGCTTGTGAATAAGCTGGTGCCCTGGGGTTGACATTATAATGGCGTTTTGGAAGTTTGAGGCTTGCAATTGTGATTTCAGTGGACTGTGGACTCCATTTGGTGTCGCAAAGTGATCTGGAACCAACTACATAAATAGACATTTACATTGTCCTCGAATCAGTGAAAGACCTAGGCAAACGCACAGGAGCAACATTATCGTTGATTTTTTAGCAAGGTGCTTCATTAAGAAGTTCCATTAGTCTTATTACAAATTATTGTCATTAGGCCTACCTCTTCGCTCCCGATTATTTTCCAGGTAACAGTACTTTGTGTTCAAGAATGTGTTGGCTTTATCTTCTGTAACTGCAAAACACAGTAAAAAAACATAATCCTTATGATTTGCAATTGACACATCAGGCCTATATTAGAATGTCCAAAAAGTTTATTTTAGCTTATTCTCTTCTCACAAAATTACAAACCATAAGAGTCAAGACAACATCACGCAGAACAGAACCTCAGCTTTGATTCTCGCTCAGTATTTCACTCGCTAGTTGGCGATGGTAAAGTGAGTTTTAAGATAGATGAGCGTCTTGCATGGCTCCCATGCAGTTTGATTCGACTCCGGTATTGCGATGAAGCATATTAGATGTAATGCTATGGTAAACTTACCTATTTGTTCTTCTTCCCTTGCTTTGCTCACAAGAACAATCGACCTTTAGCCTCTGTTCTCGTCAACCTCTCATTTAGTGGCAACGATCTCAGACCGTTGGATAAGTTTAAGTACAGCTTAGGTCAAGCACGTGCCAAGAAAGATTGGCCCCATCAATCTAACAGTCTGTGTGTATAGAGTAACCTGCCAAGTTCAGGATGAGGTAACTATTATCCGATGTCGGCCTATACGAGAACTAAAGATAAACCTGGCCGACTCGGCTCAGAAGTCGCTGAAGCCGAGGTGCTCTAGTACGTCGTACAGCAGGTTAGATGTAGGGATCCGGGTTATAGCTTTACAAAACACGGACTTTGCACAATACGACGTAAATTACGGAATTATTGAAGTTGTTTTTTGATTTTAATCAGCACTTGAAATGGAACAGTACATAACAGTATGCCATGTATACAGGCACCTCTCCTGGTCGACAGCAAGAATACTGGTACTTATCCAGACCAAAAAGTCATGTTACGTATAGCCCCAGAATGTGGATGTGAACAGTATGTTGGTCCGGGATGGCCTGGAGGGGTGAAATTGGATATGATAATGTGGTGAGTACTCGAAGGTTGAAAAGAAGCGGGATGATTGACAGATTCATTTTGGCGTTTGAAAATAGTGATGCTGGGCGAGTCCGCTATGGCAGCTGGCTGAAAATAAATTGCCAGCAAATAATGTACGATGACGGGTGAAAGTTGTGCAAGTTGTTAGTAAGAATATACATACAATATAGTCTATATAGATAGGGCCTATAGACGATTACTCAAAAGAAAAAGATAACTTAGGCTTAACCATGTTGATGGGACGCCAAGACCCAGAGAAGCTTAAGAGAAGAGTACGCAAATAGTGGTTTCTGTTTTAAGTTTAAACGAAGAAGGTAATTATCGTAATTTTCTAATGATTATCGTTATGCCTACTTACGCCTGTATATAAGAATGAAAACGAGCATCAAACAAGGCGTAGAAAAAAATAGACACGAAATAGCTGGTTGCAGGCAGCATCAGACACGACGAGGTCTACTTCAAGCTTCTTCCGAATTAACGATGGTAGGTAGGCTGCTAATGTTACTGTACCACAAATGACTCTGTGGGCGCCACTGACTTTATCGCCGCCTAAAATAATACGCGTATTTCAGCTATGACTTTTATTTGTATATTCTGATAGGGGCCTATTTCTTTAAATGCGCATGTCTCCTTTTTCCGATATCCACGCCTGTCAAGTGTCAATCTATTTCTCTGTTCCATTCTATCATTACAAGTATCTCAACTTATTTACCTTTCTATTCGATATAGGCCCTAAACCTTTTTTCTACTTCGTATTCGTTAACCAGAGAGTGAAAATGAAAAGTAGAGCTGAAATTTGGCACACAAGTGTAATTCGCTTTTTACAATTACTTGTTGAAAGTTCGGATATAGTCCTATCTAGTAGGCCTACAACAGAAACCCAAAGGACATGACGACGACATTGATTGGCATAAGAAACCACTGTTTCAGGTGGCTGCTTATTTGATGTTCCGGCTGATGGTGACTGCGAACTAGGTCTACATAGATAGGTCACCAGCTTTCTGTTCAGGTCTTTTCGATTGACGCAATATCTCTCAGACAGCGAGCAATAGCCTTCTTCGTTTACATCCGCAGCTCATGAATGAACTATTCATGATTCGGCGTCATGACGAGGACGTCAAATCATACCAGAGTCGTCAGTCAAATAAAGGGCAATGGGTCTATGATATCATGCTGAGTGCTGTCGGTGCTAGTGCTTCACGAACTATTCACGTCCTGCTATGGTCATCGCCAGTCTGCGAAGTGAGTTTGTTGACATGACCTATGGTCATGTCAACAAACTCACTTCGCAGACTGGCGATGACCATACTTTCAATAGAAATGACACTCAGCATAAGGCATTCATTAACGTCGGTCTCGTGGAAGAGACCAACTACGTCGGTCTCATTAAGATTGTCACAGATAAATTGTACAGCTTCAATTACAGAAATTCGTGAAATTTCTGACACAGTACTGGATAACACACTGGGGCACAGCATGGAATGATTAGAGTGATCAAAATTTCTTCATAATTATTATGACGAAACACGAAATAATTTGTTTAGTGGCGTAGCACTATATCATTGATAATTGTGTTATACCGTAATCACAGATTTTTATAGCGCCACTTCAGTGCAACCTAATCAGAGTCGCTCCCAGGGAGAAAAGCCCTGCAGGAAAATGAGCCATATAACGGGATGAAACAGAATATTTACCACCCCAGTAAAATCAAAGAGCGAGCCTGGGAGGCTATTTTATTCACACACAATAATGTTCAGCGTTATCGACCGCTACCTTCTTGTTAACCAGTGGCGCTTAATAATATAATCCTCATTGCCTGGGAATCATCCATTGTCAGATGAAGTGCTGTCGGTAGGATGCCTAGTGCGTTCGACACTGGAGCAACGGAAATTGCCAATAACGATTAAAGCGTAAAGCTATGGTATTTATCTCTCAGGACTTTGTAGACAGCTCTGACACGGATAGAGATCGGATGGTCAGTCTCAAGGAATTCCAGGAATGCTATACGCTCTTCTTCTATCTAAGTAAAGGATATGCTGAGCAGACGTAATTGTAATCGACAACGTCATCATCATCATTATCGTCATCATCGTCGTCATCCTCCTCCTCATCATCATCAGATTCATTTTAATCATCATCATCATAGTCACCATCAACACCACGACCATCATCATCATCGTCGTCATCAGATTCATTATAATCATCACCATCATCATCAACATCGTCATCATCCTCGTCACCATCAAGACTACGACCATCATCATCATCATCATCATCATCATCATCATCATCATCATCATCATCATCATCATCATCATCACCACCATCATCATCATCATCATCATCATCATCATCATATTGACGACATGTACATGTAGGCCATATTCATGCAACTGCATCATGCCTATCCTTTAATGCGAGAATTTTCGAAAACCTGGACGTGCGTCACCTTCCATCAGTGAGGGACACTAATCAGTCGACATCGTCAGCACGATTGCGAACGACGTCGGCAGTTGTCGCTCTACCAGATCGACGCAATTTGGTCCAGACACTGTGAGCATAAATGCATTTGTCAATTCTTTTCCTCACCATTTGCTTGGCCTACATGTACATTTTCATCATGATTCTATACTATTGTATTATATGGACAGAGATTATGTTTTACTTGAAAGCAGTCAGCGTAAGGGTTGATGGTTCGTTACTCTGTACCGACACTTCGTCATATGACATACGAATGATGACTAATTGTCGCCTTCCCCTTAATGATGCTCCAGGCTTAGGACTGGCACTACCACCGTACCACGGTCGTAATAGTGGCGGGGATAAGTAAATTGAACAGAACTGAATCCGTCTCACTAATATTCACACCATGGAATACTTGGTCATCTTTCATTGGCTGACACCAAAATAGGCGGTGCAATTGCATCGTACACCTTGTTACATAATTATGTTGTGGCCAGAGTTGCCATGCATAAACTTGTATCATCCTGCTTGTCTTATGAGATCACAACCTTCTTTCAAAAGCAGCGACGTGATCATAAGTCAAATGGTAATCAGAGAAGTTCGATCATGCAGCTATCAACGACTTATTCAATAAGAGACGGTTGGCCTATAACTCTTGGTAACAAGGGTGTCTGGCGAGGCAGGCATTATAGTCGCAGAACTTGTGAAATGAAACTGTTTGTCTCAATGGAAACCATTTGACGTCAAAATCAAATTATGACAATTCGTTATATTATTATGACGAAACACGAATTAATGTGTTTAGTGGCGTAACACTATAATTATATAACATTATTGGGCCTGCTCTGTTCGTTCCCTTAATTTTCTAGCTTAATAAGTTTTTTTCCTTTGAAAAACATTTAAAATGTTGTATATTGACATCAAAATGTTAGTCTTTCACACAAACTCTTTCTTTGTATCGTGTATCGTGCTATACAAAATTGATGTCCGTTTTGGACTGTAACTGCTTTTCTTGATTATTCTCTGTCGGTAAGTGTAGCTCGTACGATGCGCCTACCTTAATTGTCGGCTGCAGCTACACGCGAAGGCTGCACGGATGACAGTGCATGCAACGTCCACACAGTTCGATCAGATGTTAAATAGCATTGAGTAATGACGCCGAAAACTCATGTGATGGCGACGCATACTACGGCGCCAGACAGGAAATGCGACGAAGACATCAATAAGGGAAGTAGACCTTTTCCATTTTGCTGGACTGAAAAGCAGTTTTTATCCAAGTGCGAGAATAGATTTGTTTTAATTGTGATAATGGTAAGCAAAACACATCCATTTACAAACTTACTGAATGTTGCTTTAAGAGACAAATGTATTGTTCCGGACATGTTCATTTGTGTCGGGTGAGTTAAGATCATTTTAGTTACAAGTAATGTAGCTGTCTAATGCATGTCCTTAGTTGGTTATTGGCTGTAATATTACGTACGTCAGTACCATCTACTGTCTTGTCCTTGAAGCAGCATAGGCCTATTGCTCTGAGTCAAAAAATCGTCGTTTAAACACGTATTTTCTAGTCTTTACAATGATACAGAGGCGTGTTTTCTAGCTATTTTAGGCGTATGCTGGACACTTGCCATCTGGACTGGACTTCCCATAGAGCTCCGTCTCCTACATAAGAACTCATCATCTTCATTTTACGCCTCTCTTAAAGCTATCCTTTTCAGCCGAAGGTTAGGCCGGGAGCGCCTCTGAGTAGATATCTCGAAGAGGGGAGCGCTATATCAAGTATTTTTGATTGGTTGATTGACCTGAACGAAAAATGGTAGGTAGATATTTTGCAATGATATTCTGCTACATTTGAATGGGCCACGCTCAATTCCCTTGCTCGGATGGCTTCACAACTTAAAGTGAGAAGACATTCCAACGAGTTTACGTTAACATAATCTGATCACAGACATTTAAAGCATCTAATATAACTTTAAGGCAAAAAACAATATTCTTCAATCCTATACATTGCAGACGAATGTCCACTGTCAAAAGAACATGTTACAAATCAAAGATGAAACTCTCCAGCCAACGTTGCAGCGGTAAGCGGACTATTGATCATAGAATCATAGGACCATTGATCATAGGACGTTTGGCTGCAAGGACCAATGATCATTAGGACCATTGATTACAGGACTGTTGATCATTATGTTGTTTGGTAGCATGGACCATTTACTAGTTACAGCTTACAGGTGCAGTCAATAAAGGTCAAATTATAGCTTGACCAATCAAATCCGTCAAAGAATACCTTTGTAGTCAGCAGATTATCTCGCATTGAACAATAATCAATATAAAGTAAAATAGTCAAAGTTAAGGTAAGTATATTACATTATAGATACTGACCCTTTCGTAGTCCATAGAGTTACAAGCCATACAGGACTGGTGCAGTCAACAGAATTAACGTGACCAAGCAGAGACAAGCATGGCATGATAGTCATGTCCCACATGATGGGTAAATTGTGGCTTTTTGGCCTTTTGGGAACCTCTGCTCCAAGCCAGATTTTACAAAAATGATCATGTAAAGTAGCAATTTAACCAACTTCATTGTAGCACAGATGCTCTGGCCTATTATAGGCCTATCATATAAGCATAAGTATATTCGAGAAAGGGTCGCTCGCGCTGTTGCAACATACGAACAAGCGCACGTGTTGATCTACATTCGGACCATAGTATGCATTTGTCAAAATTAATGCTCAGCTTGTAGACTGATTTGGTTTGAAAAGAGACATCGTGGGCTAATTCTTCATTTCAACTTAGATAGCAGGCCCTATAACTTACTATTTTATAACTTGTAGGCGAAGAACTTATGTTTATTTCATTTTACTGACTTATTCTGTGTTCATTAATAAAAACAGTTAAAACAGTCATTAAAACTTATATTTTTTCGTTAACTGACTTTAAACTCTCATTTATTGTTTGTTAAACTTTGATAAATAGTCCTATGATCAGTTTCCGTGTGACCAAACGTCCTATATACGAATAGTGATCCTATGATCAACGGTCAGAAAATCGTTGTAGCACAACTCGACGGTCCATCATTATGTGCCTTGATGAATGCATGCATACAACAAGCAAGAGAACAGACTGGTTTTGCAGATGATCTGAACAGATTTCGATCGTCTTAATTTCAGAGGTGATTTATTGTTGTGAAGATGCTGCAAATGAGTGCAAAGAAGAATGAGGCAAGCCTTCCTGGGGCAGATGACGTCAAAATGCTGCCCAGGTCCGACGAGTTTACGAGCACAACGCCTACAAAATACCCATTAGTTTACATTTACTTTACTTAAAAATTTTCCACATTTTCCCACCCCTTAGGCTACATCTATAGGCTGCAAATAGCGCTCAATATCATTGCAGTGTTATTATAGGCTGAGCCTTTAACTTTTAACTTGTTGTTGCATCAGTCACGTGGTCACTGGTGTTTAAAGTAGGCCTAGTTCTTCAGATTCTTTAGACCAAATGCTAAGTCTTACCTATCGGCCTAGAGTTGCCTGCCATATCAGCATGTGATATGGTTAATAGGTAGATACAAAACAATCCAGTGCAGTGTAGATATAAAAGCGATAGATAAAAAAAAATTGAGAGAATAAATGCGAGATTATCTATCTATAAAATTATCTATTCATAAAATCATTGCCGATCAACTATTTATGGAGCACCTTTAATAGTTTTGACTATGGTTTAACCCAAAGTGTTCGAACCTCATTTAAAGCCTATAGTAGGCCTACATTATGATAACGGTTGCTTCATAGGAGTCGTCTTAAATTATTGAATAAGCCAAGACTTGCATAGTCGTTGGATTCAAGCTGTTTAAGCTAAGTATTTAGCCATTGTCTTGAACAAACGGAGAATACGATTCCTTGTAAGACTTTTGTGAAACAAAGGCGAATACTATATAGAGACTACAGATTTTCCTAGCCTTGTATTTAGCGACTATTGGGCCTACAGACAATTTGAAACTTTACCTAAATCGATCATTATCTCCTTTGCTGCATCTGAAGAGGATTTGTCAGTCTGCCCAGTTGCATCTGAGACAACGTATGTGCTGTATCCTAAAGCGTAATTCATCATTTAGCCTAGGCCTACATGTCACTAACTTGATATAACATAATCACCATTATTAACCTTATCAAACTAATATAACCAGAGGCCAGGGATGGCTCCTGCAGTAACTTAATTGATTAATTGAAAATACGGAATTTTAATAACAATTGTAATTGTTAATTTGTAATCTGCTGCCCTAAATCAAAGAATTTGTAATTCGTGATTCAATTACATTCTGCATGTAATTTGTAATTTCTAAATAGGGGACACCGGGGATGGTTGATACACTTTATTTCATTTTTAGTGTTTGCACATTCACCACAGTACTTGAACATAATGCGATAGTATCCACTACTGTATGAACATTAACACTAATATTGACCATGATAATTTTTTTTAATGCATAAGATTATAAACTGAAGAATGTTCAAAGGAGCGCACCAAAAGTGTTTCATTTGCCCCAAGCCGGGGCAGGTTGTAGCAAAGAGTGGGAGTCAATTGAAGCATGCTTAAATACGTGAAATTAAATTGCCAGAAATGATGTCAAAACTCAACATTGTCATTCTGTGGCAAAAACTGCTCCAATAGTCAACACTTATTCTATTATTTGCAAGTATTTGAATGGTTAATAATTTGAATGGCTACAGGGTCTGCAACACCTGCTTAGACAACTCTGTATTTTGCAACAAGCCAAAATTTGCTGACCAAATCAAAGTTGACTCCAATAACTGTTAATTGTGGCCTATGTTGAATATAATTGTCTAACTGTCGTCGTCACAGACAAAACAGGTGAAGACAACTGAATCATCCGTGCATACTTCATGAACTCAATTCTCACACGGTCCAGCAATACTCTGCATCCAGACTTCACGCGGTCGACTGCTAGAACACTGTTAGAACGCCATGTTTCAACTTGCCCCACACCTATGCCACAACTTTCAACGACGATTAAGGTCATTTGGCTTGCACGTATAACCGAACGGTTTTCTAATTTAAATAAAGCTGAATCATGCTTATAGGCATGATTTATAGGTGTATTACTCAATAAAAAACATTAAAAGTTTGCAGAATGTGAAAAATTACTCAGGTTAGGCAAAAATGGTTTTCTTGTCGAAAATGTTCAATAATCTGCTACAGCCACCCATCTAGTCTCAGGCGACTGAAATGTTTCGGGGAGATCTGATTGGCAGATAGCATGTATTCATTAGGCATACCTCCACGATGAAGGTCTATATTGAATTATTCATCGGTTTCTCCGTTGAATTGGTCGGCTGTTCCTTCGCCTTTAAAGTAATTATGAGCAATTATGGGATGTATTCAGTGGCCCCCGCACCTTATGACTGGCCGAAGCACGTGCTTCTGCACTTTCTACAACTTATGGCTCGAGGGGGCACACAATCACACATGTTTTCATTACTGGCGCAATTACATGAGCATTTTATGGTTTGCCAGTCAGCTAATATCAAATGGCTCAGAGACACCAGTTGTCATTCTAGATGCACTTTTACCCATTCACATTGACGTAAGCACAAAAGTAATTAGGTTTACGTGTATTTTAAACCGTTATTGCCAACGGCCTCTGCACTCAAGTGTACAATAGTCGGTAGCATAATTTAATCATTGTTATCTATTATTAGTCTAGTGTTTTTGATCGGAACGGCCTTGCGACTTAACTAGTCACTAGTAACCTACATGAAATCTTAAAGGTAGAGAAGAGCTCAGCTATGCCTGGAAAGCAGGTTCATTGCGGCGAACAAGATATCGCCACATTATTCAGGCCTAACACTTAAACAGCAGCCGATGCCACGAATGGTAGATAAGATTTATAGACTGGACTCGAGAGTCAAAATAAGACAATTCTGAAACACGGCTTAAGATCCACGATGTGTCAGGAAAAACGGGATCACATCACCTCAAGAGTCGACATATAACATCTTTAGCACAAGAGTGTATTGTGCAAATGAGAGATTTTTGCGAACGTCAAAATATTTGAAAAACTATCTGTGCATTGCTCTAACTGTATAGGTGTGCCTTGTTTGACAAATTATTTTGATATTCTAGACTAAATTTAAAACATATTCTTTAAAATTATAACTGAAAATAAAAATAAAAATTAAATATATTATTTCAAATACGCAGGCTACAACTTTGTAGGTTTTTGTTTGGTTTCATTAAACGTTGGCCTACATTGGACAACATGATAGGCCTATATTCTAAATAAATAAACATATATGAACTGAACATAAAAGGCTAAATTCTTAATAGGTGGCCTATACCTTAATTAATAGATAGTCTGCTTGTGTTTGTACGCTATAAAATAGTAATCAATATTGTGCTACCCTGTGAATTTCTAAGCTTGATTTTTGATACTGGCTACGGGTCTGGTTGTCTGTTTGGTCTTTTCAATCAGCATTGTTAGGTTTTCTCTGCGTTGATCAATCGGTAAAATTGTCTAACTTTTTTTAGTTTATATCCTGGACAGTAGCTCTACAGGAGGCCAACGTACGCTGTCAGTAAAATCGAAGATAATTCACCATCCATTCATTTAATTTGATTCCTGCATGCCTCAGACTGAGAAACATTACTGTTTCTGACACAGTGACACTAGGCCTATAGGTCTACATCTAAGGGATATTATGGGCTATCATTGACATGTGTTGTCTATAGGCCTACTTGTCTGACCACGGGGCAATTGATCAAGAACCGATCGAAACTGCGCTTGTTATATCTGCCTATAGCACATAATGATCATGTCAATTTAATTTGACTAAGCGCCTCTATATTATAGGCTTACTCTCATGCATGAATAATAAAACTTTTCAAGCTATTTCGTGTTGAACTTATTTGTTTCTTGGTTCTCCTGCGTCACCATCGATCCGTTTCTTCCAAGGGTGAAAAAAACCAAGATCTTTTAAAAATCAAAAGTTGATGTTTTTTGGTTCTATTTAGTTTTATTTGGGTTTTTGGTTTTTAGTTTTCCTTTGGATCTTGTAACAACAGTTTTGTTATTAAAAGCATCAAACACAGCATGAAAAAGGGCTCCAACATGTTTCTATAATTAATTCAGCTTGATTTTCGACTGAACAACACACAATTAGTAATAAAATAATAGTAAATTAAAAAAATATATTTTGTTTTTGTTTGTTTTTTGTTAAAATCCAAAAAACCAAATAATCAAAAAACCAACATTTTTGCAGCCCTGGTTTCTTCTGGAGCGCCATAGACGGCAGGAGTGGGGTAGGAGAAACGCCCGTCCTACATGTCTACCACCTACGCATTTACAAATTGACCCCTGCACTGGTGGAAATAATTATCATCTTACCGCCCTTTTTAGCTGGAAAATGCAGATGGTTAGTAGCAGGGCTGATTCAATGGACTACCAGTTATACTTACCATGCATTGTCACTTACTGCGATTTCCAATATATGATCTTTTTTTCTGAGATAATTATGTCTCACCAAGTTTTCGAGCATCCAGAGCAGTTTCGAAGACGCAAATGTCGAATGTCAGACCAACAACGAAGACTGTCTTAATACCTCGCTCCCTTAGTGTTTCATGCAGACATGTATGTGTAAAACCACCATTATCGAAGAATCCTGAATAGGAGTCAACCTACGAACAACCGACAAACGCTACAAACTCTCGACAAAAATCTACGATAATAAACAGTAAGCCCTATAATATGATTATACGACTAATTATTTTGACTGAATGCACGCAATTTATTATTAATTTCAATAGCAAACTGCAAATTTACTATGCTCCAAAATTAAAATCTCAGAAAATTGCCTGTTTGACAGGAATGAATCAAACTAGCTAAAAGTAAAAAAATCTGCTGGCAGTAAATGTAACAACCTGTAGAGTAATGTAACGTAACAAGACATTAAACATTGTAAAATGTCTCTTAAGGTCATTTCTATAAAGTGCTCAACGCGTGGCCATCAAACAGCTGAAAAAGTTGGTATTGGAGAGACTAGAGAAAACCATAATTATATTCAGAAGCAAGGAAAATCAAGATCAACACCAAACCTCGCAGTGCTGACCCTTGTGTATGACTTCATCCGTATCTTCTTGCTTAAGATCTTTATGAAAACGTGCATCATCTGTCTGTTGAATGCAGTGGTCCGGCCAGAGCTTCTGTTGCACCACTATAGTCTCGTTGACTTGTGCAGAGCAGTCGACCGTGTAGTTTGTTCGTGTACTTTCACTTTCACACAGTTGACCTGCAATGCATCGTGTGAAATCAACTGTGTGCTTTCACTTTCACATACTTGACCTGCAATGCATTGTGTGATATCAACTGCCAATTAGGTGGAACCAATATCTGATTGGGTCAATTGACAAGGTCAACTCTTATTAGAAACTGGTACCATCTGTTCTCTCCACAATTGTTGCTGGCATTCTCTCATCATCTTTCGTTTTTCGATTGCTGGCTTTTTTAATAAACGAAGGTATAATAACGATAACTGCTCTTTTCTTCCTAAATCAAGGACGGTCTTTATTGCTGGTTCGTCCATTTCTCTGCAGGCGAGTCAAGCACTACGATGCTAAAGTACGTCACATAAAATTAAGAACAATTCTGTAACAATTATAAACAAATTTACTACACCACAGATCAAGGAGGTGTTGTCCTAGGAAGACTCAATGTGTTTCAAAGTAACTTGACAGAGTACTATATCGTACACATTGTGTTATAATTATACCAGATTGTATATTCTTAAACATCATATCGGCTATATAAAATAAATAAATGGAATTATTTTTACATATGCCTACGTATATATATATATATGTACAGTTTCTGTTCCTTGTTATTCTCATTGAGTGCAATAAAAAGATGTTGTTATTGTTATTGTAGTTATTGTTATGTATACCTGTACTCAGATAGGTTAAATTAATCGTCTCATAAGCCTTATGATGTGGATGTGATGATGCAAATGACACATGATTGACACAGTGCCAATCCTGTGTGAAGACCACGAGACTGAAGTACGGTCCATAATTTTGGCGGATTGTGTTTATGACTGGAATGATGTCTTCTCCATTTTTAACTGCGAGGCTTCCAGTTCCCAGGAATCAGTTTTGCACATCGATGATCAGAAGCCCTCGACTGGAAAGAACAGCTGGACAGCTATAGAGGGCGAGTAACATTGTCAGACCTAGAGCTGTGCCACCCGGTGGTGAGCAAAGGATGCACGCGGATCTCAGCATCTGCAACAGAAGTGCATCACACGTCAAAATGATCTCAACATCTATATCTTGACAACAAAAGTGGAATATGAGAAACTTGACCACGCAAATATAATTATGCGTGGTCAATTAGGCCTGTTAACAGTGCTGTAAAAAAAATCAGGAAATGAAAATGGAATTGTTCAAGTGAAAAATCTTCTAGCGCAAGTGAATTGTGCATTACACGTAGAAACGCAGATTATTTTTGCAATGAATTAGATAAAAATCCATGTCTATAGACAGAACCTAGCCTAGTAACAACCATCATCTGATACTTTATGATATCAAAGCTACCCGTCAACTGTTGGCCAAAATCGACCTCAATGCACTCTCAATCAGGTTTCCTTCCTTCACTTTGACCGCCTCTGTTCGAGATTTAGGAGTGGTCCTGGATCAAGAACTCTTTTTCACGAAACATATCAATGGGATGACCCGGCCGTGCATGCTACTACCAGTTGTGCCAGCTGCGCATTGTCACCCGCTGTACGTCTTTCCACCGCTGCTGCTTCCAACCTTGTCCATGCTTTCATCATACACTGTCTGGACTACTGCTCTAACATTCTTGTTGGCCTTTCTCAGTTTTGTCTTCACTGCCTTAGTTCTACGTGCGGCGGCGCGATTGATTGGTCACACTCCTTAATTTGCTCCTGTCTCTGATTGTATGCGAGACACGTTGTATTGGCTCCCTATCTCTCAGAGCCTTCACTTCAGATTATGTTCTTTGGTTAGGAGCTGTCTTTTGGGTTGGGCTCCAGTCTACTTGCAATTCCTCCTTATTCCTATCGCAGCATGTCCGGGTCGCCGATCTTTAGGTTCATCCTCTCGACATGAGCTCCTTGTACGTTTTGCTCACACAACGATGGCATAGTCCAGGGCGTTCGCCATTGCTGGCCCCAAAGCGAGGAACAGCCTGACTTCGGTCATTCACTTCCTTCCTAGGGTTCCCTCAGATGCATTTCATCGACAACTCAAAACTGTTATTTTTGCTCGGGCATGGATTGGGAGAGCCTCTGACTGAGTAGTAGTCTTGAAGGGGCGCCATATTAAATTAAAAAGATTTTTTTGAATAATAGTGAGCGACGCTTTAGAAGTTCTTAGACTAAATTAGGCAAGGTCGCGGCCTGGCTGAACTGCGCCTCTGAGTAGGTTCCTTGAAGGGGCGCTATATCAATTTTCGATATGAATGAATGAAGACCTGTTGTCCCTTTTCTTAAAACGAAATAATAT
Organism: Bimastos eiseni; assembly: GCA_959347315.1. Lineage (NCBI taxonomy): Eukaryota > Metazoa > Annelida > Clitellata > Crassiclitellata > Lumbricidae > Bimastos > Bimastos eiseni. The sequence continues at coordinate 17,833,299 of OY365812.1, forward strand.
AATAGATGTGATGCAACGTATCAGATATAATGCTATGGTAAATTTACTTACAGCATCTGTAGTTCTTCCTCCTTTGCTTTGCACACAACAAAAATCGACCTTCTGTCTCTGTTTTCGTCAACCTCCTCCTCCCATTCTTGGACAGCGATCTCTGACCGTTGGTTAAAGGCCCCGTCACACTGCAGCTACGCTCACAACGATCGCCCAAGAGCCCCAGGCTCAAGAAATGCTGCCGAACGTGGTGAGAGCGTGGACAATAACTGTTTTTAATGGACCGCAGCGCCGTTAAGTCCCCCGTCACACTAGATCTCGAGCTCACTACGCTTTGAACGAGCGACTTAGACTCAAGAATGCTGCCGAACGTGGTGAGATCGTGGTCGTGTACCGTTAAATTTCAGGTTAAAAAAAACCCACAAAGACACAGTTACACCAGGTCCCAATCTCACTACGATTCCATCACGCTCTTAGAGCGTAGTGGAAACGTGTAGAACGCAGTAGAACCGCAGATCGATCTTCTATGAACGTATTGTAATCGTGATCGAGCGTGGCGCCGTCTTCATGAGCGTGGAGCGCGTGGCCAAAATTGAACATGTTCAAAAAACGAAGTGCGAGCGTGGCGGGAAGTAGCGCAGCGCGAGCGCATTTGAGCGTTTTGGAGGTCGTAAAATTGGCTTCCCGAACTGAGCACGATTTCGTTACTTTTGCATCACGCCCACTGCGATGTCCCTGCGACCTGACCACGCTCTCGCTATGACGATAATGCGTCGCTGTCAGGCTCGACCCGTTCTGCAGTCTGCAGATAGGCAAAAAGACAGACACGCACGTCCCTAATAGAAGATGAAAAAGAGCAGAACATGGTGGGTTGGCTGGTAGAAAACTCCGCCATCTAAACCAAAAGCAGAAAACCTATAGACGCGAAGCCTCTGAAGAGAAAAGTCAGCCGGGCTGATGTTGCTGCTGGAGGAAGGATGCCTGATCCTCCACGCGCAGATAAGACATAGGCCTAGGGCAATCATAGACACCATAGAGAAGTCGTCTCTCTTTCGAAAGCCACGTACGCAATCAGATCTTATTGTCCTCTACTGTTCATTTTCATCCTACTCAGTATGATGACGGTCTGGTAATCCATGAATTCGAGTCGTCTTTGTACAAGAGAAATTACATGGGCTTGCTTTGTACATCCATGGCCGAGTAGCAGACCCCTACACCAATATTTGTGCCGCAAATTCACTATGGCTGATATGAGCGTGGTATACTAGCGCAAGTAACATGTAACGCGAGCATCACAGCGGGGTTGTTTGAGCTTGTTGGGTGTATAACAATCTGTCAGGTCGCAAGAACATCAGCTTGAGCGTGGTGAAAGTAATCACATTTTGCTGAGAACGGTAAGCCAATTTGTACGACCTCCGACACTCTTACGCCACGATTATTAAGTTCGTACCACGCTCGAGTCACGTGGGTACTACGCTCGCCCCTCTCCGATACGCTCTAAATGCGCTCTCACTGCACCGTCTATCCGCAACACTCGCACCACGATTTTTTTTAACATGTTTAAAATTTGGCCACGTGCACTCCGCTCATGGTGACAGCATCACGCTCGTTCGCGATTGCATTACGTTCATACAAGATCGAAATGCGGTCCTACTGCGTTCTACACGTTTCCACCACGGTACGAGCGTAGTGAGATCGGGGCCTGGTGTGATGGGGCTTAAGTTTAAGTATAACTAAGGTCAAACACGTTCCAAGTAAGATTGGCCCTATCAGTCTATCAGTCTGTGAGTATAGAGCAGTCTGTCAAGTCCAGGATCATGAGATGTGGATATATTATCCGATTTCAACCTATGCGAAAACTAAAGATAAACCTGACCGACTAGGCTTAGAAGTCGGCCACGTGAGGTGAACTTGTAGGCCCCTAGGTCGTAGGCCTACAGCTGATCAGTTGCAGGGACCCGTGTTAAATATCAGTACAAAACACTGACTTTGCACAATACGACGTAGCACTATACGGAATCCTCGAAGTTCTTAATTGGTTTTCACACACACTAAACGTACTCCGAGCCATTTTAAAGCCTTGTTATGTTTGCTTCTTATGTCAACGAGAATGAAAATCCGATAACATCGACTGTCTGAAATAGGTCAGTCTGGGCATTTGCCGTCTCTGGGGAAGGGGGGAGGGAAAGCAAATGCACAGGTGCCTGAGGATTCTGATCTGGATCCGCTGATGACTTTACCTTCCTATCGATTTGGTTTGACTGAGCGTCTATGAATTCAGTACAACTGTTATTGATATTGCCATCTTTATAAAATTCAAAGGTTCGATCATCCGACAGAACAGTGAAGGCGACGACAGAGGCGGATTTAAGGCATCTCCCTTTTCAACAATGGGCCGAACAAGGTCCCCTTTTAACCCCATGCATAGTCGCCAATGCCTTGGTGCCAACGCTGAGCGGTTGTGCGTGAGGGGCGTGTCTTAGGTAGTGCAGTGACCGCCTGATCGAGTGGAGACTCGAGCCCGCACTTTCGCGTCACAGGCCGAGCATTCTTATCCATTCGGCTACCGTGCTGACAATGAGCTGGTTCCTAGCAGCGACATCACTTTTATGATTATACAATTTTTACTGATGTAAATTTCATAAACATTTCTGAACTCAAACCCAACAGTGTCAACACAGGCCTAATAACGTTGGCCATCATTCAGTAGTGCCCAGAGAGCGAGGGACTCACTTTGCCCATTCATAGGTCTATTATCTTCAACCAGGTTCACCAATCCAAGCAGGCCTATGAACGGAGCTCGATGTAGATAATTCTGTGAACATATAGCACATCACTATATAGGCCTGGCAGACCCTATGTTTAGGATATTCAGTTCTTGCAATAATCCAGTGGCTATAGTATGCCTACATGTGACTTCATTCTAAATAACATTACAGAATTCAAGTGGTTTGAACTTAGTTTTCAGTTGTTTACTTTTACTGTAGCTTTCTGTTTGTATTTAAAGCAGACACGACCCACGCTCTCCATTTCAGTCTCATTTTCACGTAGGGCCTATAGTTCCAGATGTCAATCAGGTTCTGCGAAAACAACAGAGGCAGCGATCTAGTTTGATAGGTGGGGGGGACCCAATGAGAGGGGTAGGAAATGTGAAGTGACACACATATAATGTGTCCCCTCTCTGTAAAAGGTGGAGGGGACTTGCCCCCCCCGACTCCCCCGTGATCACCGCCCCTGGAAAACACTACTCTGACTCTGATGTTGCACTGAAACTGCGCGGCCTAAATCTTAGCACTCAGTAGCAATTGGCTGTTTCATTAACTCTAACAGAAGACTATCAGAAGAAATCGACCATCTAAATGGAACCATATATTATTATGTACTTGTTTCATCAATGAGCAGCTGGCAGATGCTGCAGATACCCGGATGCTTCAGGTCATAGTGCAAACCCCAATCATGTGCTGCACAGACGACTACCAGAAAATCGAAGATTAATACACATGTACTCTCAACGACCTAGTTGCGGCTGTGTCTGTTGGATGTTCTTTTTTGCCTAAATGAAACGAATTACAGGATCATGTAAAAATGTATGTATACATGTATGTATAAATGTATGTATAAATGTATGTATAAATGTAAGTATAAATATATGTATAAATGTATGTAAAAATGTATGTATAAATGTATGTATAAAAGTATGTAAAAATGTATGTATATATGTATGTATAAATGTATGTAAAAATGTATGTATATATGTATGTATAAATGTACGTAAAAATGTATGTATAAATGTATGTAAAAATGTATGTATAAATGTATGTAAAAATGTATGTAAAAATGTATGTATAAATGTATGTATAAAAGTATGTAAAAATGTATGTATAAATGTATGTATAAATGTATGTAAAAATGTATGTAAAAATGTATGTATAAATGTATGTATAAATGTATGTATAAATGTATGTATAAATGTAGGTGTACGTCGTCATTAGCAAGATTTCTGCAGAAGCACACTCGAATCAATTCAACTAATGGACAGAAGTCCATGTCTCAACCACTGACCCTCTGAACTATTTTGAACTTTGATCTTTTGCTGGTATTCATTTCCTGTACTGGCATTGTCGAATGCACAGCACATAAACTGATGGCATGTTAAAGTCTTGCCTAGTGTCAAGTCAGGTCCATGTCAAGGTAATCTAACGAAGGCCTCTGATGATCCTCGGAAGAAGAGCAACATAGATCTGAGATTAAAATTAAGGTAGATAGGCATGGTATGGTAGGCAGACTATGATGGGCAGGCTGTGGTAGGCAGGTTATGGTGGGCAGGCTGTGGGGGTAGGCAGGTTACGGTCGGCAGGCTATGGTAGACAAACTAACATAGGCAGGCAGTGGTAGGTAGGTTATGATGGGCATGCTGTGTTAGGCAGGTTATGGTTGACATGCTATGGCAGGCAGGAAGTGGTAGGCAGGTTACGGTGGGTAGGCTATGGAAAGCAAGCTGTGGTTGATAGGCTTATGGTAGGTAAGCTGTGGTAGGTGGGCTATGTGGGTAGGTTATAGTAGGTTGGCTATGATAGGCAGGATTTAGAAGGTAGGCTGTGGTAGGCAAGTTTATGATATGCAAGCTATGATGATAGTGTACTAAAAGCAACTGGGAAACATTAAAGTACTTTTGTAGGTCACAATGATGTTTGATGTTAGTAATGTCTCGTTTGTTATCATAGAATGCCATTGCAATCAGAAGCAACAGTGTTCTCTTGGCTCTAGGCTTCAGAACTTTCTAGAGTTTTGGCTTAAAAATGATCGATTTAACTGATGCAATGACCAAAACTTTTATTGGCAAGGTGATAATTTAGGACAAATATGAGTAATGTTGAAAACTACTGCATAAACAGATTCAAAAAGTAAACTTACATCTTATAAATAAGTTGGACAAATTGTGAGCAAACTAGTTATGAATGGTAACAGTTCATTCCAACACTTAACTTACGTTAAATGTGTCACAGTTAGTGCAACATACATGATAAATGTAGTACACCAAGCTGGAAAAACACAGAACTCAGAAGCCAGGAAGTAGGAACACAAAATTTGCATATCTAATAAATTCTTCAACTATTTTCAATCTACACTTCAATCCCACAGACAGTTGACTAGAGTGGCAGATGTGAGAAAGTCAAAAATCAAATCACCGTTCAAAATAATTTCTTAAACTTCTTGTTGCAATTCGTTGAAGAATTGACATCGCCAAAAAGCACTCTATATCATTTCAGATATTATCTTATCTTGGGTGGTGAGCTAATACTGCAAAATCATGCAAAAACCAGAATTCAGTAATATATTTGTCTTTCAGTTAGATATTTATATAGCTGCATGCATAGATTTAGCCGGGGGAAGCAGAAACTATGCATGTGACTATGTTACAAATAACACATTCAATGTGTCTGACAGATAGATCACATAATTTAGACGAAGAAGAAACCAAAATCTTTGGCATCTGATCCAGTGACATCAATAAGTCTGAAAATAGAAATCAAACAATCAATCAATCAAAATAATATATAGGATACAGACAGCTTCAAAATCAAGGAAATAACAAGTGACGGCCTCCATTGACATCAGTCAGAGTGTCTACGTATATCATTTTTAATGTCATTAGTCAGCGTTGTGCCAAAGTGTCAACAGAAAATTTAGATGAACAAGACACCCTAATAATAATAATAATAATAATAATAATAATAATAATAATAATAATAATAATAATAATAATAATAATAATAATAATAATAAAAATAATAATAATAATAATAATAATAATACTAATACTAATACTAATAATAATAATAATAATAATAATAATAATAATAATAATAATAATAATAATAATAATAATAATAATAATAATAATAATAATAATATGGTTTTGATTAAATCTTCTGTTTTGATTATTTCTCTGTGCGCTTTGTCTGCATGCTTGTGTATGCTTTGTGAATGCTTTTGCTATGACAACAATAAAAGTCAAATGGTACCAACAGTTTAGTTTGTCTAAAAGATATATCCGCACCATATGTGTCGTGGGGCTCATAAAGTATATTCTGCAAATTTAGCACAGGGCCCAAAACATCCTAAGGCTGGCACTGTTTTCAGCACTGTCACTTTCAGCACCACCACTTTCAGAATAACCGCTCTCACCACCACAACCATTTTATTGACCACTTTCAGCATCACCACTTTCACAACCACAACCACCACTATCACGAAAACCTCCTCTGGTGCTAGAAAATGTGCAGATTGTGGCCATTGCCACCATCACAGTATAGTTAGCACCTGTTCTAGCACTACTAGAACCATCACTATCACATTAATAAAACTACGTCAGTACCTTCCTTACATAGGTGGTGGTCTCTTCATACTTTGTGTGACAAAATTGTCTAACCTAAAATCTAATATGCGACAGCCTTCGGTTCGTGAAGTACTCTTCCTCTTCATCTGCAGCGTCGTCGGCAAATGTCTCAACCGCAGATCCATGCTTCTGGAAGAGGTTGATGGGGGGATTGGGATTCCTCCTGCGGTGGGTGATGTAATCGTCAAGGAAGAGTCTCAAGCGATCAGTCTGAAAAATGGCCGCCTTTCGTGCCTTCACCATCACTTGATGAAGGTTGAGCCAGCGATGATCAAGGCACTCCTCGACAGTCAGACGACTCCTAAGACACAAGACAATAAGAAGAACTATACAACACCGACAACAATGATAAACATGCACATGCCGCATGTTTGTGTGTATGGACGCGTGTATGCACATTATGGGTGTGTCTGAATGCATGTATGTATGTGTGCATTGATACATGAATGCACATATTTAAATGTGTGTGTGCCTGAATTGAAATTCTTGAAATTTGATATCGTCCTTCTTCTAACATCTTTTGCTCAGAAGTGCATACACATGCCTCGACAGTGCAATTGCAGTTGTACTGCAGAGCAATTGTGCGCGAAAGACTTGCTCAAGGTCCCTACACGGTGACTGACGCCTTGGACGAGGGTCGAACCCGCTCACTCAGCGCACACTGAGCGTTACGGGCCGACAGCTCTAATAGATCGGCCACCGTGCCGCACAATGTATGCATTTATGTGTGTATGGATGCATGTATGCACATATGTATATCTGTGTGTGCCTGAATGGATGCATGTATGAGTGTTAGTGTACGAATGTAATCACATGTGCTCTTCCTACCTTGGATTTCTCTTCAGGGTCTGGTAGATGAACTTCATTGCATATTTCGTAACATTATGGTAAAGTGCATTTGCATCGTATCGAACATGTCGTATATTGGCCGATGTGTCTTCATCCGCCTCCGAATAGAATGGTGAGATGCCACTCAGCCTAAGCAAGGAAGAGAGGCAAATTCGAATCGCAGACATGAATGGTGCAGGATAAATTTTTTATGTTGACAACCTACTGTAAAATGAAGAATGCAGTGTATTATTCTTACCATGTCTTGTTTGGTGGATGCATGATGCATATCACATTACACAGGATGAGACATAATTCAGGAATTCATACATTATTTTAGCTTTTGATATATATACATTTTATCATATAGAAACTATGTCACAACATGAATAATTATTCATATAATCCAACGTAAGTAACACTGATTAACCTATATAAGTACTCTGAGCGCATGATTTGATCTGGCATGTAGGTATAATCTTCTGTGGTTACTGCAGTCCGTAGCTAATAGATGTAAAACCGGAATTTCCTTTGATAAATGAGTTTCTTTGCTAGCATAAGTCCTTCAAATTGACCTCTTTTCTTTAGTTCAATTCATAGAAAGTTTACTTCTCGAATGCACAATACTGAATGCAGAATTTTAACAAGTCATGGATTTAGATAAATCCATAGAAACTTTATAATCCGTGCAGACGTTTGTTTCGAAATGCAATATTCATAAATCACAGATCAGCGTGAGTCCACAAAGAAGAACAAGAAGAACTGTTTTTACTTAACTCTTGGTTGATTGCAATCAACCTATTTTTGCAAAATCAACTTCTTAACTTCAAGGTTGAATTAAATCCACATGTAATGCAATAATCCTGAAAAAGTCTACTACACCATACTTCATGGTCTATTTCAATTTCTCTCTCAATGGAAGTCTGCCCCATATTGTCAACTCTACATTCTTAATTTGTAAAACTGACTGTGACATCATTCATCACTAGAGCAACATGGCTCTTCACTTCCTCTCATAATATTATGTCAGCAAGTAGTCTTTTTATGTCCTTACAGGTTAAACTTGAAATTATTATACATCAAGTTTTGCTTTAATTTATTTGGTGTTGCACCTATTAAACTGAAATACCACAAACTAATACTTCATAAATGTTAGTATATGTTAATATGTTAATACTTCATAAATTTTAGCAGATAATTCTTGCATTTGTTATAATGAGTACAGAGCGCCTCTGAGTAGCTAGTTCCGTGAGAGGCACTATATAAATTCTCAATTACAACTAAAATTACAGAGTTTGATATAGCAAGGCCTGAAGATTTAATAACTGAATTATACTGTAAAAGCCTTGTACACCACATTTACTTGCTAATAGATGATTGCAAGTAATTTGTCACTTTATAAACTACACAGACGAAGAAATTGGAGACTTACAGTACAAAGGTTAAGACGCCCACACCCCAGACATCCGCAGCCACTCCTACGTCCTCGCGAGACACTTTCTCAGGAGCTGATCAAATTAAACATCAGATACAGTTTAGGACTGTCCATTTAAGCATATGAAAGCATCACTGATGAACCTACATGACAATCAACTGACCATCCAACTGATTATCTCTGTTTCTGAAGAACTCAAAGCAGCAATGTAATGCAATGTAAATCTTCGAACATTTCTCAGCGCCCACATTCGTTCTAAGCATTATATATATGGTGCCCCTTCAGGAACCTACTCAGAAGTGTTCCCAGACCAGCCATAGCTAATAAAAGACTTGAGCAACTTGTAAAACCCTGCTGGTTGGACCACAAGTGAAGATTGGAGCTCAAGTGGGAGGTCATTCCAGATGAATTGTACATATAATCTGTTCTAAAACACACATGTGACTTCTGTTCTGAAACACATATCTCCAATGCATAGTAACAATATTTCTGCTCAACTGCAAGGCAGGCTCTCCACCAAAAACATCTTCTACAATAGAACTCTTTTGAAATGCAAGTAAGACTCAATTTTCGTGTCAAAATAGCATCCGAAACTGACCCATAAATTCCGTAGATCCAGTTTTGTCAACTTTTTTTCCATCAGCCGATGTGATTGTATGCGCCTGTCCAAAGTCAATGAGTTTGACGTCAAATCGTCTTCGACTGCACATGATGACATTGTCTGGCTGAATATTGAGATGGACAATTCCACGATGATGCAGAAACTGCAGCGCATCCAACACCTGCAAAAAAGACACTCAACGACTGAAGGTCTCATTAAAACTAAGCACTAACACTGAGAAAATATATTGCTACATGTTACTTTGCATGCAACATTATAGCCTCAATAGAGGCGAGTTAAGGATAGGAGATGACCATATAAGGGTCGTGTTTTTACTCTGTCGATTTGAATCCATTAGTTGATAGGGATTACCTTATAAGGATCAATCTGAGAGCATTAGGTGCTGTAGTTAGAGGAACTGGTTTTGGCTAGTTTCGAGCGAGGAGATATACAAGAGAGTCAGTTCAAGCTCGGTGCACAGTACTTGAGTTCAGTTCAGACAGAGAGTTGAGGAAGTACGTGAAAGTTGAATTTGAAAGCTAGCAACTTTTAATGAGAGAGTATTTGAGGTGAGGGAGGATGGGAGTATTGGAGGTGAGGGAGGATGGGAGTATTGGAGGTGAGGGAGGATGAGCGTATTGGAGGTGAGGGAGGATGAGAGTATGGTAGGTAAGGGAGGACGAGAGTAATAGAGGTAAAGGAGGATGGAAGTATTGGAGGTGAGGGAGGATGGGAGTATTGGAGGTGAGGGAGGATGAGAGTATTGGAGGTAAGGAGGATGGGAGTATTGGAGGTAAGGGAGGATGGAAGTATTGGAGGTGAGGGAGGGTGAGAGCATTGGAGGTGAGGGAGGATGGGAGTATTGGAGGTAAGGGAGGATAGGAGTATTGGAGGTAAGGGAGGAAGGGAGTATTGGAGGTTAGGGAGGATGGGAGTATTGGAGGTAAGGGAGGATGGGAGTATTGGAGGTAAGGGAGGATGGGAGTATTGGAGGTGAGAAAGGATGGGAGTATTGGAGGGGAGGGAGGATGAGAGTATTGGAGGTGAGGGAGGATGAGAGTATTGGAGGTGAGGGAGGATTGGAGTATTGGAGGTGAGGGAGGATGGGAGTATTGGAGGTAAGGGAGGATGGGAGTATTGGAGGTAAGGGAGGATGGGAGTATTGGAGGTAAGGGAGGATGGGAGTATTGGAGGTGATGGAGGATGGGAGTATTGGAGGTTAGGGAGGATGGGAGTATTGGAGGTAAGGGAGGATGGGAGTATTGGAGGTAAGGGAGGATGGGAGTATTGGAGGTAAGGGAGGATGGGAGAATTGGAGGTGATGGAGGATGGGAGTATTGGAGGTGATGGAGGATGAGAGTATTGGAGGTACGGGAGGATGGGAGTATTGGAGGTAAGGGAGGATGGGAGTATGGGAGGTTAGGGAGGATGGGAGTATTGGAGGTAAGGGAGGATGGGAGTATTGGAGGTAAGGGAGGATGGGAGTATTGGAGGTAAGGGAGGATGGGAGTATTGGAGGTGATGGAGGATGGGAGTATTGGAGGTGATGGAGGATGGGAGTATTGGAGGTAAGGGAGGATGGGAGTATTGGAGGTGATGGAGGATGGGAGTATTGGAGGTAAGGGAGGATGGGAGTATTGGAGGTAAGGAAGGATGAGAGTATTGGAGGTAAGGGAGGATGGGAGTATTGGAGGTAAGGGAGGATGGGAGTATTGGAGAAAAGGGAGGATGGGAGTATTGGAGGTGAGGAAGGATGGGAGTATTGGAGGTGAGGGAGGATAGGAGTATTGGAGGTGAGGGAGGATGGGAGTATTGGAGGTGAGGGAGGATAGGAGTATTGGAGGTGAGGGAGGATGGGAGTATTGGAGGTGAGGGAGGATGAGAGTATTGGAGGTGAGGGAGGATGAGAGTATGGGAGGTAAGGGAGGACGAGAGTAATAGAGGTAAAGGAGGATGGAAGTATTGGAGGTGAGGGAGGATGGGAGTATTGGAGGTGAGGGAGGATGAGAGTATTGGAGGTAAGGAGGAAGAAAGTATTGGAGGTAAGGGAGGGTGGAAGTATTGGAGGTAAGGGAGGATGAAAGTATTGGAGGTGAGGGAGGGTGAGAGCATTGGAGGTGAGGGAGGATGGGAGTATTGGAGGTAAGGGAGGATAGGAGTATTGGAGGTAAGGGAGGATGGGAGTATTGGAGGTGATGGAGGATGGGAGTATTGGAGGTGATGGAGGATGGGAGTATTGGAGGTAAGGGAGGATGGGAGTATTGGAGGTGATGGAGGATGGGAGTATTGGAGGTAAGGGAGGATGGGAGTATTGGAGGTAAGGGAGGATGGGAGTATTGGAGGTGAGGGAGGATGAGAGTATTGGAGGTAAGGGAGGATGGGAGTATTGGAGAAAAGGGAGGATGGGAGTATTGGAGGTGAGGAAGGATGGGAGTATTGGAGGTGAGGGAGGATAGGAGTATTGGAGGTGAGGGAGGATGGGAGTATTGGAGGTGAGGGAGGATAGGAGTATTGGAGGTGAGGGAGGATGGGAGTATTGGAGGTGAGGGAGGATGAGAGTATTGGAGGTGAGGGAGGATGAGAGTATGGGAGGTAAGGGAGGACGAGAGTAATAGAGGTAAAGGAGGATGGAAGTATTGGAGGTGAGGGAGGATGGGAGTATTGGAGGTGAGGGAGGATGAGAGTATTGGAGGTAAGGAGGATGAAAGTATTGGAGGTAAGGGAGGGTGGAAGTATTGGAGGTAAGGGAGGATGAAAGTATTGGAGGTGAGGGAGGGTGAGAGCATTGGAGGTGAGGGAGGATGGGAGTATTGGAGGTAAGGGAGGATAGGAGTATTGGAGGTAAGGGAGGATGGGAGTATTGGAGGAAAGAGAGGATGGGAGCATTGGAGGTGAGGAAGGATGAAAGTATAGGAGGTAAGGGAGGATGGGAGTATTGGAGGTGAGGGAGGATGGGAGAATTGGAGGTTAGGGAGGATGAGAGTATTGGAGGTGATGGAGGCTGAGAGTATTGGAGGTTAGGGAGGATGGGAGTATTGGAGGTAAGGGAGGATGGGAGTATTGGAGGTAAGGGAGGATAGGAGTACTGGAGGTAAGGAAGGCTGGGAGTATTGGAGATGAAGGAGGATGAGAGTATTGGAGTAGAGGGAGGACAGGAGTATTGGAGGTGAGGAAGGATGAGAGTATTGGAGGTAAGGGAGGATGGGAGTATTGGAGGTAAGGGAGGATGGGAGTATTGGAGAAAAGGGAGGATGGGAGTATTGGAGGTGAGGAAGGATGGGAGTATTGGAGGTGAGGGAGGATAGGAGTATTGGAGGTGAGGGAGGATGGGAGTATTGGAGGTGAGGGAGGATAGGAGTATTGGAGGTGAGGGAGGATGGGAGTATTGGAGGTGAGAGAGGATGAGAGTATTGGAGGTGAGGGAGGATGAGAGTATTGGAGGTGAGGGAGGATCGGTGTGCTAGAGGTAAGGGAGGATGGGAGTATTGGAGGTAAGGGAGGATGGGAGTATTGGAGGTAAGGGAGGATGGGAGTAATGGAGGTACGGGAGGATGGGAGTATTGGAGCTAAGGGAGGATGGAAGTATTGGAGGAAAGGGAGGATGGGAGTATTGGAGGTGAGGGAGGATGGGAGTTTTGGAGGTAAGAGAGGATGGAAGTATTGGAGGTGAGGGAGGATGAGAGTATTGGAGGTAAGGGAGGATAGGAGTACTGGAGGTAAGGAAGGCTGGGAGTATTGGAGATGAAGGAGGATGAGAGTATTGGAGTAGAGGGAGGACAGGAGTATTGGAGGTGAGGAAGGATGAGAGTATTGGAGGTAAGGGAGGATGGGAGTATTGGAGGTAAGGGAGGATGGGAGTATTGGAGAAAAGGGAGGATGGGAGTATTGGAGGTGAGGAAGGATGGGAGTATTGGAGGTGAGGGAGGATGGGAGTATTGGAGGTGAGGGAGGATGGGAGTATTGGAGGTGAGGGAGGATGGGAGTATTGGAGGTGAGGGAGGATGAGAGTATTGGAGGTGAGGGAGAATGAGAGTATTGGAGGTGAGGGCGGATCGGTGTGCTAGAGGTAAGGGAGGATGGGAGTATTGGAGGTAAGGGAGGATGGGAGTATTGGAGGTAAGGGAGGATGGGAGTATTGGAGGTACGGGAGGATGGGAGCATTGGAGCTAAGGGAGGATGGAAGTATTGGAGGTAAGGGAGGATGGGAGTATTGGAGGTGAGGGAGGATGGGAGTATTGGAGGTAAGAGAGGAGTGAAGTATTGGAGGTGAGGGAGGATGAGAGTATTGGAGGTACGGGAGGATGGGAGTATGGGAGGTTAGGGAGGATGGGAGTATTGGAGGTGATGGAGGCTGAGAGTATTGGAGGCTAGGGAGGATGGGAGTATTGGAGGTAAGGGAGGATGGGAGGATTGGAGGTAAGGGAGGATGGGAGTATTGGAGGAAAGAGAGGATGGGAGCATTGGAGGTGCAGAAGGATGGGAGTATTGGAGGTAAGGGAGGATGGGAGTATTGGAGGTGAGGGAGGATGAGAGTATTGGAGGTGAGGGAGGATGAGAGTATGGTAGGTAAGGGAGGACGAGAGTAATAGAGGTAAAGGAGGATGGAAGTATTGGAGGTGAGGGAGGATGGGAGTATTGGAGGTGAGGGAGGATGAGAGTATTGGAGGTAAGGAGGATGGGAGTATTGGAGGTAAGGGAGGATGGAAGTATTGGAGGTGAGGGAGGGTGAGAGCATTGGAGGTGAGGGAGGATGGGAGTATTGGAGGTAAGGGAGGATAGGAGTATTGGAGGTAAGGGAGGAAGGGAGTATTGGAGGTTAGGGAGGATGGGAGTATTGGAGGTAAGGGAGGATGGGAGTATTGGAGGTAAGGGAGGATGGGAGTATTGGAGGTGAGAAAGGATGGGAGTATTGGAGGGGAGGGAGGATGAGAGTATTGGAGGTGAGGGAGGATGAGAGTATTGGAGGTGAGGGAGGATTGGAGTATTGGAGGTGAGGGAGGATGGGAGTATTGGAGGTAAGGGAGGATGGGAGTATTGGAGGTAAGGGAGGATGGGAGTATTGGAGGTAAGGGAGGATGGGAGTATTGGAGGTGATGGAGGATGGGAGTATTGGAGGTTAGGGAGGATGGGAGTATTGGAGGTAAGGGAGGATGGGAGTATTGGAGGTAAGGGAGGATGGGAGTATTGGAGGTAAGGGAGGATGGGAGTATTGGAGGTGATGGAGGATGGGAGTATTGGAGGTGATGGAGGATGAGAGTATTGGAGGTACGGGAGGATGGGAGTATTGGAGGTAAGGGAGGATGGGAGTATGGGAGGTTAGGGAGGATGGGAGTATTGGAGGTAAGGGAGGATGGGAGTATTGGAGGTAAGGGAGGATGGGAGTATTGGAGGTAAGGGAGGATGGGAGTATTGGAGGTGATGGAGGATGGGAGTATTGGAGGTGATGGAGGATGGGAGTATTGGAGGTAAGGGAGGATGGGAGTATTGGAGGTGATGGAGGATGGGAGTATTGGAGGTAAGGGAGGATGGGAGTATTGGAGGTAAGGGAGGATGGGAGTATTGGAGGTGATGGAGGGTGAGAGTATTGGAGGTTAGGGAGGATGGGAGTATTGGAGGTAAGGGAGGATTGGAGTATAGGAGGTAAGGGAGGATGAGAGTATTGGAGGTAAGGGAGGATGGGAGTATGGGAGGTGATGGAGGATGGGAGTATTGGAGGTGATGGAGGATGGGAGTATTGGAGGTAAGGGAGGATGGGAGTATTGGAGGTAAGGGAGGATGGGAGTATTGGAGGTAAGGGAGGATGGGAGTATTGGAGGTGATGGAGGATGGGAGTATTGGAGGTGATGGAGGATGGGAGTATTGGAGGTAAGGGAGGATGGGAGTATTGGAGGTGATGGAGGATGGGAGTATTGGAGGTGATGGAGGATGGGAGTATTGGAGGTAAGGGAGGATGGGAGTATTGGAGGTGATGGAGGATGGGAGTATTGGAGGTAAGGGAGGATGGGAGTATTGGAGGTAAGGGAGGATGGGAGTATTGGAGGTGAGGGAGGATGAGAGTATTGGAGGTAAGGAGGATGGGAGTATGGGAGGTTAGGGAGGATGGGAGTATTGGAGGTGAGGGAGGATGAGAGTATGGGAGGTAAGGGAGGATGGGAGTATTGGAGGTAAGGGAGGATGGGAGTATTGGAGGTAAGGGAGGATGGGAGTATTGGAGGTGAGAGAGGATGGGAGTATTGGAGGTAAGGAAGGATGGGAGTATTGGAGGTAAGGGAGGATGGGAGTATTGGAGGTAAGGGAGGATGGGAGTATTGGAGGTGATGGAGGATGGGAGTATTGGAGGTGATGGAGGATGGGAGTATTGGAGGTAAGGGAGGATGGGAGTATTGGAGGTGATGGAGGATGGGAGTATTGGAGGTGAGGGAGGATGAGAGTATTGGAGGTGAGGGAGGATGGGAGTATTGGAGGTGAAGAAGGATGGGAGTATTGGAGGTAAGGGAGGATGGGAGTATTGGAGGTAAGGGAGGATAGGAGTATTGGAGGTAAGGGAGGAAGGGAGTATTGGAGATGAGGGAGGATGAGAGTATTGGAGGTGAGGGAGGATGGGAGTATTGGAGGTGAAGAAGGATGGGAGTATTGGAGGTAAGGGAGGAAGGGAGTATTGGAGATGAGGGAGGATGAGAGTATTGGAGGTGTGAGGATAGAGAAAGGAAACTTGGATACATGACTTTATAATGCTTATGTTAAAGAACACTCAACCACGAGTAAAGCAGAGTGCCAAAAAGAAGTTAATGAGATATGGAAAAGAATAAACTCTGAATAAAGTCTGATGATAATGTATTTGAGAAAGTAGAAACACTTTTAAAAGAATATGATGCAATTGCAAAGCAGAAAAAAGGAAAATTAATGACTTTCTAGGCGAAACAAGCATTGAAACCAGACGCTTTTCTTCAAACATCAACTGTGCCAGACGATCCAACAAAATCATCACTTGTCGAGGAACATGCATGTGGAAGTGTTGAAAGCAATCCATCTACATCCACTACATCTAAGACTGAAGATGTCGGAACATATAAAACAAAAGTTCAAGATGAACTCAAAGTTGAAATTGATTTGATAAAAAGCGACATGGTTGGATTATATAAAAGAAAAGACAGTGGTCTTATCACAAAAGATCAAGGAACAGAACTGTTGGAAAAGAATTTGTAACAAAGCAATAACTGTTCCATGTTCTACCAAATAATAAATGACCGAGAGTCTTTTAGTCATGGTTTTTTAGTTTTAGACTGTGGTGTTGGTGAAGAGGCCGATTCGCATATGAGGTCGGTATGAAGGCGACCTATCTATTACTCTGAGTATAGACAACGGAGTCAGTGAGGGGCACTCAATATCGAATAATAATATTATGCACAATTAGCCTACTATTTTAGTCCATTGGCTGGACCTTGCCTGCATGCAAGATTGCAGGTGCTAACCAGTGGAAAGTATTTAGTTAACTTCCATTATTTCTGATTGCTTTAATCTCTCCTTTGCTCTACTTTAACTTTATTTTCATTTTTAATTCAACTGCACACCTTACTTTCACACTCACTTTACTTTTTATCTGGTGATTTTTTTAAGTGCTTCAACTTCAAGTTTTATGCTAGGTAAGTAAATAAGAAAGTAAGCATTATTTATTAGACACTAGCTGCATCACTCGGCTAGTTTAAACACAAAAAATTGAAATAAAAAACTGACCTGTTTAATGATGTGTGTCACCAAATATTCATCGTACTTGTTCTTCAGGGAAATAGAGCGAACACAGTTCTCTCCATACAACTTCTCAAAGACAAGATAGACAAAGTCATCCGACAGATAGGCCTCGTACAAGCGTATGATGTGCTCCTGGTTCACGCATTTCAACATGTCATACTCTCGAAGACTGTCCACTGGATTCGATGCGTTGTACTCTGTGATCTTGCAGACACGCTTCACTTTACTTCCCTCCTTCGGTTCAACATTGCGCACGATTGAAAATCGTCCCCTAAAATATTTCACAAATGGCTGATATGCCGATTAACAAACTGGCATTTTATAAAAATCTACAATATTTATCAATTTATCATTGTTATTTACACTTGAACAGTTCACTTGTCAGTGATGCCAACGATACTAAAAATCGACTGTAATGGTGGCATCGGAAAGAGCCAAAACAATGTTCTGTGGCCATACAGCTTAAAAAGAATAGGCCAGTCTTACATAGTTTTTACGCTGGCACTGGTTGCAATCTGACAGTGCCAGTCTCAAGCCTGGATAAAGGAAGAGGGCGACGCTCATGATCGTTGCAATCACACAGTGTCTTAAACTGCAACTAACTGACCACATAGTTTTCAGTGTTTTATTGAATGGCAAAATCTGAGAAACATACCTCCAGATTTCTGATCCAAATGTCAGGTATTTAGCAGGATCTGTCTCCTGCAAATGAATCTCTTGATCCAGAATGTTAAGTCTCTTCAGTTTCTCCACAGAGACGTCTTCCGTAGACCCATGTGGGCTGGATGTTGGCGTCTGCTCAGGTGATGGACGGTTCGCTGCCTGGCGAGAACGAAGAAGAATGCGCTTTGTTTCCTCATCGATGTCAAGAGAGGATGCTCCTGTTCAGGAAACAGAAGAATCATTCATTTAATGGCATCTGTGAGGTTGGTCATCCTACGAAGCATCTAAATGTTCTGGTTGCACTGCTTGAATGTCGACTCATCTGAATTCTCTCTCTGGTGGTGAACTTAGTTGAGCATAGATGTGCCCACAATGTGATGTCACAATGTGCCTGGACCTTCTTTTTCCACGCTGTATGAAAGCCGAAATGAAGGCTCAGCTAGATCATTCTGCATGACTCTAGTTCACTTTCCTGAGAGGCATGTTCATGATGTCACACAGAGCATTCTCATGATCCTTTTCTGCTTTCTTCTAGAATACATGAATTTCTGGACAGCGCCAAAGACCGGCGCCATCTCTGTTCTGATTACAAGAAGGGAACCCAAGATCATTCTAAGATACCACATGGCAGAATAGAACATATGCAGTCACTGTAGTGTTGTTTCATAAATAAAACTTAAGAGGAGTTGAATACGGGAGCCGCAACATCCTATAACATCATTAAATAGAATTGTTTATTATGTCCGTGAAACTGTCAAACTGACTGAAGAAGCTCTATAAAAACACTTAGTCATTATAAATTACCTCTGATACTAAAAAAGAACAGTGAACCTGCTGACCTTTCCGTTTAGTTCGAACCTCCACAGAAGCCCAACTGTATGGACTCTGGCCAAACTTGTTGATGGCACAGATTCTGAAGCGATATGAGGTATCAGGTCGAAGGCCTTTGACAAGCGCGCACTCATCGATACAGTACGTTGCAGTAGTCCAGCGTTCATCGCCTACAATGACAAGTATGCTTAAAGTATCATAAAAAGAAATTGAGATAATAAATTTATCTACAAATATGCTTAGAGATTTTGAACCAGAAAAGCAATGCAACATGTAATAAGGTCAAGATTTTGGCAAGCAAAAACTATGAAATGACTATTTAAAAGTAACAACGTGAAGCTCTGAAAGATCTAGCAGTGTCATCATCAGAACAGAGGGCACTAAGAAATGGGAATTTTGAAAGTCTAATTGGAATTGAGATTCAGAAAAACTTTTTTCTGCAGAGGAATAGAACAAATAAAAGCAAAAAGTTGGGGCTCAGAGAGAGATCGTTTCAGAAACAGAACTGAGATTTTGAGGAAGACTTGACATGACGCTGATTCCTTTCCTTAATTCAAAGTCTTTCTTAGTCTCAGTTCTCCATATTTTCCTAGTTCCTAACTGTTCTCAGTTTTAACCATGATACTATGCTGTGTAAATTAGCAACCACGAAATAATTGAGAACTACAGACAGAGTGGTTGCTCTTACCTGGCTTCAACCAGTCGACCTTGTATGCCTGGATGTAGCTGTTGCCATCTGTTTCCGGTTCTTCCCAAATCATGAAAACTTCACGGTCGGATATTTTGGTCACGTGTGGTCGTCCTGGTCGACTTGGATGGTCTGGAAAACCAGTCAGATGCAAGTTACTTTAGAGAAATTACCCAAAGCATCAACTTCCATTAATCCGGCAGTTGAAAAACATTCAAGTCAATGCAAAACAGGTGAGAGATTCAGAAATGCCTATTCAGATTTCAGAATGCTTATAGCCTGCACCAACTCAGAAACAGTGCAAATATTAAGCAGGACTAGATTGTTTCTTTCTTGAGCATTCATCAGTTGATATCATTCCAATGTGATCTATGCCGTTCATGTCTGCCATCAGGGCTGGTCTTAACAGACAACAGTACTGACCTTGAATAAAAAGCACATAAGCCTAGGTGTGAATTTAATGGCAGGGCGTGTAGCAAAAGCAGTTTTTTTCAACAATTTAACCTTGTCTTTTTCATAAGAACTAGAGGCATTTCTGAGTCAATATTTTCATTAGTGTTAGGTAAATCCATAGCATACATCTATATAGCAGTCATATTGCAATACTTGCATAGCAACTCTCACAGGAATGTTATAATATTCAGCTATTAGATGATAAACATGATAATTGAAAACTGGCATCTAATTACACATTGAAAGTGCCTCTACAGTTCAGAGGAAGTTAATAGAGTCAATTTAATAAAGACTAAAGATCCCTAGACACAAAGATGACTAAAGTTGATGAAGGTTTACTGTCTATATCACATCTGATCCTACGCCAATGATGGCAGTTGTAATATAATGTAATCGAGCAGTTGTCTTATATACCTCCACAGAGCATCCTTGCTCGGCATGTGACTGTACCAAACTTGTTTCTTGCAACACATTTGTAAACTCCAAAATCGTTGGGTTTTGTCTGTAGCACTGTCAGAGAGTGGCGACCATCGCTGGAACGTACAATTCGTACCCTTCCACCCTCATTAAGTAGTTCCTCATTTCTATACCAAGACACGAGAGGCATTGGATTTCCGATGGCATGCACTTTCATTGTGCAGCTGTCTCCAACGCTGTAAGCCTTGTCGTGGATCTTCTCCTTGAAAATTGGAGGAAAACCTGAACAAAAGAAATATTCAAATTCTGAAATGGCTACAAAAACACTCTGATGAAAATCGTCTTTATTGAAACTGTCGTCAGAAATTGATATATTGTCACTTCAATTTTAATCACTGAGAAACATCGGCAAAACAATATCAGATGTCATAGAGAATAGGATGTTCAACCATCAGCCAGCAGAGCTCAGATAACCAGAAAATACCACATCAACTTTTACCATTTCCATACATTATTTTAGAGCACGAAGCGGCTTTTAGTGGAACTGCATGATACATTCATAGACAGCCATTGTCATCTTCGTTAACACAACAGTTAATCTTCTGTCTGTTTTAGTTAAGAAGTTGACTATAGCAGGCAAGTGCATAAGCACTAGGCCTATACTTAGCTGCTACTATGCATGGTCCCATTATGGTGTTTTTGACAGGAAACATGTGACAGTCTATTCATTCATTCATTCATATAGCACCTCTGCAATAACTACTCAGAGGTTTCACCAGCCCAACCCTGGAGGAAAATAGCACTTAAGTGCCTATCAAGTGTGTCTTAAATAAGGCATAACCGGAAATCGCCTCGGACATTCGCCTTGGCCAAACGTCTCGTTTTTTGGGACCATTCGGTAGTACTTGCCTCGACAAATATCACAGACAAATAGTTAAAAATTAAAAAAACTTATTCAATAATTATTTAGAAACATTTAAGAATCTAAAAATGAAAATGAAGAATGTAAAGCCGTATTAGTAGTTATTACAGGCACAAACATTTATTTTGCTAATTTTTTATTACGTGAAATGGCGAAAGTTACGAAAATTTTAAGTTTCGCCTGCAGAAGGTACTCGCCTAATTAGAGTTGCCACTACTATTCGGTTCGTACCTGGATCTGGCAAATAGTACATCCAAGTATTCGGATTCGGTACTCGGTGGAAATTGTCTACTTGGTTATGCCCTAGTATTAAAGATGCATGCAGAATCTCTAGTTAAGATAATGCACAGATTTAAAGGTACATGCGCTCAAGCACAACATCTATGGATTACGAATGTAATATCACCTTTATTCCAATGCAAGGTCAGTAAATCAATGTTCAACTCAGGGCAGTTTGTGCATTGATTTGCCAAAACTTTGTACATTTAGCACTACACAACAAGTTCCTTTGCAGCATGTTAATGAGTTTCGTATGTAAGTAGGTCACATGAGGAGGAGCCATAATAGCAGTCACACATTCAATGGATCCATAGGTAAATGGGTCATTCACAAACAGAATTGCACTTCAGTTTAATGATTAATAATGAACTATGTAGTTTAACAACTATTTATTTTATTCTGAAATTTGATATCGCCCTTCTTCCAACATCTTTTGTTCAGAAGTGCACATGCCTCAACAGTACAATTGCAGTTGTACTGCAGAGCAATTGCGCTCGAAGGACTTGCTCAAGGTCCCTACACAGTGACGCCTCGGACGAGGGTCGAACCCGCTCACTCAGCGCACACTTAGCGTTATGGGTCGACTGCTCTAACCAATCTCTAACCAAACTATATAACCACAATCATCAATTGACTCTGTACTTAACAAGGGTTTTAAATTGTAAAGAGAATGATGATTATTCGTAATTGTAATCGTAATCTCCAAGCTTCTGAAGTGCTACTCAAAAGCCAATCACAGGGCACAAGTTGATTCATGAGTACTGCATTGAATCAGAGACGATGTCCAAAGGACGGTTAAGGGTAGGTCTGACCCCTCTGTCGCCAGAGGGGTCAGACGAGGCAGAATTGCCGATGAGGTGTTTGTTGTTTAGGGCGAGAATGGGAAGGTAATCGTTACTGCAACTCATACCATTGTTTATTGAATTACTTTCATCTTATAATAACATGAATACCTGATTCTTTCTTGTAAATGTCTTTCATTTGCCAGATGTTTCGATGTGAAGCCAGAGATGCAATCGGCAGAGTGTCTTCCATTTCCAGCTCCTTTTCCAGCTCCCTTGGGTCGAGGCGCTCCTTCATTGAGGACCTGAGGACACTTGGGAAAGTACTTGATCGCCGGTACTTGGCCATTCGGACGGAAAGCCCCGTGTCTTTGGATGGGAAGAGGTGGGTCTCTGGACCCGTCTGGTAACTTGATGAATATTCATACCACGTGTTTTCATCCTCGTATTCTCTTCCCCATTCAGACGATGACTCGGATCCAACCGATGAAGCCATCCCAGACAGAAAAGTCGGTGGACCAATCGCCTGCAGTCATCCATGTAAAAGTAAGTAAGTGAGCATGATATTTGATATAATCAGTTGCCACAGAGCACTCTGGTCAACAAGCATCAGCAATATCAAAGCAGCCATGTTATTAATAGCATGAAGGAAACTCATCAGTCATAGAATGCAGAGGAGTATGACGTGCAAAAGATTATGTTAAGTCATATAATACAATGCACTACAAGCAACATTAGAAGAAGAAAGGAAGACAAAGAATGCACAGAAGAGATAATATAAATAAAGACTTAGTAAGTCTATTTCTTAGTAAGTCAGGGACTAAAACTATGAGAGGAGCATTGGATCTAACATATTACGAACAAAACAAATGCATATAATTAATTTGCAACAACTAACACCCATTGGCTTGAGTCAGGAACTGATGATGATGATAATTATTTAGTAAACCTAGATCCTACTTAGTACTTGTCTACCCATATCTTTTCACTAAGTGCCTGTGAATCATCAGTTCTTTCAGTTTAGCAATCTTTGGCCACTAGAGAAATCTCAGAAGTAAGAATGCCTGCAGTAAGTCAGTTGACACATTAATGCAACCAATTGTCTCCAATCTAACATACACCATTGCATTACAGTTCATTAGTTTAACCCTTTAACGACAAGCATGTATTAAAATGTATGGGAAAATCTATGCAGCTCATCATTAAAGGGTTAATACTTCTTCTTCTTTTGGTTCTCTGCCTTCAGGCAGGTTCATATGTCCAATGACGCCATTCCTCCCTGTGTTGAGACTCTTCTTTCATTTTTTCGTATCCACCTGTCTCCATCATCCAGTCTAAAAGCATTGTTCTTGGTCTTCCTCGTGTTTTTTTCCCTTCCATTCTCCTCTCTATGATGTTTTTAAGTAGTGAATCTCCTCTCATTATGTGTCCCATCCATCTACTCTGTCGTTCTTGAATTGTCTTTATCATTGATCTCTTTTCTTTTACCCTCCTCAATATTTCTTCATTGGTCTTGTGCTCTGTCCAGCTGGTTCTTTCCATTCTTTGCCATATCCACATTTCAAATGCCTCTAATCTTTTCTGGTCTTCTTTTCTTAATTTTTAATACTTAAATAATGGCAAAGTAGTTTTCGAGACCTGCAACATTCCAGCGGCTCCAGCTTCCATCTGAACAGACCCAGCATCGCTATGGCGATCATCATCGTCAACTCCGGGCAGACACAGGATAGGGATGCTGACTGGAGCACCCATCTGAGGAGCAGGCATTGTCTCCAGCATGTATGATGCCAGCAGCTTTGGCTCAACAACAGTCTTCACAGTTGAAAGGCCACGCTACTCACAGAAAAACCAAACATGAATGACCTCACAGACTGCTTTCTAAAATATGAACTCTTTAAAAGCACACTGAAAGAATTAAAGCCTAAAAAGTTCAATGAGCTTGATCATACTTATTGCCTTTTTGCTACTTATATCTTTCAACTACTGATGGTTCTTGTACAAAACCCCATGTTTGGAAACGACCAAATACTTAGTATGTGCCAAAGCAAAGACTAACGTTACAAGAACTCCGTAATTGAAAAATGCACCAGAATACAATACAATTGAAACACAATGAAGTTCCTAATAAAGCAAGAAGCTGAATCTGCGATGTAAATGTCGTTAAGACAGATCATTTGTCAGTTAGCTAACATATTGTTCAGGTAAATAGAAGCTGCAGATGCACCAAATACTGCCAACCATTAGTTACAAGTTGATAGCTTGTATGTCAAATAGTCTGTTTTGACTCAAAAGTGTTCAGGCATGTTTCAAGAACCATCGTTTAGTGACAAGGACAAACAGAATTCCAAAAGAAAATATCATCCAACCATGTATAAGTTACAAAAGACAGTATATATGTCAGAGAACCGATCTGGAAGTTTATATCATTGCAAATATGTCAACATTCTGCATTACCTCCCACTTCCTTCGGAACATATACTGGCGATGTCGGTCCAAGCCAATGCGGTTTCCGAGTCCTCGGTGATTGGCCAGATCAATGAATGGATGTTCAATTGCTTGTGTGGCAGTCATTCGTTTCCTAGCATAACACAAGTACAGTAAGTAGCTCAATGTACTCGACTCTTGTAACTTATTGCACCAGGCCAGATGATGTGTTCTGATGATGCAAATAAATCAATTCAATTCCAGGTGTGGTCAGTCCAGTCACTAAGTCCAAGACCAGAAGAATGACGGTACAAGAGCCGATTGATCATGATTTGTTCATTAGTATAGTGTCCCTGCTACTACTTATGAGCACTCCCAGTTATGAGGGGCGTATAAAACGAGACAAAGTGCACCCTGGAGGAAAAGTGCAGTGCAGAGAAAGGGGCCAACCAATGATAATGTGTGATTCTGCCTAGTAGTTGTGCGGGCAAAAGGGATGACAGGTACTTCCTGCCTAGTGGACCTCTTAAGAAACAACAGAATCCAAAGATATACAAAGTCAACTGTTGCTAAAAACTACACTCAATATGTTTTACTGCAAACCACTATTCAGCCAAATGTGGCAACAACACTTTTATCAGACGAAATGGTAAACACACAAAACAAAATAATAGCACCTAAAAGTAGAGATGTTTACCTTGGATCAACTTCTAGCAGTCGGTCGATAAAGTCCTTTGCTTCGGCTGAAATGTCAGCAAATGCTTCGCTGTCAAACTCCCATTTTCCCTCCTGGACCTGAAGCAGCGTGTCTCTAGGGCAGCCCTTGTGGAATGGCGAAATTCCGCTCAGTCTAAAGCAACAATTTATTGATCCATATGCAACAGAATGCGTCCTTTGTGTTCATAACAATTTTCTCCTGGTACGACGCTTTTTCTTTGTTGGCAAATGTGTCCTAAATACAGACTATGCTGGTTTTAGGATCCAAATTAGCAACTAACAAAGGAAATAAATATTAAATGAAGAAGCCTGAACAAGGAGAACTCTCCACACTCAGTGTACCCATTATAGCTTCGAGAGGTTCTTATAAGGGGCTATATAAATAGCCTGATACATACATGCATGCATGCACATGTACATACGTACGTACGTACGTACGTGTGTACATACATACGTACATACCTACGTACATACACACATACATACATACATACATAGCAGCAACGTTATGTGAGTAAAGATGAAGCAGAAATCTCGAACCAAATTTCAGCCTTGGCACAGAACCTCTCACCTCTCAATGGTCTCTTGACAGTCCTCCAGACCAACCACTACAGTATTTTGCAAATCCTAACACTAGACTTTACTGAGTCTTACTATTACATAACTGTTGACCATTTCGCAATCGTAATCTCAGCATTTCTAGAGCACGCACAAAAGCGAAGTTGCGGGAACCAGCTTATTCACAGGCGCAATATCAACTCTTTCACTTGATAATCCTACTTTACTGGACCAAATGGTAAATGTACAAAACAAAAAGCCTGATGACATCAACAGTCATGATGATGATGATGATGACAATGGCAATGAAGATGACAATGATATAAGTCAAGTAAATAATTAATTAATAAGTGATTAAAACTCGTAGTCAATACAATGAAATTAATCATCTCTCTCCTGACTGAAACTCTAACAACTACTAACAGGATATAGGCGATAACGCCAACGCTCCAGAGGTCTGCGGCTGGCGTCACCGATTCCTCCCTGGCCACCTCAGGCGCACAGAACTCGGGCGTTCCATACTTGACCATCATTCTGCGAGTAGGGTTGAATCGTCGGGCAAAACCAAAGTCAATGACCTTTATCTCATCAGAAGATGGACTTGCAAGCAGAAGGTTTTCAGGCTGCAAAAACAAATGAAGAAATTAAATCAGTCAGTCAGCCACTCACCTACATAGAATATCAGAAAGTACATGACAGACAAAAACATGCTGTATTCATCACCACTGTGTAGCATGGTGATATAGTCAGTATTGTGATACATTCAGTATTTTGATATACTCAGTATTGTGAAATATTCAGTATTGTCATATACTCAGTATTGTCATATATTCAGTATTGTGATATATTCAGTATTGTGATATATTCAGTATTTTGATATATTCAATATTGTGATATATTCAGTATTTTGATATATTCAATATTGTGATATATTCAATATTGTGATATATTCAGTATTGTGATATATTCAGTATTTTGATATATTCAGTATTTTGATATATTCAGTATTTTGATATATTCAGCATGGCGATATAATGAATATTGTCATCCATTCAGCATTGTGATCCAATCTGTATGGTGATTTGCACTCGATTCAGTAGGTGATCTATTCAGTATGATAATATATTAAGAATTCAAAAACACTTACATGTGTGTGTGAAGCCACATTGAAATGCGACGCTGAGGCAGCTGTTACTGCAGCGGTCATGATGAAAAGTTGGTGTGATCAATATTGAAAATTGAAAATCTGAAGGTACTAAATTATCATGAAACAGTCTACCAACTGCCAGAGTTCAAGCTGTGGGCCAGCACTGATTGAGCATTGAATGAGACAGTCAGATATTTAACTACATGAAGGCCAGTAGTAGTAGTAGCTCTGAATGAACAGAGAACTGTCTACAAACCCTGAGATCCAGGTGAATGACGCTCTTCGAATGCAAGTACTCAACAGCCAACAGCAGCTGACGCAAGTAGAAGGCTGCCTCGCTCTCGCGGAATGCATCTTCGGCGACCAGCTTTGACAGCAGATCACCTCCTGTCACACTAGAACAACAAGTGGAAACCATATTTACATGATATCATATAAAACGATTTGCTACTATTGAAAGTAAAATTAATATGTAAGAAATTATCTACAAAAGAACCAAAGGCTAATATCCCAGTGACCACAATTTGAGAAGACTTTTCTTTTCGAGTGGTTCCTCTGAACAGGTTGGATTGTGAGAGGTGCTTTATAAGTCTGTGAATTGAATAGAATAGATTAGATTAGTTAGAATCCTCGGCCTCTAATGTATAGACTAGAGAATTACGGGCCTTGCTTGAGGTGGTGACTGAGTAGTGACTCTGAGTATATCATAGACTCACAATTGTTCTCTTGACTATTGTGATTCCCTTTAAAACTTCCATGACCCTAATTAAAACTGTTTTAATCTCGGGTTACCCTTATTTCAACTGCACACCTTACTTTTACACTCACTTCACTTTTACCTGGTGATTCTACTCCGTTGCTCTAATTTCAAGTCACCCTTAACTTTGTCTATTTTATGTAAGTTTCATTTTCTGGATATATTCATTTTATTATATTTGTTTAATATTCATTATACTTCATAAGCCTCCATCATACACTTTATGTTCATTTTATGCATATTTCAAACTGGAAATTACTCTTACTTTAATATATTTATTCTACTATCTATTTTTCCGATTCTTTACTTTACATTCACTTAAAATTTATTTTCAAAACACTGATTTTCCGATCCCTAATTGGGTTTCCTGCGTGATCCAATAGCAATAGTTGCAAGATTTGTATAATTGTCATTCTTGCTCTGTTATTGGATCGCCAGATAAACTTTGATTGATTGATTGAACATTTATTTTCAAATACAGTAACTCATTTTACTTTTGTAAATACTGAATTTCTTACATCTCCATGACAATGGTAAGCCTCTTCTTGTCTTCATAGCCATCAATGACTTGAACGATATTGTTGTGGTAAAGCAGTGACATCATTTCCAATTCCTGTGACAGTTCATCCTTCAGCATCATGTCATTGTAACGCAGGAACTTGGCGGCATACTGGTTCCCTGAATTCTTATCAATGACCCTTCGAACTACACCAGCAGATCCTCTGGAAAAATGTGTTACAAAAATGTAAGAGAATTTAGATAAAATCTTAGAAAGGAACACAATTTGGTTAAAGCAACTGTATGCATAACATCACATGTACGTATAAAAAAGTAATATAAAACCTTTTCAGCACCTAACATTGGCACTGCAATGGTGGCCATGAAAACAAATCACTCAGACAAGAATTGCCCAAAGCCACATAACATAAACCAGTTCCTCGAAAAATAAACTGTTCGATTATTATATGCGAATTTCAAATGAAGTTCTCAGATCATCAATTTTAACTTGACGCCAGATGTTTCTTCTTCAGTTGATGCTAGAGCTGTACCGATTAATCGGCCGGCCTACTAATCGGGCCGATTATAGAGATATCGGCGATATAAGAAATCGGTAAGAAAATCGGCGCCGATAATAACAAAAATTTTTCGTTTTATAATATTATTTTCAGTCTTTAAGAGCAAAATAACGACAGCAACGTCATTGGGTCTGTGAAGGACAGCATTCCGTTTGCTTCCCATAGCGTGGGGAACTCAGGCTTCTATTTCAGACCACCCAGTAAGCATTGTGTTAGACTGCTAGTACCATGGGAAAGTGTCTACAGCTGTTGTGCAGAGTGAGTCCTAGTGCCTGCTTAATTACCCTGGGCACAATCATGTCATTTTAGGCCAAATTGGCAGGTCGCAAAAGTAGCCTGTCAGTGGAGGGAATGGCATCATTGGCATGTTAGAAGAAGGTGTCTAGTTACATAGATATATTTTTCCTCTCCTCAGTCATGCAAGGTCGACAGCGGGCGGTGTGCCTAATCTGTATTGGCTGCCTAGGATTAGTCCACAACCACATGTATATTGTAAACGTCTCCTATGGAGCAAGTGTTTTGCTTATATCACAACAATAGGCAGTAGCAGAATCGGTCATCTTGGGAAACACAATGAAATAATCGGTAAAATAATTGGTAAAACAATCAGCTAAATAATCAGCTAAATAATCAGCTAAATAATCGGGTATCGTCAAGCGAATAATCGGCAATAATCGGTATCGGCATAATCAGCAAGAAGCGATATCGGTACAGCTCTAGTTGATGCCATGTGCAACAGAAACAGTCAGTTAGAGAGGGTCAGAAGTTTTCTTCTGATATTTCAATTATCCCAAAGAGCTCAGCATTTCAGACAAGATTTAAAACATTAAAACATTCTAGACCTCACCTTCCAATTTCATCAATTACATGAAAATATTCCTCAACGGCAGCCGAGTTGAACTTAATGTCTCTCCATAAACCAGCCTTCTCTGTTTAGACACAGAAAAGCAACATGTTTAAAATTAGAGCAACTTAGATCAATTTAAAATATGGTTGCACTTACACCTCCAAGTTCTAAAGTTTATCACTCAAAAATGGAATGTCCGGGGATCTCCAGGGAGAAATTCGTTAGATGTGAAATTCCCACTGAACTAAAACCAAAATCTTAATAATGGATGGGATGCATATACCTGTGATCTTAACATTTGCAGTGCAGTATACTTTTCCAGCGACGTTTTCCGCAATGCACTCGTAGATGCCTTCATCCATGTGGATCGAGTTCTGAATGCTCAGCGTCCAGTGATCAAACTCCTCTCGAGCAACTCGGATGCGGTGAGACCCTGCAATTGGTCGCCAGTCTTTCTTGAAGGAAACCGTCGGATAAGGTATTCCATGTACACGACACTCCAGTTTTCCATTGAGATGGAGGTGGAAAACTTGATCTTTCATAGGTTCAAGGAAAGTTGGAGGATCTGAAAGAAGTAAACAGTAAAAATCCAACAGCCCTTCTCTAGCCTACAACTTTACCACGAAAGTAATTTGGACTTTTACGACAAATCATCAAAATAATTTTATTTAAACTTCATAATAATTTGACAACAGAGAAAATAATGCTTCTAAATATCGACACCCACACAGACCACGAAAGTAGATACTCCAATATCATAAGCTTGCATTCAAAACCACTCCCACCAAAAATATATAGACAACAAAATAAAATAATAAAATGTCAGTAGATGACATCAGAAATCATAGAATGAAACGAAATTAAGTCAGATAAAGCAGGCTTCACCTGACATGTCCACTTTGATGACGCGTGTAGCAACGCCAAACTGGTTTTCGATGTGAGCCTTGTATTCACCAACGTCTGACCACGAGAAGTTCGAGATCTGAAGAACCAGTTCACCCGCATCAGACAGGCTGCTTGTGAACTTCTCACCCAAATCAATTCTGAAAACATCAAATGTGAAATAACATAGAAATTACATTCATACATTTTAAGTAAGCAAATTTTACGTAATGTATAACTTACATTCATACATTTTAAGTAAGCAAATTCATAGATCGAGGCATTGAGGTAGCAATATCTTGCTGTGTCAAAAGTTCAAATCAATTTAATAGTAGACAGTACCTGAAATAGGCTATCTAGTTTTTAAATGAATGCACACTATTTACACATGCTATGCCAATTTACCTTTTGTGTGGAATATGTCTCTTGCAAAAGCATTTTATATCTAAACTCTATTTTGCTCATTCTATATATTAAAGAAATCTTATTCTGTCTTTTCATCTGTTCCTTTTCATTTAATTCGTCTGTGTAGATTGATGAGATAGAGTTTCCTTTGTTGATTCTCTTTGATTAAATACTGCTATGAAAACATCTCCAACATAAACTTCATCTTATAGAAATCTGGGCACTTACATAACATTGTGGAAGTACCAAACGATCTTTGGCTCTGGATAGCCACGTAGTCGTAGTATTAGTCGTGAATTCTGCCCTTCCACACCATACTGAACTTCATCGTTTTCACCAAGAAATTCTGGCACAATTTCTATATAAAATGCAAAGGAAATACGGCAAAAAGAAACACGGCCGATCAAACTGTAACACCACACAATAACCGTATAAATAATTCCTTAACATTCTCATAATTTTTAATGGTTACAAATTCGTTTGTTCTAAGTTACTTTGCTTTAAGCACACACGCAACTGTAAAACTGTTTCTGCAATTTGTATCTTGAACAGTCTGATGAAGCCATCTTGGATCTGCATTTATTATCACCAAGACATGGATGGAGCTGCATAACCCCCTACTTATTTTACCAGCAATTATGATTTTCCTCTTTTGCTTTGTTCCTTCATTCCGGTTTCCCAAATAGATCAACAATTGCTCCATCAAATTTTTTCATCTCATCTGGTCCAGCAGCTTTAAATCTAAATTATCACATTAATACTGATAAAATGAATAAATAATACAGATAATAAATAAAATCAATTGATGTAATATTGACATATCCTACATTTCTTTGTTCCTTAGCCTTCCGTCTCAATTCTCATCCCAAATGACATTGACTACTCACTTGCCATACTCTCTGCCCCATCTTCATTCTATTACCTGCAGATACAAATTGAAACCCTGGCTTCCAAAACTTCTGCTGTTACAGTTATTGAAATACAGTAGCATGCAAATGCAACCAAGAAAGTAGAATTGACAAAAAATTTGAGACACAAGTTTTCTCTAGTGGTCTTTACTGCTTGACAACAAATTACACTTCACTTGAATATGATAAATAAAAAAAACTGGAAAAACAGCTTCATTCCTAATACAAAGACAAGGATAGCATTCAGTAGGTGTGCCTCTTTCTGCGGCCAAACCTCGACTGTAGCATAGGCTCGTCAGCAAAGTCTCGTCTGGCCCAAGTCTCAACAAATGACTCTTCTTCTCCTGGACTCATTTTCTTCATCGGCTGCTTCCACATCACCTCAAACTGTCTCTTTTGATCTAATACTCGAATTCTGTTTGCACAACGACTATGCATAGTAATGACCGTTGAGCCTTGATCATTATGACATTGGCACAAAAGAAGCTTATTGATTACATTAAATTAGATGTCACCACTTCAGCCAATAAAGGATTATAAAAAACTTTGTACTCAGGTGTTCAGGAACTCGTCTAACTGGAACGTGATCGACTGCTTTCTTCTCTCTTTTCTTCGGCTCACTGACATCTTCTCGTACTTCAATGATATCTGGGAGAACAAGACAAACAATCTTAACCAATTATACACCAAAATTCTAGCATCTTGGAAAATGAATTTTTAAATACTGATGAACACAGGTTGTTTTGGTCAGAAAACTGCAATTTAATAATTAAATTGGCTTTGGAAAAAAAAAGATTGATTAAAGTAACAGATAACTAAACACAAAAACAGATGAAACTATTGTAAATCTTGGTATGGTTAATTATCAATAAGACAGCACCTTCTTTCTTGCGAAGCATAACTGGCATAGAAGGTTCTGCAGTTCCATATTCGTTTGCAGCTTTGACTCGGAAGTAGTAGTCCTTGTACTGGCTGTACTTTGTGATCTGCAACTCTGTCTCTTTGAGATCTGTAGCAATTCTTGTCCAGTCAAGGTTTGGCGGAATGCGCTGCTCTATGATGTACCAAATTGGAGTCTGGACTGCATAGTTTGGTATTGAGGATGGCTTCCATTTGAGCCAGAAAGAATCAGCCGTCAGGTCGACAATCTCTGGCTTATCCCAGATAGTTCTCGGTTTCACTTTTGACTTGAATTCATTACTGTCTCTCACTTTTTTTACTTCAATTTCTGACAGACAAATATTGCAATGTTATGTAAGGAATCATCTGACAGCAATTATCATTCAAAAATATTTATATTTATAATTCAACAACACAAATGTTAAAGTGCAGAAACAACTGCCAAGTAGTTGTCCTTCTATCTATCTCTTACAGAGAAGCATTTGGAGGTTTGACAACTGGAAACAGTCTGAAACTTTATAGAGTTAACCCAATTATAATCTAAATAAGCAACAATAAATGATGCAAGCATCTCAACTACCCGAAACATCAATAAATAAAATATGCAAACATCTAAAACTGCCACAAAACCATTAAAAAGCAATTAAGATTACATGTAATTCTCTTACCTATGCCATTAACTGCAGCGCTCATGACCCAGTTACCAATCTGAGTCCCAATCCAATTCAACTATAGTAGATTGCCTAAAGAATTAGTGTTTCAACTCCAAACAAATTATCCCTTGCAAGTATAATCCTAGACCAGCGTTTCCCAAACTGGGTTCCGCGGAACCCTAGGGTTCCGTGAGATGAAGACAAGGGTTCCGCGAAAAACCTTCAGTGTGAACAAATGGAGGATTTTACTTAACATCTGTGAGTAACTTTATATGAAAGAGAATTCATTATGTCCTTGTCATGAATATTTGTGCTATTATTAATCAAATTTAGGCCTAAACCTATAATTGTCTGCATTCCCAAGCATTTGTACCTACCACAGAATATGTTTAATTTTGGGCGGGCGCCAAAAATTTAAGACCAAAAGGGGTTCCACGGCCAAAAAGATTGGGAAACGCCGGTCTAACCTAATCTAGGCCTAAACCTGTTATTATCTGCATTCTCAAGCGTACGTTGTACCTACAACAGAATATGATGGTTTTGAACGGGGTTCCGCGAAACATTTTGAAGATCAAAAGGGTTCCGTGGTCAAAAAAGATTGGGAAATGCTGTCCTAGACAAACAAGAAGTGCTGTAGCAAAAGATCAAAACCTGGTTTCGCAAAAATTGTAGCACTCATCGATGGTTCACTGATACCAAACTCGTTACCAGCGCGGACACGAAACATATAATCCTTCTCCGGTCGATACTCCTTCATTACAAAGGTTGTGTCTCTGACGTCGCTGGCGATATCCATCCAGTTCTTGTTCGGAGGGCAACGTCTTTCCACTATATAGTAGATGTCAGTTACGACAGCATACTCCGGTAGTTCAGCAGCAATCCAGGATATCCTATGAAAACGAGAACTGAATTGAAATCACAAGACAATAGTTTATATTTCTTAATGCAGACTTGAGGGTCATTTATAGACTGATATCAACACAGCCTCTGCTGGTTTACATACAAAGTAAGGTAGGCTATAGTAGGGATGTTAAATGACAACCGGAATTCCGGTTATCGGTTTTGAAAACGGTAACCGGTTTGTCATTTGCAAACCAGTATTCGTTTTTTTTCTATTTTATGCCTCATTATTTATCTCACCTATCCCGGATTAATTCCCATAGGAAGACACTCAAATAAGTCGGTCAACTTCAAAAGTACAGACGCGGCTTAGCAAAATATTTCCTGTTCTTGTCTTCCAACAGGGTAATTAATAGCTGTCGATTGCCAATAAGTGGCCCTTTTGTCGAGACAAGCCTAACGTGGGAACGTGAGCCAAGGGAAGGGTAACCCGAGCCGACGAAGATAGCCGAAGACCTAACTTCAAAGCACCCATTTAAACACTTTGGTATCGAGTGTTGAAGCTGCTTTGCAATACGTAATACATGAAATAACGTGCAGAGTTGTATTACATTACAATTTATAATATTTTTCTAAGAACACCTATAAAAACCGGTAGTCGGTTTCAAACCGGCTTTTTAAATCGGGTAATCGGCTTGCCCCCAAAATCGGTATTAACAACCCTAGTTTAAAGAACAAACAAGATTGTAATGTCGGAATACATAATTGAAATAAACTGTAAATGTTGATATATACAACACAATAATTACATAACTGCTAACTCTTTTCTAAAATAAAATGAGGGATGAGATACGGTAATGTTTAATGTCCTAGGGAGAAAACACCATAGAAGGACAAGAACATTTTATTTAAAATAATGTTATCCTCACACCTGCAACAGCAGTGACATATTTATGTTCCACTGGCATGAAATGATGTGATTTTCAAGAAAATATATACTTCTCATCAGTCTACTCTGGCTGCCAATATGGTGCCTAAGATACATCTAATGTATATGTATTTTGTATCTTTGATAGCTGAGATAACGATTGAAACAGAACAATCACCATCATCTCTCTGTTTCCCATCAACCTAATCATTATCATCAGCACCACACGATTTCATTTACATACATTACACTCTACCAGACCAACAGCATGATCACAGACAGCAACACAGCCAATTAACATACAACCACGATCCTCCCAACATCACAATCACCAACAAAACCGCCTTTGTCATTATCCTGTTTGTCTCTCTGTCCACTCTTGTCTTCTTCCTGATAAATATCGTTATTGTGGAAAAACATACTCTAAAGCATCATCATCTTTGATTTCTGCGATCGTTGGTTTGTCCTTTGGAGCTCGAGGTGGAATCCTTTCCAATCGAAGCTCCTTCTTCGACTTGGCCATGTCTTCACGAATCTCCTCAACTGCAATCAGACAGCAAATGCTTTTGCTGCAAATTCAATGGAAATATGTTAATGCCAACATTCACTCTTGAAAGACAATCTTCTGACTTAGAGTCTAGCATTGCATGAGATAGGGCTCAGACTCAGTTTATTAATTGGCACATCTGTTTGATTACAACAACCACAGGTACTCACCCACTGACTTGCCTCAAATTACTGACTGCAAAATTAACTCATCATCGTCGTCGTCGTCGTCATCATCATCATCATCGGTTCCGAAGCTGATCTTACACTCGAATCTATGTTACATCGGAGCTTGCTCCAAAGCTCAGTTTAATAATTTCCTTGTGACGTGAAATAGAAAATGACATGGTAAATACCACCATAACAGCTATATAGGCTTTGTCCACCACTGCAATGAACTATCCATTAACCTAAACAAAAGTCTGCACGCAATGTTAAGTCATGATTATTCAATATGTTTTGAACTTCAATTAAGTTTTCTGTATTTAGGATAAACAAGAGAGGACCAAAAACAGAGCCTTGAGGAACACCCTGTTTAACGTGAACCCATTGGATTCCGGATTCATCAGTATGGGGTCGATACACAAGTACCAACCCAACTTCTCAAGTCAAAGACATTTTAAAAATTCTGCCTAGATTGATGTGAAAGTTCTTACAACCACAAGAATACCCCTCTGAAGAGGATATCCTACACCTTTGAACATTAGATGATCATGATACAGGGCAGTCTCTTTGTGCTATTGTGGTTTATCTTCATCCTGCCAGCATGCCCAGATGAAACCCTTGAGTTATGGTCCTCACATTACCACCCATATTCCCATATGAGAGCGGCATGGAGCTCAAACAGGTCCATTCAAACGGGGAAATGCCTATATTTTTTTACTAATGCAGATCCTAAATTGAGTTTATATGGTGTTCAAAACAGGCTCATGTAACTTCTGAAACACCCAATTTAAGCATTGCATAAGAACAATAAGATGATAACTTAATCAATCTGACAAAAAGAAACAGAGTGCCAAAACACCACAAATCAAGTGCGTCAACATCTAAAAAAGTTCCTGCCTGAAAATTCACGCAAGGTGCAGAACTAAAATACAAACACAGTGCCGCAAAACAACCAACTAACAGTTTATCTGATTGTATGTTATAATGTATATCTCTGGCTACTAATATACAAATCAAATAGAAAGCAATGGGAATAGTAATACAGGAAAACTAAGAAAATTAAAACTTATAACATAACAAAAATTTTTAATAGAAAAACAAGGTAGGTGCATTATAAAGTAAAATCAGATTGTGCCGTTTAACAACTAACTAACACAGTGTTCAAGGATACACAAAATTACTGTCGATAGACTGCTTTCTCTACCCTCATATCATTGTCTTTATAATAGCGATTAATCTACTCCTCTTTTACTAAATGTGATACACGTGCAACTTGTTTTGTACTCATTGTCGTATGTCAGTTTATAAGAATTTTATGTCTCTGTATCGATGTCTGATTGTATGCTGCCTTTGGATACTTATACGATGCCTAGACAGACACTCACAGAGGTACTAAACATGGCTATCAAGCAGATAAAAACAGAGGTGACAGATACTAAATAGCTGAAGACAATATATTGATTTTTGGATGAGTTCCTGTTATTTGTATTTCGTCTAATATAAATTGGATTAAGCTACATTGATACACTTTCCAAACATTTTCCCAATCCTTTTCTAATTATTTTGTAACAGTTTTGATTCTGCACATCGACAGACACAATGAAAAGATTAGCTCAGCTAAATAATTAGCCGCAAATTCTGGCATATGCCTATGTTATACACGAATTCTTAGTTAATTCAACTATGTTTTTCTTTTCAAGATGAACATTGACATCATTCATCCTAGCATAGACGTCATTGCCTCGATCACAAGTACTTCAAATGCTATATTAAATGTCCTCATACATTCTAAAACCACAGAGTGAAAAACTACGAAGAACCACAACAAACAATTTCAATAGAGATGATAGTAATGATGATGAAATCAACTACTGGCAAAAGCAATCCAAGGCAGAGGAATGTCTAAGCTATGGCTAACTGTGAAACACATGCTGCATTGCATCGCACAGACAACCACATGAAACCAAGTATAAGTCTAGAGGCGTTACCAGTTTTGAAACACGCCGGTTCTGTGGGATGGATAAATAAATAATTAATTATAGTTAATTAATTATTTCAGGATGACAAGAACAACAACAGCATGACACATCATAACGAGACGACAACATTTATCAATTTCAACAGATTTGTAAAACATGTATGAACACACAGATGCATAATTTAGAGCATAGCATATTATAAGCACATAATTTATGTGCAACATGAACACAACATAGACAAGATTAACATAACTGAATTAACAATAATAAACATCATGATAAATTGATAAACATCAACTTCAAGGCCATCCCAGGTTTACAGCATCACCATTCACTAAGATGAGCTACTACTGGCTCAGGTCAGCTACACAACATATTCCCTCTAGATTCACCTACACACACTGCCTGCCTCAATCCTTTGAAACATAGGGAACGTCCTATGTTTCAAGTTGTTAACACAACTGTTTATGCGTTTTGAATCAAATTGTAATGGGATGAACTTGCCCAAAAACCTGAGAACTTCCTTTGCCACTTTTAAAAAGTAGAGCACTGGCCCTGTTCTACCCTAGAACCCAAATTCCAACTGTCAGATTGTGCCATCATGAGCTGAGGCAGAACAGACAACTGATGGGGACCTAATCATCTGAATAAGCTGCCACTTGATATATTCCTTCGTGTTTGTCCTGCCTAGACCGCTGTAAAGCTCTCAAACCTCTCACTAACAGATTCATTGAGAACAATCCACTCTCAACTGCGCTACCATCTACTAAAATAAATCGCCTGCTCATGAACCCATCCAAAACTCAGCCGACTTCTGTGGTCATGTCTAACCTGACCTAGCTCCTGTCAGGCTCTGCATTCCTCGGCCAAGGCAGAGCTCCTTGTCCCTGGGGCCTGTTCATCCATCAGCGAGTGCTGAGCTTTCTCAATTGTTGTACTTCCACTTGCAATATGCCTCCGTTCTGTCAACTGCTGAAGTCTTCTCTGTCCAGCTGTGGTTGCTGACCTAACTGGGAATGCCTCTGAATAGGCTCCTCAAAGGGGTGCCAAAAATTCTCAGAATGTAGAAATCTTCCACATATTTTACCGTATATCATAATTATCTGGTTTAATATCCAATAGTTCTTGACTGCACGCATGATGTGTCTGGTGGTGCTTCTCAAAGGGGCGCTTTACAAGTTTTCTGAATGAATGAATGAAAAAGATTTAGTAATTGAAGCCTGTTGTTTTTTAGAATATGCAAAGGACGTAACTATTGCAATTGAATACAAAATGCCAACAGATCAGTGGTTAAATTCAGTCGGATCCACCGGATATACGATTCAGCACCAGAGGTTTGAGATCTGCCACCTGAATCATGAGATCCACTACCCATAGAAGGTGACCCATCACCCAAATGTTTCTTGGTTCGATAGTGTTTTCCGAATAGCGCGAGTATCAGTCATAGATCCTCTATATAGGCTTTTGTTACAAAATTGCAAAAATTTGGATAATCTGCTACCTCTGGATGAGCAATTTAACCACTGCAATAGATTCATAACAATTTTAATACCAATCTCTAATTTAGTAATCAAAGGGTAATGTCTATATATAGACATGTGTTTATATACACATTTATAAACTACATTCAAGAAAACTATGAGCAACAAACACCACAGCAAGATAGCAGTCAAACTTTGGCAGAAGTGACTTAAGTTTTGTAACATTAACCAGTCAGCCATATACAACACTTATACATACAAAAGCCACATGCCACATGGTGGAAATTCAAAATATGGAACCAGAAGTACATCATCCAGCGCAAAAGGTTGAGAGATCATCTCTATGCGAGTGAGGAAACATTATGTAAGGTATAGAAGGGAACAATCAGTAAAAACAGTTGCATAGGCCATTAGCATATGTCATACTAACACCTTTAGGTGATAAAGACAGGTACGAAAATCATCAATTACAGAAGACACAAAGAAACATAACATAACACATAACATAACAAACACATAGCATAACATAACATAACATGTAGTATAACATAACAAACACATGAAAGAAACAAGAAGTGACTGAAAGATGACAAAACATATACCATTATTCAGCAAACAAGCACAAGAAGAGTAAAATCAATCCTATTATTTGGTCTTACAATTCCACATCCACTATTTAACAACTCAATGTATTCATCGATTAGTCTCAGCTACTGACTCTATTGTAATTGTAACTGAACATTTACACAAGTGATGTAATGTAGTGTAATGTAATACACAACGTCACTCATAGAGCAAATTAAACAGGAACACTCTCTGTGCTATCCTATAATAAATGTAATTAAAAACTAGGATTACATCATACTTTGGTGGTGAACTAACCCACAGTTGGATCTAAAACCCTGATAATGTCCATAAGAAACCAGATGACACACAAAGCTAGTAATTACCACCATGATTCTATACAATCTTGAACCACTGACTTAAACATTTTGTTTGATTAAGCACCTGTGAATAAGCTGGTTCCCAAGACTTCACTTTTATGAGCATTGTACAAATGTCGAGTTTATAACTGAATAATGCTGGGTGCTCGACAGTGTAGGGGTTCGCATACATGCTGGACTGTAAACCGTGAGGTCAGAGGCTCAAATCCCCGCCATGACAGAATTTGGTTCAAGCTTTCTGTTTCATGAGCACCATCTAGCTAACTCAGCTACACTGACTATACAGTGCCTATGAAAAATGAAAAGGTGAGACAATGAGAAAGACAGGCCACTGACTGCATATGCTAAGCATATCAAGTCACTGACATTTATACCGTGGCTGCCTCAAGGCTTTTTAAGAGACCACACATCCTTTTCTACCATTAAGTTACTGTTTGTTCAATCTAAGTTACCAACAGTACACCCTGGCACATTGGTAAAGGACAGGATGCTAAATATAATCCTATCAAGACAAATGTAAGACCATGTAAGGGATTGAGAAAAATAATTCTGCAGATAATGGCATAGGTAGGAGGCCTACTTGTTTTTCCATAGTGTGTCGATGATAAGGAAGGCTCTGAGATGCCGAACTCAT
Source organism: Bimastos eiseni (assembly GCA_959347315.1). NCBI lineage: Eukaryota > Metazoa > Annelida > Clitellata > Crassiclitellata > Lumbricidae > Bimastos > Bimastos eiseni. Next base: position 17,874,129 of record OY365812.1, read on the forward strand.
TTTCTGCTCTGATCCGATAGAGACAATCTTTTTCTGGTTGGTACCCAGTCATCTTGAAAGAAGTATCCGGAATGTGGCTGTAGACCTGAACCCAGTCTGTATTCCCTGACCGACTGAGGTCCTTCCTCTCGATTATATAACTGAAACACATATTCAGTGGCAATGCTGACACCACAACCTATTACTGACAATTATAATATACTAGATGGTTCAAAGACAATCTGAAACTGTGAAGAGATGCACTGTCAAGATGATATGTGGTGGGTGTGAGTCCTCTCCCTTCCTCTTCCTTTGCATCTCCCACCTTCCCGTCCTCTATCTGCTTCTCCCTCTGTCCATCCATCCCTGCCTTCCTTTGTTCCTCCACCCTTCCATTCCTACCTCCAACTATCTGTCCATCTCTCCCCTCTCTTCTTTCCTCCCAGTCTGCATTCCCTGCTCCCTCCCTCTCACTCTGTATCAAAAGACAATAACTTTTATAAGGCACCTTGAATACTGTCAGTTTCAGTAACATGAAACTATTAACAAAATGGAAAAATATGGTTCCACATGCTCATACCGCCACCAGGCAAAATAGAGCTTTTGCAATTGTGGACCCCATTGTTTGGTACAACCTCCCATCTGACCTGCGCTCTCTCCTGCACAACCAGTCTGACTCTTTCTATGAACTTCTTAAGACTTTTCTTTTTGACCGGGTCTGGGTCGGGAGCACCTCTAGTCATCTTGAAGAGGCGCCATATAAATTGCACTGATTGATTGATAACAAAATAATGCAATGACAGTTTAATAATAATAATAATAAATGACAATAAATGATGCACCTGATTGGTGTCTGCACGGCCCTGCTCGGCAGAGTGGCCGGCTGCCAGGAGATCTCCATACTGTAGTAGTCAACGTTCGTTAGATGTGGCTTGTCAATCGACATGGTAGGCGCAACATGGCGCTGTCTTTCCTCCAATTCTTTCCCGCGTTGTATCAAAATGTCTTCTTTTATGGCTGAGATAACAAATGTTAATGTTTGGATACATCTTAACGGCCAACGCATAGTAGAATGTTAGGCATAATGAATAGCGCTGGTCGTTAAAGGGTTAAACCAAAATAATTGTATATTCCTGTGTTACAAACATTTCCTATGTTTTTTACTTCTGGGATAGGATACAGTGATCTCAAATCTATTCTCCGAACTAAATATAAACATTCATTGCATTTGCTTCTGAGTGCCTCAATAGGTAGTTTAGTTGATGCAATGATGATTTTCACATCACAAGAATAACTCTTCCTTAGCAAAATCCAATGAGAACACTCAGAAAACAGTTACTCTAGTGAGCTAAGAAAAATTTAGAGGTCAAGAAACTGCAATTTTTCATGTGCTGAGATCCTCAATTATATTGTGTAACAGGAAATGTCAACTTCAGAAGGTGCAGGAACTCACTGTCAACAATGAGAACAGCGCGTGAAGACACTTCGCCTGCACTGTTTGTCAGCAGACATTTGTAATTGCCAGCATCATCCTCAACTATATCATTGATGAGAAGTCGGAAAGCAATATCCTCTGTGTCCATGACAATGCGATCGCTTGGCTTCAGCAACTCATCATTTTTGAACCTGAAAGCAGATATAGTTAAGAGTGTAAGCGACAGTGTTGGTTTTAAACAACAATAACCACAATCATAACTTCCTTTTGTCACCAGCACCATGACACTTAACAAATTTCATTACCATTATCACTATCACTTCAGCCACTACAATTCAATACAGTTTGAATATATTCAACTGATGATGTTATCACCAGTGTCATGTATATAATTAGTGTTATTGTTATCATAATCACTGGAATCAGTGCAATTCTATAATTATTACCATCATTGTCATTATCACATGTTCATAATTATGTCTATTAAGTGTAAAATGTGCATAATTGCTATCATTATTATGATATTTAATTGCTATTATCATCATTATTTCATAACTTATTATTTTACTAAAATAAAAATCAACAGAATCCGTATCATTAACTGACCACTGTATGGTTGGTCTAGGTTCTCCAATCGCCTTGCACACAAACTTGGCACGAGATCCAACAAGAGCCTCATGATTCTGAAGCTTCTTGGTGAAACTAGGAGCGTAAGTGATGGGACCATATTCCAGATTCCTAAAACACCAATCATTGCTTAGCTCAGTCCATCCAAACTACGAGCACTTAGCTCATTCAAGCCAGTGAATAGTACGACAGACTGAGATGAGGCAATACATGGAGCAGAACAACTTCTGGCACTTGACACAAAGAATTTTTTTAAGCATTTCATAATATAGAACTTAACAATGTCACTTGGTAGTCCTGGTGAAATCCAAGCCAAAGTCTGCAGAACCTACAGATTAATTGTAGTCGTAATTGGTAACTTCTAAAGTACCAGTGTCCAATGCACAATGCATCAACCAAAGGCACACCTGAATCAAGGCGTTATCTGCCGGATATTGGTCTGATTTTCGAACCAACTGCACAAGAAGTTAACATTGTAAGATCCCATGAAAGGCTCAAATGTTAAACAACTAAGGCTCTATATTCTTGGAGCGCAGATGCAGTCACAATTAAATTAAAATAACACAATTTTTAATTATTCCTGCATTTTCACCATTAAATTCCACAATATTTCTATAATTTTATGCTGAAGTTTATAGGTTGTCAAATAAAACATTGCACACCTAGTTTTGGAAAATTTAAGTACTTTCTTTCTCTTTGGAATATGTGCATTTGAGGGTAAAATTAGGTCCCAAAGCATATTTTCTAAAATATTGGATGCACAGTTTGAAAGTAGATAAACACTATATGAAACTTTCATGTTATGGAGATAATTTTAGAATAACATTTATGGCTCTTTGCTCACTTTTTAGCTTCCAGATGTTATTGTCTTGCAAATTATTGATATGGGATTTGTTCATAAATTTTTCATGACCATTGAAAGATTAAATAGAAGCAAGATAACAGACAGATCACAACTGCAGAGCATTTTCAATATGGTGCAACAAAATAGAACGTCGTGTCATTCAATATCACATGTTGAGCAACACTTCCAAAAAAATGGTAGCGGGTCTGACTCCCCAAGGTGGTTGACATGCAGGAACCTTGAACAAGTCTTTCACTCACAGTTGCTCTATAGTACCTAACATAATAATGGTCATCAGTGGACTTCTCAACTTTGAAGGAGGACAACATCCAATACAGTTATATGATATTATATTGTATTGTAAAACTCATCAATAACTAGATTATAGATTCCACAGATCTAATTATTGCTACTCACATGCACTATTCAATAATATGCAGCATGCAAGGGCAGAGCTATTTCATTGCAAAAAACCTGGCAGGTCTATAGTTCTGCTTAAGATAAGTCAATCTACAATAGATTAAACCGATCTAACAGTTATGGCTCAATCAGTAAAAATTTATATAGCACTCCTTCAAGATCTCTACTAATAAGCATTGTAATTTACCTAAACTGATGAGAGATTAGATATTTCTATACAAATATTGGTCAGATTGACAACAAAACCAGGCAATGCATAATCAACATATAAATAAATAAATATTCCATAAAATATATCATATATATGTACCATTCCATAACCTCTCTACAAACTCATTGTCTCTAATCAATAAATATCTGTTTATATGTACATGCAATTTGTGACAGATGCAACTTGGAAATAGCATACATCACTAAAAGGGAGAATAATAACACAGCATCTGACATGACAAAAACCAGCTGAGTACTACGATCATCTACAATCATCCGAGTACTAGGATCAGCTACGATCATGAAAAGATTACCCAGAAGTGAACAAAGCATCCTCATCCTCCTCCTGCCTAAGAACATTTGGTAAAATTCAACACAAAAGTATATCATGTAAACAATAAGAAATTTATTAATGGTTGACATTTTTAAAAAACAGTAAACTAACAACAATCATGCAAACAATTAACAAAATTAACATCAAACATTCAAATAGTAACACAGGCTTTTAGAAAAAGTAGCATCAGCCATAGTTGCAGAAACAGTGTACGTTAATTGCAGAAGTAAGTTAGACGTTAGTTAGCAGTAGCAGAAGATATTAATAAAAACACCACAATTAGTTATTTAGTTAGAGAGTATCAATCTGGCTTTTGGAAAAGTCATTCAGTCAAGATGCTATTACTCTGCCTCCTTCAGACATTTATGCAGTTATAGAAAATTTGCAGCTCACTCTACTGGCCTTGTTTGATGTCAGTGCCTCAATCAACACTGTTGATTACGATATTTTGCTTAAGCGACTAGAAATTGCATTTGGCCTGTCTGCTAACTTACTTCGCTGACAGACCTCATGACCTGCTACTCTATTTTTATTGCACCGGTTTGCCGCTCTCTACACTCTAATGATCGAGGCATACTCATCATTCCATCTGCCTGCACAACCTTGAAATAAAATCGTGCTTCCATTGGCGTTATGCCTGTCCCCCAGAGTCCACTCCTTAACTTTTCAACTGTGCTGGGGTCGGGAGTGACCTTGAAGGGGCCCCATATAAATCTCCATACTGAATGAATGAAGTTAGTACTATAGTTCAGTTAATAAATCACAAAATCCATTAATACAAGAATAAGAAGAAATGAATGAATGAATCATTTAAATCAATAAGTCATATAAACAGATAAACAATTAAAACAAATGATCATTGAGCCAATAATGTTGCATATATATTAAGTAACATAAAAAAATCCACCCACCCCTTCCACCCACCCCCTTCCACCCACCCACCCACCCACCCACCCATCCACCCATCCATCCATCCATCCACCCATCCATCCATCCACCCATCCATCCATCCATCCATCCATCCATCCATCCATCCATCCATCCATCCATCCATCCATCCATCCATCCATCCATCCATCCATCCATCCATCCATCCATCCATCCATCCATCCATCCATCCATCCATCCATCCATCCATCCATCCATCCATCCATCCATCCATCCATCCATCCATCCATCCATCCATCCATCCATCCATCCATCCATCCATCCATCCATCCATCCATCCATCCATCCATCCATCCATCCATCCATCCATCCATCCATCCATCCATCCATCCATCCATCCATCCATCCATCCATCCATCCATCATAAGCCAATAATTCAAGACTCTACTTTAATATCAATACATAATATACGTCATTGAGCACAATCACTGCTCTCTTCAACAACTTACTCGGCAATGTGTGGCTGAGCAAAGAGTCGGGCAAAGCAGGATGCCTCTCCGGCTGGGTTGATGAGGCGACATTGGAATTCCCCATCGTCGGACTTCATCACTTTGGTGACCGTTAGGCTTACCTCATCATCTGTTCGCTCGATCCTCAGTCTCTCTGTATCCTAGAGCAGTGAAATCACTCAACTGTACAGAAGTCCAGCAAGCTCAGTTTACTAATTGTCAGCAGCATTGCTTGTTTCTTCATACTGAGAGACTAGTAGCGGTAATAATAGTAATAATAATAATAGTAATAATAGCAATAAGAAATAAAATAATAATAAAAAATAAAAAGCACTGTACTACAACTGCTATTACTAATAATAATAATAAAATGATGATGAAAATGATGATAACAATAATTATAATTATAATACTAATAATACTAATACTAATAATAATATTTGACTATTCAATTCAAACAGACAAACCACAGTAGAATTGAATATGATAAATACATGAAACATAAAACATAAAACAAAATATTAAAGATATTACAAGAAAGGGAAGAAAAGCTATCGTATGTATTAGAAAGCTTGAAAATTCCCTCAGGCATGATTTAAAGGGTTTCATCAAGAAGTCTTACCGTCAAGGGCAATTTGTTGTGATACCATGTTACGTCTGGTTTAGGAAGTCCTGTGTACTTGAGGCTGAACCGTGCCAACTCACCAAAGTACTTCTCCAGATCAGTAAACCGACCGGTTATTACCGGCTTTGTAGCCACGGAAACCACAGCCGTAGCCTCAGCGGCTCCAAACTTGTTGCGGAGGCGGCACGTGTAGCGACCACTGTGTTCTGGATGAGCGATTCTGACGATGAGACAGGCTTCTTCGTCGTTAAAGGTGAGGTGATGGTAGTCAGTAGGTATGAGTTTATCGCCATTGAACGACCACGAGACTTCTGGTGTTGGATAACCAGAAATACGTAAAGGAAGCTTACATTCTTTGCCCTCAGCAACAAGGATGTCGGGGAAGTTGCTAAGGAACTCCGGAGCTCGTTCTTTCTTTCTCTCTTCCAAATCTGTTTTAAATACACGAAGACATGATGTAACAAAACCAAGAAAGAAAAAGTAGTCAGATTATTTTTTCTTAGTCTATCCAATTGAATAATCGAATAAGTGACAACTCAACAAAGTACTTCTCAAGATATGTAAACTGGTTATAACTGTTTTTTTATTTTCTATATCATATTTTCAATAAAATCAGTCAAATTGATACGAAATCTACAGCAACCTATGCGTCAGTCATTGGTGTTCATACAGTAATTATAGAAACTATAGAAGGCACCATTTCAGGCATGTTCTTACCAGTGATGATAAGCTTGGCCTTTGATGACATCACTCCGGCCTTGCTAGTCGCTTTGCATTCATAGATGCCGAGGTCTTCTTCTTCGATCTTATTAAGTGTCAGCTGGTATGTCTTGGAGTCTGGAGAGATGAGCTTCAGTCGATCAGAAGACTCCAACTCAACTCCGTCTCTGTACCTATCACATCACAACTCGGGCTGAAATAATCTAGGCTGGCTGTCTTATATCACAACCTTCTGTTTCCGAAAGACCTTGTTGCCTCAGCGTGCACTCGTTGGGAGTGCCTATGAATAGATGCTACTATAGCATTTTTATAAAATGTTTTTACTAGGGCATTGACGTTTCCGCCGAGTACCGAATCCGAGTATTTGCATGTACTATTTGCCGGATCCGGGTACGAACCGAATAGTAGTGGCAAATCTGGCCTGGCGAGTACTATCCACATGCAAAGCTGAACATATTCGACTTTTGCCGTTTCGTGTAATAAAAAATTTGCAAAATAAATGTTTGTGCCTGTAACAACTACTAATATCGCCATAAATGTACATTTTTGTTTTAGATCGTTAAATGTCTATAAAAAAATTATTGAATAAAAATTTTGTAATATATGCTGAGGCGAATACTTCTGAATAGTCCTGAAAAACGGGATATTCGGCTGAGGCGATGTCCGATGCGATTTTCGGTTATGCCCTAGTTTTTACTCATATGTATTCAAATACAATACTATCCCATCACCACAACTATTGTTGTCCTTGTTACCACTAATCATCAGTGTTACTCATTCATTCGTTCAGTAAATTTGTGCATAGTCTTGGAACAGACATCTAATACTGGAGCAATCCATAAGTGAAGGACAATTTTCCTGCATAAATAAAAGAAAGGAATACTGCCACACATCAATGTTTATAAACCAGATACACACCGAAACTGTGCAATAAAATTGAAGTCATATACACAAACACGTAGTTTATCATTGCAGGCATATCAAAAGGGGCTTATTTAAAATATTTGAATTTCAGGCTAGTAAGGCTCATACATTAAATAGTGTGGTGCTGATTCAAGGATCAAGGATTGTTCAACAAATTTATTTCAAACCAAGCAAAGTCAAGGCTGTGCAGTAACTATAGCAAAACTAGTGAAGATGATTTTCGTTTATTATTAAGACATGGTTGGCACACTGCAACCTAGTTACAAGGCATTTGATTAAGAAAAATGTTTGGTTTTGATTCATATGCTTGAATAATACTCCTGGGATAAAGTTTAGAGTACATTCACATTTACAGTCATCTTCACAATAATCATGATCCTCACAAGCAAACGTATTGACAATCATAATGGCTATCAAAAACCTTCATGATCATTATGATCCCCATTATTCCATGAGCATCGAATGATTCTGATCATTTTCAGCACCAGCTTCAACCCCATCAACATCACACCGATGATCCTCTCAGTCAATTGTTGGGTTTGTTTTACATACCACTTGACCTTTGGCTCTGGCTTTCCAGAAACTGTGCAGGCAAACGCAGCATCTCCACCAAGCAGAACCTCACAGTTGCTCAGCTCTGCACCAAATGTAGGTCTGACGAGTTCCTCTGCAGAATGATCCAAATCAAACATTCACCCTCTGGACTACTTACTTACAAATGTTGAATCACGAATACTCCAATTTAGTAAGCAAAGTGGCACTAGATATGAAAGCATTTGGTCAATTTGAGAATTGCACTGAGCTAAGAGGATGATAATTATTTTTATTCATTTATTCTTAAATTTGATATCGCCCTTCTTCCAAATTTTTGCTCAGCAGTGCACACGCCTCGATGGCTCAATTGCAGTTGTACAGCAGAGCAATTGTGCGCGAAGGACTTGCTCAAGGTCCCTACACAGTGATGCCTCGGACGAGGGTTGATTACAATACCAATCACAATTATTAGAATGACAAAGATGAAAAAATGACAACAATGATGACGATGTAATTGTGAATTCGACGATAAGATGATGAAGAAGTCATTTACCGTCCACAGAGAGGACGGTGTAACATTCCACTTCTCCATGCTTGTTCTTTGCCTTTGCAGTATACTTTCCACCCATGTTCATATTTGCACGAGGTATGGTCAAGAAGAACTCATAAACATCTGATATCACATTGTAGTCAGTGCCAGAGGTAATCTGGTCACCATTGAAGTACCAGGTGACTTCAGGAAGAGGCTGACCTTCGACCTTGCACCGCATTTTCACTGGTTCTCCCTCTGCAGGCATCCATAAATATATCTTAATTATTATAATCAGCCCCAAGGCCAACATTTAACATGATGGAGGTGAGAGGCGGCGATCTCGTTTGACAGGTGGGGAGGACACCCAATGAGAGGGGTAGGAAATGTGGGGGACACACGCATAACATTTCCCGTCTTTGTAAAGTCCCCCTTGAACCCCGGGATCGCCGCCCCTGATGGAGGTGTCCTCTAGATAGATACATGTGTCTATTGACTCATTAAAAAAAATTTATATATGTCCCTTCAAGGTTACTCATAATACATAGAAATAATACTTGGTAATCAAAAACATAAAATAATTGAGTTGACAACTAAAATGAATGAAATTATATCGTCACAAGTCATCTATACAGCATCCTACTTATAAATCCCTTTCCAGTCAATGAATCACAGCATGGAATTTCTAGATAATGAGAACGAGGTTTAATGGAGTATCATGTGACCCATTCAGGTGAGAGTAAGTCATGCAAGACATGCTCGTGTTCACCGAGGACTGTTGCTTTGAAACACATAGTGTCAAGTAAAGGCACGTTAGTTGACCGGCAAAACCTATGTCGCATAAGTTTTTTAACAATTTCTGACAGTTGACCTATCTCAACCTCATTTGTAAAATCCCACTAGACAGAAGATGGGTAGGACATCCCTGCTACTGTGGTAGAGAGCATACGACATTGTATTGTCGGCAAACAGATGAGCTATCCCCCACGAGGATGCAATTTTAAAAAGGATCGCATTGTTTTGCGGACAATGTTATCCATGTGCAAAGTGACTCTAATGTATCGGAAAGAGTAACTCACATATCTTAGCGTTGATATGTCAAATGGCATAAAAATAGTTTAGAATACTATGATCCAAAAAGGTACATTTGCATTAGACAGATGCAAAATCAATAATCATTGTATTAGGAAAATCAATTTTCTCACTGATCTAATATGTAACAAGTTGTCCCTTATCCTGGCAAAGGTCCCATATAGCAACAGGACTCTCGTTATCAAGACCCAGGCCTACCTTTGCAAGTGATTTTATCCAGACGGGCAGCAAATTCTGGCTTGCAGCCCCACTTGGGCAACCAACGTCTCAGAAGATCGCACCATGCCTGCTTTATTGGAACGGTTTTGGCCTGGAATGTGTATTTGCCTCTACGAGCATCTTCATAGCACAGTTCAAATCTTCTTTGGGAATCCAGTTCATCATTCAACAATGTATCAGGAAGCTGGATAAGAAAACAAAGTTGAATAAGCACCTTAGGATCACAGAGGAAAGGCATGCATAGGGGTTGTGGCATAGATGCTAAAATGTTTGTTGTCTTCTGGCAGGCAGCATAGGCATTTCAGACGACCCATGCAGACGAATGGCAGGCAATCTGCTAAACTAAGAACATTTGAAAATCATTATTAAAGGATATAAAAAAATTGAAAAATTAATAATAGAGAATAAGAATGAAAAAAGGTAGAGTGAAGTAACCTACAGAAACGACATCCACAATGAAAGAATAAAAGAGAAGATATGAACAATGGAGAGTAAACCATAGAGAAGATATAGCCAAAGGTGGTGGCATAAGTCGTACAAAAGGAAAGTAGCAAAATATGAAGGTGTACATGCTTAACTTACATCAATGATCCCTCTGAATTCATAAGTTGGAAGCTCTCCGAGCTCCTCTGATTTCTTCTTCTTTGTCAGCAATAGCTTGTTCTTAAAGAGGAAGAGATGACGGTCCTTTCCACGACTAGTTGGTTCACCCTCCCACACCAAAAAGTCATCCTGAGGAAAATCAAAGAGTTCTATTCTGATAGGAAATCTCCTAAAACAACTCTCACTCACACACAGATTATAACTAGAAAAATTTTAAACAGAAATGTCTGCCGCTATATGACAAATGATGCAGTAAGAAAAGAGAGTTGCAAATATTTTGACTTCATTATACAATTCATGACTCATTTATTTTATGGCACTTCTATTCAGTTGCATAATTAATATTGATTAAAATCCATAAACCAACACAGTAATCAATTTGTTACTAACATAGCCATATTTCACCACTGCATTTGAAATTTGTATGTAATTACCATATAATAATAAATTGTATGTCAGCCTTAGACCATACAATAAATTTCTGAATCAACTCAGTATGTTAGGTTGGACTGATGAATTGTTTATTTTGTCTTCACTCATAGAAATTAGTTCAATAACTTGAATATATTTCGATATAAAACAACATAAATTCAATTAACAACGTCTGTGTATTTGGCTGTCCATATAAATGATTAGATCTGTCATTAGTGAGCAATGATTAAACAGCATAAATACGTAATGACTTTATAATCCTATATCGTACAATGTTCATGCATCCTTTAGTTTTGATTCACATAAAGACACAGAAATGTCAAGAAGCACTGTAGTCTGTTCAAATGTACATACATGACGAAAGACTGATCCAAGTTCGTTCAGATCGCCAATATAGCCAACGATGTGGTCAAGCGATGACTGGTCATCTGCCTGCTTCCTCAGGTCTAGTAGCATCTTGATAGCCTGCTCAAGCTTTGTTACGCTCTGGCCAGCCTTCGCCGTGTAGCGTAAGAAGTCCTTGAGGATGGCAACATATTCATCCGTGCGGTGATATGGACGTGAAAGATACTGGCGCAAACTCATCTTCGTCTCACCAACGTTCCCGATGCTTCTGTCATATTCCTATGAAGCACATAATATGTGGTTATGGATACGTTAAAGCTTAGCAATGACTGATTGATTGTCTCTGTTATAAATATCAATAAAATAAGATGAATATGACAGAGATGAAAAAGATAACAGATTAAATACTTAGACAAAGAAAAGGAGATAGATAAGAAGACAAATACAAAGAAGACAAGAGAAGACAAAATAGTAAGATAACAATATTAGTGATAGCAATAACCATGATCATAATTATCATCATCACTACTGTGGTGTCTTAGACAGGATCTGAAAGGTGCAAATGATCAGGTACATATTTTGATCAACAATGAACTTTCGAAAAACCTACGAAGCCACACATAAACCAAAACAGAGCAGCCAAAAATCAATGCTGACAATAGATTTTTACTCTTATGTGTACTAAAAGCACAAGACTTTCGAAACAATCAGATTCCAGCATCTGAACCCTGAAAGCTGACACACAATTACCTCTATACACATGCACCAAAGAAAAGCTACTGAATTATTACAAAAACTACATGAACTGACATGAACTATTAGGAAAACTTTGGATTTCGCCAAGATGCATGGCATTGCATGTATCATCAAAGAATAAACTAGCGATATCATACGAAACATCAGAATGAAACTGATTCCATATGAATCTTCAACTCTGAACTAATGACATCCATCAGAAAAGCCTTCTAAATCAACACGAATCATTAGATGGCAACTACTGACATCACATGAAGCATCGAAGGAAATACTAATTTCATATAACTTATTGGGTAAAACTACTGAATAAATACGAATAATCGTAAATAGAGGATTCAGTAACTTAAAAACATGCAACCGTGGGACATTTTAGTAAATTTACCTGCAGTGTGATGTCACCTTCAAAAAAGTCCTCCAACAGCTGTTTTTAAGTAACGGCACAATTGAAAAATTGACACCATGCAGTGAAAATAGGAAATAGAGGGCACGAATATTACTGATTAACTCTATCAGTCAACAAATTGTTAGCTCCAAGACAACAGTTACAGTTAATACAGAAAAGAAACCAAGTAGCATACAGATGAGTTGATAAAGAATTTGATCAAACATAGAAATTAGAAATGCATAACACTTCAGTAATTTATTAATGAAAGAAACTGAAATATGTTACACTTGTAATTATTATCAACAGATAATATAGTTATATTATCAAAGTGTTAAAATAGTATCAATTAAAATCATGCATATTAGCATTAGTGTGAATCTACTCTTTTCACTATATCCTAAACAGTCAGCTGTCGCATTTTCAAATTAGTTCCAACCTCTTATGGATTTGCTTCTAACTTGAACAGCTTTAAGATTCTGCATTTTATGCAAGCAAATCTTTGCTTATTGTATCCGCTAATATCGGTATGAATAATGCAAAGTACCTTGAGAAACTTCTTTGGTTCCTCGCGTTCAATGAGATAGGTGCCCAGGTTTCGATTCTTGAAGTATGGAACATACTGCTGAAACTGTTCTGGCTATAATGATAGCAACAAGTAAATATTTAACTAAAACAACTAAAAATCAATAATATTCTAGTGATTTCATAACAAAACAGCTACGACAGACAATCAATATTTGCTTTATAATGACATGCATGTTACTCATCATCCTCTCTTGAGTTTTGCCTTCTGGCAATTATTCACTAGCTCGCTGGCAATTTAGCTAGCTCACTGATTTTTCTTAACCCATTTATGTCAGAAATGAACCATGGTCTAAAGTATACAGTTGTTTACGTGGCTGAGGAAAGCATCGGCAACTTGATTGGCATCATTTGAACACTTCATCAGGACATCAAGGAAAACACTGAAACATAAAGAAAACCCCATTTAATGCAAGTCACAGCGTGCGGCAATAGGCCAATAACAGAAATGTGCAACTTTGAAGATAAACATTCTATTTAAATTTTATCAATTCTAAACTATAACATTCGTACATTTTTTCTTTACCATCTCCAGTTGCATCAAACACAAGTTCAAAGGTTCCAGTTTCTGTGTAAGTGCTCTGTAACTTGAACCGTTAGTTAAACAACAGATATTAATTAGACAATGTTAAACAAAACAACGCCACATGACAATCCTTACAAGCTAAATCGATTCAATTGACATTGTAAATACTCTTAAAGATAAACCCATAAAAAATTTGGATGATATCCCCGACTAAATCCACTGCATAATATGTTGAAATGCATCATAACACTTATAAAAATATAGCAGTACTTAACATACTTTTGCATAACCTTGAAGAAACATGTCCTGTCTGATCCAAATGGATCAGACAGGACATCTTGTTGACCTACCAACATGCATGTATAAGATACAAGAAATAAAATAAACTAAAGCAACAGCTTTACTATTGAAACAGCATAGACTTACTCATTGTGAAAACTGAAAATTTCTGGAAAAGTTGAGAATATGATGTCACGTTTGCCAGACAGTTCATCAGGGACTTTGCCCTCAAATGCCTTGAAATATGTATCCATGGCAAAATTCAACTCATGAATATATTCTTTCTCTGACTCCCACAGGTCTTTTAACAAGTAGCTAAAGAAAAAATCATAAAAAAATTAATTATAAAAATCATTATCAACCAATGCTCGCCCGTTATTTGAAATTAAGTCCAACAAGAGAAGATCCATAATTTTATGTATATAGATATCTTATAAAGCCTCTTGTGCTCTTCAAGTGCAAACCTTGATATAAACTGGTTTCAGAGTGATGACAGAAAAGAACAAAATACTACAGAAAACAGTCAGTTACATAATTTACATTACATTATATTGTATTACTATCAGCACTGAAGATCGAAGTGCTGAATTTGCATCTGACAAAGCGTAAATTGCTCTGCCAGCTAAATAGAAACAAATAATAATAATACCAAAGGCAAACATGAATAGTAACATATAAATGTCAATACAAAACTCATCAAAATAAGTTATTTTAATAACATTCACTAGCTACTTTTTGTTACAGAATCTCCAACACTCATACATGTCCAAGTAAACAAAACCTGTTTCACTACAGTTCATATTCCTTCCCTATTCAACAGCTTACAAAGAGACCATTCAACAGGTTTCTTACTAGGGCATAACCGGAAATCACCTCGGAAATTCGCCTTGGCCGAATATCACGTTTTTCAAGACTATTTGGAAGTATTCGCCTCGGCAAATATTACACACACAAATAGTTAAAGAGTAAATTTGTTTAATTCGATCACTTATTTTATAAACATTTGACAATCTAAAAATGAAAATTTACCTTTAAAACAGTTTTAGTAGTTATTATAGGCACAAACATCAATTTTGCTAATTTTTCATTACATGAAACGGCAAAAGTGATGAAAGTCGAAAATTTCAGGCTTCGCCTGCGGATGGCACTTGCCGGGCCAGAGTTGCCACTGCTATTCGGTTCGTACCCGGATCCGGCAAATAATGCATCCAAATACTTGGATTCAGTACTCCACGGAAATGGTCTACTTGGTTGTGTTCTATTTCTGACTTCAGCAAGCTAAAAAGCTTGATTGACCATTAAGTCACAACAACATTCGATAAACAACATAACCAAATTACGATTATCATTTACCGCCGTTTCATGATAGCCTCTTGTTGCTTGTCTTTGATCTGAATGATGTCTTCGCGGAAAATCTCCTGCGTTGTCCGCGTGTCAAGCTTATCCCGCGCTCGTGGGATGAGGTAGCTTGGGGGCACCCACCCGCTTTCCTTTTCACCATCTACCCTCTGGCATAACCAACGATCAGGACTCTCAGCAAAAAGGACTTCAATAAGACTGCCCTCCTCAAGTGGAATTCCATCAGCATCAGATGGCTTGTATTCAGCAATTGCTTTGTAAACTGGCAGTTCCTGTAATATAAGTAAAGCAGATTTTAACCCTTTATGACCAGCATTACTGATTATGCCTTATATTTCACTATGCGCTGGTCGTTAGAGGATTAACAAACCACAAGTCTATCAGTTGAATGATGAATTGCATAACATCATAGATATCCCTATGATCTTGAAAATGTGAACTAGAACCATTACCAAACACACACATATGCTCAAATTCCATGATGCCCTTGGGCTTGGCAATAAAAGAACTGACTGGAAGCCAAAAAATAACTAATTTGAACTTTGTGGTAACTACAAAATGTGCAGTAATGTAGCAGTATCAGAGTGCATTTTAAAAGTTAGGTCATTCACAACAAGTGATTCTACATTATACAAAAGCAAAGTTGCAGATGCCCGAACAAGTTGAAGAACAGAAGACAAAACTGGTGCTGTAAAGGCAATGAAACTTAATATACTTGTAAATTAGTACTATTTGCTAATTTATCTTAAATTTATCTCTTACTGTAAATATCTTAAGCCTGAAATTACCAAACTCGCTCAAAGCAGTGCTACTCAAACTGTGCTCTGCTTTCCCATACCAGCTCGTGCCTGATTGGTCACAGGTCGACCACGCAATGATTACCAGAATCACAATATGGACCCTACTCATAATTATATAACTGAATAAATTGTAGGAACTATACAAAATGTAGTTGATATTAACTTAAAACAATATTATTCAATAATACTTAATACAGTGTTTAGACATAATAAGACTAAACACGCAACACTAACAAATGTAGTTATAATAAACAGTGATAATATTAAAAATTTTAAATTTAACAATAGCATGTCATTTAATGCATGTAATAAAAGCTGGTATTGAAAAGCACCAGTCCACAGTGAGGATGGTAAAACAATAACCAGTCCACAGTGAGGATGGTAAAACAATAACCAGTCCATAGCGCTGGAAGTTTAAGAAACACAGGCAGAAAGCACCCAAATGTTTGTGCAGCAATACACCATTGAATATCATCTGTGGCATCTCTCAAAACAAATTATAGATCGTACACAAGGAATGGGTCATTATCTGCAGTCAGTATTTATTTATGACCAGTCCCTCTTGCTCAGTGAAGTCTTAACTTCATGCAAAGTAAGTCAGCAAGTAACTATATTCTTTATTAAATTGGTTGCAGAAGAATTGCACTTTGGGGTACAAACATCACGGGCCAAACACAATCAATAGGAGTAGAGCATTCTTCCAATGAATGTTCTCCTTATAAGTTTGTATAAGTATAAGTATTATAACACTGTATAATATACTGCATAATACTATATAAGTATTATAATTATATAATACTATAATACTCATATAATACTATGTAAGTATCGTAAGTCTGTTAGTGTCAGACAAGAGTTTGACTAGATTCAGTAAATCATACTACAGCATTACCCATGGATAATCCAAGATCTGTTGGTAATAAAGTACAGTCTGAGTAACTGAGTAACTAAAATTGTATCTAGGTAACACAAATATGTATAACAGAAAGCTTATCAATGTGTAAAGAAAATAAAACTAAGGCATGGCTCTGTAATATTTTCATGGCCAACAATCAGACCCACCTTGGGTTCCTCAGATTCCTCCTCTGACTCCTCCTCAGATTCCTCTTCTGCTGATGATCCCTCCTCCACCACTTTCGGCACCTTCTTTCCCAGCAGCAACTCAACCGGAACATAGCAGACCTTTACCAACAAATTTAATGCATTATAAGAGCCTGCAACTTCTAAGTGTGCTGTGTAAAACCTATTTAGTAATACACCATCACAACTAAACAAGATCACACAACCTCAGTTAAATATTAGGCCAGTGCAGAGCATGGCACAATAACAGACTGCTACTGTGAAAACTGCTTCTATCATAAATAATTGCTCTCCTGCAGATGCTTTCCTTGTTTAAACAAAAGCAGTAACTTTTATTTATAGAACCTTTCTTTTTTTTATCCTAGTAGGCGCACATTTACAAAAAGAAGACGTAGTGTACCTGATGTTTATCCTTTGCAAATCTGACGAGCCACATGTCCTCTCGTTCAGTATCCAAGATTTCAACGACGCTACCCTTGCGCAGCGTTACCTTTTTGTCCTTGCACGTGTAGTCATCAAGCATCGTGTATCTCTTGAAGAGCACTTGCTCATCCTTGGTGCCAGCCAACCGGTTGCGCTCCTCCTGGATCTGCGCTGACAGTTTGTGGACCACGTCAAAGTCAGCGTCGTGTGGCTCTGAAAAATCGCCATTATGAAATACACTTAAATTACCAACTGCAATGTGATGTGATATTATATGTAAATATTTCTGTTTCAAAAACTCTGTTCTGAGCATAGGACTGCAAGACAATCATCACGGCCTTCAAAGTTAAACTGCGAACAGAAAGAAGCAGCAGAAGACCCACAATTCTCACAACTCACTGGGTCTCTTCCAAAAGAATTTTATTATGAATTAGAAAAAGAGGCCACTGGAAGAAATTGGAATCAAATTTCAAATGAAACATTTAAGAAAAATGGTTAATTAATATGAAATAATCAACCTTATAGGCAGTATATTTATTCACTCAATAGTTCAGCTTCAAGACATAAACCCATTTGTAACACAAAATCACTACATAAATATCAGTAACTCAGTCAGATCATAGGAGACCCACAAAGATGACCAATATGAAGTAGTAATCTATATCGTCAGTATATTTATTCACCCAATATTTCAGCTTTCAGAAAAAATCCTATATGTAACACAAAACTGTTACAAAGCACACTTGAAATGACTCCCAAAACTATTCTCATACATAGATTTGACAGTGTATTGGTTACAACTTACCAGACACCATCACATTGACCGTGCAGAAGGAAGAACCTGCAGTGTTTGTGGCAGAGCATGTGTAATCGCCAGAATCCTTGCACGTGCTGTTTGCCAACTGAAGGACGTGCAATTCACCATCGCAGGCAATTTTCAGTCGGCCATCTGACTTCAGCGGCTTTCCATCTTTGAGCCACGAAACACTCACGTCCGTTCCTTTCAATAACAAGCAGAAATCTGAAATCTATGTTTTGGTTAAGCACCCAATAACTAAATAAAAATAGACCATGTCCATTACATTAGTATGGCACATCAGGTCCAAGTGCTGCAGCTAGGTACTGACGACCAAGCAAAAGATTTACTTAGTTGTAATTTCAATAAACACCAATTGTACGATCACAAGCACAACACTACTAATGAACAATGATTCCAGTCAAATTTCTGTCAAGTTCAAACTTTTTAATGCGGAAAAGAACTGAACATGAAGCATAAAACCGTAGCAAAGCAATACCTTGGACAGCCGCAACAAGTCTCACATTTTCTCCCTCTGTAACAAGGACAGGATATATTCGAATCACAAATTCTGGTGGTAAAATTCCCGTGTCTTCATATCTACAGCAAAGATGATATGAAAGAACCTTAGAATATCACAAATTATTGTTGTGAATAGCATTCCTATTGTCACCGAATACCCACATGATAATTTCTTATTCTTCTCTTTAATAGGAAAGTATTCACGGAAGACTTACTCTACGCCCTGTGGCTGGACACCAACAGTTACAGAGTGCGAGATCTTTCCCCTTTCATTGACTGCTGTAATCATGTATTCCCCACTGTCAGCAAGCGTCACCTCTTTCACTGTCAATGTGTACACACCATCGTCGTCGACTACGACCTCGATATGACCATCTTCATGTTCCAGATCAATGAGTTGACCGTTTTTGTAGAAAAATGTCTCTGGCTGTGGTGTACCTGAAAGCATACGATTCAGTGTCAAGTAATATGATATTTTCAAAATGCCATTTAAAAATCTTTCAAACTGACTAATCAATATGTTACCTTCTAAATGAACTCTCGTTATTAATGCTAATGGCTTTTCTAGCAATTGTAGAAGTTATGAATTATCAGGAAGTTGAAAAGGATAAACAATCGACGTTCTTACAAGATATTGTAACAATTTTTATGCTTCAACCTACAAAAAAACCCTAATCAATGACTGATGACCCTAACAGTAATTTTTCTGGCCACCAGTTGACGTTTACAATACTAGCATTATGAGCAGATCCTTTGTAGGCCCAGCAAGTAGGCAGACCCTCTGTAGGTCCAATGAAAAAGCAGGCCCACTGGAGGCCAAATGAAAAGGCATACATGACCTCTTTTACAGTGTGACAAATGAAAGGTAGGCATTCTGTAGGCCAAATGAGAAGGTAGGCATTTTGTAGGCCAAATGAGAAGGTAGGCATTCTGTAGGCCAAATGAAAAGGAATGATCTCTGTAGGGCAAATGAAAAGGCAAGACCTCTGAAGGCCAAATGAAAAGGCATGACCACTGTTACAGTAGTAGGCCAAATGAAAAGGTAGGCACTCTGTATACCAAATCAAAAGGCATAACCTCTTTAGGACCAATGATCACAGCCTCTACAGTGATTGCCTGGCCAAGTATTAATCATCAAGATGATGTTGATGCTGATTATAATGAGAATGGTAAAAATAGTGAATTCATCAAGAACGCAATGATTCAGAAAGTACAATCGCAATTTCAACTTTGCAGGGCATCTCTTCATCTTAATTCCGTATTTAAACCAGTGGTAACAACAGGCACGAAAATAAAAGCATCAAACCTGTGACTTTACACAGCAGTTCAATGTTCGTTCCCTCTCTTACTATCTGTGGTTTTGGATATTCCTCCAGTTTTGGAGGCGTCTTGTCAATCTTTGTTGTGACATTGACAGAAACGGTGTATGCTACGATTCCACCATCATTCTCCGCTCTCAGAGTATACTCCCCAATGTCTTCAAACTCTGCCTCGACCACTTCGAGATAGTGCATGCCTGATTTGCTGTCATAACCGAATTTGAGTCGACTACCAGCCTCTGGCATCAATTTCCGACCATCCCTAGCCCACTGTATACTTGCGTCCGACTCTTCAGCAAGTTTGCCAGTCAGTCGTATTGTTTCGCCTTCTCGAACACTCGCCGGCCTTGGCTTCGTTTCAAAAATCGGCAATGGAAGTTCTATCTCTTCTTCTGAATATTCCGCTTCCTCGCCTTCCTGTCGTTCTTTCTCAACTTTCGAAACAACCTTTTTCCTGATTATTTCCACTTTGACTTGTGTCTCTTCCACTTCCAGTTTCTCCTCATGAACAACAATCACCTGTTCCTTTACTTTGGTTGTTTCTCCTCTTGTTACTTTCTTCTTCTTTTCTTTGGCTTTCTTTTTCTTTAGGAGTATTTCCTCCATGAGAACTCGCCTCTCCCTTTCCGGTAAGACTTCCTCCATGATTGTTTCTTCCTTGAGTTGTGGCTTTTGAATGGATTCTGACACTACTACCGGAACAATGGCCGTTGTTGATCCACTCTACAAAATTGAATTAAGTAATAAACAAAAACAAATGATTTTCTTTTCTTATGGAAGAGTACTGGTACAAAGAAAGTCTAGAAGAAGGATGATGAAACCTCACTGGACGAAATAGAATTAAAATGTAAAGCTTGGTTGGCAGCACAGCAAAAAGTTATTAAATGGTGATTAAATCAATTAGAATTAGAATTTCTATCCATCGTAAGATGTTATTAGCTTAGAAAATATTTAAGAATCTTTTACTAAGCTGAGATTTCTTAAACAACATTGTAAACATAAATGATGAGATCAGTTTAGTGAATCAATTAGAATTATAGCTTCTAACCCTCATAAGATTTAATTAAGTAAATCAATTAGAATTATAGCTTCTAACTCTCATAAGATTTAATTAGCACAGAATCTACAGCCAAGCAATTATTTCTTTAACATCATCGTTAGTAACATCAATTAGGTAAATCAGTTAGAATTATAACCTATAACCATCTTAAGATTTAATTAGCTTTTAAAATAGTTAACAATCTTAAACAAAGCTATTATTTCTTTGATAGCATTGTTAATATTATGTCTAAAACTACATGCACAAAGGTATCCACAAGTAAGCAGTATAGTTTACACAATTTCAGTAAAATAGTATAATAAAGCTGCTAAAATTGTAACTGGAGAGGCAAAATAGCTCTACTAGAAACATAATCGGATATGGAAACTGAAAGAACGTGCCTGTAAGAATCATACATCAGCCTCATCATCATCATCATCGCCACAATCTCCATCATCATAACATAACATAATATTATCTTTATTGCATCCATCAAGTAATCATCATCATCATCATCACCATTATCATCAGCATTAAAAAGTCACAAGAGATCTTACTTTGACACCAACCTATGTGCATCTAGGGCTATGGTTATCAAACTTAATCGTTACCTCATTGGACAGTTTTACTGTGTACTCTCCACTGTCTTCAGTCACTGCATCCGTAATCACTAACTTGGCGACGTTAGCTTTCTGGTCAAAGACAGCCTTGATGCGCTTGTCCTTGGTCTTCTTGATTGGCTTCTTGCCTTTGTACCATGTGACCTCAGGCACTGGACCTCCTACAAAATGACAGACAGAATACTGCCTTCCCTTTGTTTAGTATTTGACATTATTTCTAGTCAGTAAGCAACTGTAGTCAGTCTTAATCAGTAGCAAACTGCCAACAGGCACCATTACACAAAATAGCTCCTCAGCCCAGGAGTTAATCACACATTTACTATCACCTGCAATCTACAGAGGCTGTAGAATTTTTAAACCAACACAAAATTAAATAAAAACACAATCTCTTTCTAGAGTTGCAAGGTTTGACCAGAACCTGCCAACATCATGCTGAGGTTTGCCTTTTGGTAGGCACTTTGAGCAAGATTATAGACATCAATCATCTAAAACGGCTTGAATTTAGTAATAAACTATACTCCACTTACCTTCAACTTTGCACTGAATACAAACTGTGGCCCCTGGTTCGACATAGACTGCCTCTGGTGCTGTCAGAATCACAGGTGCATGGGCATCTGCCTTCTTGGTGACTGGCTTGACAACTCCCTCCAACAGCGCACCAGATGGCGTCGTTCTGCTAATTTCCGATGTCTCTTCCGATAACAACACCACCTCTTTGGCTCTGCTGACGTCTTTCTTTCCCTTGATTGTTGTTTCTTCTGATGTGTCCTTGACCTGTATAACTTCATGAGCATCCACATCGTCTTTCGTGGCTTTGCCCTTCTTTGACTTTTTCTTCTTCTCTGTAACTACTTCTTTAGTCACACGACTTTCCTTGTCCAGGTCTTCTTTCTCAGTGATAGTGGTGCTCTCTTTTAATTCCGTCTGCACAGTTCTTATTTCTTCCTTGCTCTGCTCAATGGGTCTCTCCAACGCTATCTTGCCTGAAACACTCACATCTTCACTAGCACCAGCTTTGGCCTTATCCACTCTAACTGTGCCCTCCACACCAACGTCTTCTGTAGCTTTAGAAAGCCTAATATCAACAGAAACTTCCTCTTCCTCATCTTCTTCCTCCTCCTCCTCCTCCTCTTCTGACTCCTCCTCTTCTGACTCCACTTTAATCTCTTTCTTGACTCTAACGTCTTCCTTGATTTTGACAACCTCTTTTTTGACTGAAGATTCTTCAACCACCTCTTCAACAGTTCTCCTCACCTCCACCTTAGCAGAAGCCTTCACTGATCCAAACTTATTGGTTGCTTTCACTGTGTATTTGGCAGCATCCTCAAGCGACACAGAATGGATCTCAAGAATATAAATTCCAGCAGCTGTATCAGACTGAAGAATGATTCGCTTGTCTGACTTCTTGGGCTTAAGTCTTTCATCACCTTTGTACCATTTAATCTCTGGCTCAGGAATTCCTAAATAAGTAAAACGAGAGACATGTTTAACTAAAAGTTAAAGTGTTGTAACGCTGTCTGCACTTATCTTGCGATCTCTTCGCTCTAATTGCTCTGAGGCACACATGTATCAATTTTTGCGACTTTGATTCAGTCATGTAAGCAAATGTCAACTCTGTCAGAATTGCTCAACATGCTCAGAAGTAACTGCAATTCCTTTCAAAACAGTTACATATAATTTGTGATAAAAATACAACTCTATTTGATATCAGCCTCCTTCCAAAATCTCATATAAATGACAGAGCATTGATAGTGCTAAATAACTGTGAGTGAAGTACCTACTCAAGGTCCCTATATGAGAACATAGCAATGAGACTAAACCCTGTTATGCTACACATTACTAGCCGAGTCCTTCAGCCAAATGGATATTTTCCCAAAGTATGCTGTATTACTGTAAATGTAAATTTCTCCTCTTTAATTAGCAGAAATATAACAAAGCAATTTAATGATAATAGTCAACCATCTTTAAGAACATGCATACTTGTCTCAAGGTGAATGATGATTAAGTTGTAATTTCAATTGAAAAATTTCAGTTAACAAATTTCATGCATTTCAAATCTACAGGGCCTTTGATTCAAGCCAAAGTCAAGCACATGTTGCTCAGTAACAAAAGGAAGCAGAAAACCTAAATACTGAACACAGGCAAAACTGCAATACCAGTAAAGCAAAAATTTTTTACATATTACAAAAATGTATAAAATAAGCTTCATATAAAATGCATTGTCATAGTTTTCATGAAGTACCTGTTTAAAGACTAAAACAGAAAATAATGTGTCAGTAAAACAGAGTCACAAAATCATACAGTGATGCTTTAACTAGCTTCTAGCTTTCCACAACAAGAATCTACAAAAAAACATGACAATGAGAATATATCATACAACTGGATGCAAGTAGTCTGAAAAATAAATTCTTTCATTCCTACAGTCTGACATTTGTCAATGAAGCTCTAATCTACACAAAACAAAGCAGCTGAAACAAAAAAGTTAACAATTGCAAGCAACGATGACAATAGATGTCACAATCACCAAGCCAGTTGGCAATTGTTCTTACATTCCAACAGTTCATCATTGCTCTATAAGCTCTAATCTATGATGTATCAAAGCAGCTGAAGCAAAAATTAACCATTTGCTGTAAGCTGCAACGGCGTTGACACTATCAGACATTATTCGTCTTGCAAGCTGAGCATTCACAGCCATCAAGAGTGTAGTCCAAACCTTGCACTTGGCACCAGAGATTTACAGTCTGTCCTTCTTGGGACATCAGTAGAGACGGCTTGATAGCAAAGGTAGGTGAACAACCATCAACGACCATTGGTTTCTCCTCAGCAGCTTCTTCCATTGTTTTCACAACAATAATGTTCCCTTCCACAGATTCTTCTGTTTCCCAAACAACAATCAACTTTTCCTCTAGTTCTTTAACTACAATTGGTTTCCCATCCACAGAATTTTCAAGCTTTTTGATAACAAAAATTTTCTCCTCTGTGGCTTCTTCCACTTGTGTGTCATACGTTTTCTCATCAACAGCTTCTTCCAATTCCTTGACAACAGCTTTTTCCACTTTCTTCACAACAGTTGCTTTCTCCTCAACAGCTTCTTCCACTTTCTTCACAATAATTGGTATCTCCTCCACAGATTCTTCCACTTTCTTAACAACAATTGTTTTCTCCTCTAAAGCTTCTTCCACTTTCTTAACAATTTGTATCTCCTCCAAAGCTTCTTCCACTTTCTTCACAACAATTGCTTTCTCCTCCACATCTTCATCGATTCTCTTGACAATTGACCTCTTTTCTGCAGCTACTTCCACTTTCTTCACAACAATTGGTATCTCCTCCACAGCTTCTTCCACTTTCTTAACAACAATTGTTTTCTCCTCTAAAGCTTCTTCCACTTTCTTAACAATTTGTATCTCCTCCAAAGCTTCTTCCACTTTCTTCACAACAATTGCTTTCTCCTCCACATCTTCATCGATTCTCTTGACAATTGACCTCTTTTCTGCAGCTACTTCCACTTTCTTCACAACAATTGGTATCTCCTCCACAGCTTCTTCCACTTTCTTAACAATAATTGTTTTCTCCTCTAAAGCTTCTTCCACTTTCTTAACAATTTGTATCTCCTCCAAAGCTTCTTCCACTTTCTTCACAACAATTGCTTTCTCCTCCACATCTTCATCGATTCTCTTGACAATTGACCTCTTTTCTGCAGCTACTTCCACTTTCTTCACAACAATTGGTTTCTCTTCCATAGCTTCTTCCATTTTCTTCACGACAATTGTTTTCTCCTCCAAAGCTTCTTCCACTTTCTTCCCAACAATTGCTTTCTCCTCCACATCTTCATCGATTCTCTTGACAATTGACCTCTCCTCTGCAGCTACTTCCACTTTCTTCACAACAATTGGTATCTCTTCCACAGCTTCTTCCACTTTCTTCACAACAATTGTTTTCTCCTCCAAAGCTTCTTCCACTTTCTTCACAACAATTGCTTTCTCCTCCACAGATTCTTCCACTTTCTTCACAACAATTGCTTTCTCCTCCACATCTTCATCGATTCTCTTGACAATTGACCTCTCCTCTGCAGCTTCTTCCACTTTCTTCACAACAATTGGTTTCTCTTCCACAGCTTCTTCCACTTTCTTCACGACAATTGTTTTCTCCTCCAAAGCTTCTTCCACTTTCTTCACAACAATTGCTTTCTCCTCCACAGATTCTTCCACTTTCTTCACAACAATTGCTTTTTCCTCAACAGCTTCTTCCACTTTCTTCACAACAATTGCTTTCTCCTCCACAGCTTCTTCCATTTTCTTCACAACAATTGGTTTTTCCTCCACAACTTCTTCCACTTTCTTCACGACAATTGTTTTCTCCTCCAAAGCTTCTTCCACTTTCTTCCCAACAATTGCTTTCTCCTCCACAGCTTCTTCCACTTTCTTCACAACAATTGCTTTCTCCTCCACAGCCTCTTCCACTTTCTTCACAAGAATTGGTTTCTCCTCCACATCTTCATCGACTTGCTTCACAACAATTGGTTTCTCTTCCACAGCTTGTTTCACTTTCTTCACAACAATTGTTTTCTCCTCCAAAGCTTCTTCCACTTTCTTCACAACGATTGGTTTCTCCTCCACAACTTCTTCCACTTTCTTCACAACAATTGCTTTCTCCTCCACAGCCTCTTCCACTTTCTTCACAAAAATTGGTTTCTCCTCCACATCTTCATCGACTTGCTTCACAACAATTGGTTTCTCTTCCACAGCTTGTCCCACTTTCGTAACAACAGCTGGTTTCTTCTCCACAGCTTCTTCCACTTTCTTCACAACTGCTTTTTCAACCACAGCTTCTTCTGCTTTGTTAACAACTACACCTTTCTCCTCCACAGTGTCTTCCACTTTCTTCACGACAATTGTTTTCTCCTCCAAAGCTTCTTCCACTTTCTTCACAACAATTGCTTTCTCCTCCACAGATTCTTCCACTTTCTTCACAACAATTGCTTTCTCCTCAACAGCTTCTTCCACTTTCTTCACAACAATTGGTTTCTCCTCCACAGCTTCTTCCATTTGCTTCACAACAATTGGTTTTTCCTCCACAACTTCTTCCACTTTCTTCATGACAATTGTTTTCTCCTCCAAAGCTTCTTCCACTTTCTTCACAACGATTGGTTTCTCCTCCACAGCTTCTTCCACTTTCTTCACAACAATTGCTTTCTCTTCCACAGCCTCTTCCACTTTCTTCACAAAAATTGGTTTCTCCTCCACATCTTCATCGACTTGCTTCACAACAATTGGTTTCTCTTCCACAGCTTGTTCCACTTTCGTAACAACAGCTGGTTTCTTCTCCACAGCTTCTTCCACTTTCTTCACAACTGCTTTTTCAACCACAGCTTCTTCTGCTTTGTTAACAACTACACCTTTCTCCTCCACAGTGTCTTCCACTTTCTTCACGACAATTGTTTTCTCCTCCAAAGCTTCTTCCACTTTCTTCACAACAATTGCTTTCTCCTCCACAGATTCTTCCACTTTCTTCACAACAATTGCTTTCTCCTCAACAGCTTCTTCCACTTTCTTCACAACAATTGGTTTCTCCTCCACAGCTTCTTCCATTTGCTTCACAACAATTGGTTTTTCCTCCACAACTTCTTCCACTTTCTTCATGACAATTGTTTTCTCCTCCAAAGCTTCTTCCACTTTCTTCACAACGATTGGTTTCTCCTCCACAGCTTCTTCCACTTTCTTCACAACAATTGCTTTCTCCTCCACAGCCTCTTCCACTTTCTTCACAACAATTTGTTTCTCTTCCACAGCTTGTTCCACTTTCTTAACAACAGCTGGTTTCTTCTCCACAGCTTCTTCCACTTTCTTCACAACTGCTTTTTCCACCACAGCTTCTTCTGTTTTGTTAACAACTACACCTTTCTCCTCCTCAGTGTCTTCCACTATCTTCACAACAATTGGTTTCTTCTCCACAGATTCTTCCACTTTCTTCACAACTGCTTTTTCCACCACACCTTCTTCTGTTTTGTTAACAACTACACCTTTCTCCTCCACAGTGTCTTCCACTATCTTCACAACAATTGGTTTCTCCTCCACTGCCTCTTCCACTTTCTTCACAACAATTGCTTTCTCGTTAACAGCTTCTTCCATTTGCTTCACAACATTTGGTTTTTCCTCCACATCTTCATCAACTTTCTTCACAACAATTGCTTTCTCCTCCACAGCCTCTTCCACTTTCTTCACAACATTTGGTTTTTCCTCCACATCTTCATCGACTTGCTTCACAACAATTGGTTTCTCTTCCACAGCTTGTTCCACTTTCTTAACAACAGCTGGTTTCTCCTCCACAGCCTCTTCCACTTTCTTAACAACAATTGGTTTCTCTTCCACAGCTTCCTCCACTTTCCTAACAACAATTTGTTTCTCCTCCACAGCTTCTTCTACTTTCTTCACAATTGCTTTTTCCACCACAGCTTCTTCCGTTTTGTGAACAACTACTGCTTTCTCCTCCACAGTGTCTTCCACTATCTTCACAACAATTGGTTTCTCCTCCACAGCCTCTTCCACTTTTGTCACAACAATTGCTCTCTCTACCACAGCTTCTTTCACTTTCTTCTCAACAATTATTTTCTCATCCACATCGTTATTCACTTTCTTCATTACAATTGGTTTCTCTGCCACAGTTTCTTCCATTTTCTTGATAACAATTGGTTTCTCATCAACTGCTTCTACCACTTTCTTCACAAGAATTGGTTTCTCCTCCACAGCCTTGTCACCTTTCTTGAAAACAATTGGTTTCTCCTCCATAGTTTCTTCCACTTGTTTGATAACCATTTGTTTCTTAACCACATCTTCATCCACTTTCAACACAATTGGTTTCTCTTCCACAGCTTCTGTCACTTTCTTCAAAACAATTATATTCTCACCCACATCTTCTTTCACTTTCTTGACAACAATTAAGTTCTCCTTCACAGAATCTTGCACTTTCTGAACAATAATCAAATTCTTATCAACAGCTTCGTCAACTTTCTTAATAACAATAGGTTTCTCCTCCACATCTGCTTCCAATTTCTTGACAGCAATCGGTTTTTTCTCCACAGTTGCTTCCACTTTGCTGACAATAGCTATTGTCTCCTCTGGAGCTTCTTCCACTTTCGTTGTAAATGGTGACTCTTCCACAGCTTGTTCTACTTTTGTGACAACTGATATTTCCTCCATGACTGCCTCTGTAATTGATCTATCAACCATAACCTCTTCTACTGTCTTAATAGCCACTAGTTTCTCTTCAACACTATTTTCAGTTTGTTCAACAACACTTAGTTTCTTCTGAACAATTTCTTCAGCTATTTTGACAACAAAGTGTGTCTCCTCTTGAACTTGTTCACTTATCTTCAAAGAGAATAGTTTATCCTCTTCTTCTTCAGCCCCGGTGAAAACAACAGACTTCTCCTTCTCACTTTCTTCAACTATCTGAACAACAACTGGTTTCTCCTTGATGAATTCTTCAATATTCTTGGTTGAAACTGGTATAACTTGCACAACTTCTTCCACTTTCTCCTCCACATTTGCTTCAGCTTTCTCTTGGTCCAAATCTTCAGTAGACAATGCTTTCAAAACTTGAACTCTCACGGATAGTCGCACAGATCCATTCTCATTACTGGTTTTCACAGTATATTTCCCAATGTCCTGAACTGTTGCAAACTGTATTTCCATGAGATTCAGCTGACTTTTCGTGTCATAACCAAACACAAGCCTCTTGTCAGATTTCTTTGGCTTCAGTCTTTGATCTTCTTTGTACCACTTGACCTCAGGTTCAGGCTCTCCTGTTTGGCACAAGGAACAGTTAAGAGATATGACATCTTCTCAGCTAAACACAAATCTTCATTATTCAGTCAATTTTAAATACATTTAGCACACTGCTGATAAAACAACTCAACATTTAAACGTTTTTCTGCCTTAATCACATTTTGTCAAAATTCCAGAAAAGATATATAATAATTTTTACTAACTAGACTGATATAGGAACATAGAAACACCTTCATTGCCACACATACATTATCAGCTTTAATGGAATTTTAACTTTTGCATCATATTTTTAAGAATAATAGATGGCAAAGAAGCATAGTTGTGCTCTTTATAATAAATTAATCGGTAAAATAATATATGGCTATCATTCACTAATAATTAATTATTGTTTACCTGAAGTCAAAAATTCTAAAATGCACAACTGTTTATTTTAGTATAAAACTCGCCTAGTGAACAATCCTTAAAATCACGAAAGGTCAGAGTCTTTTTGATAACCTGTATGAACTTCCTGGCACTATAAACCTGTAACTGCCAATGATGGAATCAAAGAATAACAATGACTTTGCGATTGCAAAATAACTTATGGAAAGAAAATCACATGCCAACAAAAGCACTATATGTTACTTGAAGAAATTTATGCAACAGATGAAAACAGCAATAAGTACCATTGACACCAACCTACAAACTTGATAAAGTCCAAACCAAATATTAATAAGCTAGATCAGTACCGAATGACCATTTTATACATAAATTGAGAAGATATACGATGAAGAAAGAGGATAAGCATCCCAAACATGAGTGCAAACATTCAGAGGCCGGTCAATGCATGGCATCCGCCTGTTCACTTTCATTATATTACATAAAAATTTAGGAATGTAAAGACATGGTAAAAATGTCTACATTTATACATGTATAAAAATATTGGAATGTAAAGTACAGAGTAAATATGTTTGTGCATATACATATGATACATAAAAATAGATTGCACCACACATCAAAGAACCATTAAGTATATAAATCACATACTCTGAGCTATCTTTAAGAGAGCACTGCTCTTATGCAAATAAAAACCAAAGATTCATTTTAAATAAAACAAGAAGCACAGTCATTAATAGAAAAATGACTTCATGAACATTGAAGATACAGCAACAACATATGAAAATATATAAGTGCTAATACATGTGACAAACTCACAAATAAAAAACATGTTTGCTGTGTTCACATACATTGTGCAGCAACTGTAAAGTTCTGTAAAGGCTCCTCGTCCCATTAATGCAGTGTGGAATGATTGAAATAGCAAATATATGAGAGTTGCAGGGCTGTACCGAGTGGTGGCCATTGAGGACGTTGCCCAGGGCGCAAATGTGGAAAGGGCGCAAATATCTGAATGGAATAACTTATCATTCCATAGAATGCTATATTTTCAAAATGTGGGGGCGCCAGATTGATGTTAGGCACAGGGCATAGTTATAGCTCGGTACGGCCCTGGAGAGTTGTAAACCAAATAAAATGTTCAAATTCTATCAAAATAGGAACAGAAAAACAGCAAAACTATGAATAAACTATGCCTTCAAAAGAAAAGCAAGATGTGTTTCGTCAACATGCCATACAGATGAAATCACTTCACCTCTTTTCATCTTTGCTCGACCTACCCCCTTACAACAAAATTCATTCATTCATTGCGGAAATTTACATAGCGCCCCTTCAAGGTTACTGCTCAGGAGCGCTCCTATCTCAACATTGTGACATGTAGGAAGAGCGGATAAGGAAATTAAGCAATCGCAGAAAGACTTAAATTCTTTAGGTTTTTGTGCATCTATAGTAATCCATGTAATTTCAAGATTTTCTTACAATACAACCCTAGTAATACCAGAAACATGCACCAAAAAGTAACTGCTGTCAAGTTTGAACCTGGCTAGAAGACAATCAATCGCCTGAAAGCTAACAAGCTTTAGTAGCTGAAACTATAAATTAAAAATTGCATACTCTTCCCAATAACAATGACTTTGATGACATGCACTAACAATGACTTTGATGAAATATAATAACATACAATTTGACATTATGCTTTAGTACAGTTAGTTTCTACAAAGGCTAAATTACAAAAATGACCAAGTGTTTGTAGACTTCAAAGCTTTGACCTGCCACAAAGAGAACCAAACTATATCTAAACAACTACGATTAATCTTTAAAACATCAAAAGCGACTTTAGTCGAACATTACCAATGCAAACAGCTACTACTACACTAGGCAGCTCTGTCACATTCGCAATGAGCATCACTTTTCTAACCTGTTACTTTGCATTGTAGTCTTATGGTATCTCCCTCCACAACAGCAACTGATTGTGGCTTGATGACAAAACTTGGTGCAATGCCAACACCTTTCTCCAATTCCGAATCCGGAACTGACTGGGCAACCGCTGCTTCAGCGACAACATCCTCTGGAGACTCTTTCAAAGATGTCTTAGTGAGTAGAGTTTCCTTATCAGGCTCCTCCTTAACTCTTCCCACTATCTCTCTCTCCTTGCTCAAATCAGTTTTGTCTGCCTCACGTTCCTCTATGCTTTCTCTTCCCTTAGTTTCATCTACTCTCACCTCTGCCTCTTCCAACAGACTTTTATAAACTGTGTCACTCGATTTTATCTCCACAACAACCTTCTCAAAATTCTCATCCTCCACTTTGCTCACAAAACTCTTTACATCCTCCTCCTCCTCTGTAGGTTTTTTAATCTTCAAACTCAATGATCCATCAATATCACTGCCACCTACAGTAAGTTTTTCTTCAATCACAAATTTGTCCTCAACATCTACTTCAGCACTGTCCAAACTTGGAATATGTGGAACAGTAATGTCGAGACAAGTCTCCTCTCTACTCTCCACTCTCTTGTGAATTTCTGTCTCCTCATGAACACTTTCATCTACCTTAACTGAGACTTCCATCAGCACCTTCTTCTCTTCGCTGACCTTCTGAACTTCTATCTTAACCGATGCCTTGACTGAACCATGCTGATTCACAGCCTTGACCGTATACTTGGCAGTATCACTCAGTGTTGCCGAACTAATTACAAAGGTATGGAGCTCAGTAGCCAAATCATGGGAAATTTTCAGTCTTTTATCTGATTTCTTTGGTTTTATTTTTTCTTCGCCTTTGTACCATTTCACGTCTGGCTCTGGGACTCCTGTTAAGCATAAGATGTACGCAGTCTGATCAAAGATACTGTCATCTTAATCTTAGGATTACAACACTTAGTAAAAGAATTGAACTTCCATACAACAATTGATTGCAGCTGGAAATATATCAACATCATTTTGACATTTAAAATATTGCTTGATCCTTGTCAAAATAATGTGAAATTTACCACATGCTTGTTGGGACCCTCAGTTCACTCGTAAAGGTACCTAAGTATTACATGAAGTACCACATGCAATAAATCACATGTTCCTTAACAGATTTCTTTGTTCATGTCAAAAAGCTCTCAAGTATTTAGTCTTCAGCACTGCAAGTCTTCAAAGTGTGCATGTTATAAATTCTAACCTTATTATTGTAATCCTATAAACTTTGTCAAACAAGGTAAACACTTTAATGATGAGCTGCATTGGTCTTCCAGTCACTTTTAATACATAATCGTCACTTATGTATTAACATTTGAATATTATTATAGCTTTGTTTATTTAAAAAAGCTGACAATCCGCAGCAAATAACATTCGAAAAGAACAGAAGACAAATTAAAGTTAACCAATAAAAGTCAATGATATGGCCTACTTTGGCTTATTACAAAAACAAAACTCCGGTTATAAAATATCTATTGTCTTTAAGAGGGAGCTGAAAGGGGTGAGCCTTGGGTCATAGGTTGCAGGAGCACTGTAGGATCTCAATACTTTCTCATTGAATATATAATAAAAAATCAGGTTCCAAAGTAAAAGAAATAGCACACAATTCCACAAATTGATAAATCTAAAAATTCCTATCCACAACCACAATAATATTCTTCTCAGTAAAACTTAAAAATATGAGCATCAACTGCTTTCTGTATTCTATGATCCCATAAAAATATATTAACATAAAAAACTAAGATCCATATTTAGTGACTTTGCATGTAACAAGTCTTTTAAAAATAATGAAATAGATTAATGGAAGAATATATAACCTTACACAAAAAGTTCCTATGAAGCAATACATAAGAAGCAAATAAGTGAAAAAGTTCAAACAACACTTGCATAACCAACAGCACATGAAGTCAAAAAGCTTCAAGAATCAGTATAGTTCTGAAATACTTATACGGCGCCTTAAATCTATCATGATAATATCTATCATGCACCAGATGATGCTGATAAAGTATTTTTATTCTACAAGATTAGTGCCAAAAAAGATGCCACAATACCCATCAAGTGTAGCTCATGCACGAACACTCTAAATACACTGATAATACCATATCATTCAAAATAACTTCACATAGCAATTGTAATCACTTAGATTCATATTGCACCCCCAAGTACATGTCTCATGGGTACATTGAGAAGAATAACTACCTAACTTGTTGCTGCATCAACAATCAAGTTTCACAAACAGAAAAATTCTACACGGACAACATGCATAGAGATTTAATCAGCACAACATAGTGCCATAAAATAACAAATAGCAAGAAAGCAAACAAGCTGCATAAATTAATATATAATATCCCTTCAAGATATCTACTCAAACTGATTGCATGCCCCAGAACCAGCAAAACAGAACAATCTTCAATTGAAAGCACAAGCCACCACCCCAGCAAACCAGAACAGTCATCAATTGAAAGCAGAAGACACCAACCCAGCAAAACAGAACAGTCTTCAATTGAAAGCAGAAGGCACCACCCCAACAAAACAGAACAGTCTTCAATTGAAAGCAGAAGGCACCAACCCCAACAAAACAGAACAGTCTTCAATTGCAAGCATAAGCCACCACCCCAGCAATGCAGAAAAGTCTTCAATTGAAAGCAGAAGGCACCACCCCAGCAAAACAGAACAGTCATCAATTGCAAGCATAAGCCACCACCCCAGGAAACCAGAACAGTCATCAATTGAAAGCAGAAGGCACCAACCCAGCAAAACAGAACAGTCTTCAATTGAAAGCAGAAGGCACCACCCCAGCAAAACAGAACAGTCTTCAATTGCAAGCATAAGCCACCACCCCAGCAAACCAGAACAGTCATCAATTGAAAGCAGAAGGCACCAACCCAGCAAAAAAGAACAGTCTTCAATTGAAAGCAGAAGGCTTCACCCCAGGGAAACAGATCAGTCTTCAATTGAAAGCAGAAGGCACCACCCCAGCAATGCAGAAAAGTCTTCAATTGAAAGCAGAAGGCTCCACCCCAGCAAAACAGATCAGTCTTCAATTGAAAGCAGAAGGCACCACCCCAGCAATGCAGAAAAGTCTTCAATTGAAAGCAGAAGGCTCCACCCCAGCAAAACAGAACAGTCTTCAATTGAAAGCAGAAGGCACCACCCCAGCAATGCAGAAAAGTCTTCATTTGAAAGCAGAAGGCACCACCCCAGCAATGCAGAAAAGTCATCAATTGAAAGCAGAAGGCTCCACCCCAGCAAAACAGATCAGTCTTCAATTGAAAGCAGAAGGCACCACCCCAGCAATGCAGAAAAGTCTTCAATTGAAAGCAGAAGGGTCCACCCCAGCAAAACAGAACAGACTTCAATTGAAAGCAGAAGGCACCACCCAAGCAATGCAGAAAAGTCTTCAATTGAAAGCAGAAGGCTCCACCCCAGCAATGCAGAAAAGTCATCAATTGAAAGCAGAAGGCTCCACCCCAGCAAAACAGATCAGTCTTCAATTGAAAGCAGAAGGCACCACCCCAGCAAAAAAGAACAGTCTTCAATTGAAAGCAGAAGGGTCCACCCCAGCAAAACAGAACAGTCTTCAATTGAAAGCAGAAGGCACCACCCCAGCAATGCAGAAAAGTCTTCAATTGAAAGCAGAAGGCTCCACCCCAGCAAACCAGAACAGTCATCAATTGAATGCAGAAGGCACCAACCCAGCAAAACAGAACAGTCTTCAATTGCAAGCAGAAGGCACCACCCCAGCAATGCAGAAAAGTCTTCAATTGAAAGCAGAAGGCTCCACCCCAGCAAAACAGATCAGTCTTCAATTGAAAGCAGAAGGCACCACCCCAGCAAACCAGAACAGTCATCAATTGATAGCAGAAGACACCAACCCAGCAAAACAGAACAGTCTTCAATTGAAAGCAGAAGGCACCAACCCAGCAATGCAGAAAAGTCTTCAATTGAAAGCAAAAGGCTCCACCCCAGCAAAACAGATCAGTCTTCAATTGAAAGCAGAAGGCTCCACCACAGCAATGCAGAAAAGTCTTCAATTGAAAGCAGAAGGCTCCACCCCAGCAATGCAGAAAAGTCTTCATTTGAAAGCAGAAGGCTCCACCCCAGCAAAACAGAACAGTCTTCAATTGCAAGCAAAAGCCACCACCCCAGCAAACCAGAACAGTCTTCAATTGAAAGCAGAAGGCACCAACCCAGCAAAACAGAACAGTCTTCAATTGAAAGCAGAAGGCACCACCCCAACAAAACAGAACAGTCTTCAATTGCAAGCATAAGCCACCACCCCAGCAATGCAGAAAAGTCTTCAATTGAAAGCAGAAGGCTCCACCCCAGCAAAACAGAACAGTCATCAATTGCAAGCATAAGCCACCACCCCAGGAAACCAGAACAGTCTTCAATTGAAAGCAGAAGGCACCACCCCAACAAAACAGAACAGTCTTCAATTGCAAGCATAAGCCACCACCCCAGCAATGCAGAAAAGTCTTCAATTGAAAGCAGAAGGCTCCACCCCAGCAAAACAGAACAGTCATCAATTGAAAGCAGAAGGCACCAATCCAGCAAAACAGAACAGTCTTCAATTGAAAGCAGAAGGCACCACCCCAGCAAAACAGAACAGTCTTCAATTGCAAGCATAAGCCACCACCCCAGCAAACCAGAACAGTCATCAATTGAAAGCAGAAGGCACCAACCCAGCAAAAAAGAACAGTCTTCAATTGAAAGCAGAAGGCTCCACCCCAGGGAAACAGATCAGTCTTCAATTGAAAGCAGAAGGCACCACCCCAGCAATGCAGAAAAGTCTTCAATTGAAAGCAGAAGGCTCCACCCCAACAAAACAGATCAGTCTTCAATTGAAAGCAGAAGGCACCACCCAAGCAATGCAGAAAAGTCTTCAATTGAAAGCAGAAGGCTCAACCCCAGCAAAACAGAACAGTCTTCAATTGAAAGCAGAAGGCACCACCCCAGCAATGCAGAAAAGTCTTCATTTGAAAGCAGAAGGCACCACCCCAGCAATGCAGAAAAGTCATCAATTGAAAGCAGAAGGCTCCACCCCAGCAAAACAGATCAGTCTTCAATTGAAAGCAGAAGGCACCACCCCAGCAATGTAGAAAAGTCTTCAATTGAAAGCAGAAGGCTCCACCCCAGCAAAACAGAACAGTCTTCAATTGAAAGCAGAAGGCACCAACCCAGCAATGCAGAAAAGTCTTCAATTGAAAGCAGAAGGCTCCACCCCAGCAAACCAGAACAGTCATCAATTGAAAGCAGAAGGCACCAACCCAGCAAAACAGAACAGTCATCAATTGAAAGCAGAAGGCACCACCCCAGCAATGCAGAAAAGTCTTCAATTGAAAGCAGAAGGCACCAACCCAGCAATGCAGAAAAGTCTTCAATTGAAAGCAGAAGGCTCCACCCCAGCAAAACAGATCAGTCTTCAATTGAAAGCAGAAGGCACCACCCCAGCAAAAAAGAACAGTCTTCAATTGAAAGCAGAAGGCTTCACCCCAGGGAAACAGATCAGTCTTCAATTGAAAGCAGAAGGCTCCACCCCAGCAAAACAGAACAGTCTTCAATTGAAAGCAGAAGGCACCACCCCAGCAATGCAGAAAAGTCTTCAATTGAAAGCAGAAGGCACCACCCCAGCAATGCTGAAAAGTCTTCAATTGAAAGCAGAAGGCTCCACCCCAGCAAAACAGAACAGTCTTCAATTGCAAGCATAAGCCACCACCGCAGCAAACCAGAACAGTCATCAATTGAAAGCAGAAGGCACCAACCCAGCAAAACAGAACAGTCTTCAATTGAAAGCAGAAGGCACCACCCCAACAAAACAGAATAGTCTTCAATTGCAAGCAGAAGGCACCACCCCAGCAATGCAGAAAAGTCTTCAATTGAAAGCAGAAGGCTCCACCCCAACAAAACAGAACAGTCTTCAATTGAAAGCAGAAGGCACCACCCCAGCAATGCAGAAAAGTCTTCAATTGAAAGCAGAAAGCTCCACCCCAGCAAAACAGATCAGTCTTCAATTGAAAGCAGAAGGCACCACCCCAGCAATGCAGAAAAGTCTTCAATTGAAAGCAGAAGGCTCCACCCCAGCAAAACAGAACAGTCTTCAATTGAAAGCAGAAGGCACCACCCCAGCAATGCAGAAAAGTCTTCATTTGAAAGCAGAAGGCACCACCCCAGCAATGCAGAAAAGTCATCAATTGAAAGCAGAAGGCTCCACCCCAGCAAAACAGATCAGTCTTCAATTGAAAGCAGAAGGCACCACCCCAGCAAAAAAGAACAGTCTTCAATTGAAAGCAGAAGGTTCCACCCCAGCAAAACAGAAAAGTCTTCAATTGAAAGCAGAAGGCTCCACCCCAGCAAAACAGAACAGTCTTCAATTGAAAGCAGAAGGCACCACCCCAGCAATGCAGAAAAGTCTTCATTTGAAAGCAGAAGGCACCACCCCAGCAATGCAGAAAAGTCATCAATTGAAAGCAGAAGGCTCCACCCCAGCAAAACAGATCAGTCTTCAATTGAAAGCAGAAGGCACCACCCCAGCAATGCAGAAAAGTCTTCAATTGAAAGCAGAAGGGTCCACCCCAGCAAAACAGAACAGACTTCAATTGAAAGCAGAAGGCACCACCCCAGCAATGCAGAAAAGTCTTCAATTGAAAGCAGAAGGCTCCACCCCAGCAATGCAGAAAAGTCATCAATTGAAAGCAGAAGGCTCCACCCCAGCAAAACAGATCAGTCTTCAATTGAAAGCAGAAGGCACCACCCCAGCAATGCAGAAAAGTCTTCAATTGAAAGCAGAAGGCTCCACCCCAGCAAAACAGATCAGTCTTCAATTGAAAGCAGAAGGCACCACCCCAGCAATGCAGAAAAGTCTTCAATTGAAAGCAGAAGGCTCCACCCCAGCAAAACAGAACAGTCTTCAATTGAAAGCAGAAGGCACCACCCCAGCAATGCAGAAAAGTCTTCATTTGAAAGCAGAAGGCACCACCCCAGCAATGCAGAAAAGTCATCAATTGAAAGCAGAAGGCTCCACCCCAGCAAAACAGATCAGTCTTCAATTGAAAGCAGAAGGCACCACCCCAGCAAAAAAGAACAGTCTTCAATTGAAAGCAGAAGGGTCCACCCCAGCAAAACAGAACAGTCTTCAATTGAAAGCAGAAGGCACCACCCCAGCAATGCAGAAAAGTCTTCAATTGAAAGCAGAAGGCTCCACCCCAGCAAACCAGAACAGTCATCAATTGAATGCAGAAGGCACCAACCCAGCAAAACAGAACAGTCTTCAATTGCAAGCAGAAGGCACCACCCCAGCAATGCAGAAAAGTCTTCAATTGAAAGCAGAAGGCTCCACCCCAGCAAAACAGATCAGTCTTCAATTGAAAGCAGAAGGCACCACCCCAGCAAACCAGAACAGTCATCAATTGATAGCAGAAGACACCAACCCAGCAAAACAGAACAGTCTTCAATTGAAAGCAGAAGGCACCAACCCAGCAATGCAGAAAAGTCTTCAATTGAAAGCAGAAGGCTCCACCCCAGCAAAACAGATCAGTCTTCAATTGAAAGCAGAAGGCTCCACCACAGCAATGCAGAAAAGTCTTCAATTGAAAGCAGAAGGCTCCACCCCAGCAATGCAGAAAAGTCTTCATTTGAAAGCAGAAGGCTCCACCCCAGCAAAACAGAACAGTCTTCAATTGCAAGCAAAAGCCACCACCCCAGCAAACCAGAACAGTCTTCAATTGAAAGCAGAAGGCACCAACCCAGCAAAACAGAACAGTCTTCAATTGAAAGCAGAAGGCACCACCCCAACAAAACAGAACAGTCTTCAATTGCAAGCATAAGCCACCACCCCAGCAATGCAGAAAAGTCTTCAATTGAAAGCAGAAGGCTCCACCCCAGCAAAACAGAACAGTCATCAATTGCAAGCATAAGCCACCACCCCAGGAAACCAGAACAGTCTTCAATTGAAAGCAGAAGGCACCACCCCAACAAAACAGAACAGTCTTCAATTGCAAGCATAAGCCACCACCCCAGCAATGCAGAAAAGTCTTCAATTGAAAGCAGAAGGCTCCACCCCAGCAAAACAGAACAGTCATCAATTGAAAGCAGAAGGCACCAATCCAGCAAAACAGAACAGTCTTCAATTGAAAGCAGAAGGCACCACCCCAGCAAAACAGAACAGTCTTCAATTGCAAGCATAAGCCACCACCCCAGCAAACCAGAACAGTCATCAATTGAAAGCAGAAGGCACCAACCCAGCAAAAAAGAACAGTCTTCAATTGAAAGCAGAAGGCTTCACCCCAGGGAAACAGATCAGTCTTCAATTGAAAGCAGAAGGCACCACCCCAGCAATGCAGAAAAGTCTTCAATTGAAAGCAGAAGGCTCCACCCCAACAAAACAGATCAGTCTTCAATTGAAAGCAGAAGGCACCACCCAAGCAATGCAGAAAAGTCTTCAATTGAAAGCAGAAGGCTCAACCCCAGCAAAACAGAACAGTCTTCAATTGAAAGCAGAAGGCACCACCCCAGCAATGCAGAAAAGTCTTCATTTGAAAGCAGAAGGCACCACCCCAGCAATGCAGAAAAGTCATCAATTGAAAGCAGAAGGCTCCACCCCAGCAAAACAGATCAGTCTTCAATTGAAAGCAGAAGGCACCACCCCAGCAATGTAGAAAAGTCTTCAATTGAAAGCAGAAGGCTCCACCCCAGCAAAACAGAACAGTCTTCAATTGAAAGCAGAAGGCACCAACCCAGCAATGCAGAAAAGTCTTCAATTGAAAGCAGAAGGCTCCACCCCAGCAAACCAGAACAGTCATCAATTGAAAGCAGAAGGCACCAACCCAGCAAAACAGAACAGTCATCAATTGAAAGCAGAAGGCACCACCCCAGCAATGCAGAAAAGTCTTCAATTGAAAGCAGAAGGCACCAACCCAGCAATGCAGAAAAGTCTTCAATTGAAAGCAGAAGGCTCCACCCCAGCAAAACAGATCAGTCTTCAATTGAAAGCAGAAGGCACCACCCCAGCAAAAAAGAACAGTCTTCAATTGAAAGCAGAAGGCTTCACCCCAGGGAAACAGATCAGTCTTCAATTGAAAGCAGAAGGCTCCACCCCAGCAAAACAGAACAGTCTTCAATTGAAAGCAGAAGGCACCACCCCAGCAATGCAGAAAAGTCTTCAATTGAAAGCAGAAGGCACCACCCCAGCAATGCAGAAAAGTCTTCAATTGAAAGCAGAAGGCTCCACCCCAGCAAAACAGAACAGTCTTCAATTGCAAGCATAAGCCACCACTGCAGCAAACCAGAACAGTCATCAATTGAAAGCAGAAGGCACCAACCCAGCAAAACAGAACAGTCTTCAATTGAAAGCAGAAGGCACCACCCCAACAAAACAGAATAGTCTTCAATTGCAAGCAGAAGGCACCACCCCAGCAATGCAGAAAAGTCTTCAATTGAAAGCAGAAGGCTCCACCCCAACAAAACAGAACAGTCTTCAATTGAAAGCAGAAGGCACCACCCCAGCAATGCAGAAAAGTCTTCAATTGAAAGCAGAAAGCTCCACCCCAGCAAAACAGAACAGTCTTCAATCGAAAGCAGAAGGGGCCAGTAGCAGTGTAGCGTTGTTAGCAAATTCCCATCACATAACTAATACTAACAGTTGCAGCCTTCTCAATTGAACGACATCAAAAGCACAACTATGAAATCGAAAATACTACAGAAGGCCGAGTAATTAAATCCTATAACTAACCAAAACGGTGCAATGAAACTACGGATTCATGCGGCTCAGAAGCATTCACAGTGCAATATCCACAATAGTCAACACGTTCTCTAACCTTTAACTTTGCAGTGAAGTCTTATAGTGTCTCCTTCTGCAACAGCCACTGACTGTGGCTTGATGACAAAACTTGGTGCACTACTAGCGAGCTCCTGCAGCTGAGGTTCCGGAACAACAGCTGTGGAAACTGGTTTGGTGGTCAATGCCTCTGGACTCTCAGTCAAAGGCTGCAGTGCCTTAGGTTTCTCCTGGTCTGGCTTTTTCGCAATCTTGTCTGTGCTCCTATCTGCCTCCTCTTCACTCTCTTCCTCATCACTTGATTCTGGTTCATCCTCAGACTCAGCAGCTTCAATTTTGCTTACTCTCAGTTTGGCATCTTCCAGCACTTTTTCAGCTACTACACCAGACACTGTTTTCGTTTCGGTAACTGTCTGTTCTTCCAAATCCTGTTTTTCTGCCTTTTTCACAACACTCTTCACCTCTTCGTTTTCACCTGATCTTTCAAGCTTCAAACTCCGAGAACTTTCAACATTATCACCAGCTGCAGGTACTTTGCCTGGAATCATAAATGTACCTTCTGCATCGGCTTCATCTCTGCTTGGCACAGATTTAATAGTTATGCCAACACTGGCTTCTTCCTTGGTCTCCCCCTTCTCTTCAACCCACGTCTGTTCTTCAAGAATATCCACAACTTCAATGACCTTCTTGCCCTCATTGACCTTCTGAACGTCCACCTTAACAGAAGCTTTGACAGAGCCATACTCATTCACAGCCTTCACAGTGTATTTGGCAACATCGTTCGATGTTGCTAAACTTATTTCGAGGGTATGGAGCTCAGCAGTTGAATCATAATCAATTCTAAGTCTTTTGTCTGATTTCTTTGGCTTCATTCTCTCCTCACCCTTGTACCATTTCACCTCAGGTTCTGGGACTCCTGTTGAGCAGAAGACAACATTTACCCAATTTTACTCCTTGTCACATTTATTCCTCCAGCGAATTTGGATTAGCTTAGCCTCAGATAAATTGGATTTTGTAAAAAACGTAAAATACAACAGTAAGGTTTAAGACTAGCTCTTCCACAATGAAAAATTTAACTAAATACAATTTAAGAAGGCTCTTTTAAATGTTGCCATCTAGAACCTCATCATTTCACAATCTGCATCACTGCAGCATCTTTAAGATAGAAACCTAGAACACTGTGGAAAGAATGGCCTACTAATAACACTGTCAATAACAATCATAATATCAACCATAGCAAAATGCACAGATTTTCCTAACAGTAACAATCAATAGATAAAAATGAATGCTCAATCATTGCCTTTAGTGATAAATTACAATACCTTAAATATTCACAGAGTATATTTTGCATATCTTCATTCAACAGCCTTTTACCCTTTAGCGACCAGCGTGTACTAAAGTGTAAGGCATTATCAATAACGCTGGTCGTTAAAGGGTTAAAGTTAACTTCACCTTAAGCTGAAAATGAACTGCTAATGTTAATGACCTACTAATAACATTGTGCAGAAACAAAACTCAGTGCTCTAAGAAGTTGTAACAGAAGCTAATGAAATTGCAAACATGTATAGCAAGATGCAGAACAGCATGTGCAAACATAAAGTACATAAGCAAATATCAATACAGTCAACGCCTTAAGTGCATAGCCTCAAACTGCCATGCACTTGGAATTTCAGAAATACTGTTTTCAATATACAAAATGCAATGGCACGTGTAGTTAATAACAGAGATGAAGCCGCCCATATGCAATAATGCCATCAGAAATAATTCAGTTAGGTTGTAGCTACAGAGGACCACAGGACAGCTAACAAGGGCCAAACTGTCTAGTCCTGCCTTCTAGTCAATTTAGGCAATTAGGTGTGATATTCTACAGAACAATGCAGGATGGGCCTGTTGTGGGCAATGCACATAATAGGCAGTTGTCTTCCAATGAAATAGGCAATAACGGATCAGTCAGCTTCTATGCACATAGTAGAAGCTGATGTGAATTAGGCCCTGATCTGCTATATACAATTGTCCAATGGTCAATATAGTGTCACAGTCAAAATAGTTTCAGTGCACTCACAAATTGTAGCAGTAATTGGGAACTTATACTGCACCAGTGTACAATGCACCAAGCATCAACCCATGGCACATCAAAACCCAGCTACATGTATAACCAGGTCAACATCCAGAAGGTCAGTCAATAAGATAAAGGCATATGCCAGTTTGTAACAAAGAAAACTGCCTGACCATTGGATCGTCCATGCCATTGCAAGCATACATATGATAATCAACTGCTACAATACCATCATAGCATGCTATCATGCTGAGCATTTATGATGAAGCTCTACACTTCCAGTGATCCATTCAACTGAAAGATTTAGCTGAATATGAGCTTAACTCTTACTACATAGGTACTGTAGCATAATTCCCATGCAGAATTACCATAGTATATTTACCTGTCCATGGAAGGCTCTGTTCAATACAGTGACATAATGACAGAGTGACATAACAAAAGCGTGACAACATGCAAAAATCTCCAAAATATTTATATGATGGTGCAACTTCAGCTGGTTTAATCACAAGTACTTCAATATCCAAGATATTATCTAGAACCTCTGAGTTGCTGGGCTCAGAGTCAGTTATATATATAAATATTATTATTTTTATTATTATTATTGTGACAGCAGTTTTATATAGTGCCCCTTCAAGGTCTTCTACTCAGAAGCGCTCCCAGCCCAACCACGGTCAAACAGAATAGTCTTAAGGCCACAGAAAAACAGAGCAGATTGGCCTATTGGTGTGAGACGCAATGCTACTGGAAGGCCATTCCAGGTCACAGGACCAGCCAGTGAAAAAGCACGGTGCTGTCAGATAGCAGTCCTCGCATGAGGGACAAGCAACTATGCTTGAGCAGCAGAATGCAACAAACCACGGGGTCCAACAGTGACAGTGGGGCAGCAAAGTTCATTCAGGTAGAGGGACGCCAGAATGCAGCGCCGTATCAGTTCAGAGACATGGTAGGCAATGTGCTCTGGGTAAGGGAGCCAGTGCAGGACATCATGCAAGTACCCAGAGACTTGGGCAAACCTAGGGATATATGGCATACCTATAGCTAAATCGTGTCATTTTTACTTTATGTCCCTCTTTCACTACATGTCACCCTTTCATTATCCTAATATTTCTGTCACTGTTTCAACATTAATCTCCCATTAGTCACTCTTTCGTTATGTCACTCTTTCATGATGTCACTCTTTTGTTAACCCCCAATATTGATATCACTGTTTCAACACTATCTCCCATTTGTCGCTCTTTTG
This sequence comes from Bimastos eiseni, assembly GCA_959347315.1. Classification (NCBI taxonomy): domain Eukaryota; kingdom Metazoa; phylum Annelida; class Clitellata; order Crassiclitellata; family Lumbricidae; genus Bimastos; species Bimastos eiseni. The sequence continues at coordinate 17,919,069 of OY365812.1, forward strand.
TGGCAATCTTTCACTGTGCCACTCCTATGATACTTACCACATCCATGGAATGTGTCAGTTTAAGATCATAGAATTTATTTGTATAAGAAGCATTGAGAAAAATGACTTTCATAAACTAGCAGAATACGTACCCCAAACATTTGGTATTAATTTTGTGTTAGAGTACTAGCACAAACCTTAGAAATATCTAACAAAACTTCACTAACATAGCCAGTAACAGCATGTATATAAAGCTCAAGCTGGTGAAATATTTGACACATAAATTTTTGTAGATATTAGCCTGAAAAAGTGCAAGGTTGCGAGCAAGAAATACTAACAAACAACTACTGCAAAGCTGTACTCACAACCTACATCTTTTTTTGTACCAAGAAATGTTAAAACACTGAAAGCAGAATGAAATTCACAGAATCATTGGTGTAACATCAACAACTCTAAATACTGAATCATAGAATCATTAGCGATAACATAACCAACGAAAACATTCTGCATTCCTGCTACTTTGTAGCAATCATCTAACCTTTCACTCTGCATTGCAGCTTTATGTATTCACCCTCAAGAACTGTAGCTGGCTGTGGCTTGATGACAAAACTTGGAGCAATACCAACAGGCTTTGTGGTCTCAGGTTTTTCAGGAACTGGTTGGGCTGTCGATCCTTCTGAAATCTTATTCACAGCAGTTGACTGGTCTGTCTTTTCTTCAACCCTAACAACTCTCATCTCAGTCTCTTCTTCCTCCTCCTCCTCCTCTTCTTCCTCACTCACCTCTTCCTTATCAACCACCTCCTCTTTGAATTCCCTTACTGTGTGCACCTCAACCTGTGCCTCCTGAACAGATTGTTCTGACACAGAAACATTTTTCAAAGGCAGCTGCTGCTCTCTCCCTATCTCCTCAGTGGGTCTGCATGGAATCGTTTCACCACCTTCAACAGCTGGTCTTGGAATTTTTAATGCTACAGAACTTTCGACATCACTGCCTGGTTTGACTGCTTGTCTTGGTGCTGCAAATCTCTCATCTACTTCTGCATCATCACCGACTGAAGAAACAGGTATCACTCCAACAAGACCAACTTCTTCAACAGCCTTAGAAGGTCTCTCCTTATGCTCCTCAATTATTTCCTTTTTCAGGGAAACCTTTTCAGGTGCTGTTTCTTCCCGAGTCTCTTCCACAACCTGCTTCTTTTCGGTTACGACAAGAACTTCTGATGTTTCTTTCTTTTCCTCAACAATCCTCATAGATTCCTCAACTGTTTTCTTCTGTTCGTCAATAGTCCTCACCCTGACCTCAACCTTAATCGAAACGCGCACCGAACCGTAATCATTGCTGGCCTTCACCGTGTATTTTCCACTGTCATTTACGGTCGCAGACTGAATCTCAAGAGAATGGAATTCAGTATTGGAGTCAAATTCGACTGCGACTCTCTTGTCGGACTTCTTTGGTTTCAGTCTGTCATCATCTTTGTACCACTTGACTTCTGGTTCAGGCTCTCCTAAAGAGGAGATTAAACTCTAAATCAATACTCATCAGTCTTAAAATCAAGTCAAGAATCAAATAAAGACATATATTCCATGTATATCATGAAGGAAACCTTTGCAACAGATAGGAGACAAATAAATTAAGGGCAGCCTCAATAGTGAATTTTTGCATCACATCAATACATCATGATCTGAATCATTTTACAGGTTTAGATATTTTGGTCTGTTGCTAACATACAAATATTTCAGTGCATACACAGTGTATTTAATCACGGTAACTAATAACATTGGAATTTTATCATAATATTGTGTTATTTTACCAGATAAATAAATAAATAGTAGACAATACTACAAATTCATTATTCAAATATGTTGAAGTGACTTAAAAATTATGACAGAATTACTTAGAAAAGAACACTTTGTGCTAATAATGGCCGCAAATAATGCTGAAACACAAAGATGGTGAAGAAACGTGTAAAAAGTAAACATCAATCAGTCTGAAATAACTTGACACTACAATAACATTAAACATGAAAACTTGAGCAAATGTTGTCAATAGTCAATTAATTGGCAATAAACAAAGAATAATCTGATGTTTCAAAAATGAATCAATGACTAAAGAATCATGCAGACTCATGCAAACAATGAAAATGTGACAACGAAAATTCCTTCTTAGCATCAAAATGAATGAGTAATCGCAACCATTAAAATACAACAATAATAAACAATAACTATTAATATTAATGACATGTGTCATTACAACAACAACAACTTCACATAAATTGTATACATTTTCCAACATCAGAAAGCTTTGTAAAATCACACAGTAAAGCTGCAAAAAGTACATATAAGAGTCAAAAACATGATTTCAAAATGACAAATAAGTGGTAGGTCACAGCAAAATATCATTAGTTGAAAATCTGCAACACTATTTTCAAGATGTACCAATATTAATGATTGATAGTTACAACAATGATTTAAATAGAACTAATGAAAACAAAATTAAAGACAAGCTTTACAAATTCACATCGAATTAGATGTCAGTCAAAATTACACCAGTTAAAATATACTTAGTGCAAAAAAGCAAAATTTTTACATAGCTGTAAGAAAAATCCATTAAAAATTAAACAATAGTGGTTAAATGAAAACAAAATACACAAGAGTGTGAACTTCTGGTCTGGAAGGGAACAACCAAACAGTGCTCAAATGAAAGATAACACAAACTCAATGATTTTGGCCACAATAAAAACTTCAAAGCAAAAACAGTTAGTGAAATATGAAGATGATGAAAAAATAATATAACAATAAAAATAAAAAAATGAGAATTTAGGTAACATAGATAAACCTTGTAAACATAAATTCTTCTGTTTTCTAATTTTTTTAAAATGCCTTTGGTGGAATTTTTATTTCAGTTTAAACAATGATACTTTTCGTTGTTACCTACATTCTGATCTTTTTATTTCCAGGTCAGGCAAAATCAAAAGCTGATCATTAGAGAATAAGCATTACAAAGTGTCAAATCAACAAAAATAACACCTCTTTAAAACTGCTAGTGCAATAATATAATTTTCAGAAAAGCCTGCAAAATATTCAACCTACAAGTAAAAGCTAATAAAACTGGAATTGGTAAAGGTAAGCAAAATAAAAACAAAAGCACAAAATGAGCAAAAATAACACCCAGGTAGAAACTGCTAATGCAAAACACTGTTTTTACACAACAAAATAAAAATTTGCAACAAAACAAATTATGAAAAAAATTGCATGGTTAAACGTAAGTCTAATAAAAGTAAATTCAACTTTAGGGTTGCAAAATCAGTAAAAATACAAAGCGAGGCACCAAGAAAAGATATGCCACTGCTAAAATTCAGTGGCACAAAGCAAAGCAGTGCAGAACAAAAACCAGGTTTGCTTACAGTTTCTAATATAACTGAAGCGGGGAAATTGCCACACGATGGGGAGTGAGTCTGTCTAACCTTGCACTTTATAGAGGAGCTTTATGGTGTCTCGCTCATTTACGACAACAGATTCTGGCTTGAGCAAAAACCTTGGAGGAACCCCATGTGCAATTATTGAAGCTGACTCCTGTTCTGTCTCAACAATGTCTACTGTATCCTCCAACTTCCTGATTGTAGAAACCTTGCTTTCAGTCTTTGTCGTCATCAAAACTCCATCTTCTGGTTTAATCAGTTCCTTGCTAATCACTTCTGCGGACTCTTCCAGTATCACCTTCCTCATTGCATTCTTCAGTGCTGCTTTCTCCTCCTCAGTTTTTTCTACAGATTCATCAATTTTCTTAAATGCAACCTCAGAAATCTGTGCAGTCAACACAGCTTTCAGCTCTTCTTTTGTCTCAACAACAGCCTTAGATTCCACAACAAGCTGTTTCGCTTCTCTTTCAAGCTTTTCTTCCTTCATGGAAATTTCAAAATATTCTTCAGAACTTTCCTCTGATTCTTCCTCAGATTCCTCCTCTGATTCTATTTCTGCTCCTAGTTCCTTCTCCTTTTTCACACCTGGCTCTTTCTTCACTTGAGGCACCTTCTTCTTCTTAGTCTTGGATGTCACCATAACAGCATCTTCTGGTTTAATCGGTTCCTTGCTAATCACTTCTGCTGACTCTTCCAATAAAACCTTTCTCATTGCTTTCTTCAGTGCTGCTTTCTCCTCCTCAGTTTTATCCACAGATTCCTCGATCTTCTTTACAGCAAACTCTGAAATCTGAGAAGTCAACACAGATTTCACTTCTTCGTTTGTCTCAACAACAGCCTTAGATTCGACAAAGAGTTGTATTGCTTCTCTCTCAAGTTTTTTTTCTTTCACAGAAATTTCAAAGCTCTCTTCAGACTCAGACGTGGACTCCTCTTCTTCGGATTCCTCTTCTTCAGATTCCTTCTCTGAATCTGGAACTTTTTTCACAACTATTTCTTGTTTGGCTTTTGATTCTTTTTTCACTTCCGGTTTTTTTTTCACCTCTTGCTCTTTCTTTACTTCTGTCACTTTCTTTAATGCAGTCACTTTCTTTTTCTTAGTCTTTGTTGTAACCATAACAGCATCCTCAGGTTTAAATGGTTCCTTGCCAATCACTTCTGCTGACTCTTCCAATAAAACCTTTCTCATTGCTTTCTTCAGTGCTGCTTTCTCTTCCTCAGTCTTATCCACAGATTCCTCGATTTTCTTTACAACTATCTCAGAAATCTCAGAAGTCAACACAGATTTCACTTCTTCGTTTGTCTCAACAGCAGCCTTAGTTTCCACAAGGAGCTGTATGGCTTCTCTTTCAAGCTTCTTTTCCATCACAGAAATTTCAAAATCTTCCTCAGATTCTGACTCGGTCTCCTCTTCTTCGGACTCTTCCACATCAGATTCCTTTTCTATAACTGGTACTATTTCCCCAACTGGTTCTTGCTTCACTTGTGGTTCTTTTTTCACTTCTGATTCTTTTTGCACTTCTGGCTCTTTCTTCACTTCTGTCACTTTCTTTTTCTTAGTCTTGGTCGTCACCATAACAGCATCCTCAGGTTTAACAGGTTCCTTGCTAATCACTTCTGCTGACTCTTCCAATAAAACCTTTCTCATTGCTTTCTTCAGTGCTGCTTTCTCTTCCTCAGTCTTATCCACAGATTCTTCGATTTTCTTCACAGCAATCTCAGATATCTGTGAAGTCAACACAGATTTCACTTCTTCGTTTGTCTCAACAGCAGCCTTAGTTTCCACAATGAGCTGTATCGCTTCTCTTTCAAGCTTCTTCTCCTTTACAGAAATCTCAAAGTCTTCCTCAGACTCAGATGTGGACTCCTCTTCTTCAGATTCCTTTTCTGTCTCTGACACTTTTCTCACAACTGGTTCTTGTTTCTCTTTTGGTGCTTTTTTCACTTCTGGTTCTTTTCTTACTTCTGGCTCTTTCTTCACTACTGTCACTTTCTTTTTCTTAGTCTTTGTTGTAACCATAACAGCATCCTCAGGTTTAAATGGTTCCTTGCCAATCACTTCTGCTGACTCTTCCAATAAAACCTTTCTCATTGCTTTCTTCAGTGCTGCTTTCTCTTCCTCAGTCTTATCCACAGATTCCTCGATTTTCTTTACAACTATCTCAGAAATCTCAGAAGTCAACACAGATTTCACTTCTTCGTTTGTCTCAACAGCAGCCTTAGTTTCCACAAGGAGCTGTATGGCTTCTCTTTCAATCTTCTTTTCCATCACAGAAATTTCAAAATCTTCCTCAGATTCTGACTCGGTCTCCTCTTCTTCGGACTCTTCCTCTTCAGATTCTTTTTCAATAACTGGTACTTTTTTCACAACTGGTTCTTGCTTCACTTGTGGTTCTTTTTTCACTTCTGATTCTTTTTGCAATTCTGGTTTTTTCTTCACTTCTGTCACTTTCTTTTTCTTAGTCTTGGTCGTCACCATAACAGCATCCTCAGGTTTAACAGGTTCCTTGCTAATCACTTCTGCTGACTCTTCCAATAAAACCTTTCTCATTGCTTTCTTCAGTGCTGCTTTCTCTTCCTCAGTCTTATCCACAGATTCCTCGATTTTCTTTACAACTATCTCAGAAATCTCAGAAGTCAACACAGATTTCACTTCTTCGTTTGTCTCAACAGCAGCCTTAGTTTCCACAAGGAGCTGTATGGCTTCTCTTTCAAGCTTCTTTTCCATCACAGAAATTTCAAAATCTTCCTCAGATTCTGACTCGGTCTCCTCTTCTTCAGACTCTTCCTCATCAGATTCCTTTTCTATAACTGGTACTTTTTTCACAACTGGTTCTTGCTTCACTTGTGGTTCTTTTTTCACTTCTGATTCTTTTTGCACTTCTGGCTCTTTCTTCACTTCTGTCACTTTCTTTTTCTTAGTCTTGGTCGTCACCATAACAGCATCCTCAGGTTTAACAGGTTCCTTGCTAATCACTTCTGCTGACTCTTCCAATAAAACCTTTCTCATTGCTTTCTTCAGTGCTGCTTTCTCTTCCTCAGTCTTATCCACAGATTCTTCGATTTTCTTCACAGCAATCTCAGATATCTGTGAAGTCAACACAGATTTCACTTCTTCGTTTGTCTCAACAGCAGCCTTAGTTTCCACAATGAGCTGTATCGCTTCTCTTTCAAGCTTCTTCTCCTTTACAGAAATCTCAAAGTCTTCCTCAGACTCAGATGTGGACTCCTCTTCTTCAGATTCCTTTTCTGTCTCTGACACTTTTCTCACAACTGGTTCTTGTTTCTCTTTTGGTGCTTTTTTCACTTCTGGTTCTTTTCTTACTTCTGGCTCTTTCTTCACTACTGTCACTTTCTTTTTCTTAGTCTTTGTTGTAACCATAACAGCATCCTCAGGTTTAAATGGTTCCTTGCCAATCACTTCTGCTGACTCTTCCAATAAAACCTTTCTCATTGCTTTCTTCAGTGCTGCTTTCTCTTCCTCAGTCTTATCCACAGATTCCTCGATTTTCTTTACAACTATCTCAGAAATCTCAGAAGTCAACACAGATTTCACTTCTTCGTTTGTCTCAACAGCAGTCTTAGTTTCCACAATGAGCTGTATGACTTCTCTTTCAATCTTCTTTTCCATCACAGAAATTTCAAAATCTTCCTCAGACTCTGACTCGGTCTCCTCTTCTTCAGACTCTTCCTCTTCAGATTCCTTTTCTATAACTGGTACTTTTTTCACAACTGGTTCTTGCTTCACTTCTGGCTCTTGCTTCACTTCTGTCACTTTCTTTTTCTTAGTCTTGGTCGTCACCATAACAGCATCCTCAGGTTTAACAGGTTCCTTGCTAATCACTTCTGCTGACTCTTCCAATAAAACCTTTCTCATTGCTTTCTTCAGTGCTGCTTTCTCATCCTCAGTTTTATCCACAGATTCCTCGATTTTCTTCACAGCAATCTCAGATATCTGTGAAGTCAACACAGATTTCACTTCTTCCTTTGTTTCAACAGCAGATTTAGTTTCTACAAGGATCTGTATGGCTTCTCTTTCAAGCTTCTTTTCCTTTACAGAAATTTCAAAGTCTTCCTCAGACTCAGATGTGGACCCCTCTTCAGATTCCTCTTCTTCAGACTCCTTTTCTGAATCTGGAACTTCTTTCACAACTATTTCGTGTTTCACTTCTGGTTCTTTTATCGCTTCTGGTTCTTTTCGTACTTCTGGCTTTTTCTTCACTTCTATCACTTTCTTCTTCGTAGTCTTGGTCGTCACCATAACAGCATCTTCTGGTTTAATCGGTTCCTTGCTAATCACTTCTGCTGACTCTTCCAATAAAACCTTTCTCATTGCTTTCTTCAGTGCTGCTTTCTCTTCCTCAGTTTTATCCACAGATTCTTCGATCTTCTTTACAGCAAACTCTGAAATCTGAGAAGTCAACACAGACTTCACTTCTTCGTTTGTCTCAACAGCAGCCTTAGTTTCTACAAGGAGCTGTATGGCTTCTCTTTCAAGCTTCTTTTCCTTTACAGTAATTTCAAAGTCTTCCTCAGACTCAGACGTGGACTCCTCTTCTTCAGATTCCTTTTCTGTCTCTGACACTTTTCTCACAACTGGTTCTTGTTTCCCTTTTGGTGCTTTTTTCACTTCTGATTCTTTTTGCACTTCTGGCTCTTTCTTCACTACTGTCACTTTCTTTTTCTTAGTCTTGGTCGTCACCATAACAGCATCCTCAGGTTTAACAAGTTCCTTGCTAATCACGTCTGCTGACTCTTCCAATACAACCTTTCTGATTGCTTTCTTCAGTGCTGCTTTCTCCTCCTCAGTTTTATCCACAGATTCTGCGATTTTCTTCACAGCAATCTCTGAAATCTCAGAAGTCAACACAGACTTCACTTCTTCGTTTGTCTCAACAGCAGCTTTAGTTTCTACAAGGAGCTGTATGGCTTCTTTTTCAAGCTTCTTTTCCTTTACAGTAATTTCAAAGTCTTCCTCAGACTCAGACGTGGACTCCTCCTCTTCGGATTCCTTTTCTGTCTCAGGCACTTTTTTCACAGCTGGTTCTTGTTTCTCTTTAGGTTCTTTTTTCACTTCTAGTTCTTTTCTTACTTCTGGCTCTTTCTCTTTTTTCTTAATCTTTGTTGTCACCATGACAGCATCTTCTGGTTTGAACTGTTCCTTGCTAATCACTTCTGCTGACTCTTCCAATAAAACTTTTCTCATTGATTTGTTCAGTGCTGCAGACTTCTCTGTCACTTCTTCCTCAGATTCCTCTTCTGATTCACTTTCTGATTCAGTTTCTTCCTTGACATCTGGCTCTCCTCTCCTGGGCAATTGCTTCAATTTGTTGTCCACTTCCTCCTTTACTGCTGTCACTGGCAAAATAAATTCATCTCCCGATTCTGACTCTAGTTCTGATTCTATTTCAGACTCTGATTCTTCTTCAGATTCGTCCATTGGCTCCTGTCCTTCAGGTCTCTGCTGTCTAGGCAATTCTTTGGGTTCAACCTTTGTTGCATGTTTAATTTCATAATGCTGCCCAACAGTCTTTTGCTTTGATGCGTCCTTCTTTTCTACTGCTTCTAATATCTCTTGTCCATCATCAGATTCTATTTCTGTCACCTCAATCTTTGCCAGCTTCAAACTTCGAGAGACTTCTACATCCTTACTCTGAGCTTTCGAAATCTTGTCTTCTTTCATCGATTCTTCCACATCAACACTGCTGGCGCTTTCCACAGCCACTGGAAGAGTAACAGCATAGGAGATATTTTCGGACGACTCCTCTTCTTTACGTATCTGAATGATCTCCTCTTGATGAACAATTATTTCCTCAGTTTTTGACACAGTCCTTTTCTCCAATGTGTGCACAACCTCGACCTTTGCTGATGCTTTTACTGATCCGTATTCATTGGTGGCCTTTACAGTGTATTTAGCACAGTCATCAACGGCGCAATTGTAAATCACACAAGTGTGAAGGTCTGTCGTCTCGTCATAGCTGATGGCAAATCTGGCATCAGATTTCTTTGGCTTTATTCTCTCCTCGCCTTTGTACCACTTCACCTCAGGTTCAGGGACTCCTGTTGAGCATAATCAAGACCAACTCACAAATTTTGAAGCCAAATTAATATATGTTGTATACTCACTGTTGATCCTATCCACAGAATTTTGTAGCAATACCAAAACAACAGCAAAAACAACAACAACAATAATAGTAAAATGCTAGACTATGCTTCAAGAATTGATATTATAGCAGCAGACAATCGTTTTGTGTGTTGACTGCATTTCCAACAATCTGCAATTCTTTTGATAAAAATAATTAAACCTAAAGTGGATAGATCTCAGTGAGATATAACATATAACTAATAATACTAACAACTTGAATTCTTAATCAGACCTGAATTGATTCCATTGTGGTAAAAGCACACACAATGGAATCAAAAATTAGTTATGTAAGAATACATTGGTAATCTATATGAAAACATCTTAGACAACATCATCAAAGACAGTGTCTTTGATGTGTAAGCATCCTGCAAGAAAACAGATGTAATCAGCAAGTTATTTCATTTGCTGCAAATGAATTCAATTTCATTTGTCAGGTTACATGCAGCTTCAACATCAAATACAGTTATTGAAAACACAATTGCACCTAAAAAATATACTGATGATAAAATTAAGATGATTATGATGATCGTAATAATGGTGGTGGTGGTGATAATAGTAAGTGTATAAGAATGAAAGAGCTATGATAATAATGACAGTGATGATAACCAAAATAATAATGACTGTTATGATGATGCTCAACATTACTAGGGAATTAAACAATTAATATGATCATAATTATGGGAATCAAAATCAGTACAATCAACAGATGATGAAATGATGAAGCAATGCATTCTGCTAAAGATCAATGGTCTTTATGTAGAATGTATTTCAGATAATAAAATAGTCTAAAATCATGTCATCTTTTGCTTTAATCTGACCTGGTCAGATCAAAGCCTAATTCACAGAGATATTTTCAACAAAACATACACACAAACAAACAAAAATCAGTTAAAATTGATTTTTTTTAAAATATGCTGCATTATAGCAACAGATATTTGAAAATAAAAGAACGTTCGAAGCCAAGCTATAAGTAACTAAATTAGGATATGACAGTACCCTAGGACACTTCAACAGTTGATTGCATAATGATAGGGTAATAGATTACATCATAATAAACTAATAATCAGCCATCACCCAAATATGTGTTGATAATGAAGAGCACAACATTACTATGAATTCAAGACTTGAAAACTGTAAATCTTCCTGAAATCTTAGAGTAATAGAAAGTCCAGCACATCCACAAATATCTTTACAAAAACATGATCAAACACGTTGATAATGACAACATCTATGCATTCACAAAAATTGTATTATCATCTCAACTTCATCTCAACAGACAAAACACACATATAAAAAAACGACAGCCTTGCATGTTATCAATTGTAGCACATTCTACTTCATGCCAACTCAAATCTGCATAACAACTACAGAAGAAAGCAGAACAACATTCGATTCTTGCTATTGCAAAGTTCAACAGAATGCATCAGTTATTTTTAATGCTTTTGTTGTTGTTGTTGTTGCTTCTAAGAAAACAAAAAACATAAAAATCAATAAAAATAATCAGTAAGAAGATCGGTAATAATGAGTGCATTATTACATTTTACCTCAAGGTACATGTACATGTGGTCACTTAGAACTTAAAAGAGCTGTTGAGAAATAAAATATTTCGGCTAATGTCATAACGTTCCAGCAGGGAGAAAGTGCTGTGAAATAGAGCAGCTTTAAAGCATTGCATTGCAGCTGATATGCACACGAAAATATGGCATGTTTCTCTTGCATCTCTAGATAGGCCTATATGTATTAGCTGTGTGATAAAAATTACATTCAGAGTTGTCAACAGGGCCCAGAGTTTAAAGGCCCACAGATCAAAATCACACTATGGTAGGAGTGCATGTTATTTTGATATTTTCCAGAGATGCCGACTCACTGACTAAAACAGAAGTATCAGTCACACATGAGGCAGCCTGCAGCCACAGTGTTAGCTACAGCAGCATGCTGCTATAAGTAACTTTGAGACCTTCTTAGTCAACTGAGCCCAACTTAATTACAAGACTGTGCAAAATGGCCACCTCCATTGTTCATGCCAAACTCGACTACTGCAATTCCCTTCTCTCCAAAATCAACTATTCTCAAATGGAACACCAGCAAACAGTCCCGAATGCACTTTCCACAAAGTCATCAACCTTCCAAACACAACCACATAACCTCTGTTCTCAAATCACTTGATTGGATAAAATTCTGGAGTCACTTCTTAGTCTATGCTGCTCCAGCTCTTTGGAGCAGGCTCCCAAAGACATCTACCAGTTTGCTATATATGGTGCAGAGATTACTTTGAAGTGTGCCTGAGGAAAAGTATCAGTGAGAGAGGACTCAAGACTTCTGAATAAGTAGCTAATAGCAGTGCAATTGTTTGTGGATAAGGCTCTCAGGTGGATACAATATTCTACTCTCTCTGAAAAACACTGTTCCACAGCTTCAGATTGTGCATCATTGGTTTGCACGTTGAATAACATGGAGGACTTGAGAACAGAGTTCCTGAATAAGAAGCCGCAAAGTTCGAAAATGTGCGGGCACCAGTAAGCATGTAACCAGTTATCCACTTTCACTGGGAGGGAAGCCTGGATAAACTTTTAAAAGCAGATTCAACCAAAGTCGTTACTCTTGAAAGAGAGAAGCCACCATCTCTTAACTTCAGAGATTGAGAATCATCACAATATGAGTGCATTGAAGTACTAGCATAAGTAGATGTGTGTGTAGTGCGTGCATCTGTGGCGTATGTAGAGACTGACGTGTATACTGAACCAAATTCAGACACCGCATAGTGGTATATATCGACATGCATAAACATGCAGACAGAAAATTTGTGGCATAATTAATGCAACTTCATTGAAACAGTAAAACTTATTGACAAAAGGCATACAGTAGCAACATTTCATTGAACAGCCAAATATTTAATGAAAAAACCATAAATATAGCACCACTAGAACTTTAACTTTAACTGGCATGCTTTGTATTTCTTCATACCCAGTGTATGCAGAACTGAAGCAAAAGCTACAAAATATGCCACAAAACAATAAAAGAAATAATATTACTTTCCACGTAACATTATTTCAACATGCACAACCAAAAAACCTGTCCAACAGCAATTCAAACATCTGTGCACAACATCCATTGTTATGGCTAACCTTTTATGCGGCATTTCAGAACAATTGTTTCTCCCTCAGAGACCGATATGGAATCTGGTTTAATTGGCATCGTAGGTTTCTCGCCCTTCTTTTCTGGTACACTTTCTTCCACGACCGTTGTTTCTCGTTTGGTCTTTCGTTCGGTTGTTGCATCGATCTGCTCCTCCCCCTCTGTTATTGTTCTGGTCGTGACAGTCTTCTCACTTACCTCCTCTTCCGTAACTTCCGACGTGTCTTCAGTGTCCAAGTCTGACTGTTGCCTCATCTTAGAAACTTTTTTAACAACTTTCCTTTTCGTTGTTACAACTTCTTGCCGAACCCCCTTCTCACTTTCTGATTCATCGGACTCTTCATCGGTTGACTCTTCCTTCAGCTTTGGCCGTTGCTGTGCAATCCCTCTTCCAGTATCATCAACCTCATCCCTTGGTTTCTCAGATGGTGCCTCTTCCCCTTTTGGGCCAACCAACTTTCCAACAGCATAAACATCTGTCTTTGTATAAGGCTGACTGGTACCACCAACAACAGCCTCCACTGACACTTCCTCCTGTTGGAACAAAGTTTCTGAAGAATCAAACGATATGTCTGCCTCGATTGTCTGCTTCTGCTGAGTCACAGTGCTCGAAGTCTCTTCTTTCAAAGACTTCGTCGTTTCCAGAACTTCAGCAACTTCTTCCCTGGAAGACTTTTTCAGTTTTCCATCTGCACCGACTTGAACAGTGACTGAGGCTCTCACACTTCCGTGTTCATTGGAAGCAGTGATGCTGTACTCTCCACTGTCATCGACACCTGCGCTCTTTAGCTCCATCATGAAAAGATCGTCAACCACATCATAACCTAGCTTGAGACGCTTGTCCTTCTTTGTAGGCTGTAGCCTGTCCTCACCCTTGTAGAACTTAATGTCCGGTTGTGGATGACCTAGGTCACCAAAGAACCAATCACCATTGCTGTCATGCAAGAAAACTCTCTGTTACAATACTACCTCACAAACTCAAAAACTGCAACAACTACATAATTATTAACCATATATATATTAACCACTTAGTTGTGTGCCATACAAAAACAATGACTAGGCAACCCTACACAGGGCAAAGTAAAATATTTACTGGCCTTATGTTAGCAAACTAGTTGAAATCACAAGGAAAAGCTTAATAGATTGCAGAACCATTCATTTTAAGGATAGAAACTGGAACATTTTGAACAACTACAATCAATTATAGCAAAGAACAAAAGACCACATTTTTATCTTAATTTTAAGATCCCTACTGGTGGTTTCTCAAGAAATGTAAAATCAATATATCATCTGCTATCATTCAATTTCAGTGAACGAAACATTAATAATGACCTTACCATTTTAACGGCATCATTACACATGTCTGCAAGAAAGTTTGCGTGTGTAACTATTTAAGTGGATGACTGTGTATTATTAAAAGTAATGCAATGCTATTTAAAAGAAGATCTGCTAATCCCCACAACTGCATGTATGTTGCAGACAATCTAGAGTGAAAATTCTTTTCAAATTGTTTAATGAGAATACTGTACTTTTAAATGTAATGTACACCAGAGTGCAGATAAGCAGCTGGTTAAATAAAGAATATACTTACTTACTTACTTATGTATAGAAGCATGTATGTATGAAAACACTCTGTATGCAGGTATACATGTTTGCATGTATGTATGTATGCATGTGTGTAAGTATGCATTCATGCAAGTTCATGTATGTATGTATATATGCGTGTATCTATCTACCGGTATGCAAGTAGTAATGTATATATGTAGGCTATGCGATGCATATATCAAGTCACTTAACAGAATTATCCTTGCAACTTGCAAGTGCATCAAATATGCAATAATCATCATTGCAGTAAACACATTTGTGAAATCATACGACTGATTCCATAACAAGAAAAAAGCCGAATCGATCAATACAACAACAGAAGCCAGCAGTTACAAAGCACTTAACAGATTAGTTAGAACAGCTACTTAAAAGATGTTCAGTAAACCTGGTAAATCATGGCAACTTACTCCCAAAGTAAGTTAGTAGTTCTACCAGCCGAAAATTTTATGATGCCAACTTAACTGTAACCTTGTCTTTGTTAGCAGAATGTAAGTGCAAGCTAGTTCAAAAGGAAACAGCGTAGAAACTGAATTTATGCAACAACTGTTTGACCAATGCTGTTAGATTATTGCAATCATGCTTGTGTTTAAGTAAAGAGCTCCATCAAAGTCTGGGAAATTATTCTGAGTAGTGTCAGTCAACAAGTGTGCTGCAGACATCTTCTCACTTCCCTACACAAGTCAAATAATTCAAAACTTCAAGTTTCAGCTCCACATTTGGTATGTTCCTGTACTGTGCTGGAGTTTGTCAGCTTGATTACCCATCAAGCTCCAGCACAGGGCTTTTGCCGCAATGGGTCCCTAAGTATGGAATGACCTTCTCTGGCAGTCTGGAGTAGGATTCTTGAAGGGATCTCACCTGCGGCTCTTCGTTGCTTAGGAAAGATGGGCCCGAAATGGTCTCAATGAGGGAAATGTGGCAGAAGTTGTTGCACGCGATGCTTCAGAGTAACTCTAACCTTAGATATACATGAATAAAATTGTCTGAGTCGATTAAACTCCAACCAAGGATTCAATATCAACATCAGTTGTTCCTATCCTGTGTTTGTGGAAACCTGTGTAAGTTAAACAATGTCTGAAACATTGCAGCATAACTTTAGCAAAAGCCTGCAGCCACAAAAACTAGCAACGATTGTACAGTCTTTTGTGAAACGATGTAAGCATTATGCTTCTTCCAACATCCACTGGAAGAGCATAAAAATAGTCATGCTGCATCTACTAAAAGAAAAAGCCAGTCTGTTATAATAGTGAACTGAAACTGTAGTGAAACAAACAACATTGAATTGAATCAAGGCCCAAAGCTGAACGCTGTACACCAATCCAGAGTTCTAACCTGAAACTTGACACTTCAGCCAAATAGTCTCTCCCTCTTTCGCATACACAGGCATTGGCAGAATCACAAACTGAGGTGCTGATACCAGTTTGGTAAAAGCAGTCCGGGCGGCCTTAGCATCATGGAAACGAGCACCATCTTCCATATCAGGAACGTATGGAACCTGGGCTTGTGACAATTCCTTATCTTCACAGACCTCTCCTTTCAATATGATTGTCCTTCCTTCGGTTTTTACTTCAACTCCATCTCTTATGATCTCCGAAACACTAATGTCATCTGGGAGATTTTCTATTCCAGCCTCTTTCAGCATAGATCTTATAGCAGCAGTGTCATCAAGTCCAGATGATGGAAGAGAATGAATGGTAATTGTCTTAACTGTCTCCTCCTCAGTCTCTGCATCAGATTCATCCAGAACATGTTCCTCTTGAACCTTTATGATGGTCACAGTTGTCCTTGCACTTCTCAGGCTTGTGCTCTGTTCCTCTGGAGTAAGCCTCACTGTGTCAATCGCACCATCCCTTTGAACAGTCTCTTCCGAGCCACCAAAGGCTGTCACTGAAGCTGTTTTAAACTCTGGAATACTAGTTCTTTCGCCAACACTCAGTGGGGTCTTTTCCGTTTCCAGAGCATCCTCCTCTGTTGTTTCCATCAGCTCCTTTATTTTCTTTTGCTGTTTCTTCCGCTTCTTGCCTTTGACACTGCTGTCTCCACTGTCTGTCACACTTTCTTCCTCAATTACTTTGACCACTGTACTGGTTGTTTCAATCATTGCAGTATCTTCTTCTGTAGCTTCCTCAGTAACTGTAACATCTACATGCATCCTCAAAGGTTGTTTTATAGTTTCTTCAGAAATTGAAACCTCTGCCTTTATTTCTGGAATGGTTTTCACTTTGTCTTCGCTAATAGTGACATCTGCTGCAGTTGGTTTTAAAACCTTTTTCACAGTTGCTTCACTGGTGGTTATATCCGCTTGAACATGCAATTCTTCTGTCACACCTTCTTCACTAATTGTTACTTCTGCAGATGGCTCCAAACCCCTTTTAACAGTTTCTTCACTTACAGTCACATCAGCCATGGGTTTCAAAACTCTTTTCACAGTTTCTTCACCAGCTGTCTTATCCAATTGAACTTGCAAGTCTTCTGCACTCTTTTCAATAACTGTGATATCTGAAACTTGTTGTAACCCTTTAAAGGATATTTCGTCTGTGTCTGGCTTTGTGTCTGTTGCACCAATAATTTCCTTTGCCCTTTTTGGTTGTTTCTTCTGCTTCTTGCTTTTAACACTAATGTCTCCATTGTCCATCACATTTTCTTCCTCCTTTGTTTTGACTACCTTACTCATCGTTTCAGTGACTGTAACATTCTCCTCTGTAGCTTCCCCAATTAGAGTAACATCTGCCTGAATCCTCAAAGTTTCTTTTACTGCTTCTTCTGACACAGATTTAACCTCTTCTTTTTCCACAACAACAGTCTTAGAATCAGCAGGAAACTCATTTCTGGCAACTGTTTCCAGCTTCTTAGGTTTCAGCAATTTTTCAATATCTTCAGATTCAGATTCTTCCTCCTCTGATTCTTCCTCCTCTGATTCCTCTTCCTCTGATTCCTCTTCCTCAGATTCCTCTTTAGTTTCAATTTCTACAATCAACATTTTTGCTTTTTGTGTACCTTTGGGTTCTCCAGTAACTGTAACATCTGCTTGTATCTTTAAAGGCTGCTTTATAGTTTCTTCAGAAATTGAAACCTCTGCCTTTATTTCAGGAACAGCTTTCACTTTGTCTTCCTCAATTACCTTTACTACTGTACTGGTCGTTTCAGTCACTATAGTATCTTCCTCTGTAGCTTCCTCAGTAACTGTAACTTCTGCTTGCATCCTCAAAGGTTGTTTTTTAGTTTCTTCGGAAATTGAAACCTCTGCCTTTATTTCTGGAATGGTTTTCACTTTGTCTTCGCTAATAGTGACATCTGCTGCAGTTGGTTTTAAAACCTTTTTCACAGTTTCTTCACGGGTGATTATATCCGCTTGAACATGCAATTCTTCTGTCACACCTTCTTCACTAATTGTTACTTCTGCAGATGGCTCCAAACCCCTTTTAACAGTTTCTTCACTGACAGTCACATCAGCCTTGGGTTTCAAAACTCTTTTCACAGTTTCTTCACCAGCTGTCTTATCCAATTGAACTTGCAAGTCTTCTGCACTCTTTTCAACAACTGTGATATCTGAAACTTGTTGTAACCCTTTAAAGGATATTTCGTCTGTGTCTGGCTTTGTGTCTGTTGCACCAATAATTTCCTTTGCCCTTTTTGGTTGTTTCTTCTGCTTCTTGCTTTTAACACTAATGTCTCCATTGTCCATCACATTTTCTTCCTCCGTTGTTTTGACAACCTTTCTCATCGTTTCAGTGACTGTAACATTCTCCTCTGTAGCTTCCTCAATTAGAGTAACATTTGCTTGAATCCTCAAAGTTTCTTTTACTGCTTCTTCTGACACAGATTTAACCTCTTCTTTTTCCACAACAACAGTCTTAGAATCAGCAGGAAACTCATTTCTGGCAACTGTTTCCAGCTTCTTAGGTTTCAGCAATTTTTCAATATCTTCAGATTCAGATTTTTCTTCCTCTGATTCTTCCTCTTCTGATTCCTCTTCCTCTGATTCCTCTTCCTCAGATTCCTCTTTAGTTTCAATTTCTACAATCAACATTTTTGTTTTTTGTGTACCTTTGGGTTCTCCAGTAACTGAAACATCTGCTTGTATCTTTAAAGACTGCTTTATAGTTTCTTCAGAAATTGAAACCTCTGCCTTTATTTCAGGAACAGCTTTCACTTTGTCTTCCTCAATTACCTTTACTACTGTACTGGTTGTTTCAGTCACTATAGTATCTTCCTCTGTAGCTTCCTCAGTAACTGTAACTTCTGCTTGCATCCTCAAAGGCCGTTTTATAGTTTCTTCAGAAATTGAAACCTCTGCCTTTATTTCTGGAATGGTTTTCACTTTGTCTTCGCTAATAGTGACATCTGCTGCAGTTGGTTTTAAAACCTTTTTCACAGTTGCTTCACTGGTGGTTATATCCGCTTGAACATGCAATTCTTCTGTCACACCTTCTTCACTAATTGTTACTTCTGCAGATGGCTCCAAACCCCTTTTAACAGTTTCTTCACTTACAGTCACATCAGCCATGGGTTTCAAAACTCTTTTCACAGTTTCTTCACCAGCTGTCTTATCCAATTGAACTTGCAAGTCTTCTGCACTCTTTTCAATAACTGTGATATCTGAAACTTGTTGTAACCCTTTAAAGGATATTTCGTCTGTGTCTGGCTTTGTGTCTGTTGCACCAATAATTTCCTTTGCCCTTTTTGGTTGTTTCTTCTGCTTCTTGCTTTTAACACTAATGTCTCCATTGTCCATCACATTTTCTTCCTCCTTTGTTTTGACTACCTTACTCATCGTTTCAGTGACTGTAACATTCTCCTCTGTAGCTTCCTCAATTAGAGTAACATCTGCCTGAATCCTCAAAGTTTCTTTTACTGCTTCTTCTGACACAGATTTAACCTCTTCTTTTTCCACAACAACAGTCTTAGAATCAGCAGGAAACTCATTTCTGTCAACTGTTTCCAGCTTCTTAGGTTTCAGCAATTTTTCAATATCTTCAGATTCAGATTTTTCTTCCTCTGATTCTTCCTCTTCTGATTCCTCTTCCTCTGATTCCTCTTCCTCAGATTCCTCTTTAGTTTCAATTTCTACAATCAACATTTTTGTTTTTTGTGTACCTTTGGGTTCTCCAGTAACTGAAACATCTGCTTGTATCTTTAAAGACTGCTTTATAGTTTCTTCAGAAATTGAAACCTCTGCCTTTATTTCAGGAACAGCTTTCACTTTGTCTTCCTCAATCACCTTTACTACTGTACTGGTTGTTTCAGTCATTACAGTATCTTCCTCTGTAGCTTCTTCAGTAACTGTAACTTCTGCTTGCATTCTCAAAGGTTGCTTTACAGTTTCTGCAGAAATTGAAACATCTGCCTTTACTTCTTGAATAGTTTTCACTTTGTCTTCACTAACAGTGACATCTGCTGCAGAGGGTTTTAAAACCTTTTTTGCAGTTTCTTCACTGGTGGTTATATCCGCCTGTACATGCAATCCTTCTGCCACACCTTCTTCACTAATTGTTACTTCAGCAGATGGTTGCAAACCTCTTTTAACAGTTTCTTCACTTACAGTCACATCAGCCTTTGGTTTTAAGACTCTTTTCACAGTTTCTATGCCAGACTCTTCAACCGATGATTTTAAATCCATCTCAACAGAATCATGTTGAGCCTCAAACTGACGATCATCCGCTGCTCTTTTTGCAACAGTCAGCACATCCGCCGCCTCTTTGCTAATGTCTTTCGTAGCATCATCTCTGACAACAACTGTATGTTGCGGGAGAATTGGCTGTACCGAAACTGTTATGGGAGTTGATGTAACTTCTCCTTTGTCATTATATGCCACAACACTGTATTCACCACCATCAGTCAGCGTGCAGCTGGAAATCTCCAAATAAGACAGGTCAGATGCTACATCCCAATCTATTGTTAGGTTCTTGTCTTGTCGACTTGGTACAACTTTCTTGCCATCTTTGAACCAGTCAATGTCGGGTTCAGGTGCTCCTGTTGTTGGACAACAATTAAAACGACCCTATACAGTGAGTGAAAAACGAGCCAAACTGCTTCATCACGCCATCAGATTCGACCAACTAATCTTATATTAGATTAACAGAGTCAGGAATACTTTGGTTCATATATGAGATAACATATCCGTTTGATAGCAGTGTATGCATTCATGTATGCATGTATGTATGTATGTATGTATGTCTGTATGTCTGTAAGTCTGTATGACATGTATTGATCTGTCATTTACATTGCCCCTTATAAACTTCATAGCAATAACATCCACCATACTATTTCAAATTGTGCGGCACAGTGGCCGATCGGTTAGAGCGGTCAGCCTGTAACATTCAGTGTGCGGTGAGCGAGCGGGTTCGACCCTCGTCCTGGGAGTCACTGTGTAGGGAATTTAAGCAAGACCTTCGCTCACAATTGCTTTGCAGTACAACTGCAATTGCACCGTCGAGGCAGGTGCATGCACTTCTGAGTAAAAAAAACGTAAGAAGGGCAATATCGAATTTCGGTATAAAAAAAAATTGTAAAAAAATAAAATATCATTTAAATCAGTAGGCCCTTATAATGAATTGTATTGTATAAATAATAATCAGTACAAAGCATACATCAAAGAGTGCTAACCTCTATATCTCTGACAGAGTAACCATTTAGTGGAATAGTAACTGTAAAATTATCAGTAGATCATTATGCCATATAAAATTATGCACAAACAAAGGAAACAATTTTGACCGTAAACAGTACTTGTTTAAGCTGAAAATCACTACTTCTGCAGTGTTAGAGCACCCCTGGATAAAAAATTGACCCACACAATTGATCCGATTCCGATGAGTTTTTCCTTTATGTGGGGGGGGGGGTGAATGAAGGTGTTTTCAGTATGCAGCTTCATGCCTTCGGCAGTTGCAATACGAGCAAATATGCTCTGTTTGCACCCCTGCCCATCTCCTGATTGTGTCACTTTTTATTTGTAACACTTGATTTGCAAGAGTTGAAGACCAAAACATTGCTAAAATCTGTAAACTTACGAGTCTTCATTTAAACTCATGCAAATTCCAAATCTGCTCCTGAAAATCCTGTTGTCCACACTAAATGATTTAAAATGACAAGTCAATAGCATGAAAACCAAAAATGAAAGCCACCTATATAGCTCTTGCAGCAAGAAGAAACAAAATACAGCAAAGAGGCATTAGCTGCGTAGCACTCCACTACTGAAAGCTCGTATCCTTTCCATGTATTACCAACTATTATTTTAAGCCCATCACAGTTAGCACATATCACGATATAAAATAGCAAACTTTAAAAAACTGACAAAAAGAATATTCAAAATTATATAAAATGTTTCTAAAAAATGAAAATAATTAAGTTAAATCTCATAAAGCAAGCAAAACAAGCAAGTTCAAGTTTATATTAAACATAGGCTTGGCATTTATAAGCAAAAATTCACAACAGTGGGTTAAATGAGATCTGTTTATTTTGGACAGTTGAAAGTCATATACCCTTAACTTGACCTGCAAGAGATTCCAAGGTGACATTTGAAAAATTGCAAAGGTATTCTGCTGTCATATTATAATGCTTCATAACTTCTCAAAGTAAGAGAAAGAATTTGATCAGAAAACACATATTGCCCAGGAGCCTCAGTAGTCAATATATGTGTGGAATCCAGAGCTGTTAATATCGTGGAAAAGTATCCCAATACTTGGTATTACCGATACTTTTTCCAGTATCGCAGCGAGTATCGTGATTTATTTATTTTGCTGGTATCGATGTGTATCGCAATGCCTTTCTTTCGCCTGTCAGCGATACTCGATACCAATACCTTTTACCACTTAAATCTATATAGCTTCTCAAGAAATATGAGAAGTTAATAAATATGCTTTGAAAAGTTTATATGGCCTCTTTCAGCCCTTTGAACTAGAATGTGAAGAAGTAAATAGGGAATTGACCGAAGTAGGCCTATGTCCTTTTGAGACCAGCGGTAGAAGTGGCTTGCTTAATTATTAGTTTAGAGTGCTTGCAAAGTTAGTTTATATTGAAAATGAATAGGACTCAGGAAACGAAGATTGCCAGTGCGATCATTGCGATATCAGAACATTGCGTTCAAACAGCTTGCCTGAAAACTACTTCAAATACATTGTGATTGGCTAAAGCGATTCTGTGGTAGATTCTGTACAATTATAGGTGCATGAATTATAATTCATGCTAAGAACGAATTCTGTAAGCATATTGAAAAATATTGGTAAAAGTATTGGTATTAGTAATGCAATACTTTTCAGAAAAAGTATTGATACTGGTATCGCAATATTTTTTATTACGAGGTATTGATATTGCCACTGCAATACTTTTTTCCAGTATTGTTAACAGCCCTGGTGGAATCGCAAAGGGGTATAGAGTTCAAAGGGTTAAGCAGCTATGCAACAACCCACAAAAGTGATTGATAATCTGCTCATGTTTTCTCTAAATATTCATTCAAAATAAAAGGCTTTATAATTAGTTGAGCAACAGAATATGTTCATTATACACAGCCAGTTTCAGTAATATAATAAACCAAATTAAAGCCGTTTATCACAACACAGCTTTGAACCCATTAGACATCAATGTGCTCAATCATCAATGATAAGCTTTTTTGCTAAAAGATGCTTAGATTGGTTATGATCTCTGATACTCAGTCAATGCCAAGCTTAAAATGGACATTCCTTTTTCCTAATTCATGCCAGGCCAAAGTAAACAGATTCAAACCTGAGGGCTGAACTGGAGCATCTAATAGTTCCTGATCAGCATCCAGTCTCTTGGTTTTGACATCACTGGCTGCCTCTGGGGACATTAAGCTCTCTGCTTCTAACACATCTGCCATCATTACTTCTGATGTTTCAACGGTTCTTATTATTTGTTCATCAATGATGCTCAGCCTTTCTAATTCAACTTCATCATGTTTTTTGCTGACACAAGCAATCTGCCCTGGCATGTCTGCATTATTATGTCTTATCAGCAGTGATAATCCTAGTTCATCTTCTGCTAGACTAAGATCTGCAACATTTCTCACTAACCCTACCTCTGCGATTTGCTCATTTGCTCTTGGTAAATTCTCATTATTCTCAATTTCTATATACTCTCCATCTAACATCACATCTTTCACCAAAACAATTTCTGGTGCAACCTTTCCTTCAGTGATTGTAACAACACTTATAGCTGTCCTCATCTGAATTGGCTCAACCGCTTCTACAGAAATTGTGACATTGCCTTCAAGTGTTGTTTCACCTATTGCCTTTTTTCCATCTGTAGTAACATCTGTCACGATTGCAGCTTCTGGAGCAACCTTTTCTTTGGATACTGTAATGTCTCCTTTCATTTTCCTCTTTGGTATAACTTCTTCCTCTTCTGCCTCCTCACAAATTGTGATATCTCCAGCACGCTTTGTTTCGTCTTTTGTGGCTTCATTTGCAGTCACCTCTGTCAACATAACCAATTCTGGCACAGCCTCTTGTTTGGCAACTATAATGTCTCCTATAACCCTCCTATTTGGTATAAATTCTTCTTCTTCTTCCAAAGTACCTGTGATATCTTCTTTTAGTTTTGTTTCATATTTTGCATCTTCATCTGTCATTAATTCTGCTACGATCACAGTTTTTGGCACAGCCTCTACTCTGTCAACTATAATGTCTCCTTTCACATCTTTCTTTGGTTCAAATTCTTCTTCTTCCTCATCCAGAGTAACTGTGATATCTCCTTTAAGTTTTGTTTCATATTTTGCATCTTCATCTGTTGTCACTTCTGCTATGATTACAGTTTCTGGCACAACCTTTTCTTCGGATACTCTAATGTCTCCTGTAATCTTTCTCTTTGGTATAACTTCTTCCTCTTCTGCCTGCTCACCAAATGTGATATCTTCTTTAAGTTTTGTTTCATATTTTGCATCTTCATCTGTTGTCACTTCTGCTATGATTACAGTTTCTGGCACAACCTTTTCTTCGGATACTCTAATGTCTCCTGTAATCTTTCTCTTTGGTATAACTTCTTCCTCTTCTGCCTGCTCACCAAATGTGATATCTTCTTTAAGTTTTGTTTCATATTTTGCATCTTCATCTGTTGTCACTTCTGTCATGATAACAGTTTCTGGCTGCATCTTTTTCTCAGTCAAAGCTACATCTGCTCCAACCTTAATCCTAGATCCTATTCGCTCTTTTTTTAAATTTGCATCTGTATCTGCTCTATTTTCAAGTTCTGATGTACTCATCACAGTCTCCTCCTCTTCTGAAGACTGAACATCGGCTACAACTGTCCAAACAACTTCTTTTTCAGCCACAACATCCTGCTGCAATACGGATACAGGCAGACGTTCTACTGACTTACAAAGGTCATCCCTGGATTCCAGGGTTTCTGATCTAGGAAGGACATCCTTTGCAACTGCCTTATCATCCTCAATGTTCTTATTCTCTGATCCAGTTAAATCAGAAACATACTCACCAGCTTCAACTTCAACCCTAACCGATGCTTTTGCAACACCATGAGAGTTCCTAGCTATTGCTGAATAACGTCCAGTATCACTTGGCTGGCTATTCACAATCTCAAGAGTCCATATGCTACTATCTGATTCAGAATAAATCATAAGTGACCCAGAACTGCTGGTTTGTGGTGCTATGCATTCGCCGTTCTTTAACCAGGACAGCCTTGGATGAGGAAAACCTGAAAGTTCGACATTGGACCATAATTTTTGCTCAGGAAACGAAAACTGGAAATGATCAATCCTTATTTTAGTGTCCAGATTTCATTATTATCAATTTGAGAGAAAAGATGGGACTGATAATGCTTATATCACCACATCCTGAATGGAAATTTTGCTGTTGTATGTAATCGATTTTGTGCTGGAAAAGTGTAAAATTAAGTAAAATGTACCCTAAATTTGTTCGCATGCTTCCCTCGACAATTATTCCTAAAGCAAATATCTGTACAAGAAAACTGATGAGCATAGAAGATCAGAACTTCACAATTACCTTACAATGCCTATGAATTAAAATAATCTCAGTCTGCTTGAAACAGACACACAATTGCTGTGTTTGTTGAGAAGATTCAAGCACAAAGGTGAAGCAAATGATGTTCATTATACTGAAAATCTAATTATGTAGATTTCAATCTAGAAATGAAATTGCAATTGACATGTTCCATTTCCATATTATGAAGAGACAAAGAACGTCAATGCACTTTGCTGATAGAATCAGAAAATAGAGTACACAGAAAATTCTTTACAGTGCACATATATGCAACATTCCTTGTTCTCTTAAGTCTAAGTTTCTGTACAAAACAATGAGCACACCAGACACCAGCAAATACACTTCATTTCCACTTCGGCTTGTATTAACAAAATGTATAAATCAGTGACTCGTTGTGAGCTCTTCATCACATACTGCAATTATTGTAAACCTCAATGAAAGTTATATGCATCAAAATGATGAAATCGCTTACATGTAAATTACTTCTATAAATATTGCAAAAACTGATTTTTAAAATAATAGAATTACGATTTTTAAAATAATAGAATTATTTCAAAAGCAACCAGTCTGCTGAAGAACATCAAAGCTCAAACATGTAAAACAAGAGTAAGAGTCATATTCACCTTTCTGGATAGTAAAGAATTTCCTAAATTCAATTCAATTTCAAGGCCTCAACTGGATAATCAACATACCTAAAATACCTAAAAATTGAAACAATACCATAATTCATGACAGTCCCAATAGACTAAAAAAAATGTGTATCTGTAAAAGCATGACCTACCTCCGACTTTACAAGTGAGTCTGATTGTCTCTCCAGCTTTCACAGAAGTGGATTCAGGAAGCACTTCAAAACGCGGTGAACCATGAACTTGCTCAGATGTAACCTCTGCAATACTCTGAGTTTTTGTCTAAAGCAGTGATAAATGAAAACATCACAACAGCTTTAGAGCCAAAACCACAAACACCAACAATGCACAACATTGTCAATCAAATCTTGGCACTGATCTGCAGATCAATTCGCCTTCAGTGATGTATTGATTGACTGATTGATTAGCTAACTAAAAGACTTGCTCAACTGAAAGCATAAGCATGTGATAAAGTGAATTAGCACACAATAGGCTGTTTAACACTTTAACAACAACCTACATTGGTTTTTCAGTCGCTACCAGACACTCTGGTTATCCTAGCACATGAAAAGTCAAGATAATGCAAGATAAGGTTTATCACTCTGCATATTCTCACCAACAACAACTCTCAGAAGAAAGGTCTCATCCCATCTGGAAACTGATTTAGCGCTATTATCATACGCACAATGCATCAATCAATGGTTTGTTTCAAACTAAAAACAGTTCAGACAGAACTAGTCAAGATCTAAGACGTCTTGCAGAATCCAATAAAATTGAAGCTGAAGAAAACTACAACAACCTGACAACTGTTATCTAATGGCAAAGACTGTGATGACAGAATAAAGAAATCAGTTGTGATTGACAGGAATGATTGACAGGAGACAAACAAGCAACACATACCTCTTCACTAACAAGTGCTGTTTGCTGAACGTCTCTTGCAATACGACTCACATCTTCGAAAATGAGCTCACTGGCTGATTCCTTCTGTACTTCTCTCTCATCCTTTGTTGCCGTCTCCTTGACCTTCACAACATCATCTTTTCTCTCCTGCTTTGTTTCCTCAGCTACAACCGCAATTTCAGCCTCCAGCTTTGTTTTTTCCTTCTTTGTCTTTTTCTGCTTTGGAATTATCACAGGTGATCGAACTTCTGCTGCTTCAGTTCCTATGCCAACCTCATTTTCTGCATAAATACGAAAGAGATATTCATGACCTTCCTTGACCTTTGTCACATCGTAGGTAAGAGTTGAGCCACTGACCTGTCCAACCTTCTTGTACTTGTTCTTGTCACCTTCACACATGACCACAATGTATGAGCTGATCTTGCATCCACCATCATCGGATGGTGGGACCCAACTCAGTAATACTGATTCTGGGGTTACATTAATGACACTGGCCTCTCCAAATCCACTGGGAACTCTTTTAACTTCTGCCTTCTTCACAACTTCTTCTTCTTCAGATTCTTCCTCAGATTCTTCTTCTTCATCAGAATCAAATACAACATCTGCTTTTTTAATGGGTTTTGGTTCTTCCTTCACTTCTGCTGAGACTTCCTCCTTCACAACAACCTTAACGGCTTTCTTCGTCAAATCTTCACGCACATCCTCTACTTCAACCACTATTTTCTTATCTTCAGCCAATTTCTCAGCAACTTCCACTTTTTGCACATCAGCTTTGGTGACTTTAGTGATTGTCTCCTCCACATCATGCTTTGAAACGACTACTTTGATGGCTTCATCACTAACTCTTTCTTCCAATGTTTCTTTTCCTTGAATGTCTTCTGTGACTTTGGTTTCTTTAACAGAAGTTGCTTCCTGAACTTCTTCTGCTTTTCCTGTATCCTCCTTTGGTTTCTCTTTCTTCTTTTCCTTCTTACTTGCTACTTTTGTGTCTACTGCCACTACTTCCACTTTCTCAACTTGACCTTCCAATACTTTACCAGATTCCAAAGCCTCTGCACTTCTTTCCTTCTTCAGATCCTTTGAAACTTCTGTCAAATTCACTGTTTCTTCAACCAATGCTGCTGTCACCAGCTGAGTAGGCTTCACCTCCAGTGTTTTGGCCTCTTCTGGCCTCTTCTTTTCTGTGGGAGCCTTTTCCTCTACCTTTATTGGCGTCTCAGCTACAGCAGCTTTTGAAGCAACGACTTTTTCTCCTTTTACTGATTCTTCTTCTACAACTTCTGTCACTTTGATGTCTTTTTTCGAAGCCTCGGTTACAATTTCCTCCTTGACTTTACCTTTTTCTTCACTTACTTTCTCCTTTTTCTTCTTTTCTTTTTCTTTCTTCGCTGCTGACTTTTCCTCTACCACTGATACCTCGTCCTCCTTCACAGGCTTCTGCACTTTTCCAGCATCGACCACGTCTTCTGTTTCAGTGATTTCCTTAGAAACAGTCTTTGCCTTTACTTCTTGCACTTTGACTGGTCTTGGAGGAATTCTGACTGGCCTGTCAAGTTCAACACCTTCATCACTGATTCCCACCTGTTATCAAAACCAAGAAAACAAATGAACTTACAAATGAACAAAATTAAAACTAAAAAATATTGTAACAAACTGCATTCATAACAGTAAAATATTAAATTATAACAACAAAGTAAACACTATGAATTAAAAATGCATTATGCATTAATTCACTCACATCATTTTCTGCATAGACACGAAGCAGATAATCGTGATTTTCTTCAATTCCAGATGTAACTTTGCACGACAAAGAACTGCCATCCACAGTAGCAACTTTCTTAAACTTCTTCTTTGTGACTTCTCTGATGACGATGAGGTAACGTTTTACTGGAGCCCCTCCATCAGATTTTGGAGCATTCCAGGTCAGAGATATGCCATCGTACGACACATCAGTTACATGCAGGTCACTTGGAGCTTCAGGGACAACTAGAAACCAAATAAATAAAAATATTAATATTGTAATAATTGATTGAACTTGTTATGTGCAATACTAAAATGTGAATCTGAGGCACAGTTAGTCAGTCACCAGGAGAAGCTCTGAGATTTCCAATGCCTTGAAAGCTCTTTAGAAATTTGGCTAATGATTATGATTCTGACTCAGTCTAAATCATGCCATGCATGATTCAGTCTGCTTAATCTAAATTTATCATTGTGGTTCCAGTCAACCTGTCAACCCACTGCCAATCTCAAAGGCTCATGAAAAAATGATAACATAGTCATCGTCTGTCATTGGGTCTTGTCTAGAGTTTAGTCTCCCTGTAATTTGCACAAGTTTCAACAGACTCGATTGTAGGGTATTCTCAAAGCGGAATTTAGCAAAAATGGATTCTGTCTTGCCCACTAAGCCTCCTCAAGGTCGCTCATTGCTTGCGGTCCAACCGTCAAGGCTTTACAAGTCACTCAAGTCTTTTTTCATTAGTCGTGGCTGGGATGGGAGCACTCCTAAGTAGGTTCTTGAATGGGTGCTATATAAATGCTCAGATTGGATGAGTGAATGAATGAATGAATGAATGAATGAAAGTAAGTACCCTGTCTCCATTCAGTCTCAGTGTGTGCTCTGACACCTTGGAATTCATAGCCTGATTCTACAATGTAGAATCAGGCTATAAATTCCAACATGTTCCTACATGTTCTTAAAAATTCATTCATTCTCAGCACTCAAACTTTATCTTTTCAAAGCAGTTCATCCAACATATCATGCCTCCGTATCCGCCACCATGGCTGTGGGCTGCAGCAATCTAAATGCTTGGAGGGAGCCATATTTGTGCCATTCACAGAAGAATCAAGTACTTTCATGTATTACTCTTAACATTAATGTGGGTTATATTTCCATTGCCAAACAGCCATTAATATTAAATCTATATATTACAGCAGCCCAAATGAAGTTTTCAGATCAGAGTCAACTGCCATTGTGTCCATTTTTTTAAATTGGCTATACTTCTTTGGCAGGCAGGGCAAGAACAATCGACCAATAGGACAAATGGCTCAGTTAGCCACACTGGTTGGAGCAAAGGCGGCGTCCCATACTCCTTTGTGTTATCGAGCCTTCAGTTTGCATTTCATATCCCAAAGGCGGCTTATTTCAGAGATTTAAATCTGGAACTAGCACGCTCCATACACAGGAACTTTAAATTGTGTGGTGCCTATTCAAACGGGTGGTGAAGAATCTTACGTAATTAATTCATTGAAAATTGAACAGGATCGAGGCCGTACGAAGCTATATAAAATTGAGCGCATTTAAACGAGTTTTTTATGTTTAGCATTGCGCTGCGTCAACCAGTATCTATATATCTCAACTGAACGAAGATGATTATTATTCATCCAATTTATTCATCCTATTTATTCATCCAATAAATTCATTCAATTTATTCATCCTATTTATTCATCCAATTAATTCATCCAATTTATTCATCCAATTTATTCATCCTATTTATTCATCCAATTTATGCATCCAATTTATTCATCCAATTTGTTCATCCTATTTATTCATCCTATTTATTCATCATATTTTTCAGGTGCCATCACTCACCTGTCTTCTTCAGCTGCACCTGCTCCGTCAGTTCGGCAGGCGGTTCACTGACACCCGCAGCATTCTTCGCTCGAACTCGAAATGAATAGCGGTTATCTTTGCTAAGGAAGTCAGCATCGTAGCTGTGAACTGTTCCATCAACCCTTCCAATTGGAATGTAGTCTGCTTGGCCTTCTTCTTTCATCTCAATGAGGTACTGAATGACTGTTGAGCCGTCTTCGGTTGACGGAGAGTCCCAACCAATGGTGATACGGCTAGGTGTCACTGCAGTCACCTGAAGGTTGTTTGGTGTTCCAGGCGGATCTAAACAGAAAAAAAACAAGAAACTCAACTTAACACAATACTGGGCAAAGAAAAGATAAACTAATAATGCGCAGTGTAATAAAGATGACGATGATGAGGAAGAGAAAGGGAATGAGGCAAAGAAAGAGGAAGAGGAGGAGGAAGAGGAGGATGTGTTGAAGGAGGAGGAGGAGGAGGAGGAGGATGGTGATGAGGCTGCTGGTATGTTCAACTTCATCCAATGACATAAACTGCTGCTCTAATATAAAACATATCAATAATAATTATGCTGAATTGTAATGATCTTGGCATTACTGTTGGGAAGAGTTCGGAATTACTCCCCTTTACAATAATGCTTTTATCAGCTGAAATGACCTGCACAATGAATTGCATGCTTAGTCTTCAAGTGCCTAAAAACTGTAAAATTGGTGCATTTGTATGCTAAAAACTCAGTGACTGCAAAGCTTCCTTTTTACTCTTCACAGAAGAATCGAGAAAAGATGTGCACTTATAATACATGTATAATATCTTGACTGACTTTGTACAATAATAATATCTTTGAGCATGTTGGGTCTCCAGTGCAAGCAAGGAGATTCCTAACAATGAGAGTGTACACTAAAAGTGACAGGGAAATCAACACAACTCATTGTTAAAGAATAAATAAATTCAGACATCAATAATGAGCAAATTGGCAGCTTTTTCACATCTGTACTATCTAAAACTTCAGCAAAGTTGCAGTACAGACAACGTACGTGTTGGTTTTCTGGCACATACGGGTTGGCTCATCTCAAGCGCTCGGCGACTGTTGCCTGCCTCATTCTGAGCATGGATGCGAAGAAAATAGTAACTGCCATCAATCAGTCCGACCACATCACAAGACAAATCGGTGCCACCAACTTCTGCTGCCTTTGTCCAGACAGAGCTACCACTACGGCAAACCTCAACTGTATAACCAGTGATGGGCGACCCGCCATCCGATTTGGGTGCATCCCAAGCGGCAGATATCGTGCCCTCACCAGTGTCTGTCACTCGAAGGTTGACTGGAGGAGATGGAACTTCTGAAATACAATCAGCAAAAGCAGCCTCAAAAGTCATAACCTCAAAAGTCAGAACCTCAAAAGTCATAACCTCAAAAGTCAGAACCTCAAAAGTCAGAACCTCAAAAGTCAGAACCTCAAAAGTCAGAAACTCAAAAGTCAGAACCTCAAAAGTCAGAAGCTCAAAAGTCAGAACCTCAAAAGTCAGAACAAAGAATAGAACACCGTAATGAAAGACACCTCAACATAATCGAACGGGCCAATATTTTCCATCCACATAGTCTGATACAGGACATTCATTCCACCTCTTCCTCTTCCTTCTCCTCCTCTGGAACAAAACCAGCAATGCTTTGTCTTACTCCAAACCATAATCTACACAATGGTATACAGGATCTATAATTTTTTCTTCCAACAAGGGTCAGTACAAAAACACAAATATATTAAAAATAGCATTTTCAATAAGATCAAACTCATCACCATTAAAAATTCAACTCCATAGTTACCGGTACACTTATTACATAAGAAATATTATTGAACATAGTGTTCAATCAATATAAAATTCAGTAAGTCAATCAAGAATTGAATTAAACAACTCCATAATAAAATTCATCAAATACGTACTGATTCAAATACTTAACAGAACTGACCAGCAACTTTCAAGAGTCCAATTGGTTCAAGAAGTTCAGCAGGAGGTTCACTAAACCCCGCTGAGTTCCTGGCCCTCACTCGAAAGCGATACAATTTGCCTTTGCGCAAAAACTCGGTTGTGAAGCTGTTGACTCTTCCATCCACCTTTCCAACTGGAGTGTAGTCAAACCCATCTTCTTCCTTCATATCAATGTAATACTGTGCTACATCTGAACTACCATCCGATGGAGGAGCATTCCAACCTATTGTCACGGCATATGGTGTTACATCAGTGGCCCTCAGATTGACTGGTGTGCCCGGTGGCTCTGGGAAAACAAATGCATTCAGGTCTAATTAGAAAGTTTCGTAGGTAAACAAGTTTCTTGAGATAGCAATATACAGCTCAAACAAGCTATATTAATAATACAATAATAAATCTTCAGAATTTAGAAAAGGTAGCATAGATATGAATAAAATAAACTCAAAAAGAATTTGCTTTCTGGAATATTAATCAGTTCATGAGGATCTGTGTAAATATACTATATTGATTGATGCAAAGTTGAGTGACTTCTTAAGTTAGCAACAAGGCAAATAGAAAATCTATCTGACTTAAAACATAATTCACAATGGTCAGTTTTACCATGGCCATTTCTTTTCATCACTTAAAATATTTGCCTAATGCAACACATGGCGCCGTTTGGCCCAGAGACTCTGAACATCCATGCCATCTACCAGCTTTTCATGGGAATCCGTTGGTTGGTTCCACTCCTGTGCATAGGCTAGCCATTGGTGACTCTTTTAGCTTACTGTGCACTGTTTTGTTAATTGTCTTTAAAATCGTTGAAATGACAATTAATATCATCTTGGCTAGTGTAGAGAGTGCCTCTGAGTTAATTTCTTGAAGAGGCGCAATATCAAGTTTTCATATCCATTCCTACATATTCATTTATGGCAACAATTCCATAGCCATAAAGTTGGAAAACTGATATATGAGAGAGTGGATAATTTTCAGCATGTTCCTCCAGATCCGAGATCAAACATCCGATTTGAGATCTGTCACCTAAACTATGAGGTCCACTGACAAAACAGAATACCCATCTTCTAAAAACTGAAATTTTTGCTAATGGTCTATCTTTATATATTTCACACTATTGTGAATAATTCTTTCTGTAATGTTTATTCTGATATTGTGCATTTTTAAACATTACATTCCAATCCTAATCTTTTGCAAAATGTAATGTGTACAATGCTTTTAGTAAAATGTGCCTTTGCTTACAATAATCGATGATATGCATCATATTTCACTTACTTTGTTTTATATATATATAATTAATATCAAGCATCAGTTGCTGATTCGTCACATAGGTTCACGTTGTAAGTTGACAAGAATAACAATAATAATAATAATAAATATGAAGATAATAAAAATAAATACTAATGAACTAATAAGTCTGTATCCATGTCCGATAACTTACGAATAAATAAATTTGTGATAATAAAAAATAATAATAATAAAAAATAAATTACAACAACAATATTATTATTCCTGTTTAATGACAAACTAACTGACAAGTAAATGATTTTGAATAATTGATCTTTATTGAACACATATTTTGGAAGCTGCTTAGGTCCTCACTCTTTTTAGGAAGGCTGAGTCAACAAAGAAGGGCTATGGTTGTTGAACTGCATCTTTCAAGATCTAAATTTTTTTCTTCTAGCAAGAGCGTTACCATTTGGCTATTCTCTCCCTGAAGTTTGGAGATGCACCACCTCATGGTGAGCAATTTTACCTCTGACAACAATGCTGTTAACCAACTGAGCTAACAAATAACATGATTGTCTGACTTACTTGTTGGTTTCTGAGCACAGACTGGTTCCCCGAGGTCAGCAGCTCTCTTGCTCGGACCAATATCATTTACAGCTAAGACTCGAATGAAATAGTATTCTCCAGTGATCAGTCCAGTGATGTCAAAGGAAAGAGTCGTGCCGTCGACTTTGCCTGCTTTTGTCCAGACCTTGGCACCACTTCTGCACGTCTCAACGACGTACCCAGTGACAGGAGACCCACCGTCTGACCTAGGCGCACCCCATGCCACAGATATCGCACCATCACCAACCTCTGTAACACCAAGGCTGGTGGGTGCAGAAGGCACATCTGAAAAACACAAAGCAAACAACTCATTTCAAAGAAACTCTCACATTTTGTTAATTGGTGTATGTATGACTTCTATAGCACCAGTATCTAAGGCACAACACAGAAACAAAGTCATCCATGCAGATTTCAGGACACTTCATATAGTACATTTTAAAATACCTCACAAAGGTGTTGTGCTGTGCCAGCCAGTATATTACACTATTACACGACATCAGTTAGCAAAACAATGTATAGTAAATGAGATGAGTCACCAGTGGGAGACCCACACAAACATGCAGTTAAGTTGACAGACGGTATGGACCCAAAATTCTGTCAATAGCCAGATATGTCTACTAAGAGTAAGACTTGCTATGCATCCTTGCCAAATTCAGTCAAAAAAACAACCAGCTTCAGTTGTGACATATATGTTTTAAAAGCATGTTATGTATGAGATAGAAAGAAGTTATAATTTCAGGACTTCAAACACATTTGCCAATGCTCACACAACACATAAGAATTAAGTGCAGCAGTTAGGGCTTCATCACTGGCAGACTAGTCATCCTACATCTTTAAGCAAAACCTTTAAACAGAATGGGGAGCCATAGAGTAATGGAGAACACACTGGGGCGCAGAGCTGAGAAACCAAGTTTGATAACCGTATCCCCTTAAGGCTGACTAGTCCTCTCGCTGGTGGCGTTTGTGTTAAAATGAGATCCATTATGCAATGGGTGTGTTGCATGGCTGCCGACAGTTAAATTCGACTCCTGTAATAACTTGACATCATTTATTCATACTATACCTGTAATCATATTGCGGTTTGAAATCAATATGGAAATCGTTTTAATTATTATGAGATTGATGAATTCTTGTCATAAATTTCGTGTGTCACAAATAATAAGGCTTACCAATAACATCTAAGAGTGCAACAGGTTCTCTAAGTTCAGCAGGAGGTTCACTAAATCCGGCTGCATTCTTGGCCCTTACACGAAAGCGATACAGTTTGCCCTTGCGTAACGAGTCTGTTTTGAAGCTGGTGATATGGCCATCAACCCTTCCAGCAGAGGTAAAATCAAGATCTGCTTCCTCCTTCACATCGATGTAATATTGGGCCACTTCTGAACTGCTGTCGTACGGAGGAGCTTCCCATGTCAGAGTCAAAGAACTTGTTGTTATGTTCGAAACTCGTAGGTTACTTGGTGAGAAAGGAGCTCCTAGAAAAGTTAAGCAATTCAATATCACAAATCAGAAAAGTTCATTTCTTACTCACCACTGATTAGAGTCATGGCAATAGCTTAACAGAAAGCAAGACTGTATGGCATAGACGTAAGAACAGAACAAAATCTCAATTCATCCACTCATCCCTCTTTTCTATATGATTTCCATTTGGTCACCAATCCCACCATGTAATCCAGTGGAACATCAGAAAGGACACTTGAGGCATGATCACATGACTCAGATTGCTATTATGCTACTTCAACAAACAATGTTGCTAGTCTGCTGGTATGGAGGAGAGGCAATCATTTTATTCACTTTATCCTTTGAGCCTACAAGGGATAAATCCTGATGTCAAGGACATGGGTCTGGTGCATTACGACATCCATCATATTTTGCCTCCAAGCTCATGCCAATTCCAGTTCTACTGCTAGATAGAGTCAAATTAGCCATATGTCTCCAAATCCTCTGCAACATCAGATGACTGTGAATTTGATCCTGGCATATCCATTCTAACGGAAAAATTTTAATTTCCAGTGCAATATAAATTCTGAACACTAGTAAAATTCATGAAAATTTCAGCGAATGCAAAGGCATTTCCTGCACAAAACACAGCAACAAAAAACAGCAAACGTACTCTGAGTTTTTTGAACGTGAACAGCTTCAAGAAATTCTGCTGCTCGTTTGCTCAATCCGACTTGATTCTCTGCGAAAACACGCACAAAGTAGAAGCTACCATCGACCAAGTCCTTAACATCAGCAGTCAATGTCGTAGCATTAACTCTAGCCACCTTCACCCATCCTGTGCTTCCACTTCGACAGGTTTCAACTGTGTAACCCGAAAGCGGGGAGCCACCATCAGACTTCGGGGGCGCCCAAGCGATGGAGATGGTTCCATCACCAGCAGAGACCAACCGAAGATTAGTTGGAGATGAAGGCACTTCTGGAACATTAAGAAACAGACCAACCTATCAATTTTATTGTTATTATTACCTAAATTTTATTATTGTAAGATATGCTGCATAAATTTACAATTACAATACAATATATAGCATGTACAATGTACATTGAACCTTTTATAGAATTAGGAAAGATTTTAAATGAGGCAATTCTTTAATAAGGCTATAACCCAGCCACTGTTCATACTCTGACAGTGCTGTTTCCCAAGCCTGTATAAAAGAGGAGGGTGTCGCTAAAGATCTTTGTCATCACACAGTACCTCTAAAGTTCTAAACTGTCACTAAACATAAGTCTCTGTTCAAAAGCCAACTGAACAAATGATGCATATTGTAAGAAAATCGAAAAGTTTAGGGATAGAGTTTTACAGACCGACTTCTGGCAGAAGTTCAACAAGATTTGGGAGTTCTGCAGGAGGTTCACTGAATCCGGCCGAGTTCTTGGCCCTGACACGAAAGCGATAGAGTTTGCCCTTGCGCAAGAACTCTGCAGTGAAGTTGTTGACTCTTCCATCCACTCGTCCAATTGGTGTATACTCAATTTCGTGTTCCCCCTTCATGTCAATGTAGTATTGTGCCACATCTGAGCTACTGTCCGGCGGAGGTGGGTTCCATGCCAACGTCACGGTTGAACTAGTTATATCGGATGCACGAAGGTTTGTAGGTGGACCGGGTGGCTCTAGAGACAGAAAAATATTTTTTATACAAATAATTTAGTCAACAATAATGGTAACTAAAAGAAATAAATATAAATTTCCAATTTTTATTAAAATTTACTTTATTAAAATTGTTGATGACCAAGCCTAAAGTATTTCCACTCTATTACTGTGATGCTTATGATGCTTATG
Organism: Bimastos eiseni; assembly: GCA_959347315.1. Classification (NCBI taxonomy): domain Eukaryota; kingdom Metazoa; phylum Annelida; class Clitellata; order Crassiclitellata; family Lumbricidae; genus Bimastos; species Bimastos eiseni. Next base: position 17,956,532 of record OY365812.1, read on the forward strand.
CTACTCTCCTGTTGTAGAAAAAAATATCCATTTCAATTCATACAGTTTGCATATAATCCAAACTTGGACCGCCTTCATATTACCCTTGAGACAACCTCTATGATTTGACAGACACAGCTCTCGTGAATGAGCTGGTGCTCTGCATCTGGCATTAATGTGGCGCCCTAGATATGTACAGACTACGATCACAACTATGACTACACACAGTAAACATACAGTTAAAAAAATTTAAATACTAGTAAGTTTTGAGCTTGTATATAATTGAAACAAGCAGACTCTGGATGTGTTGGCGTCTTTCATGGTGCGACCACACTGATGCATTTCGGGCCTAGATTTCTACCCAGGACAGGACTCCTGCGAGGCATGCTGCTGACGATCATGAGTAGACATAACATGGATTTATAGGAATGTTACAAATGTAGCATAAATTATGCAAAACAACGCAAATTAACTCATATGAAATCCTTACTGTCGGGCCTCTTGGCACAGACAGGTTCACTCAGGTCAGCAGCATTCTTGCTGATTCCAACTTGATTCTCCGCAAAAACACGAACGAAATAGTATTCTCCAGTGACCAGTCCAGTGAGGTCAAAGGTGCGAGTTGCGGCGTCGACCTTGCCTGCATCTGTCCAACCTCTGGTGCCACTTCTATTGACCTGAACAATGTACCCAGTGGTTGGAGACCCACCATCTGATCTTGGGGCATCCCATGCCACAGATATGAATCCATTACCCGTTTCCGTAACTCCAAGGTTGGTGGGGGCTGACGGAACATCTGGAAAAAAAGCAAAGTAATGCTAACAAAACGAATTTCAAATAGTCCAAACTAAAAACAATTACAACAACAAATTTAAGAAATTAAAAAAACAACAACTGAATGAGGGAAAATAAAATCACTTTTAGAATTGAAAACTAGACATTGAAATGCAAAGCAGAGCAGTTCAATGCAAAAACACATGAGCACATAATCTGAAATTCAGACACATCACATATATTAATTATCAAAGTTGGAAAAATCTGAAGGACAGGTTATATATGGAGTCACTGACTGATTACAGGTAGGTCTACAATGATGTGCAAAAGTATGGGAATCATCAACAAATTATGCATCCTTCAATTTCTAGGGCTGTTGTCTCTATTCAGCATTTAACCAGGAAGCGTCAGGCGAACGTCCACCAAATTACTGGATCTGAATCTGATTGAAAATCTCTTGCATAAAAGAGTCCAGGATATATCTAAGCGACATGAAGCCAACAAGCGTCACATCGAACCATGTCATCACCCATGACCAGTTCTTTTCTTCCAGCGGCTCCACTCAATGCCACTGAGCATACAAATGGGAAGAGCAAGAGGTTGCCAGTTAAATACTGATCTATCATTGACACGTGAAACCAGACTTTCAAGACAGGAATCACAATTAGTCCAAAGAGTCAGTATAGGCAGACATAGCATGAATTTATAAATTAATCCACTAAAGATAAATACATAAAACCCTCAAAAAAGCTACAGGGTTCAACTACAAATCAATTACTATCAAAACTACTAGAAATCCAATCACATATCAAGTCGAATCCAAAACAAAGTAATGAAATACTAATGTGCATTAACATAACCAAGAATCCGAACCAAAAAACGAACAAAAACACAGTCATGATAAATCGGTATGCATTTGCATATCACATGGTAAGCTATCACGACTAAATGGATGTCCAAACTTACCAGCTACCTCCAGGAGACTAATTGGTTCCAGAATTTCTGCAGGTTCACTGAACCCAGCTGAGTTCCTGGCCCTCACTCGAAAACGATACAGTTTGCCCTTGCGTAAGTACTCGGTTGTGAAGCTGTTGACTCGTCCATCCACCCTCCCCACTGGTGTGTAGTCAAACTCATGTTCCTCCTTCATGTCAATGTAATACTGTGCTGCATCCGAACTACCATCCAATGGAGGAGCATTCCAACTTATCGTCACGGCAGTGGGAGTTCTGTCTGTCATGCGCACGTTAATTGGTCTACCAGGAGGTTCTAGATTCAAATTGGAAATATTTCTAGATAGTAGCAGAGCAAACTGGTATGTTAGAAGCAATTCCTATTACCTAGGCTCATGAATCACAGAAGGATATAGCAATTTTTTAGAAGTGCTTCTGTTGCTCACTCCAATTACCCACTAATTCGACATTCTGCACCAATGATTTAAATTACACTTTAAAACTTAGTATTAATTTTGCTTGATTCAGAATGCACATAGCCCAGTTTTTGCACTAGCACTAGTCTACCCAATTGTACTTCAGTGTAGTGTTTTGATACACCTGTTGATGATTAACATAACACTGATACTACTACCTGTAACAAACTATGGAAGCAAAACTCCCTACTAGAAAAACATTATTGCTTTGTCTGGGGCAATACATTTTAATACTGGTTCACTGATTTGACTTGCAGCATCAATCACACTTGGTATAAATAGCATTTGTCATTGGCTGCCTGATCTATATGGAGTACTGATAGCCCTACAGTTCAGGGATGCCTGTCTCACAATTACTCCTTGTGCCGTTCATTCGCTCTTATGGTAACAATTTCAGTTAAGTTACTAGAAAACGCATCCTCACAGTATATAAGATTCCAAAGTGAAGCCATATTTCCTGATAGTAGCTATCGTAACCATGACCACCCACCTAAAAACAAACTCACAGCACATAAACAGGTACAGCTGCTATGAAACTAAGCTGAGTCATAAATAACATCTTACTTGTTGGTTTCTTGGCACAGACGGCTTCAGAAAGATCGGCTGAACGACGACTAACACCTAGGTCATTTTCGGCAAACACCCGAACAAAGTAATGGTCTCCGTCTGACAGTCCGTCAATAACATAGTCTAACTTTTCTGCCGATGCATAGGATGGTTTAGACCAGATGGAAAGACCAGTCCGACAAGTCTCCACAAGGTATCCGGTTAGCGGTGACCCACCATCGTAGGTTGGCGCATCCCAGGCAACAGCGATCGAACCACTGTTGGTTCCAGTTACACGAAGGTTTGTAGGAGCAGCAGGAATTTCTACAACAAACATATTTCCTGTCATTGATAATACAGGATTTCATAAATTGATATTTCCTAACACAGTACTAAATGTATCATGATACACTGTTCATGCTTATTCCTAAGTTAAAACATTTTAATAAGCAAACTTTCAGATATAGTTCCACTTCAAGATCCTGTAGTAAATGTCTTGTCCAACTTATTAATGAATTTCAAGACATATATTGAAAAGACCATTAGAGCTGTACAGATTAATCGGCCAATTAATCGGGCCGATTATAGAGATATCGGCAATATCGGATATCGGCAAGACAATTGGCGCCGATATAAAAAATTAATTTGTTTAGTTTATAATATTATTTTCAGTCTATAAAAGCAAAATGACTAGAGCAACATCACTGGGTCTGTGAAGGATGGCATTTCGTTCTGTTCCCATATCGTGATGTCGAGCCAATGGCTTCTTCAGACCACTGGTGAGACCACCCACTGTGCTATTATAGACAGTGGGAATGTGTCAACATAGGTCTTGTGCAGAGTGAGTCATAGTGCCTGCTTATGGACCAAGGAATGGCTGGCCAATTCAAGCCAAGGAACGGCTGGCCAATTCAACAGAGAAACCAATGAATGTACATCGTGGAGGCATGCCTAATGAATACATGCTAGCTGCCAATCGCCTGAGAGGCTGAGACTAAATGGGTGGCTGTGAATAGGCCAGCGGTTCCTTGGCCTTTACCCTGGGCACAGTTTGACGCCCGGCGGTGTGTCTAATCTATATTGTCTGCCTAGGATTAGTCCCCAACTACATGCATAAGTCTCCTACAGAGCAAGTGTTTGTTTGTATCACAACAATAGGCAATAGCAGTAGGTCTATCTTTTGGAACCAGACATCTTGCGAAACACAATGAAATAATCGGCTAAATAATCGGCTAAATAATCGGTAAAATAATCGGGTATCGGCAAATGATTAATCAACAATAATCGGTATAGGCATAATCAGCAAAGAGTGATATCAGTACAGCTCTTGAGATTTCTTGAGATTTCACGCATTCCTTTAATTAGATATTGCTGCCATAGACCGTTTATAGACAACGCACTTCTTGAAATGACCACAATGAGAAGTTAACAACCACAAATAAAATACTTGCTATATTGATTACATTAAGTTCTAAATCAATATTTTAACTAAATCACTAATACACCAAATTCTTAATCAATGATCAGCTTCTAGAATCGTCTACTGTACCCATAGATAGAAGTTGATATGCAAAAACTAACCTGAAAGTTGTAACAATTCAACTGGTTCTCCTAGCTCTGCAGCAGGTTCACAAAATCCAGCAGAATTTTTGGATCTTACTCGGAAGTGATACTTTATTCCCTTGCGTAAGAATTCTGTGGTGAAGGTGTGGGTTCGTCCATCCACCCTCCCAGCTGGAACAAATTCGGGATTGTCTACTTCTCGAATATCAACATAGTACTGCGCAACATCTGAACTGCCATCGGATGGAGGAGGGTCCCAGCTGACGGTCACAGCTCGAGGAGTGATGTTCGTTGCTCTCAAGTTGGTAGGCGTGCCAGGGGACTCTAGGGCAAGAAGAAGAAACAATACAGCAATTTCATCATTCTGTACAAATCAATTCAGCAGACAGCATAAACTGTTGCACAAATTACTGGACTTAGACCAGAATTGGCAAGTTTAATGCATTTATGTATTGTATGTATGTGTGACTAAAAGTATGTGTGTAAGGCAAATGCTATGTTTAGGAAACTCAAAAGAATGTGGAAAAGCAATGGGTGCAGTATGAAGACTAAGAATCATCTTCATGAAACCTTACTGTTGTGTAACCTGCTGTACGAAATGAGACCTGGTCAATAATGGTGCGAGAAAAATGACCAGGTGGCTGGACAGAATTCTGCATGTTTCATGGCCTTAAAAAATACTGAGTAAACAATAAGAGAGTGGATGGAAGAGGATATAGAGCAGATTATTATCAGAATGAGAAGATTAAAGTTGATGGCATATGTGGTTCCTATAGACAAGGATAAAAGAACCAACCAAGTGATGCTCAATTCTCTTTTGAAGTAAATGTGGCTCAATTATAATCTCATCTGAATCTTGTTCAATTCCATTTTCATGTAGGCCTAAATCTGGCTGAATGACTTGAATGATGTCTTACACTTCATGGTATCTATGAATGAACATTCAACTGCTACATCTCATTAAAAGTGTAACAACTAAATTGTGACTAATCTTACTTGTTGGTTGTTTTGCGCAGACTGGTTCTCCCAGCTCTGCCGGTCTCTTGCACAGCCCAGCCAGATTCTCCGCATAGCATCGAATGAAGTAATAGTCGCCTGTGATGAGGCCGCTGATGTCAAAGGCCAGTGTGCTATGGTCAACAGTTCCGGCCTTTGTCCATACAGTGCCACCACTACGACATGTCTCCACCATGTAACCAGTGACGGGAGAACCTCCGTCAGATTTGGGCAAATCCCATGCAATTGATATCCCTCCATCTCCCACATCTGTCACTCGAAGATTAGCAGGGAAGGACGGTACATCTGAAAGCGTTCAGTTGCTACATTTCTCAATCAATCAATGCTTTATTGTTCACCCACAAAATGCATGATGCGTAATATAATCATGGTAACAGTAGAGTAATTAAGCATGCAGTGAACAAAGGGGAAACTCCAAAGGAACGAACTATTCCGCTAAAAGAGGAGGGGACGCAAAATTTCATAAATTATCCAACTAATGGAGCAATTCACAGAAACACTTAGTAATAGCAGCAGAAAGTTTCAATGATAACAAATTAATTTACAATATTGACATGATAATGATGAGTTATCTGGCCAAAGGCAGGTCCACTGACATTTTACGTCAGTCGGGAATGAGATGAGTGAGGTAGTTTTCCGTTGCCTTCCTCACAGACAATTATGAGCGAGCAACTTGTCCAAGGCCGCTACACCACCTTTTAAGGTCTAGCACATACCGCCACACCACCGTGTCCCATTTGATATAACGAGTAATTGAAAACACTATAGAAAACTTAAACAAATTGGTGCATCATATGTCAATGACATTTAATGTGATCATATGTAAGTTCCACATAACTATCATCAGACTATGTAGTCATAAAATTGTTTCTCGACATTGATTGGTTACAAACCGTAAGGCAGTCGGGCCTTGACATGTGGTTTCAGTTCTGCTGGCTGCTCACTTAGACCAGCCGCATTCTGTGAGTAGATACGAATATAGTAATCATGGCCCTCTTGCAAGTTGGTCACCTGCAATCACACATAAAGTATTGAATGGTCTGATGCTGAAGACTCATAAGTCTATGTCGGCTTAGAAAGCTGCTGTCTAAACGCATGTGCAGCATCATTGATACAGAATCTCGCATTTGACAAAATTATTGTCTCACAATAATGATACCCAATCCTGAATTACTCATTACTGAATGCTCAACCCAAACACATAATACCCAGCAATATCAATACCCAGCAATATCAATATCCAGCAATATCAATACCAAGCAATATCAATACCCAGCAATATCAATACCCAGCAATATCAATACCCAACAATATCAAACCCAGCAATATCAATATCCAGCAATATCAATACCCAGCAATATCAATACCCAGCAATATCAATACCCAGCAATATCAATATCCAGCAATATCAATACCCAGCAATATCAATACCCAGCAATATCAATATCCAGCATTATCAATACCCAGCAGTTTTTCTCTGCATGCTCAGGTTTATGTGGTAGCATAATTACTAGGTAAGTACAATTACAATAAAAGTATTTCTACTTGATTACATTTAAACAATGTTAACAATGCCATCATTGCCAATATACCATATCTCTAATTAGATGCACTTGATGACAAAAATTCCAATGTAGTTCAGTCCAGGATCAACTCACTCAAACAGGACAACAACAACTTCCAAATATAAAATTATAACAAATATACACATAATCTGTGTTTCAGTCATATCTCGTGTGTGGCACGGTGGCTGATCGGTTAGAGCGGTCGGCTCGTAATGCTCAGTGTGTGTTAAGTGAGCAGGTTCGACCCTCATCCGAGGCATCACTGTGCAGGGATCTTGAGCAAGTTTTTCACACACAATTGCTCTGCATTACAACTGCAATTGCACCGTCGAGGCGCGTGCACTTCTGAGCAAAAGGTGTTGGAAGAAGGGCGATATCAAATTTCAGAATAAATGAAATAAAAAATCTCAAATCTCACCTGAAACTGAGTGGTTTTTGCATCCACTGCAGCGACAAATCGATATCCAACTTCAAACGCATCTCTTTGCTCTATGGTATACCCAGTCACTGGTGATCCACCGTCATTCTCTGGCTCCTCCCACAATATTGTAACATAGTCCTTCCAAACGTCTGTTACTCTTAGGTTCACTGGCTTCCATGGCTTATCTACAACACAATGCACATGAGAGCTGAAAACACCATGACTGTGTGTATGGACCAAGGGTAAAGAGGGGGCATGTTGAAATACAGTGGTGTATGATTTATGTAAGTCTTAATGTGCCTAGTAAGCTAGACAATGTTAGCCTGGTGTGAAGGTACTTGTTCTGTAGCCATCAATCAGATCATTTTGTCCATTTACTCTGATAACCTTGTGGGATGGATGCTGATTGTTACTGAGCGCCTCTGAGTAGATATCTTGAAGGGCACTGTAGCAAGTATTTTTGATTGATTTTTTTGATTGATTGATTGAATGCCATCCATCATTTTTATGTACATAACATTTACCTTCTTTATATTTAAGACTTTTGCATACATTTCATTGACATTTATTCTATTAGATGTATATACACCAGATCACAGACTGGCAGTAGCTACAATAAAGAATATGCTTCCTAACTTATTTACCACTAGTTTCTGAAGTGTCTCTGATGAGTTTGTCTTGAATAGGAGGCGCTTCATAAGTTTTCAATTACAAAATTGGTGTCAAGTGGTGTCAGATTTCACATGAGAAACCAGTAATAAGAAATGCAACAGAGGTTGTCAAGCAATTACCAAATGGTGCCTTGGCAACAGTCGGTTTGGTTGTTTCCGCGCTTGCACCACGCCCGCACTGGTTCTCTGCAGTAACTCGGAAGAAATAGCTCTGCCCTTCGAAAAGGTTTCCAACCTTCAGTTTGTGCGTGGCTTTATCGGTTTTACCCGCCTGACTCCACACGTTCATCAGCATGTCACGCTTTTCGATAGTGTAGCCAGTAATTGCTGATCCGCCATCATGCTCTGGCGGTTCCCATGACAATATGATGTAATCTGTGTTTATGTCGATTGGTTTTAAGTTGCGTGGAGCAAAAGGTGGATCTAAAAGAACAAAGTATCAAAAGATTTCAATGTTTTCCTATTTGTCATGCAAATGGTACTAACCAGCCAAATCTGGAACATGTAACAGTAACGAGATGGTATGCAATAAAGCATTTTAAAATGTATAAACATTTTTAACTGCTCAATTTATAACTACAAGCTTGTAAGGCTATACAAGAAGCAGACCCTTAATCAAAGCTATCGAAATCTGGAAACTTCTTTGGCTGAATTGAGATACAAAAGTAAAACTGAATTTCATGAAAGCATAATGTAAGTATATTCATATCTCTCAGCTGTAATTAGGCAAGCAAATAAATAAAGAGCTCATGAAGAGAACATAAAGAATGCCTCGGATCGTTGAGTCCCCTTGCTCGCTGTCTCATTTTCACACCCATAGTTTACAATAAGTGTATAAATTCTTGCTGAGTCGGCTAGAGGCACAGTTAGAGCAGAAATCTCAAAGAATAAATCTCAGTGAAACTAAGTGTAGCTGAAATTGGGTTATATCAATATGCTGAATATCTATTTCATTCAAATTTCAACTTCTGTTTATTCTAAATCTACAATTACATACATGTCAAAGCACAGAAATAAGCTTAACTCTATCTATTTCAAATCAAGCTCACCATATGGCATCTTGGCTCTGCATGGCTGGGTCAGTTCTGCAGCCTCTTTGCTCGGACCGACCTTGTTGATGGCAAAAACTCGAAAGATGTAATCAGAACCCTCAATAAGATTGATTGCTTTGAAGGTGACACCCTCTGGGCCAACCTGACCTGCTTTCACCCATGTGGGACGGGAGGCCTCTCGTCTTTCGATGAGGTACCCTGTAAGTGGAGAGCCACCATCTGACTTTGGAGCATCCCAGGTTACAGTAATGAAGTCAGTCCAGTACTCCTTCACCCGGAGGTTAGTCGGTGCATCTGGTTCATCTGCAGAGGTCAATAAATTAAACAGGTCAGGTCACTGTATAAAATTCTTAAAGCAGGCAATTGAAAACGGAATTGCATTTGATTATGTATAGGGGTTTTGGAGCATTGCTCCAGCAATGAGATTTGACTCTTTTATGCAGGGGTGCCAAACGTTTTTGTGTTGGCGGGCCAATAGCGATATTTTCCAGCAAGTGGCGGGCCAGAGTGCTGAAGGCGCATGAGGAAATTGGGGTAGGGACCTCAGAGGGGCCATACACACAGTTGAAATAGACTTTCAAAACGTGATTCTGATATGCATCATCAATTACAAAATCACAGAAAACTCACAAAACTGTTAAATGACACATGTCTAATTTGTCATTTAGCGGTTTTATGTTTTCATACTCAAGAGATATATCGTCGGCGGGCCAGAAATAACACCGCTGCTTTTAGGGCTCGACTTTTGTCAATACTTACCATTCGTAATTACTCAAATTGTATCCTCAATTGTTCATGTTCAAGCAAATAGTAATAAGTGTTATTGGGTACAGAATTGTAAACTGGAAATTATCTAAATATTTTAAAATATTTCATCAAAACTTAAAACAGAACTGAAAATGTCATGCTCCGAAAGAGTCACAAAAAGATGAAAATCAGTAGTCATCAACAACTGCCTTGTTGTAATTACAACTTTATAACATAAATTAAGTTGTTGTCCAAAGCGGACAGATCTTCCTACCATATGGGGCCTTGGCTCTAACTGGTCGCTCTGTTGTACAAGGTGGACCAAGACCAGCGAGGTTCTCAGCAAAGACACGGAAGAAATAGTCTGTTCCTTCAAAGAGTCTGGTCACCTTGAGCCTAGATGTGCGAGCATCCACGTTGGCCACATATGTGAATTCGTCACGCTTGGCATCTCTCTTCTCGATGGTGTACCCAGTTATGGGAGAACCTCCATCCCCCTGTGGAGTCTCCCATTCCAGGACCATGTAACTAGAGTCGGCCTCAATGACACGCACGCTCCTTGGAGCCAACGGCGGACCTAGCAAAAGAAAAAACAAAGTACTTGATAATTTAAACTTGTGTACTTACACCAACAAATATAAACATCATATTTCTTTGTTTATTCTTTCATTTTGCCAGCTTCCTTAACCTCCAGACTCACAAACACTAAGCATTCTTTTGCAAAACCATGCTGGTACAATAATCATTGGTACTTACACAAATCATGTCTGAACTATTATTACTTGTCTTACTATATTTTTGGCATGCCAAAATATAGCAAAGCAAAGGCCTGTGGATTCCTCTCCAAACACACAAACTCCCTTATTTACTCTGTACATCTAGATGACAAACCATGCTTCTGTTTTCATTCTGAACCACTAGATCTAGATTGGATAAAAAAGATATAATTGTAGTATATTTATTGACACACTACAAAATCACACATAAATGAAGTAAGCCATGTACATTCATTTACTAGGAGAGTTCATGTAGAATACTAAGACACAAAAATAAGACTTAACTTTAACTCCTCCAAGACTCAACTGCTCTGGTTTGGAAAAAAGAGCAACTCCTTTAACTTGACCATCCACTTCTGATCCGTCAATGCATACTGACTTCAAATATTCATTCAGTGTCCATATCTTGGGTGTTACCCTTGATTGCACTCTGTCATTCCCTGAGCACCTCTTGCATTTGACACGCTCATGTGACTACCGCCTGAGGCGCATAATAGTGATCCGATGTTTCTGTTTCCCCTTCTGTCTTTACTATCACGCTTTCATTAGTTGTCACATTGACTTCTGCAATTCATTATTTCTTGGGTTTCCTAAGGCAGCGTTATTCAATTTTTTTTAACTATGGAACCCTTTTGATAATGATTTTTTTGATAATGATTTTTTTGGCGGAACCCCAGTCCAAAACTAAACATATTCTGTAGGTACAAAAACTTGAAAGAATGCACACAATTATAGGTCTAGTCTAAGATAAGACTAATAATAACACAAATATCGGTGACAACGACATCTGAATCCTCTTTCATACAAGGTTATAACATAGATGTTAAGCAAAAGCCTCCATTTGTTCACACTGAACGTTTTCTGCGGAACCCTTGTCTTCACCTCATGGAACACTAGGGTTCCGCGGAACACAGTTTGGGAAATGCTGTCCAAAAGCATGCTTATCCTCCCTTCAGTCGGTTTTGAACTTGGCAGTCTCCCTCGCTATTCCCACATTTCTACCTTTATGACCGATGCTCTACAAAGGCTCCCAATTGCCTCTCATATAACAAAAGTACTGCTCCTAATACTAAGAACTCAACAGGGCCTAGGTCCTAAATATTCTTTCGACTCAATGTGCAAACCTCTGTCTGCTGTCTCTTCCCGCCCTCTTTCGTCTGCCGATAGACTAGATCTCCTAGTTCTCCAGGCAAGGACTGTTATAACCCAACACTGTGCCCTTGTCATCATGGGGTCTTCGATGTAGAATTACCTACCCTTCACAATCCGCAGTAATATTTTCGTCAGTGTCCCACCCTCATCCCTTCATTGCCTTAAGACTTTCTTATTTCTTTGGGGCTGACATGCTGAGAGTGCTTCTGAATAGCTAGTACTGTGCACTTTATAAATTCTCAGATACGATACATGTTATAACAACCAATAACCGACTAACACATTTTCTGCCATCAACATTAATGACAAGGCATCAAATTGCTACAAACACAGAAACTATTTTTCAAATGGCTTGCATCCATACACTACATCCAAACAGTAGCCTACTGCTTGTCATTGTTCATCATTCCATCTGGCAGTCCAGGGACTCTTAACATTGTGCCATCGGTGAATTCTGGATGGAAATATATTGTTTGCATGTGAAATTTTAACCCCGGTTGCTAAATGACGAACTTTCTGCTCTGATTAAATAAAACAATTAAATAATAAACACGAGATCAAGAAATTGTTAGCAACAACTCATCCAAAAAATGCACTACAGATGAAATGAGTTCTTGCTAGTCCCAGAAAATAGGAATAAGACGTGAGTTACGCATGTCATACATACCAAAAGGCAACTCTGCCACGGCCGGCTGTGACAGTTCAGCAGATGGCCCAGCCCCCACACGATTCTCTGCCCGTACTCGAAACAAATATGCATTTCCTTGGAACAGCTTGGAAGTCTTGAAAGAGTGCTCAGAGGGAGAGACGGATCCAGCATTGACCCACTGTCCCAGGCCCCTTGTCACATCACACTTCTCGACAACATACTGAACTATCTTAGATCCTCCATCACTCTCTGGCGCCTCCCATGCAATCGTGATGAAGTCCTTGCTGAAGCCCTCAACGCGTAGGTTCCTTGGACACCCTGGAGGATCTGGAAACAAATGAGAAGGAGACAAAATACAGCCATTGAAAGAAAACATAGAATGAAATTCTGGCAATACAGGAGACATACTGATAGCCATTCAACAAGATAAAACACGAAGATAAGTCAAAGTGCAGTGTAGGTATGAGCAGCAATTGGTCCTGTGAAAGTGCTATATAAACTAAATCCTGTCCAAAAACTTAGAATATAAAAAGATAAAGTATGTGAGATGCAACAAATAAGATAAATAATCTAGGATTTGACAAGCTAATATACGGTGCTGTTGAGATCAGGCGAGATGAAGCCAATTAGGAAAATAAGAAACCTCCCAAAACCAAAAGACAAACAAAAACAATGAATACCGATTCCCCAAACCAAACGGCAATTTGTATTTGGTAAGCTGAGATGAGGTGTAGATGAGATAAGGAAACAAAGTAAGGCAGGACGAGGAATAAATAACACAAAACAACACAATAAAAACATAATCAATAAATAATGTTCCTCCTTACCATATGGTAATTTACAAATGACAGGAGACTCAGTGGCTGTTGGCTTGCTCTTTCCGATGCGATTCTCAGCAGAAACTCTAAACATGTATTCCCCTCCTTCTTTAAGCCGCACCACTTTGTGCTGGAATGTGCTTCCGTCGACGTACCCGGCGCTGACATAAGGTGCACCCCCAAGACTCTTTTCCAATTCGTAGGTCACAATTTTTTCACCCCCATCGGAGGCTGGTGCAGTCCAAGAAAGGACTACAAAATCTTTGAAGACTTCAACAACGCGAACATTGCGAGGTGGTGAAGGTTGAACTGAAAAGAAGGATTTTTACTTCTGCAAAATTTAAGTTTTACCCAATGTATAAAAATACATAATATTTAACAAGGTCTGTTCAAGGCATTCTGATCATTGATGCATCACTGGATCTTTTTGCCTGAACCCAGTTTAATGACCGACTCTTTCCATGGTGGTTTTCCTGACTCATCCGGAAACACACCTCACCAGTACTAAGATATGGTAAGATTAGACAAGGTAAGGCTAGGTAAGGAAAAGGTAGATAAGGCAGAACATGGCATATCAAATTATGATAAAAGAATGATTCAGTACAGCAATGCAAAGTCAGACAATCTGAGGTGATGAGATGTGAAATATGGTAAGATAAGGTGAGTAATGTAATAAGATAAAATGGAGTGAGGGAAAATAAATGGCCTTCCATGGCAGGTTGAGTTACATAAGCAAACAATCGATCAGTAATTATATTCCTCCTATTAGTTTCTGCAAAGCACTCATGGGAGTGCAACTTTGCAAAAGCAATCCATATAATTATGTAGCTCATTTCCATTATGGTTTACATAACTCAGTATCAGAAATCAGACAGTACTAAATTTATCATGACTCTTAATCTCATAACTCCAAGCTTCTTTTGACTCTTAATCATCCTGACAATGAAAGGAGTGATGTATGAAAAAGTTGGAAGTTGTGTATAATAATCACTATGACCAAATTTACCTTCACATATCATAACCAATAAACAATAAAAAAGGGAATGACAGAAATGACCCAGAGTCCAAACTAAATTTCAATGTGAAGTACGTACTGAACATGTATGTGAGTAAATGCCTCCATTTGTCTATGACAAAAATTTAATCGAATTTTTCATCAGTATTTCCTACCTCGTACTGTCACATTGAAACTTGCGCTGTCCGATCCAACACTATTTACTGCCGTGACCTTGTAACTTCCAGCATCTTCCTCCAAAATGGATTTGACCTTCAGGTAAACCCAGCTTCCAGCTGTTTCCATAGTGATTCGTGAATCATTCAGCAGCTTCTCGTTTTCGTGGAACCAGTTTACGCTGGGACGTGGATAACCACTGACGTTGACCTCAATGAATAGCGTGGAACCAGACTTGACGGACAGAGGTTGATTAAGCGCATTGTCGTAGGTAATTTTAGGGGCTTCAAAAAACAAAGACGACATTTATTGCTTCAAAATAATAAATACCTAAAGTTATAAACTGAGTTTAAAGCTAAATTCTTTATCATATTATTATTATTATTGTAAAGCAAAGTTGTAACGTAAATGAATTTATTACTTCCAGTCACAAGAAAACTGGTCTTGGCAAGTAATTGAGTCTCAACACCCAAGTCTAGTTCAGATCAACCATAAGAAACTGTAATCGTAAATTCTGATTCAGAAAACCTGAATGTATGTAACTGACATACCGCAGCAACATAATGGAGCAAAAGTTGACAAATGAACAATTCAAGTACTAGTAAAACATCAATGCCTGTTCGATTGTCATTTTGCAAATAAAATAATCCCATTTTCTTTTCAAAACATAAAAATTGGCAAGCAGAAACCCTATTAAAACTTGGATCCCCTGTTTGTTGGAGTCCGAGTGTATGCCAAGTACCATGAAACTCAGACGAGTCGAGCCGAGTTCTGAGTCAATTTTCAGTTCATGCCTCCCTAGCTGTCAATGTCTGTATGCAATAATAATAATTAATAAATTAAATAGTAATAATAATAATAATTATAATAAAATAACTAATAATAATGCCAATGGTGAACAATAGCAATAGTAATGAAACACAAATAGTTATAATATCTATGCTAGAAATACTGACCCACATATTCCTGTTCAGGTTCGTCATCAAACGGAGTGATTGCAACAGGTCTTCTTTGAGGCAGCAAGTCGATTGGAGACCGCTCTCTACCTGACAGTATTTCTGGCAACCTCCTGGTGTAATCATCTATGCTTCTTTCCACTGCAATGGAAGAAAGTGCAGAGAATAGACTAGAAGACTCCGAGGCTGTGTCTCAGAAGTATAATAGAACTTTTGGTGCTTGTTTTAAGTAGCTGCCTTCTGCAGGAGCTTGGCAGGAGTATCAAGTGGAGCAGGGAGCAGGCAGTTGGAGAGCAAGGATTAGAGCTGGACTAGTGTATACTGAGGGATGCTTCAAATGGTTTATGTCGGAATTAAAGGCTTATAATGAATTCAGTTTTGGAAGCATTCTTATGCTGTTGAAGGCTTATGTTAAGCTTATGAAGGCTAAAAGTTTTTTTATTGTTGAACATGTGTTTCACTAATTTACGATTACAGCAGTAAGCAAATATCTTGGTATTCATACCGCAACATTAAAAAATGTTGCATACTACAAAACACACAGAATCAGCAGATGTGTTCCATAAATATCCGCATTTCCACTGAAACATTCCTCTCCATTTGATTAATTCAGAGTAACCAGTCGTTACACATACTCTACCTCCATTTATCTGTCATCTGAGATATATGATTTCTTAAAAATATCTGTAAGAAATCATTTTATATCAACATCAAGTTATAATGAGTATACATATCAGTCTTGCTTCTTCATGGAAAATCAGTCTTTCTATTGCACAGTTAATGAACTTATCTAATATATTGAGAATCAAATCAGACAAATCCAGTCTTCTACTTCCAGTAACCTTAGTATAGTCAAGCAATACTTGTCCAGAAAGTAAAAGGCATAGCTGTGAAAGAAGCGCTGATAACAGAGGTGGCACTGAAAGCCCTAAAAATTCTAGAGGTACCGTTAATAATGTACAGAGGCATTTGCTAGTACCAATGGATACATATCAGTGAAATGCACCAGGTAAAAATAGTAGCCCATAGTGGAGATATTTTATGAGAGCCCTAACAAGCTAATACAGTTGTTGACCTACCAGATGATTGTACTCCTTATGCAGTCTAGAGATGCCATAGTAATGTTTAATTGATGAAGTCAGTTAATAAACAAATCACAGGACTCATAAATAAGAAAGTTTCTTGCTAGCCTTACAATAGAGGCTGGAAAGGGCAAAATGCCACAAAACTTTTCGTGAGGCTAATACTTGAAGATAGCTACACAACGCACTGTGGAGGAAAACTGAAAGACATTACTATTCACAGTACCAGAGTTGTCTTTTTTAGATTATGCGAACACTACCATGAGAGACATGTAACAGTAGGTGTGAAAGAAACATGTCTTTCAAGCACAGCACAGAGACTATGCAAAATTCGTAGCATAAATTATAGAACCAGCAAAGACCATGAACATCATCATCCACTGTAAACATTGCATAACACCAAAAGAATGTTTATACAGCAGAGTTGTAGCGGCGGTCTGAGAAAATCTGCACAGCTAGTTGCAGAACTTAATTAGGCAGCAGCAAGCACAAGCAAAGGCCACATGCACAGGAACAGCCGGGTCCTGTGCACCCCGTGCTGCCATCTGCTGGATGATGACATCCGGCTGATAAAACATCTGCATTCCAACAGTCACAGCACAACAAAGTTTCCAGAAAGTTCCAGAAGCTCAGACTCCCAACTACGGAAAATCCGACATCATGTTAAGCTGCACATTTCCTGTTTCAGTAATCATCATCGAGATAGTTTCGCCGATGTATAAAAACACATGTGTATTGCTATCTCTGCTGAGGTATTCACTGAACATATGACGAACTCCCATAAAAAAACTACTTCTCTGTGTTTTACTTTTCTTATATAAGTACGTTATTGTGCATTTACTTTTTCTTTTTATAAGTTTCAGAGCAAAAGGCATCAACGGAGGCCAAAGGAAGACTAAGCTATGACCAATCAGGTCATTCATTATCCCAGTCAGATTGATTATATAGAAACACAGGCAGATAGGGGAGATCCAGAGGCAAATGCCTCCAATTTCAGGTAGAGGGATAATTTTTTAGTCTTAGAGGGGGGAATCTCTTGCCTTCCTAACACTGGAGACCGGGGGTTTGCCTCTATCGCTCAGAGGGGATTGATGCCCCTGGGCTTCTGTAGATAAATCACAAATCAGTCAAAAGAATCAATTTAGGAGCCTGAAAATTTGACACAGTTGAAAGATAACATGAACTTCATACATGTACTGCATCAGTGGCTTACTTTTGACTGCCAGGTAGGTCATTGTAACAGCCGAACCCTCTGAGTTTTCAGCCTTGCACTGGTATAGCCCTTCGTCTTCAACTGTCAGATCCTTTATTACGAGAGTGATGGTTCCATGTTCTCTGTTGAATTCATTCTCGTACCTCTGGTTTGTTGAGATTTCAACCCCATCCTTGAACCAACGGATGGTCGGTGCTGGAAATCCAATTACCTTGCACTCAAATCGCTGGGTGTCACCAAGTATTGCACCCACTTCCTCCATGGTGCCAGATATTCCGTTAACTGCTCCAAGGGCTGAAAATTAAAAGCTACGATAATGTCATTTATCCTCAACCAAAACCCTCCATAAACCAAAATTTGTTTCAAACAATTAAAAGCAGTTCTCTACCAAAATTATTAAATAACAACAACAAAAACTACTAAAGGTTGGATAGTCCACAGGTTATAATATCAGAGATTTGTAAGTAACAAATTCCTTAAACAATATTTTCTAAGACAGTTTAATAATATCTAAAAGCTCTTACAGCAAAAACCAAAGAAAACTGTATGAACCTATGTCATGCATCTGATGTCACTTAAAGTACAATAAATTCCACATTCAAGAGTTTGATACTAGTGCTTCACCGTGTTGAATTGATCAGTGGTATCTGCTTTTGTCAGATATAAATCCAATGAAAAAATAGTTGAAAATATAGGATTTAAAATAGGATTTAATTTTGAGACTGATTGGTTTACTAGTCAAGGCTTGCAACTCATCCCTAAATATACCTCAATTCTAAGCATTTCAATAAACCTTCCCTGTAATAAGTGGAATATTTGGACTACCAAAGTCCCTGTACTCATAACAAAAGACATGAACTGTACAAACTCGATTACTGTAACTCCCTTTTCCTCAACCTTGAAGTCATGCAACTCAAACGTCTGCAACCCATCCAAAACTCACTAGCCAGAGCAGTTGTCAGAACACCCAATTAAGCATCATCACATCACTCTAATCCTCAAATTACTCCACTGGCTAAAAATCCCTGAGCACATTCATTTCAAAGTCGTATCACTAACTTACAACTCCATACAATACTCCCAGCCCAAATATTTTGGGGAACTCTTCACCAGCCAGCCAACCCGCCCTACCTGATCGTCCTCTTGTATCACCCTCAATGAAACAATAATATTGACAGTTGGGCACCAAGTAAACTAATCCAGGAGAAGTTCATTTAATTGCTTAATGCCTAACACTTCCCCATGGCAGCCCATCAACAGCCATATTGGCAATAAACAATAACTTCATTTAGTAACAGTTCTTGACAAAAGGTTTAGTTGATGTGGTAGAAATCAATTCTGAGCAAAACTGAACTCTAATCAAGTAACCCAAGGCACTGAGTATACAAGCCAGTGACTTCAAGATCTGATGTTTGTCACCCTCAGCATCCATTATTCCATGACAGAGCCCTGTAGGTGTAGGCTACATACCTTGGCAGAGACCAGTTGCGAAACTCTCCACACAATAATCCTTGGCAACGACTATACAGGCACACAGTGGCGGAAGTGAAGGAGACTGCTGGATGGTGTGGGAGTGAGAGCAATGGAAGGAAGAGGGAGACCAGCAGTCTGTTTATCTCCTGGCTTCAATGAACGCCCACCATATGCTTGTTGGCTTGTGCAAGCGAATGGCATGACGCACAAGACAGTTTTAATACAGATAACACCCATAATGCTGCAGTATCGCCGGTGTAAGCCTACTTACCGCCTCTCTCTGCCTCTCTGTCTATCTATTTCTCCCTCGCTCTCCGTCTCTCTCCTTTCTAGGCAGCCTTGTAGTTCTAAAAATAGAGCATACTAATCCGAGCCGACTTGCATCGGCACGGCGTAGGATGAAGGACCTTGAAGAGGAGGGTTCCGATACATAAGCGATTGCATGGTATCGCTATCCTTCCCTTCTCTTCTCCTCCCCCACCTCGAGTCGACGGGCACAAGGCAATAGGAATAGGCCTATAAGCTAAACAAGAACTTCTGCATGCGATAGCGATAATAACTGCACCATCCATCATCTATGTCAAACAAAACTTAAAGCAATTGATTTTACTGACATAATCCTCAATCTACGTTAAAACTGAGTCAGACGATAATAACAGAAAAGAAACCTCGAAAGTTCGTAGCTGAGGCGCCGATCCAATCTGTTAGATGACTACAAAACCAGCCTCAACCAGGTCGATCTTCGACTGGAGCAGACAGACAGCCATCCATCGGAACGACCTAAGAACGCAGCTGCGCAGAGGCGCATATGTTGTACTGGTTCTCTAGCAGTTGTCCTTAGATTCATCCTGATGTAGCCCAATATTTGAAATGTGCCACTGCGCATGCACACCACATTCTGTTGTTATAAACTCTGCGCTTTACAGAGCTTACACTATCAATAAGTTCATCTGGTAGCATTCTCACCATCCTTGTTTGTTTGGGACGAAGCGACATCATTTTAATTTGAGTTATTGAAGGAAGGATGATGAAAGGAGAATCAAAGTGGCGGAGATGAATTGGCTAAGAAGAATTATTGTATAAGCTTAATCTGGATAGGATAGTTTGAGGAGTTTGGTTTTCAGTCGGAGCGAAAAGTGACAGGACTGGTGAGGATTCAAGCCGAACTTCCGAAGGATACCTTAAATTAAGAGGCGAGAAAGAACGATGAACAAATTGGTGGAGCTATTTTGAGTCCGTTCAGAAAAGCTGGTGCAGAGTAGAATTTCAAAGCGGATGAGACTGGTAGCTGAAAAACCTGGGACTAATATCAGTCCGAGGAAAAACATATTGACGATGAGTGAATCAACCCGGGCGGTGCGATGGTAAATGGTAGGTACGTAGGGACAACGACAAGTTGATGAAGAAGTCGAATGTTTGACTGTGGGCAGCCATGCAAGGCTAATCTAGCCAGCGAAAGAAGAACAAGTAATTAGGAGTATCGGGAATCGAACTTGTAACTACGCTCTGCACGTCAGTGTCTTGGACATTATTGTTCGGACTCCCCATAGAACACCAGTTTGTAGGCTCGCAAATTTCATTCGCTAGGTGGTAAAAATTTCTCGCCGGTCAGTTTCAACTTTCAAATAAAATCGCACAATCGAGAGCTTTCACAAGCTGAGGCGCTAACCTGGTGTGCCTTTATAAGCCGACTCCCTTGCAAATGAATCTTTTCACATAGTGATCGTTATTCATATTGCTTGCTTTCTATTTACTCTCACAACTCCGAGGACATCTGTTTTGTTATTACTTATTGTGACTATTTATTTTATTAGTCATAAATTATGTCCCCCAGCGCGATTCAATTCAATTAAATACATGCATACTTACTTTCTTACTTACAACATGTCCTCTGCGGTCATCCGTAGAAAGTGCTAAAATAGCATCTGGTAACTTTTCACAGCATTGCTTAAAATAGGTTTCTTAATTAGATGCGCGTGATGGATGTGTGGGCCTACAATTTCCTATACTCTCCATTTCGATTCCTTGTAGCTAAAGTTATTCGTTTGAACGGTATTACCGTCGTTTGCGCATAAGTTCTTGTCCTCAGAAGGACAGTTGGCTTTTGTGGTAGATACCGTCAACTAATTGAGTTGACTATGTTTACTGAGTAGGCCTACACAGCTGGTTTTCAATAAGGTGAACTTAAACGATTTTCTAGTTACCCTTTATACTGTGTTATTTTACATGATGTGCTCAATATTTAGTTCAACTAATTGTTAGTGGCTTTTTTATTTGTCAGTAGACAAAGGATAAATAATTGGTGGAACATCGATCGTTAGAGAAATTGGTTGTGTGTGGCTACACAGTGTTACGACGGATATATACTAAAATATAAATCAACTTATTAGGGCACTTTCTGGCCACAGTTCATTCTGTTTTTGGTTGTAAAATCCTTGTATAATGTCATTTATTTTGTGTGGCGTAGATGTCTATTATTGTTGTTAAGATTTTGTTGAGTTAGTTTGTTAAGTGATGCTATTTAATGGATAATTCTCAGTTGATGGTGCTTAGCAATAGTGAGTGAAGGACTTGCTGGTCTCTACACAATGACCATTTCAGAGTAGGCCTGAGTTTGTAATCTTCAATTACAAGGCGAACGCTGTCACCAATCGGCCACCTCGTTTCGCTCAACTAATTGTGTGGTTCTTTTTGGTCTAGTCGTAAACGCTGACATCCAAGCCATTGCAAAGACAGAATGTTGGGTAAATTAACTTTGTGGGTAGTCTTAGGTGTGGTTGAGCAGTAATCAAGGCTGTGCTTATGGCACTGGACAATGAAGTCAATCATTAGACAACTAATAATTATATATTGAGTTATTTTTCTACGACTAGTGTTGTATTCATCGAATTTTATGATTTTACTACTTAATTATTGTTTCAGATTTACCGACAATGTGTCAGAGATTTGAAGTTGATGCAGTGTCTTCAAACTTCGATTACAGGTCTGCTCTGCTTGTTATTTATAATCAACTTCGATCGTCTGAAGTTCAGGCGATGAAGTTTCTTTGCAGCGACCTCATATCAGTTGCAAAGATGGAAAGAATTGTTAATGCGCTGGATCTATTCCAGGAACTGGAAAGACTGCAGCGGATTGGAGAACCGAACAATGTTTTTCTGCTTGCCGAACTGTTATATCACATTGGAAGAGCGGATCAACTGAAGATACTAAGGCTTACAAAAGAAGCGGTCACCAAAGCAATTCATGAAAATTCAGCGCTTGACCGGTTTAGGTAACCAAATCACATTTTTGGTTAAGAATCTCTTGGTGCTGCAAATAGATTCCTACTTAAATATTTTGTACAAGTGTTTCCTACAGGTTCTGTTCACTGTTTAAGATTCAGAAAGTTTTATCTGGTGCTTGATCATTATTCTATGTATTATTTTGATAGCTTGCAGGTCAGAATGCAAAACTTACATTTCAGAACTATATTTCCTCTGTGAAGTCTCTCCATTTCAAAGAATCGAACTTTCTCGCACTGAGAACCTTAAATGCCGGTTGCTTTAAAAGCGCATATGAGAATTTAGGAAAGACATTTATATATGCCATATATACTCACATATTATGAATCACCTTCATCCATAAGGCAGTTTAGTTAACGGAAGACACACAAGTGTCAAGGGAGTCATGACGCATTTCCTTTGACTATTGTCACAGTCTTCTTGTGAGGTTCATTCATTTTGACTGCATGAACAATTTTATTACTGTAATCTGAGCTGTGATTGTTGACATGAATTGAACTGATAGCTTTCATGAATGCTTTATAAATTATAATTTTGAGGCTGATACATGTTTGGCACATAGGTTGATGCTCTTCAAGCTAAGCGAGCAGCTGACGATGAAGGACACAAAGGTTCTTTTGTTCATCTATGGCAGAGATCTCCCAAGGCCAAAGAGGGATTCCATTGAAAAGCCGGAAGAACTATTCCAGGCCTTGGAAAAACACTGTGTTTTAACCAAGAATAACCCGACCTGCATACTAGACATGATGAACTCTATAAGCAGAAGCGATTTGAGGCAAATGGTTCTTGAATATTTGGGTAGGTGTCATTGGGTGCTTTTAGAACAGTACAGGTTTTGTGTGGGACAATTTAATGCTGCCATGATATCTAAATTTTGCAATCTGTATGTCCGTAAAATGCTGTTCCAGCAGCCTATTTGAATTAAACGAAACTGAACTGGAATTAATACCTTTAGCAATAAAACTTTCATTACTGAAGTCAGTTGAGTACAATCGATACAATTCAACAAATCCCAGTTTTAACCTTCTGACATACGCTGGTACTCATTTTCCGATCCCAAAGGTATGGTGGGCTCAGATGTTCAATCATTTACCTCCCATCAAAATACTTAATAGGCTGATCTTTTCTTAATTTCAACTGTACCTGCATGTGGTGTATATCAGCTGCACCATTCTGTCATCTGTTGTCTATCTTCTCAGAAACTGATTTATTGTGGTTAATCTATTTTTAGGCATAGAAAAATAAAAGTAATCAGCAAAGAACTTTATAAATTAAGAAAATCAGTAAATATTTCAATGATTGATGTGCATTACACCATTCAGTATGGTAATTGGTGAATAATCTTTTCATAATGTCTTACTTTCGTAGTTTAAGAGCTTCAGTTAAGATGTAAATAATCAAAACACTAAAACTAAATATTTCTGTAGGTATCTAGCCATAATCACCATATTTGTAGTGTCTTTCAAGAGCCTTGCGACAGAATCTCTAGAAGGTACTGTTTGTAGCAGAGAAGATGTGTACTGGCATTTTTTATAGAATATCTGTTCAGGAAATCTCAATGGTACAGCATCATTATACCAAAAAAACGCTGTTCTTTGAAGTCTATCAAATTGGAGGATTTTATCTTTCCTTTAGGAAGTGACGCTGACAGAACTCCACAGATGCAAAATCGTTTGGTTGCGACTGAGGCCATTCAATTACAAAGTGATTTCGATCGATTTCTGAATGTTGGTGCTCGGGATTTCTCTGGAAAACTTGCTGGTAACACACTGAAATTATTTTTGTCCAATCAAACTTCTGATTTATTATCTGGAGAATTTTTCAAGAAAAGTGGTTTCTTTTGCTTGTGGACATAGTTGTCTGTTCATTCTGCTGCTGTCTTATACTTTATTTAAGTCAAAACAAAGCTTATTCTTTATTGTTTTGGTGATGCTGAGTAGTTTCTTGAGCTAAATGGCAGAAACAGCCATGTGTATGAAGTTTAGGCATGTTCATTGTCTTCGCCTTAACATTCAAGGGCGAGTGGTCAGTCCTTGACTTTGCCATCTTCCCACAGTAAGTTTTGCCATTTTATGGCTCAGTTCGCAAGAATTACAAGTTCAAAAGATACACTGACATATGTTTCTGCCGTGGCTTGGAGTTTAACCTCCAACCTCAGATGAGAGTCCAGGACCCTGACCACTTGATCACCATGAGTCCCTTACTATATTTACTGCTGGTAAAAAAAATGATTGACAAAAATGGCAGGAAGCATAGGGCAGGTGAAATGACTACTGTATGTTCAATACCTATAAATAATTAGATAATTCATTTTAACAGTATAATAAATAAAATTGTCATTGTTACTATATAGAAATTTACCATTTATCTTCTGTTATCTAGAGCCTGCTTACAATAAGTTGATTAAAGATGATCCATATGCTGAACGGAACGACCCGCATCGGAGCTACAGCAAAGTCTGCCAAGCCGTCACGGAGTCTGACTTTGCTTGCAGACAGGGCGTTTTTGAAAGTCGAGGGAAGACTGTGAGTCCTATTGACACAGGGCTTTTGAGGACACAGAGCTGTGAGGATAATAATGCTGTTAGTAAAAGATCTGCAGTCGTCGAAGATGAACAGATGGAGTTACCCTGCTACCCTATGAATCGCAAACCTCGAGGTATGAATTGCCTTTGTCTAATTGAATCTAGTCTAAGTTTTATAGCTCATTTTAATAATGCCACTTGATTATAATCCAGGTTCACAGTGACTTCACAAATATGTCTCAACTTGAAACTGCGGTCATTTGAAAGAGGAGAGCAGTTTTTCACACTATTTCATCCTATATATGTTCTTTGTTTGAAAGACCTTTAAGCATCAAACCTAAAAGACATGTTCTCTACTAAATTACCAGTTACTTTCTGATGGTGACCCTCTATAGCACAATGGTTTGCATGCTGGTCTCAATCAAGAGGCTGGGGTTAAAATCTTTTTCAGGGCAGACATTTGGTTTGGGATAAATGCTCCATCTAGGCTCCCTAGGCAACTTTGTTGTAATGAGCACACTGTCGGTGGAAAAATGAGACAGTGAGTGCTGAGGCAAAGAAATTGAAGGCTGACACTTCATACCCATGGCTGCTTCATGGCTAGCTTAATGGACTGCCCTTCTTATAGTCCTAATATCTTTTTATTATTTGACGTATGTCCTTTTGAGATTTGCCAAATGAGCAATGGTAGGTTATTAGAGAAACAAATATATTGTGTTGAATTTTTGTTTAGGTCTCTGTATAATCATAAACAACGAAACATTCTATAAAGATTCGGACGACTCCACAAGTCGCCAAATGCCGAACCGTGAGGGAACACAGAGGGATGCAAGTTAGTATCAGAACATTTCACTTGGAAATGTCTCAGGAAAGTATATTTTAAAGCAGAGGCATAAATAAGAACACACTGAAATGAGATAAATGTGAAGAATAATTGAAGAGAGGAAGAAGCAACATTAATGATGACCACGAATGACGATCGTAAGGTTAAGGATCAGATGAGGGTTTAAATGAGTGATAGAAAGAGCATGAAGTATGGGGCAGTTGAGTATGTACAATATGTACTCTATGTACAATAACTGTAAATAAATAGGTAATTCATTGTAGCAGTATAATAAATAAAATTGTCAACTGATTTTTCAGTAATTATTGGACTGATGGTAGTTCAGTCAGCAAAGAATTTTTTGCAACATAATTTTTAAAATATAATGCAATATTCGTATGTAGCATTACCATGGCAGCTTCGTTGATTTGTTCGAGAGATGATGATGGTGATGGTGATGATGATGATGATGATGATGATGATGTGAAGCTAAGAGTAGTTGTTCAAAGAACATAACTTTAGTATTACTTTGATGGCTCTAAGAGACCTCGGTTGGTAGTAACATGAATTGGTCAGCAGGGATAGTTGTTCAGTAATGAGGTCATCGGTTGATGATCAGCTGTTACTTGGTTCAGAACAAAATCAGGTACATGAGGAAAATGGGGTAGGGATCTCAGAGGGGGCCATACAGACAGTTGAATTAGGCTTTGAAAACATGATTCTGATATGCATTATCAATTACAAACATCACAGAAAACTGATAAGGCCTTAAAAATTACAATCAAGAATTAGACTTTTTATTCTCAATTGTGTTGTCTTTAGATAAGGCTCTGCGTTCCAGAAATATATATCAGGCTGGCACTTTGACATCCCTACCTTAGAGGTATATGCCAGTTGTGCTCATTGCCTCTTCGTCATTTAGCGTTAGCACATTATCTTTTATCTTTCTGTTTTGCCACTGCTTAAAAACATGATTTTCTTTTGCTTTTGAAACAGAATTACTTCAAGAATTATTTACCGATAAACTTAAATTCCAAACGGTGATTCACTCAGACTTGACAGCTAATGAAATGAAAGAGAAATTGCTGATAGTGGCTATCAAACATAACCACAGCAGCTACGACTGCTTTGTCTGCTGTATACTCTCACATGGCGTTCTTGGGTCGATTTACGGTGTGGATGGAAAGACAGTTGAAATTAAGGATCTCACGAACTTCTTCAAAGGTGCTAGCTGCAAGTCGCTTCAGGGCAAACCGAAGATTTTCTTCATTCAGGCATGTCAAGGAAAAGATAAACAAGTTGGTGGGTATAGAATGATACTGGTATTTTGAAACAACTTGACTACATTTTGTTATTCTATTATTGCAATTCAATTGATTGTCTGGAATTCTTAATATTTTGTTATTATATTTTTTTTTATCCAAGGCTAAAATATGTTTGGGAATGTGGACTTGTCTTCTTGTATTATTATTGTCTTATATTACAACATTGATTACTCTCATCAATGTTTTTGTGATTATTTTCTGTGCCCATTAAGTGCTGCTATTTAAATTACAATGTATCAATAGATGGTGTTGAGCAGCTGTGCATGTAGGATGAGACTGTAGCTTCTTAGACCACAGTTGACTTGCAAGAGACACTCAACTGGCGTGTGCTGCATTATATGAAGCAAGCAATTAAACAGACTGGGTGTCATGATTGTCGTTTCTTGAAAATGTGGTACATAAATCTACTATTAAATTATTAAATTCTCCGTATGGAATACTGTTTTGGCTGCCTTAGCCAAGCACGATGTCGATTATCTTTTGAATAGATTACCTTAGTTAATACATGATTTTTGTATTTTGATGCATTAAAAATTAGTTGCATATTCCAGACCAACTTTTTGATGATATGTACTGGTTGATGTGAAGTGTAAGAGGCCATCATGCAGCTTACTTTCACTAGATGGTGAAAAATTGAAATTGATATAATTATAATGTTCTAAATTGTGCATACAGGTACAAACCTGCATTGATTGCTGAGCAGTATTGATTGTCAGGTTAGTAGTTTCTGTCAGAACGATATCGTGAGACATCTGAAGAGGTGCTATATAATTTTTTGGGGTTATTCCACTACTACTTGTTTGTTACTCTGTCTTAGCAGATTTAGATTGATTAAGTATTTCTTAATTTTTCTTAAAGGTTATCCGGTGACCTCTGACGATGGTCTACTGTCAGTTCCACAGCAGGACGGGTTAGAAGCAGAAGACTTGCCAGTAGAGACAATTCCAAATGAGGCTGACTTCCTCATTGGCTATGCCACAGTTCCAGGATATGTTTCGTTTCGAAGCAAGTCGCAGGGATCGTGGTACATCAACACCCTTGTTCAGATGCTTTATAAATATGGTGACAGGTAGCAAGAACAAGTCATCATATCATTTTTAAAACTTATGTCTGTGTATAAATTAAACATTTAATTAGTCACAAATGTGACCCATCTGAACAGAAACCAGTCGTAACACAGATTTTTGCAATTTGAGTGTCATATACCATTTTAAAACATAAAGTCTCTCCTAACACTAACTTTATTGTTCTACGATGTTCCTGTCCAAAGTTAAGAGTAAAATATATTGCTCAGTTGTTCCATCATTATTCCAAGAAAATGCATTTGAAGTTTGGTATAATTTTGAAATGGAAAATTCCTAACCAGCCTTCTTCAGAATTGAGTGAAATTTGAAAAAAGACAAACTAGCTTATGCTTGTTCTCTGATGCAGCATAGGCTAGACGAATGTCTGGACTTTATACTCATATCAAGTTTACTATCCTAACCTCAAGGTGAGCTTGGCTATTAATTGGCGGGAAAATGGGAAATGATAAGAAGTCAGTTAATTATTAAAACAATTGATACCACAGCATCATCGAAAAGCTAATTAAAATTTAATTTTTTCACCAATTTTAGTTGTTATGTGTTTAAAACATATTTATATATCAATTTCTATAATAAACAAGAAATTGAAAAATTGCTTTTAATTTACTTTTTTGCAGTTATCGCCACATAAGCCTGGTTTTGGTCAGATGGGTCACAAATATCATTGCTGTCTTAATGTAGAAGCAGCTGTTGTGACTCATCATTGTCAAAGGTGCATTTGATTTTGTTACAACTAGTGATCCCACGTGGCATAGTGTCCGGTTGGTTAGAGCAGTTGACCTGTAATGTGGCGAGTATGGGTTCAATCCTCGTCTGAGGCGATTACTGTATAGGGTTACCGTGTAGGGACCTTCAGTAAGTCCTTTGCACAATCAATCAATGAAACTTAATATAGTGTCCCTTCAAGGTATCTACTCATTCTGACTGCTATATTTGTATCATCTGTGCTATGAACTGCTGAACTTTGTAAGTAGGGTAGAAGTGAAGTTTAGTTGTGTTGTTTTATGATATGGACCAGAATGACAAGGTTATAACTTTGAAGGCCTGTAAATTTCGATGTCTTCTATTCAAACTATGCATCATCAGAATCAAATAGGTTCTGAATTTTTGGCAGATGAGTCATTATCAGATAGCATAGGAGGGGATAGGCCACCCATCCTCATAAGCCAGGATTAAGAAAATGAGGTCGATAACACTTCATACACATGGCTGTCTCTGGGAGTTAGCGTACAGATCTGCTCTTATTCTTGTTCTTTTGAGTGTTTTATGTAAATGTCAGTCAAGTTTTATAGTGCCTTAAAGAAACGTCACTGGGCTGTTAAAATCAAGCATGTTAGTACAGTATGCTGGTTGTTGTATTTTTCAGGTATGATTTGCTGAGCATCATGATTAAAGTGAACGAAGAAGTGAGTCGAGCCATAGCTGCGATGCATGATGGATGCTACAAGCAGAGTCCAATGCCAATGGCAACTCTGAGAAAAAGGATATTTTTTAGATAGATCTCTTTCATGGGATTCTAATTTTCAAACAAGAAGTCCAGCTCAGATAGGAAATCAGATAAGAAAGTAATAGCTCTACAACAGTTAGTAGCAAAGACTGATCAAGCCAGAAGAATGCATTACCCAACTCTGAATTAATCTGCCTCATTATTTATCCTCCACTGCCAATCCATCCATTGTTTATTTAGCTCCATTTACTAGTAAGAGTTGATTCAAAACTGGACATGTATTATATGGGTGTCAAGGCTACGACCTTCAACATTTCATATTCATACGTCGTCGTTAATCAGAGATTATAAGAAGGAAGTCGCTCAGGATGTTGAATAAATTCTGTTCGTTAAAGCATAATGCTTTGATTTTTGTGTGATGGACTGGGATATTCTGATGGGATAAAAAAAATAGATGTCTAAAAATATGCATATAAATATATATGAAAAAATTAAACCAGGGACTTGAAACACTAGCAGTAGTTTGTGGAAGTTGGTAGGTCTTATGGTAATGGCAAATTCTTTTTACTGACCTCGTTGTAAGACAAACAGAATCAAAAATTTTGATTTTAAAATCAAGATCAACAGGGAGGCCATCCCCAAGAAGGACCTAGGTCCTGTAGGCGGGCCGCCCTCTTTTTAACTATTAGTTGAACGGAGTGGAATAATTTCAATGTTTTTTATGGTTAATAGTCCACAATTTAACAATCGAGAAGATAACAAATGACAAAATCACACTAACAAACAAATGTATACAAAAAGTTTTTGATTACTTAGGAAAATTTGAAAAGAAACTCAGACAGACATTCAAATGGACACCTTAGCAAATCGTGATCACGTGAGGTGATTGTCAATAATAAGACCAAGAAACTTGATGGACAACTCTTGGAATCGGTATACTATTTATAAGCAGCCTATGTTCTAGCACAGGTAATCGTTTGCAATGGGAATTAAATAAAATGTAACCGGCTTTGCTCACGTTTAATGACAATTTATTGGCTGCAACCCAATTGTAAACTCCATTAAGTTCTGAGTTGAGTAGTTGCATCAATGTGTCATAATTTTTATGAGAGGCGAAAATGTTCGTATCATCTGCAAATAAATAAAATTGAAGACACGCTAGTTGGGTCGTTAAAAATATCAAGAAAAGTAACAGACCCAAAATTGAGCCCTGCGGAACGCCATGTTTTATGAGGCCAATGGTGGAAGTGTGGCTGTTACATTTTACAAATTGATGCCTTCCATTGCTAATACTGTATAGGTGTGCCATGTTTGATAAATTATTTTGATATTCTAGACTAAATTATAAACATATTCTTTAAAATTATAACTGAAAGTAAAATGATAAATTAAATATATTATTTAAAATACGCAGGCCTCAACTTTGTAGGTTTTCATGTGGTTTCATTAAACGTAGGCCTACATTGGACAACATGATAAGCCTATATTCTAAATTAATAAACATATATGAACTGCACATAAAAGGCTAAATTCTTAATAGGTGGCCTATACCTTAATTAATAGATAGTCTGCTTGTGTTTGTACGCTATAAAATAGTAATCAATATTGTGCTACACTGTGAATTTCTAAGCTTGATATTTCAACAGTATTGAAGATATTCCCATTATAATTAAGCGTACCTTTTAAAACAGACCCATGCGCGCACCGCCTAATAAACGCACCTCCTCACCAACCGTTCAACGAACCGACGCGCGCACCGCCAAATAAGCCGATTAGCAGATCAACAGACCCGCGCGCGCACCGACGCATCAACCGATCAACAGACACACGCGCGCACTGCCGCATAAATCGCGCTATCTGGCTCATTTGACCATAATATAGGTCAATTCACCCACCTAAAAGGTTACCAAAACGTATTTGTAACCTATAACTAGGTTACAAAAACCAATTCATGCACAAACCTAAGACCTAGGTTAAACATCAACCAATACAGTCTAATAGGTCCGAGAAATTTCCAATAGTTTCGGTGATGAGTCACAATTCGTGCACAAACCTAAACCCCCAGTCAAAACATCCACCAATAAGTCAAAAGTCACGGGAATTCCCAATAGTTTCACCGAGTCAGCAGTTTTGATGATCACATCGTCACCAAGTCTTCATTATCAACCCAGGAATTAAATGACTCAGGATAACCCAAACATTTCACCGTATTGGTAACCTATTAGGTTGGTGAATTGACGTATATTATGGTCAAATGAGCCAGATAGCGCGATTTACTACTACTGCCGCATCAACTGATCAACAGACCCACGCGCGCACCGCCGCATCAACCGATCAACAGACCCACGCGCACACCGCCGCATCAACCGATCAACAGACCCGCGCGCCCCGCCGCACCAACCATTCAACAGACCCGCGTGTGAGCTGCAAAATAAATCGATCGATAGACCCACGCGCGCACGGCCGCATCAACCGATCAATAGACACACGCGCACGCCGCCGCATCAACCGATCAACAGACCCACGCGCACACCGCCGCATCAACCGATCAACAGACCCACGTGCGCGCTGCCAAATAAATCGATCGACAGATCCGCGCGCGCACCGCCTGATAAACCGATCAACAGACCCACGCGCGCATGGCCGCCTCAACCGATTAACAGACACACGCTCGCAACACCGCATTAACCGATCATCAGACCCACCTCGCCGCATCAACAGATCATCAGACCTACGCGCACGCCGCAGTATCAACCGATTAACAGACCCACACGCAAGCCGCCACATCGATCGATTAATGGACCCACGCGCACACCGCCGCATCAACCGATCAACCGGCACACGCGCGTACAATCTAATAAGTCGATCATCATACCCGCGCGCTAACCGCCACATCAACCTTTTAACAGACCCACGCGCACATCGTGAAATAAATTGATCAACAGACCCACGCGCGCACTGCCGCATCAACCGATCGACCGACCCACGCGCGCACGGCCGCGTCAGCCGATCAACAGACACACGCGCACACTGCCGCATCAACCGATCAACAGACACACGCGCACACTGCCGCGTCAACCGATCAATAGACACAAGCGCACACTGCCGCATCAACCGGTCAACAGACACACGCGCACACTGCCGCACCAACCGATCAACAGACACACGCGTACACTGCCGCGTCAGCCGATCAACAGACACACGCGCACACTGCCGCGTCAACCGATCAATAGACACACGCGCAAACTGCCGCGTCAACCGATCAATGGACACAAGCGCACACTGCCGCATCAACCGATCAATAGACACACGCGCAAACTGCCGCGTCAACCGATCAATGGACACAAGCGCACACTGCCGCATCAACCGATCAACAGACACACGCGCACACTGCCGCGTCAGCCGATCAACAGACACACGCGCACACTGCCGCATCAACCGATCAACAGACACACGCGTACACTGCCGCGTCAGCCGATCAACAGACACACGCGCACACTGTCGCATCAACCGATCAACAGACACACGCGTACACTGCCGCGTCAGCCGATCAACAGACACAAGCGCACACTGCCGCATCAACCGATCAACAGACACACGCACACACTGTGCATCAACCGATCAACAGACACACGCGCACACTGCCGCATCAACCGATCAATTGACACAAGCGCACACTGCCGCATCAACCGATCAACAGACACACGTGCACACTGCCGCATCAGCCGATCAACAGACACACGCGCACACTGCCGCATCAACAGATCAATAGACACAAGAGCACACCGCCGCATCTACCGATCAACAGACACACGCACGTACCGCGTCATCAACCGATCAACAGGCCGACGCGAGAACAGATGCATGTACAGGCCAAGCGACCCACGCACGCTTGTGTAAAATATATCGATTTGTTAGCGTTGTAAGATACGGTTGATACCTTTCGAAGAATATTTCTGTGAGGTGCCAAGATTATGTCCTGATTGAAGGACGTTTGGAGCCGCAAATCAATAGAAACATTTTCTTGTTTTATAGTGAAGCTCCTTAGGTGTTCAAAGCTATTCTTAAAGGAATTAGTATAAGAATTATTTATTTAAACAGAGATAGTTACTATCGTTTTGACCTAATAACTTTCGATTACCGCCACTTATCAAAGAAGCAAAATGAGGATTTGAAACTTTATTGATTGGTTCCGTAGCAACATAGAATGCCTTCGTATGCAAAATAAAAGGTCAGCAGAGGCTATAGCACATTATACTGATTAATTTTAGTCAGACGCTTTTAGAAGAAGTCAGATAATAATAAAATATTTAATTACCGTTTACACGATTATTTAATTTTCATATTGATGTAAGAAGAGTGGTTTGACTCTTGCCTCGTCTTGAGAGTTATGCCGAGGCACTCGCCTCGTCTTGCCTCATATTGGCTATGGGCCTGGTTTGTGTGTTTGGTCTTTTCAATCACCATTTTTTGGTTTTCTCTGCGTTGATCATTGGGTGAAATTGTCTAACTCTTTTTAGCTTATATTCTGGACAGTAGCTCGAGGAGGCCAATCGCTGTCAGTAAATCGGGGATAATTCACCATCCCTTCATTTAATTTGATTTAACTGCATGAGGAGTCTGCATGAGACTGAGAAACATTACTGCTTCTGACACAGTGACACTATAGGCCTATAGGGTATACGTCTAAGGGATGTTATGGGCTAACATTGATATGTTTGTCTACACTTGTCTGACCACGGGGCAATTGATCTGGAACCGAAACTGTGCTTATTATATTTGCATATTAATTACGATCATTTCAATTTAATTTGACTAAGCGCCTCTATATTATAGGCTTACTCTCATGCATGAATTGTAAAAATTTTAAACTTATTTTATGTTGAACATATGTGTTTCTTGGTTCTCCTGCGTCACCATCGATCGGTTTCTTCTGGAGCGCCATAGACGGCGGGGGTAGGGTAGGAGAAATGTCCGCCCTACAGTTCCACCACCTCTACATTTACAAATTGACCACTGGGCATCACATATTCGTGCACATCTAATCAGAAAATATAAGATGCAGGTTGAGATTATATAAAAGTCGCTCAGCTTGTTCATTATCTTTTGAATAAATTCTCTTCACAATAACATATATTGATTTTCATGCAATAAAAACTGGTTGCACACTCAACAAGCTGGTTTTGAAGTAGTAAGTGCTAGCTGGTGTCAAGTCTAAGTAACCTCTCTGTTTACTTTCATTAGATGGCAATACATGTTTTTTTAAATTCATAAATTGTAACATTGTAAATTTTGCATACAAAGGACAACCTTCATCAAGTTTAATAGTAGGGCCTATACTGACCCTTACTGAGGTGTTCGGAGCAGAGGAGAAAAGGGTTAGAACAATTAAAGTGCATGCTTTACGTGGTAGAAGTTTACACCCGTAATGGTGTGCATGTGACGCAACAGGGCGTCGTCAAATAAAGCGTAGTAAGAGTGCATTGTGGTGTGAGAGTATTTTAATTGTGTATACACTGTATTGTATTCTTGCAGTTCTTATGCATAAATATTGTACTAATGCAGTATAGTATATAGTAAGCAATAGGCCTGCATGTATCTTAACAAATCGCCCAATTTCCATGACAGGCACGCACGCAACAAACACTATTAGATAATTAATGTTTTAAAATTATTTGTCCATTGTAGCATTTATGGCGACTTCTTGGTGTCAGTAATCATAGAATGGAACAGTCTCCGGTATCCCAACTTGTTTTTGCAGCTTAACCCAGAAACCTGAGGTTTTTAAGATAGACAAGGCCTCTGAATTTCTGTTGGCGCCTCCGTATCCAGGCCTTGGACTAGCTATCGTAGGCCTACCACGTACCCGATTAGACCACCATCCACCTTAGCAAATTAGCAATCTGTCTGTGCTCTGGATTTTGCCTTGTCTAGGCATATCGATTTTGTTTTGACTAAGCGCCTGTGATTAATCCGGTTCCCACGACTAATAATTTTTGCGGGCGCTGCATAAATCTCGAGCTTACGATTACGGGGAATGTATGCATTTTGCTAAAGCTATTGTATGGTAGGCCAATTGACCACTGCTACCGCTCCTTGGTCTTTTTCACAAGATCTTGGCGTTTCCATTCGAATCTTCGTATTAAGCAGTAGTTTGAAATTTGTATCTTTGCTCTAACAAAATTCCGTTCCTACTTCAAATTGGCAACATGGAAAAAAATTTTTTAATAACAAGACATTCATCTGAGCATGTAAAAAAAATTCCATCAAAAAAAACTTGCACATTAATTTTTTATAACACTTTATATACAAGCCTCAAAACAGACATTCAGAATATCATCAAACATGTAATTAACCTTGAAATTTACTTTGCAGTGAGATAATTACATGATGTTTATGAGTGCCAGTCAGGTCAAGAACTCAGATGAAATCAGAAGAAACAAGAATTAAACATTTTAGGAGCACATGACATTGAGTATGTAGGACAAAGTTCAATATTTGATATAATTGATACTCATGTCGACAACTATTATTGAACATGAAATTTAACATTCTTCATCAGTGTTCATGAGTTCCAGTCATGTCAAGAAATCAGAGGAAACAAGAATTAAACATTATATGAATATATGACAGTGAATGTCTAGGACAAAGTTCAATATTTTATATAATATAAGGATTCTCTATGTCGAAAACTATCATTGAACAATGAACATAAAATTTAATATTCGTCATCAGAATCATCTTCAGATTCGTTACCAACTCCCAGTTCTTCACAAATGTCAAGATTATTGCAGCTGTCTATGCAACCACAGAGATCAGTGCATTGCAGCTCCGCATTCTTGCATGAACACGTTTTTTCGCTACATTTTGTCTTTTTGCAAGAACAATGAACAGTTTTTAGTACATTCTCAAGAGCTGGCACATCTTCCATCCAGTTAATAAGTAGTTCATTTTCACCTTTTAGCTTCCAGCCATGTCCATCTGAACATGGCATTGACATAATTTGGTGAAGGGATCGACGATATATTGCACACTGAAAGTTAGCATGAAGGACGTGTTGTTTCAAACAGTCTCGGTTCGGTGGCAATCCAGCATCATTGCTACATTTCAGTGTGAAAATAATATACCTGGCTTTATTTACACTAGAACAGCTCTTTTGTCCATACAAACTACAAACGAACTTTTCTAGGATGCTTAGCACTTCTTCTGTAATGTCCCAGGTTTGGCCAAGTTTGTTGAAAGTGTCACAAAATTCTTCAGACTCGAACATAATCTTGATGGCTTTTACTTTTCCTTTGCCTCTGAATGCAGAAACACTATCACAACCAGTGAACACATGTAGACCTAGTAATGCTTGGCTCTTTATGATCCCATAACTTTGTGATAGGCTGGTCATGTTAACAATTCTTGCATTGTTCCCAGTACCAGTGACAAAAAAAATTGAACTGGTTATTTCATAAGCAAAATAAAGTGAAAGCAGCATGACATGTGTCTGGATTTATAATCAAGATTGTAGA
This sequence comes from Bimastos eiseni, assembly GCA_959347315.1. Classification (NCBI taxonomy): domain Eukaryota; kingdom Metazoa; phylum Annelida; class Clitellata; order Crassiclitellata; family Lumbricidae; genus Bimastos; species Bimastos eiseni. The sequence goes on from OY365812.1 coordinate 17,993,588, forward strand.
GTATGTTTGGAAAGCATGTTTTGCATTAAGAATTAGTCTTGTATCAGCTTCCTCATGGTCACTTTCTAGTTCTTTGACTTCTTCGACAACCAAAACATTATTCACACGATGAAAAAAATGACACAAATTCTTGTGACAAACAAATAAATCTATGTCAACAATTTCTGTATCATATTTTTTCCATTCACAAAAGAGAAATTCAATGAGTTCTTCCTTGTTATGACCGCTTGAAAGAAATTTTTTAAATTGTTTTGGTGTCTTTTGCTCTGGACGAGTTATCTGCACAATTTGTAACCCTGTTGCTGCATGTCGCGATCTCTCACAACTTTTAATGCTAATCTGTGGATACCTGTCAACAACAAAGTCTATTCTGCCACATTTGTAATATTTTCCAACATAAATGAGTTCCCAGCAAATGCTGAGCAAGAGCACAAAATGTACTTGGTACAGTACCAATCATCTGAATGAGTGCCATGCCATCGATCATTAAAGCTGAATTTCGAGGAACATCTTTCAATTCAACTTCCTGGACAACACGCTCCACCTCATGCATTATTTTTGACTTAACTGTTTTAACCAGCTGTCCATCACCTGTACCCAATGATGCCGGAACAGTTGTAAGAGCATATGTCAGTAAATGATGCAGATCAAAGTTCCTTGTCTGAACAATAACCAACAGTCGAGTAAACAATTTTTCACTGCATTTCAGATCTACTGTTGTTGAAGTAAGTTTTGTTGTTGTCCTACTTGCCATGGCTGCAAATGTTTTTAGCTTGTTGGTTTTTAAAGGTGTATAAAAATCTACACTTCCATTTATCCTAATTCTGTCCTCCACAAACTTCTCTGCACAAGACTTTCCAATCTCAAAGGCACACTGAAGATCATTTCTGACATCAACAGGAGCTACAACGCCTGATGAAATATTTATCAAGTCTTCTCCTTCGTAACTGAATGGATCTACCATTGATTCCATTGTGCTAACCATTGCTTGAATTTAAACTTCTTCTCTTTCAACTGAAGCTTTATCAAGTTTCCTTCTAGTTTTGGTTTCTGAATCTTGCCCAACCATTGCCCTGCATTCTTATCACACCACCGATTGACGACCCCTTTATTCAAGGTAATTCCAGTCATTCCACCTTGTGTTTTGGAATCTTTGTTTAGTCTTTGTTCAATTAACTGGTCACATGCAATCAAACTAAATCCATGATGGTCCTGACGTTGAACAACAAAATCTCCATTATGAAATGATTCATTAATGGACTGATGAGTTTCTGGAATGCTTTCCATTTCAGCTATATATGCAGGCAAGTATCTTGCATAATTCACACGGTCATAAGCAAAATACCATGTCAGCATGGAGTGCAGTGACGACAGATGTAACTTCCATAATCCTTCTCTGGTTGCTCTAACGAACAGTAACAGTGTTTCAATGAGGTCTATGTATGAACTCCAAAAATCAAATGTTTATGTTTTCTCTCTCTTTCAGCAAATTAATTGTAGCTGTCAAGAATTTCGGTAATATTTTCATTTAAATCATCTCTGAATGTTCCAGAATGTCCACTAGAGTTTAAGTGCAGAGCGACTTCCAAGTATTTCAGTATGTCTATCAGCACTGACTGATTTTAAGAAAGCTGCCCACCTTAATCTGTGCAGAGCCTCAAACATAAGTTTATGAGCTCTCATACTTCGGTTGTAGTGATGTCCAGAAATTACTCCATTCATTGATCCAGCAGCAACAATTTCTGACTCGATGAGGATATCCTGTAATCCTGAGTCTTGAAATCGTTTTCCAATGATTGCTAAAAATGACATAGCGGTGTGAAAGTCACCAAGTCTTACAACCAATCGTTTGGAAAATACTTTATTCTGCCATCGGATCTGTTGAGCCTTGGCATAAATGGCTTGGTCAAAGACGACAACAATGCTTTCCAATCCGAGTTTGTCTGCTATATCCAAACTGCATACCAATATGGTATAAACAGTCGACAATTCTGTTGGACTTGCATCGATTACTGGTAGGTATTCGATTTTAGCCACATTCTATAATGGACACAAGTTTTGTGTTGACACCAGTCCAGTCAGGTAATGTGATGCTGTTTGGCTGAAGCAACTTTGAAAAACAGAATGCATCATCAAGCCGAATACATTCTTTTTGAAGAGGCATTTGGATATTTCGAATGGTCTCCTGATTGAAATGAAAATTACTTTGAGCAGGCCCAGTTTTCTGCTTGGAATAATAAGCTAACAGGTTCTTAGGGGGTAGATCAATGGAATACTTCCCAGTTTTCTTCATTTTCATTGACCATTCAACCACACATGGAATATCTTTGGATATTTGCAGAACAATTATGCCATTTGTAATGTGAGTTGTTCCAGCTCCAGATATTGTTTCTTCCATAAAATAATCATTGTTGTCCCAAACAATTGTGGTATGGACTTTTGGATAAAAACCAACTGGCACAATGCTGTTCTTGCTGAGCTCCATACCAGCCAAAGCTGAATCATGCTGAAGAACGGTTGAATGAGAAACGCAATGTCCAAATCCATGTAATAAGGAAATCAGGTTAGATGACCCAGTCCAATGACGAATCGTCAGTCCTAGAGCTAGATGCTTCGGAGCTGCAATTCGACCCTTAGATGACAAATACAATATATCCTGTGCAATTGACACCAGTTTTCTGTCATTTTCACATGAAGTCTCAACAAGACCATCATGTAAAACTTCATCTGAGGAACCAGTAATCCATGCTAAAAAATTATAAAGAGCTGCTGGTATTTCTTGCTTGGTTGATTGCAAATTCAGATCAGCAGCTGTTGGAGGCCAGACCTCACTACATCCTCGATAATCCGATATCAATCCCTTCAACTGAACAGCGGTCATGTACATATTCCTTATCGATTCATGGCAATACATCTGGCTGCTTTCTCTTTAAATCAGCAGTAGTATGGCCTTAAAATTCACTTTCCTCTGATTCATCTGATTCTTGAGAATTCCCCTGATCAATTAGGGATGTAGCTTTGTACGAAACATACACAATCTCCCTAAGGTTACGTAGCGATGGCCGAGAAAACTGTAACTGAGGATATTTTGATTTCAGCTTTTTCTTCAAATTGAAAGTTTTCACTCCCACAAAAGAAGAATCTGTTTCTTTTAACATATTGTTGAAGATATCACGAAGTTTAACCATGCGAATTATTTCCCCCTCATGCAGTATTTTTTCCTCAATAAGTACACACAATTTCTGGAAACACTCTCCGTCATACACAGTCCTTTCGTGTGAGGAATCGAATGGTTTACTTTCATTCATTAAAACAGAACTTGTGTAGGCTTTGTGACATGATCTATGGTATCTCACTTCAATTGCTACACAGTCCTTTCTGCGAATCTGGAGAAGTAAAGGCTCATCATTGCGTTTCAAGGCAGCTTCTAGAAGTAATCCACCTGAAACGTAAGTGAAAATGAATTCTTTTGATAGTTCTGCTAACAATAAATCTTTAAACCAAATACAAAAGTAATATATTCATTTCATGGCAAAAGCAGACGATGCACGTCAACTGCATACAGCAAAATTGGACTGCAACAGAGTCATATTTGGCAAAAAGATTGCAGGCCAGATTTTTCTGATTGTTGATACAGTGATGGTGGGATAAATTTATGGTTATATTTTGCTGGCAGAGTAAAAGTCAGGCAGCCTCTGACAAAGGCTGTAGCTGCGCTAAACCAGTAGGAGTAAAATATGTAGAATGTGGGTGTCATTTGTCTTTACCTCAGAAAAGAGGGCCTTGTCTGCCTTGAAAGCCTATCTTCAGAACTAGGTGTTCTTTCTAGCAGGATCTTCGTTTACCGTAAGAGAAGTTCAACATTACGTTGAATGCTAACGGAGGTTCTTTTCTTTGACAAATAACGGTATCCTCCACTTAAAATAATTACCGCTTGGAATCAATATGCACTTTACTCAAATCATGCCCAAGAATTACAGAATTTATTTACAAGCTTTGTAGTAACAAGTAAGGAAAGGCTGTCATTTTAAAACATAGGCATAAAAATATATACAATTTAAGGAGTAAGCCTACCTGATGGTAGTTCACAATTTGACAACTTTTCTTTCACACGTTTTTGTGAAATTCTTTCTTTGATATATTTTTGCTGCTTGCATACAATGCATTCTTCTGGTAAAACAATTTCATTGCGTCTAACACGAGCAAGCGTCAATGTTGATGTCACAGACTTGCGTGTTATTTTCATGGCTGGAATATAACTGGCTGTTGCATCTATTCCATCGGAACTTTGCAAATGTATTTCCGATTTTGACATGCATTTTCAGCCTTCTCAATGAGTAGCTTATCTGTAAATCTTTTGTAGCAGTTAAAGTGATACCGTAAGCCCTGTTTCCGATTCGAGCTATCTGTCAGGGTTGAAAAGTCGACAGCTATATCTTTACATATACCGTCCAATTTCTTCCATTTAGCAACGCATTCTAAACAACGCTTCCAACATCTATCTGAAAATTCTATCAATTCACCGTTATGACAAGAAATAGATTTTTAATTCATGAAACATTGGTAGCACAATGCAAGAAAAATTAATGCGAAAACAACAAAATAAAAAGAACATGAACTTCGATCAACGCTTGTAAGCCTATAATGATATGAGAATAAGACACTGCAAATCTGACATTGACGCGTGGATAAATTCAAATTGCAGCCTTCTGAACATTCAACAGTTATGAACGCTATTTAGCCTATTTTCATGCATGAAATGTAACACAGATAGACCTAGGCCTACAATAAACATAGCCTATATTGGGGACATTGCTGCATAACTATTGCCCTCGAGCTGAAAGTTTGGCCTAGGCTTACTACGGGGTGTTCAGCAATAGAATGATAATGATTTGAAACCTACTAGAACCAAAGATGGTTGAGTCGTAGAGTCTACGACTCTATCATCTTCGGTAGAACTATAGGAGCTCTTGAGTCAATGACTTTGCATACAATATTGTATGAACGGATTGCGTTGAAAATAGTCTTCGGTATTAATAATGAAACAAGGAAATTTGCTAAAGGGCTAAACAGGAAAATCCGTTTTCTTTGGGTAGCTTAAAGGAGAAATTACTACAATAACCGCAAGATGACTGCGTTAAACCATAATAATCCCATTCAACAGATGGTGCCACTCGCGCATAGTTGGTCTCACACCGCACTCCAATGCCTAGAACCAATGCATTTTTACGTGGGTTATTTCCTAGTACTGCTCTAAAAATAGAATGGTTTTGCGTGGTTTATTACGTCGCAAAACAACCAAGACTTTCGATTACTTCGGCTTATGCGAGAGACATGCTCGAGCGACAACAAGCGATAGACGCGTAGCCTATATCAGACAATGTAAAGGTAGGCCTAAGTCAGTCCGAAAATGTTTTTAATATCGTTATTGTTTTCATTATTGCCATCACTATTGTTGTTGCTGTATCTATTATTATTTTTTATGCTTTCCGTTTATCTCTCCAATTTCTCATAATCATCGGCGTAGATTGTTCTGCAGTTGCATGGATTCATCTTAAGCGTCAACTGCCACTCTGTCTATTTCTCTCTATCTATCTGTCTGTTACTGTTATCGTTATTGCCATCACTATTGTTGTTGGTGTATCTATTATTCGTCGGTCTGTCTGTCTGTCTTTCTAGTTATCTATCTATCTATCTCTATCGATCTATCGGCCAGTATCTATTATCAGTCCGTCCGTCCGTCCGCCTGTCTATATATATATATATCGCTATCTCTCTCTGTGTCTCTCTATCTGTCTGTCTGTCTCTCTCAGTGTCTGTCTGTCAGTCAGTCCGTCCGTGCGTGTGTGTATGTATGTATGAGTATATATGTGTGTCAGTATGTATGTACGTACGTATGTATGTATGTATGTATGTATGTATGTATGTATGTATGTATGTATGTATGTATGTATGTATGTATGTATGTATGTATGTATGATTGTCTGTCTGTTTGTATGTATGTATGTATGTACGTACGTACGTACGTACGTATGTATGTATGTATGTATGTATGTATGTATGTATGTATGTATGTATGTATGATTGTCTGTCTGTCTGTTTGTATGTATGTATGTATGTATGTATGTATGTATGATTGTCTGTCTGTCTGTTTGTATGTATGTATGTATGTATGTATGTATGTATACGCATGTATGTATGTATTTGGGTGGGTGGGTAGGTATGTAGTTAGGTAGGTAGGTAGGTAGATAGGTAGGTTGGCAGGTAGGTAGGTAGGTATGAATCGATGTGAGGATCTTAATTTACTGACTGTTATAAGTTTATTTAACGACGCATCCGTAACGAGGGTGATATGCGTAATCGTAATGATTAGGCTGCGGGTATTGCTTTATATCTATAAGAAGAGAAGTCCAAACTCGAAGGCCGACGTACGTGTGCTTGACTCAAAGCGATTAAGCTGGCCAGTAAGATAAACACAAATGTGTCACACACGCAAAAGCACTGGCCCGCACACAGACAATTATAAGCACAGGCGTCGAAACCACGCCTACTAAAAAAAATGCTTCAGTTTAATATTATTAAGATGTTTACCCATCATTGAGGTGTTTATATATATTTATTATTGGCAAGACTATCAACATTTAGTCATCTTGTGCAAGAATAAATATCTGATTGATTAGCGCAAGGGAAATTTCAATATGTTAAAAATAGCAAGCACAGTGTTCAGTCATTGGCGCTCGTACACCACGTGCCATGATGTCAGTGGTTTTACAGCATGGCACGTAGTAACAGATGGTTAAAGACGGTTTCATATGGTTACACGTAGTCAATGCCCAGAGTAGAGGCGCGCTCTCAGCGGCTGTTGGTAGATGGTCGAAAGATGTCGCACATATAAGGTATTTCAACCTGTTTAACTGGAGACACTTCCGCATGCGTGTTATCACCATCGTCGACGTCGTCGTCATCTTCATCATCATCATCATGTTCATTGTCATTATGTTTGTCGTCATCAGCATCACCATATCATTGTTGTCGTCGTCGTCATCATCATCCTTATGCTAATCAACATCATCGTCGTCGTAATCGTCATCATCATCATCATCTGTCGCGAGCTGTTGTTGCCGTCTTCTTGCTCTGTCTGATCTTCGTCGTTCCTTTCCCTCTCCTCTCCTCAGACCTTCAGTTTCTTACTCTTCCAGGGATTTCATCATTAAGTTTATATATTATGTTCATCGCCGGCTGATTCTATAACTGCTTCGACCTACGTTTAATTAATCATAGTTGTTATCATGAACGTCGTCGTTATCATTGCCATCGATGTTGACGATATTTTCGTCCTCATCATTATAGGCTATTTTCAATCTTCTCTAAAACGCTGTCATCAACAGCATCGTTATTTATGGATTGATTTACATAAATACCTTCATTCTCTCATATACGATATATGGGTTCTTTCTCACACTGAAACTCCTCTTTTGAGTTGGAAGCGCCTACGAGCAGCTTTCTTGAAATGGCGCTTTAAGATTGTTCGATATGAAATTGTGAATGAATAACAGCCTAGTTGACGCTGTTACATAGGCCTATATGGATACAGTAACAAAACATATGGCTCAGCAAAGAGTAAATATGAATAATTAAGACAACGATGTAATTTAACTTGGCGGAACTTTTAGCGCTGATGACTCTCTAAAAAACCCGACGCTGCTTTTCATTGTGACTGAGAGATTTCTGAAATTTTCATTGCATCATTTTGTACATAATCGCTCAGTGATTGAACGATGTCGGGTGGTGGGGGGGGGAGGTGGCCTTTATAGGGAAACATAATTATTACAACGATGAAAGTTTGTCTGAACTATTTTGGCCTATAGAGCAACGAAGTCCCTCGTCCGAATACAAAAATGATACTACGCGAGCATTTGACAAAAAACCTGTGCTTAACACAATCCATGTACGTGGCAGGTAAGCATAGGCCTACTCAAGCCACTCTGCATGGGGCATTGGCAGATATTGGCAGTGACAGTTCCAAGCCTGGATGAAGAAGGAGAGCATGCTAATGATCTTTGTTATCACGCAGTGTCGTTAAACTACAACTACTACAGTACTACTACTTACAGCATACTCATTACTCAACCATCATCATCATTATTTGGGCTCATTGCTCGTGGGTGTCCAATGCATTTTCGACACATCTTCTCCAAGTCTTCCGGTCTTGTGCCTTCCTTGTCAACACGTAAATTTTGTCCTCACACCACTCTTTGATATCGTCAATCCATTCCCTGCATCTGTTTCCATCCATGTCCCCAAATATCAGTCTTCACTAGCCTATGGTCCTTCATTCTGCAAATTTTTCCAAACAGGTTCAGCTTTCGCCTCATTAATACTTGCACGATATTTCTGATTTTGCCTATACGCTTCTCCTGATTTCGACGTTCGTAACTTTCTGCTTTCAACGTTTCATATTGTCATGACTCCCGTTGCTTTTGCGATTCTCCGTTTGATTTCCTTGCTGCAATCATTGTCTCATGTCAATAACCTTCCCAGTTAAACAAATTCATTTACATTTTCTATCGTGCTCTCTCCCACCACTGCCCCTTGCTTTGTGTCATTCACTCCATTTATCATCGTTTGACTGTTAGTCTGAACCACGCACCCACGCATCTCTGCCAACACGCACCGCTGATTTCGACTGCTCACAGGTGTTTCTCATCATCTCGATTAGTCTGCTACCTACTCAACATAAGATTTAATTGTTGCCCATAATACGTCTTGCTTGATGAAGTCGAATGCCTTTTGGAAGTCTATGAAGCAATGGTATATATGTTTCTTCCTCTATTTTTCGCCTTTACTGCCATCAGTCTAAGAATCGACATTTGTTGAACCGTGTTCGCTCCTGTCTCTCCTAAATCCCGCTTGTTCCTCTGATAAGAACGATTCCTCCTGTGCTTTCAATCTCTCCAGTAGAATCATCGTCAGCACCTTACTCATAATTATGATTTATCAGTGGTAGAGTTCTATAATCGTTACATCCCGCCATCTATCTCCTTTCTTCGGGATGGTGACTATTAGTGATCTCGCCCATTCTTCAGGAATTCTCCCTCTCCCCATTTAGCGACCGGTGACGAAAGCTATCAACCACAATAAATCTCTATAGTTATAGGACTTCATAAAAATTTAATGTCTGTGCTAAATAATTAATGACTTTAAGGCCAATAATCATACCCTTACACATGGTTGACTTAGCGGCCTATGCGCTGACTCATACAAGCCAGCGTAGCGTATAATCTTGGTTAAGATCCATTTAGACTGATATAAAATTCCTGTTGATAGGCCTATAGGTCTACGTTAGGCCTAAACCTTTTGCACCATGCAAATCTTTTCTGGCATTGTGCTCCCACGCTTTGAAAAAACTCATCGACCATGACTCGAATAAACTGACGTATGATTGTCTGATAACAGGTGGGTTCAGCATGTGTCCATCAAACCAAACGGATACGACGGAACACCTGCTCCACGACTTTGGCTCAACAGTATTCGACGGCTCCTGCTTCCCGAATATTAACGGTTTGACATCGCCACCATGCCAGTCTCCGTCCATGTTCCTTTTCGATGGCGATCTAGACAAGTTTCTTACAGGTTGTAATGACGTCAAAAGCGCTGAGAGGCTCGAAGCCGGTTTACCAGGCCCTTCGAGCCAAACAGAGGATGCTGAAGAGTGCCAGGTTGCGGTCATTCCTCTCACGGTCTTAGAACTAGAACCCGATGACGCCGCAATTGCATCACCAGAACGTACGTTTTCGGCGATGGATGACATTCTGGTTACGTCACTCTCTGTTCCAGACAATAGCAAGCAGGTCCGAGGAGGTGTGCGCCACAGTAAATCGTTGCCGGGCTCGTCTGGTGGACCGAAATCAACCATAGCCAGAAACAGTTCGATTACCTCGCCTCTGATAAGTCCCTCGCGCCGTTGCGGACCTGAAGACTACACAAAAAATCAAATGGACGCTCAGTCATTTGCAGAGGTAAAGAAAGATTTCAATATTCAAATTCACGTACAAGAACATTAATAAGGAGCCACTTTAAAACTCAATCGGTGGCGACGTCTACAGAATGCTTATGTAGGCTATTGATTGGTGACATTTGTTAAATCCTGCGTCATCGTTCACGGGAATAATAATTATGGGTTCAATGTTGGTCACAATTCGAACGCGTCTCTAGTCACATATTATTGGCTACTATCTAGTGCATCGAAAGCACTGAAAGTAAAGCGCTTGAAGCCAAGTTTGAAGCACACAGTTGCAACGGTTTGAAACCAATCGGGTCTTGGTCAGAGGTCTAACAAGCCGGGGCCAGAGGACCCCCCAGTTTTAAAAATGGTTTTAGTTTCAGTGCTCAGTGACCTCCATGTGCCCCCAATTCGGTTCTTTTTTATGTTTCTCCAATGGCTTTTTAAGATGACTTTTGTTAAGATAATTTGTGCCCCCATTTTTCAAGTTTCTGGGGTCAAAATTTAAAAAATGGGGAGCCAAAAAAATGTTGGCGCTTCGCGCAATTTTTTAATAATTATGCCCCCCTTTTCAAACCTTGTTGCACCTCTGGTCTAGGCACATGTATACACAAAATGGTTGTTTTTGAATTTTGGTTTTTGAATTTTCTTGTAGATGTCCTCTGAGGTTCCTAAATTAAAGCTGGAGCGTCGTCGAGCGCAGAACAGAAAAGCTGCCAACAGATGTCGACACAAACGAAAACTTGAAGAGGATCAGCTGAAAAGGGTATGTCTGTCTGTATGTTTGTATGTATGTATGTATGTGTGTGTATGTATGTATGTATGTGTGTGTATGCATGTATGTATGTATATATGCATGTATGTATGTATGTATGTATGCATGTATGTGTGTGTATGTATGTATGTATGTGTGTGTATGTATGTATGTATGTATGTATGTATGTATGTACGTATGTATGTATGTATGTATGTATGTATGTATGTATATATGTATGTATGTATGTATGTATGTATGTATGTCTGTATGTATGTATGTATGTATGTGTGTGTGTCTGTCTCTTTGTCATCAAAATAAATTGTCCTTGACACCAATCACACCACTACCATTATCATAATATTTGTCGTCACCGTTGTCGTCTTCACTATCATCATCGTCGTATTCGTCATCGTTTTTAATCATCATATTAATAATCATCGTCGTCGTGGAGTTGAGTTCATGAGTTGTTATCGTCACCACTCACCACTGTCCTTTCTGTCTTCGCTTCGTCGTCATCATTAAAAACATAATACTATCGGCTAACCATCACACGACTGCAGCACGTACAGTCTATTGGTAATTGAATTTGCTGTGGGTGACCTTAAATCTCTCTCTGCTTTAGTTTATCAATTCATATAAGTTCGTATGTTACAACACATTTATTAGAGCGCTTGTTTTTACCTCACAAAAGTGCCTTTAAGCCGAGTCTTGATTTGATTGAATTAGGATTTTGAATCGACGGAAAAAAACAACAACCTGAAACGCAAAGAGATTCATGATCTTTTGTCTCAGATCAAACGTCTGAAGACGGAACTACACAGACACGTGTCAACTGATCTCTGCTTTCATCAAGCCACTCCTCAACAATTATAGAGTCATCGAGAGGCTATGACGTTGTGGTGCAAGGGAAGGACGGGCCACCGATCAGTGGGTTACGTGGTTTACGTTAGAACAATATTCCCATTGGATGTCTCTTCTGCTTGACTTCAGTAGAACAGATATAAACTGATCATTCAGTTAACTTAGAGAGGGAATAGAGCAGAAATGTGACGGAATTGTTGAAGGACTACGATCTTCACCGTCTATTCGGTTGTATAGCAAATTAGATGCCATTCAGGTCGACCTCAATGTTCGCAAGATTTGTCATCTATTTTTTACTAATCATCTTCACAGTGAAATCTTGTGATAAAGTAAAAAAGGAGATTCTTTAGTACAAACTCAAACGAAGGTATCTACAATGTATGCCTATATCCGATAATGCATTGAGGGGATCCTCCTATCTTTGGTACAACGTACTTGTTTCTTTAGATTTTTCAACCGATTCAATTGTTCATTACTGAGAGTTTCACACTGTTGCAAAATATTGCAAATATATTTTAAAAAGCAGTAAGTTGTCCTGTATACTTTATTAATCATTAAGTTAAAATAAAGTTCAAATAAAATACATTAATTGAGTAGACTGCATATTTGCAGATGCATAATCATCCGTAGAGTTAAACTACACGACATCTTAAACTGTGAAATGGAATGATCGCTGTGGTTTGGACGTCTTTATAATACTGGCGACAGTTAGTGTTATTGTTAACAACTTCGCCAATTATAACTTAATAGGTGTTATAGGCTTATGACAGTTAGCCACCTAATCATCCTGTAGAATGTACAAAACGATTTATCGATGATGATAGATACGCATTTACAATTTTTTTATAATTTGTTATTGCGTTAACTTCAAATTTATGAAGTGCTACTGATAGACCTGAAGGTCGTGGGCTTCGAACTATCCATTAACAGTAGCTGGATTGACGAACAGAATTTTTCTTCACACAATAAAATCTGGATTGACGAAACGAAATTTATAAAATTGAAACCGTATTAGTGAAAGGAATTCTGGTCAAATGGAAGATGGGATTGCCGCGCTTGAAAGTAATGTAATCGAACATTTATATAGCGCGAGAATATGCATGGTCTATAGTTATCGTCAATTCAAATTTTGGTAACATTTGGTGGAAGGCCCATAATCTTCAGATTTTACCGTTCTACTCCAAGGTTAAGCGCAGGGCACCAGCTAACACAAGCGCTAGAAAACTTTGTAGAATTAAAGACTTATTGAATCGTAACAAAGGCTGACGCTGTGTGTTGCCGGCATTATAAAGACGCCAAAAACAGAGTTCATAGCACAGAGTAGGCCTACTCCATAGCACGATTCGGTTTTCACGTTGTTGCTTACTCACTTATCATACGCAAGCTTAAAAATTATGTCACTTCCGCCTACATGTACCTCAAATCAATGCGTGATAGCCGAAACACGGGGTTAATCGAGTCCGGTCGAAACTCTATAATGGCGTAGGCCTAAGTCTTCGATTGTTGTAAAATGCCCTGTACAGAAATCGGTTATACGCAAACAGTCCGTAATGCGATAGACATCAGATGTGTACAGCAATGGTCACTGGCGTTTGTCTGCAGAATGCGAGAATGCGAGAAAATCAGCCCGCTATAGCGTCGAACCAATGGCAGCCTTTGGCCGATATGTTCTCGTTCGGTTGAGGGCGGCCACAAGTCGATCACGGACGAGAAACTGTCACAAAAAAACGACTGCAAAGACATAGAAATCAAACAGAAACAGCGACGACAGCCATTGTCATATGACGTCAGCAGCCAAAACCTATCGACGGTGGGCTTCATAGTCGTCTTCATGTGACCGGAAGTCGCCTGCTAGAGAAGCAGCTGTGCGCAGAAGCGGATGGTTGCCGTTTCCCTCTCGCAGCACCAGCGATAGATGAGGGCTTCGTCGCTGACCTTTCCACAGAGGAAACAGTCGATGTAGAGTGTCTGGTTCTGACCGCAGTGGGCCGGTCGGTCGATCGTGAACGGTTGGTGGTGACCCTGTGAACCCTCCTCCGTCGATCGCACACGTCGACCCCAAGGGGCCAGCCGGGCAGGCGGACTGCGCTGGTCCCTCATCTTGCGTATTGAAGGGGTCCCACGGGTCTCAGACTGTTGAGCGAAAAGAAGGAAAGTCAGAGCGAATAATGTGAAGATGAGACTGAGATTGTTGTTCCCTAACGGAGGTTGGAAAATCACAGAACTCTTCATTTTGAAGCTGAAAACAACAGAAACACGCGTCTGGAGTTTTGATATGGTTGACGCGCATGCAAAAATAGGTAGCAAATGCCACAAACAGTTATACATGTAAATAATAAAGGTTACCTCTCAAGAAATTTAAAAATTCAAAACAGAAAGAGAGGGCGATAGAATGCGCACAAGCTTTCAATGCGTTTTTACTGCGTTTTCATTTACCCTGGATTCTTATGCTTCTTGAAGAGTAATCCGTTGAGCGTCTCTGTCTAGCACTCTAGCTCTTTCTGTGCTTATAGGAAAAGATGGCACAGAGCATGGGCCGTACCGAGGGGGCCTATAGGCCCGGGCGCAAATGTGGAAAGGGCGTAAATTTCGGGATGGAATAACTTATTATTAAAAAAAATGCACTATTTTCAAAATGTGGGGGTGCCAAATTGATGCTACGCACGGGGCGCAATTAGCTAGGCACAGGTCGCAATTATACCTCGGTACCGCCCTGGCTCAGAGAGACATAGCGAAGTGATCTAAGGTCCGAGTAAAAGCAGATGGCGCTGCGAATACAAATGTTTCGATTCTCTGTGCTTCTCTCTTCTTTCTGCTTTGGAATTTTCCTCTGTATTTTCTCTGACTACGCCTCACATAATTTATTATTATATCGAAACCTATATATTATATAAACAGTTACTGCAGCTCGCGTCCTAACCTAGAAAAATTGTAGGAACTGGAATAAGGAAGGTCCCTGAGAGTGGCCCGATAGCAATGTTCAATTATGCTGGCGCCATGATGTCGTCTTTCTTATATAAAACAGCTCTAATGGAAAGTTTATCCACATGACTTGCTCGTGTTTGCTTAAAAATTGTCAGAAGGCCCACTGGTTGTAAAGTAGGCTACAGTTCAATCTGATACAGTTGTTACTCTGTTTTGGTGATACTCCACAGTTTATTAGCATTTTAGTTTACTTTGCACTCTGAGCTTCACGATTCCAAGTCACCCCCATATAAGACCAAAACCTTGGACTATCTATCAGCCAATGCATTGGCCTACATAATACAGGCTCAAATGGCATGCGTAGACTGCCTCCATTTAATTGTATCTAATTCGAAGAAACCAGGTTCTGCGATAACAAAGTCTGACATTAAAAAGATTTATTAAATCTCCAGTAAAATCCCGTGCATCATATGCTGCAATTATTCTTTGAAGTTGATTCTCGACCTTGTGTAGGTTTCCATCTTGGATGTTCATGTGACAGCGGCAATTAAGACCTGATAGCACGTAACTTATTATTCTCAGAAGTTTGTGAGCCTTTTGGCGCTGAAGAAATGATGGGTTAACGATTAGAATCATTAAAGAATCATTTTACAAAAGGTATATACAATATTGGTATGCTTCAATTACCGCGCGCACAAAACCGCGCGGCCAATAACCGCGCGTGGCTCATTACCGCTCCGATCATAACTGCGCATATTAGAAGCACAACAATATAGAAATCAGAGTGTATTTTGAGTCAAAGTAAGTTACATGGGATATGATCGAAGATACAACAGTAATTTATAGAAATCAAAGAAAATTTTAAGGCTAATTAAGCTGTATATAATTAGGCTAAGTTTACAAATAATAGTTCGTCTATCGTCTTGCACAATGTTCCACAGGAATAAAAACTTTGCAACTTGACTTGCAAAGATAAGTTATGGGCGATGACACTAAGATATTGCAAAACAGCGCGATTAAAGTATTCGGAGACGGTGGCTCTGATTCAGTCCACGGTGTCTTTGTAGATTTTTTGGCCCGCAACAGAATGCTGACCAGCGACGTACTTTTCAATTGCCAGCTCGATGAACTTCCAGATGGGAGGATGGTTGGTACCGAGGAGCTCACTGAAGACTAGGTCCAGGGCCGTACCGAGGGGGGCCAACGGGGTCATGGCCCAGGGCGCAGATGCGGAAAGGGCGCAAATTTCAGGATGGAATAACCTATTATTCCATAAAATGCACTATTTTCAAAATGTGGGGGCGCCAGATTGATGCTAGGCACAGGGCGCAATTATAGCTCGGTATGGCTTTGGGTAGGTCGTTTACAACAGCATCATAACAATTCCACAATGAATGAGCAAACGTTTAGAAATGATACAATAAGGGTGTGATAAGTTGGTGGACAATTAACAAGGCCTCTATAAGTGACGAATTGGGAGGTTATGATCGGCGCGGTAATGAGCCACGCGCGGTTATTGATCGCGCGATATTGTGCGTGCGGTTATTAGGCTCTCGGTATTGTGCGGTCATTGAAGTAAACCTAAAATATTATACTATGCGTATAAAATATTATATCAAATTATCAATCTCTACTTCGCCAAGCGTTGGTTGCACAATAAAAACATAAAATTTGTTCAAAATTAAATATACATCCAATCACCTATGGTTTGAGAAAAACACGCTAAAATCTGGCGACACCTGACAACGTTTACGTGGTAAGCTTACATGCATAGGCTTACATTTATAAAACGTCTGCTTCCTATTAACTATGTGGCTGAGTAACCAAAATTCTTCACTCATTCGCTTAATCTCTACTCTACTCTAATATTATATCTAATACTATATCGTAGTAATTATGTTTTACGCTAAGTATGAACATCCCTTAGGCGTACTGTTGTACAGCGCGACTTTGCAACAGTTATAATTTATAGGCCTACTTATAATAACCATCTATACGCTGAACTTAAGTTGATGCATTTCATTAACATCTACTGAAGCAGTCCATCGCCGTATCATTTCGGTATACTCATGCACCGCCATTCCAACATTAAGGTTTCAGAAGTTTAAAAATGCGTTTATATATTAGCGCAGTATCAGCATTTTGATGAAATTTGCAGGCTAGTTGCAATAGTACCATCTTCAAAGTCAGATCTATTGTATAGAAGTATTCAAAGATGGGCTCAGCAGTTAATGTGTAGGCCCTACTTATTAGATATGTAAACAGCTTTTGACATGGTTAGCCATCAAGGCCCATCATAGATTGCACTTGAAATAAATCAAACAGAATATATGCCATACAGGTTTTTGATGATTTGGATGAACTGGCACAGTAGCATACGCACCACAGTTGATACTCTGTCGCTATCAGATAGAAGGGTGTATTTCTAGCATTTTCAATATAATTTTCAATGCAAGACACTTAAGGGTAGATAGAGTGTCCGCTATCTGTTGTTTATCTGAATAACGATATTTGTTAAACTTAGTGTGAGTTAAAAGCGACGTTCTGGTACATCAGATGCGCATTGCATGTAGATTAACTATATGTTCATTGACTCCCACTACATGTAAGATTAATCAAATTTTATCGTCACCTAGATAAGCGATAGATATGCACTGTATATCCTTGTCTTGCACTGAACATTGTACACGGTTACTTATCTATTTGTGAGAATGTGGTTTATTTTCCAAGAATGAATACATGTAGCCTATGCGCGGTATTTGCAATGTGATGCATGGACCAGAATATCTCGAAAGCCTTGTCAAAATATGGCAGCTCGTGTTGTTCCAAACATTTGCTTAGAATTACACTTGGTATCAGTTCAACGTTTTCCATGCTTTTACTAGAATGAAATATCTTTAATTTAACGTATTAAATATAGATATCTATCAAACATTTTCGGAGTTATATGCAAGCAAAGTCGGTTCATTTATGCTGGCCCAACCTGTATATGATCTGCGATAGATACGTTTTCATACTTGCATGCGCGCAGATATATATATACTGGTAAACGTCATCTAAAAGTGGAGCATGCAGGTTATATATATATATATATATATATATATATATATATATATATATATATATATATATATATATATATATATATGGGAACAAACGTTTCAGAACTAACCTGTTGTTTTTGTCAGATGTGCAAAGCATTTAATCTTAACCGAACCGAGCTGAATAACGGATGACTACTAAAGCGCCAATGTCTCTATGACGCGAAGTGTAAGTTTCAAATGTCTTCTAGGAATTTTAGAACAACTGCTACAAGGATGAAAGCAATCACGACTTCTCTTTGGCATAAACTACCGTAGGGTACACAAAGGACACCATGAACTACTTGATACCTAATATAGTCCCACACAACGTGAATGCTATGTGCACAGGCAGAGGCAAAAAATGAACTCTGTCTCCAATAGAAGCATTTCTGGAATTCGCAGACTTAGGTACTTCGGACGTCAATCTGTTTTCGCTGCTACGCTCATGCAACGCCCACTTCTTCAGCGCCTACTCTCTGAAATATAGTAGACAGATTTTGGCTAAAGTTTGAAGTCTTTGGACCTAGGTTCAACGAATGATATTGATCGAGGATCTTTCCAAGATTCTTTTGACGGATAAATTGACCAGATAAACTACAGCCTAAGCAGGCCCGCCGAGAAGGGTAAGGGCAAATTACCCAGCGATCCAAATGACCAGGGCAGGGCGCACAATCAGCTTATGAAAACCATTATAATCAGTTACAGAAAGTCTAATATCTGTAACTTCTTCATCGTCGTCATCGTCATCATCATCATCATCATCATCATCATCATCGTCATCGTCATCGTCATCATCGTCAATATCATCGTCATCATCATCATCACCACCATAATCATTATCGTCATCATCATCATCATCATCATCATCATCATCATCGTCGTCGTCGTCATCAATATCATCATCATCATCACCATAATCATTATCGTCATCATCATCATCATCATCATCATCATCATCATCATCATCATCATCATCATCATCATCATCATCATCATCATCATCGTCATCGTCATCGTCGTCGTCGTCGTTGTCGTCGTCATCGTCATCGCCATCGCCATCGTCATCGTCGTGGTCGCCGTCGTCGCCGTCACCACCACCACGACCACCATTACCACCACCACCCCCATCATCATCATCATCACATCATGGTCACGGTCACCGATTGGTTAGAGGAGCCGGCCTGTAACGCTGTAAATACGGGTTCGATCCTCGTCTGAGGCGATTGCCGTGTATAGGGACCATGAGCATGTCTTTTGCGCTCAGTTGCTCTGCAATATAATTGCATTTGCGACATCTGTAAGTCCATAGATGCGTCTGTGTGCTTCTGAGCTTTGCAAGAAGATCAATGTCAAGAACGAAGATGCAATTGTATTGTATCACAATCATCATCGTTATCAATGGCGAAACCTGACCCATGGGCGTTGCCGTTTCATCCACTCTTCGCTAATGATTCGGACATAGACGAATAGCTATGTGTCCGAAACGTATGGACTATAGATTCGCCTTCACCGACTAAGTCCATTTGTGCTTTGGTCCATCCGTCTGGTTTTATCCAAATCCTTGGGGTTGGGCGAAAATCGGGAATCGGGCCGCCCTATATATAGCTTGGTCCTGCCTGCAGCCATATCTCAAACAGCCGAAGTATTTTGAAATCGACCATCTCAAATAATAGAGTCTGACCAGTTCGCCGGAGAACTTCTGCAGTTGTAAATATATGAAAGTGGTAGACGTCTTCACAGACACACATGCAAGTGTAGGAAGACATCCAACTTCTCATCCTAGACCAATGTCATCGACCGGGTCTCAGTTCCATAAAGGAACACAGCTAGTCTAATGTAAGATGTCAGCAGTTCAACTATGATGTCTATGATTATCAGTTGCCCCATCCAGACTGTCCATACAGTTACGATAAACACAGAGAGAAACAGACATTTACCTAAACTATATAGGGGCCTAATATTTCGCCGTTGGACTCTTTTGATTAGGCCTACTACGGTCAATATCTAGGCCTACCGAGGCAGATGAACATTCTCATGCCAGTTCCAGCATGCTTCCGCCAAATAGTAAATCATTTTAAGCCATTCTTTATCTTTAAAATTGCATGGCTAATAGGTAATAAATACTTATTATTTTCATTACGTACGTATAGGCCCACTGAAAGTCGTTGCAAGCAATTATTGCTTGTTGTTGTTGTATGGAAAAATTTCAAACGCATAAATATTATTACTCTTGATACGTTCAGAACTTAACGCCCTCTGTTTTGAAAGTGTAATTTTCCACCCTCATTGTACATGACCTTTAAAACGGCTAAACAGTTAGATGCGACAAGGCGTGGGCTAGTTTTAAAAATAAAGTCAACAACATCAGCGAAGAATTAACTGATGATGCTTTTATAGAACAAAATAGCAGCCCTTTGACCTCTGACTTTAACCTCTTTAATCCGGTATTCCCCAGTAAAATCGCCTATCTGAGAGATAGGGCCTTTACATGTAAATGCACTTGACTTTAATGTCAATTTAACGAACAGAGTGCAGACTGTCATACAAGTCTGGGCTACCAAACTTGAGCTTTTGTAGTTAAGTTTGGCCTAGGAAAATATTCGTTCTACATTATTGATCGTATCAAACCCTCTTCACCTCTTAGTCGTGTGAAAATTTGTATAGCAATTTTATATAACGCTCCTACAAAGTTACTACTCAGGTCAAAATACATCGTTCTTAAAAAAACTACTGTTAAACACGAACAGTGTCGAACATAGAATGACAAAAGAGTCAAAAGTTTTAGACTTCAGTTTAATGATAGGTCTGTCTCTGTCCCTGCCTCTCTTTCTCACTGACTTGAGTATAAGTTACTTATCTGCGCTGTTGCTTACACGATTATAGTGGACAATTGATACAATTAGCTTACACGTCCCAACCAGACTAGGTTGAGGCCAGAAGCAAAGAGGTCAAAGGCCGAGGTTGAGAAAGCTTAATTAAGAGTTCGAGGTCAGGCCGCGAGACCTTCAATCACTGTAATTATTTAAGATTTGCAAAGACAGTATATCAATACATGTACATACATACATACATACATACATACATACATACATACATACATACATACATACATACATACATGCATACATACACACATACATATATACTTATTCAAATAATAGAGGATATATGTGCAATATGATGTATATTATCTATATATGTATATATCCGGATAATGATTATACACCCATGCTGATTGACAGATCGACATGAAGATTTGTGGAACCGTGCAAATACCTGGGGTCTATCAATGACCAGATAATATATTTATATATACGATGTACATCGAAGCTGAGCGTAGGTCTCTGATTGAAGTCTAAGTGAAGTACCGATCGTGTGACGCAATTGTCGTCCCAACGGAATTGCAAAAGCGCCATGAAAAGTGGTGAGAGAGCAAGAGAGAGAGAAATGGGGAAAGAGACAGACAGACAGAGGCAGACATCAAGAGACAGACAGACAGACAGAGACAGAAAAACAGAGAGATAAAGAGACAGACAGAGAGATACACATACTCACAATGAGAGAGACAGAGAGAGACAGAGAGACAAAGAGAGAGACAGAGAGACAAAGAGAGAGACAGAGAGACAAAGAGAGAGACAGAGAGACAAAGAGAGAGACAGAGAGAGAAATGACCGAACGTCGAATTCGAATTAATGATCTCTCTGATTCATACACCACTTATCTGCTCTTATGGTCATCAGCATCACCATCATCATCATCATCACTCCCAGCAGCAGCAGCAGCAGCAGTCGACGAAGGACGAAGGTGGAAGGCCGTTTCAAGCCGGTTCAGACCTGATTATGGTCAGCTGGATCATGGATGCGCGGAGTCAAGGTGACGTCACATGATATCAGACTTCTGAAGAAAATGAAAATGAATGCAAAACGCCACATTTACTTGAAAGTTCGATCATATAAATGACAGCACGCTACTGTATACCGTAATGAAGCAGTTGCAATTTTAAACGTCGTCTTTTAGCAACAATAATGTAGCGTAATGTAATTAAATTTGAATTTAATTTCATGTTATCTGATCTTAAATTGATGTTGTCAATAATGATCAGGGCTGCAAACATGTTGGTTTTTTGGTTATTCAGTTTTTGTTTTGTTTTTATAAAAAAACAAAAGATACGAGAAATGGCAATTTTTGTTTTTTAAAATATTTGTTTTCAATTTACTAATATTACTATTATATTACTAATTTACTAATTGTGTGTTATTCAGTCCGAAATCAAGCTAAATTGATTATAAAAACTAGCTGGAGCTCTTATTCATGCCATGTTTGATGCTCTTTATAACAAAGCTGTTGTGACAAAATCTAAAGGAAAACTAAAAACCAAAAACCCAAATAAAACTCAAAGAACCAAAAAATAAACTTTTAATTTTAAAAAATCTTGGTATTTTGCACCTCTCATAATAATGATCTATGTGATCCTGCTGATAAATCCCTCAGTACTTCTATTGAAATAAACTCCGAATGCATTCTAGGAGGTTTTCTTCTACTAATAAATACT
The DNA here is from genome assembly GCA_959347315.1 of Bimastos eiseni. Classification (NCBI taxonomy): domain Eukaryota; kingdom Metazoa; phylum Annelida; class Clitellata; order Crassiclitellata; family Lumbricidae; genus Bimastos; species Bimastos eiseni. Next base: position 18,015,769 of record OY365812.1, read on the forward strand.
CGGCATACCATCTGCGCCTACAACGTGCATAATGAGGAGACTCTATAAGAGTATGAATCGCTTCTTGTTATGTATAGGGTGTGTGTTAAATGTTTGGTTTTAACTTGTAGGGGGCCTACATTCTGTGCGATTGCAGGCATTCGTATTAAAGAAAATACTTACTTACTTACCTACCAGTCTGAGACGGCAGTCATGACTAACGAAACAGCGACTAATAACGGGGACACGTAACGAGCTAATACGGAGAGCTCCGCGTTCAATTACTAATCCATAGAAGTCCATGATACTTGCACCGTATCATGGACTTCTATGGATTAGTAATTGAACGCCTCGTCTTATATTATAAGACGAGGCTTAGCGTTAGACGAACGCAAATGCTGTAAGGGAAGATAAGGTGACGTCAATGGTCTTTGCAGTCATAAGATGGCGTTGAACACTCGAAGCTGCTTAAAGTATGCTGTTCAGTTACGCGTGAGTTGAGGATGAAAGGTGCGGCAGATGAAGATTTTGTACTGAAGGAGAAAACTAGAGAACAGACATTTAATGGATTTCACGATTACGACGGTTGCGCCCAGTGCTTAAAGTGCAAAAAAGAAGTGCCTGGACGCTAGTGGCCGTCCATAAATGACGGAACGCAATTTTGGACGATTATTGAGCCTTCACCCCTTCGTCACACGTCGTCACAAATGCTACGAACCCCACAAATAAGACGTCACAAGGTCCTGACCCCCCCCCCCAAAAAAACCAGATGTCCAGAATGTAATGCAAATTTTCTTATAATTCTAAAAAAATTATTTATAACTATAAAAATATTTGAAATTACAATAGTAGAACGAAGAAAAATGTAGAAAGTAGTCTATGATGATTACAGTCGTATGCATTCCTCACGATGAGAGACTCTGGCAGAATCAGTAAAATTATTAAAAATGTTTAATAACAATAACTTGAAACAATCCAAACTTTATTGCTCTCCATTCTCTCAGGCTAAAGCAAAATGCTCTTTATTATCAATCCAACTTCTATTTGACCAAATACAATGGGCGAAAATTAAAATTTTTTATCATTCATTAGGTTTTATGTCCACTAACCATTATTTTGTGGTCAATTAGTTGTTGGTGAAATATTTGTTGTAATTTGAAGCGTGCAGAGAATTGCTTTTCTTTGTGAAACTGTCGACAGGGGGCCAGTGGCGCCGGTATAGTTTTGAAATTTTTGGAAATAAACTTTGTATACGCTCGAAGCGAGTAATTTTTTCTTCATCTTTTTTTGTTGATAATAACGTGCGTATAAAGAGGAATTGCATTGTTGCATGGACGTTCATGGACGGCGTCCAGGCTCTGCTGGCCAAATAAGTGGCAGGACGGCGTCCAGCCGTGAAAATAAGTGCCTGGACGCCGTCCATGACCGTCTAGGCACAATTTAAGCACTGCCGAGCAACTTCCAATACTGCACGTCTCCATTTGTAGACGTTGCGAGTTAAGAACTAAAGATTGCAAAGCCAGAGCACCAAATTTGATGCAAATAGAAGTTATAGAAGAATCTGGGCAGTACCGAGGGGGGCAGCGGGGCCTAGGTCTAGGCCCAGGGCGCAAATGTAGAATGGGTGCAAATTTCAGGATGGAACAACTTATTCCACAAAATGTACTATTTTCAAAATGTAGGGCGCCAAATTGATGCTACACAAAGGGCGCAGTTAGGCACATGGCGCAATTATAGCTTGGTACGGCCCTGAGAACAATCACCTTGAGCTCTTTTTTAAGAAACATTTTGAATATTACGCGTTGTATTTGAAATGTGAACTTAAAAAATAATCGTTTTACATGTATAGGCCTACGTTATATTTCTCTTTTCTTTTCAACATAAGCAACACCATTATGAAGTTCACAATTTTCACATTATGATTATAAGACCTTAACTACTCTAATGTTTGAAGCAACTAGTGAAGGCACGAATTGTCATAGTCACAATCAGTGAATATAAAATCTTAATTGAGTTTCTGAATCAATCTGAGGTACAAGATGCAGAAAAGACATATCAATAAGTAAGGCATGAAGATAAGAAAGGAGATGCATTGACCGTGAAGTCGTGTTGTCTTCCTGTAGATACCAATTAGTAGGAAAGGAAGTCAGGGTGATAGCACATTGGGCGTGAATCAGAAAAAAAGACGTTTCATCACTGTAATACAGTAATTATATATATATATATATATATATATTAAACGAAGTGACTGCTTTATAACATTAAAAAATACATCATATATTCATTGAGTACTAAACGAGATATAATTCTTGACAAAAGTTTTAAGCTTCACAAATATCAGGCCTGTGCTTCTCTCAGAGCCAATGTCATGCTAGCGAATCAACCTTATTTCTTTGAAAACAGATTCCAGAGTTTCCAGCGTCTCATTCTTTTGAACTACTATGTCACACCACTTCCAGATGTTGTCAGCGCTGCGTTTTTTAGGGGGAGTGCGAATCAATATTGGCTTCTTAGCGTTGCTAACTGGGACTCCACGGTGTACCCTTTTCGCATAGGTGGTCCAGTTAAGTCTAACATCCTGGACACCTACTCCTTTCCACGTTATTCCGAACCTCGGAATAAACGCGTTAAAATAGAAATTCCAGTGTTTCTGAGGCCATGCGAATTCAATAAGGTAAGAGCCTTCGGGCATGAACACGGACCACTGCAGCCCAGCCCCATTAATTCCTATGAAAACATTCGTAGTTGACATGATCTCGAGCTGATAACGAATTGATTTGTTACTAAATTCAACAATTCTCAACTTCCCAAATCCGACCTCTTTCGCAAAAGAAAGGACTTCCTCAGCGTTTATGATGCGCCTATCTTGACGTATTAAAAGAGTTACAAAGAGATCGCTAGCTTCTCTATTGCGATGTAAGGTCAGGTTGTAATAGCGCAGCACGTGATCGATGATGTCACGCTGACGGCGTAGCATAATAGACCTGCTGCCGAAGACGGCATGTCGGAAGCAGGTGTTTTTAGGAATGTTGTAGAAGACGTCGTGAAAATCGTCGATGAACAAAGTCCGTAGAAGTTCTTCATATGTGCCTCTTGAAACAGATCTATTGTCACCAAATTTCAATTGAGGGGTGCGGTACAATATTTGATTATGAAACCCCGGGTGTAAGCGGTTGCTTAGGGTTACGACGCTATAGAGGAGAATGAATTCATCATGAAAGAAGTGGTGAAAATTGCCAGGAAAACATGTTGGCTGCACAAAGAATGCCATATCTTTAAGGTGTCTCTCATGCGTATATTGTAGAACTTGTTGTGTGAAGTGGATGTTCCAGTGAGGCCACGCATCGTCTGCATATCCGGTCCCATTCAATGTAATATTTGTCACATCCTCTTGGCTGTTGTTTCCGTAGATCACAATTTTCTTTGTTTCCTGGAAGAACGTTCCAAATCTTGTCTCCAAAATTGGTGTTGCCAATTCTTCAATGCAGACATTTGAGAAAGTGTGTACTCCGTTGACCTGCTCAATCACTCGAAATGCAGGTCTCTGCTCGCTAGTAATCTTAAACGTAGCATGTTTTTGAAATCGATATTTTTGAAATCGATGTTTTTGAAATCGATGTTTTTGAGATCGATAATCCAAATAATATATTGACAGCAGAATGAAGACAATGCACGTGCAACGTATCGACAGGCCTTTGATAACGTTGGTCTTCAGTAGTCGTATAGTCGTAATATCGACTTTCATTTTGGTCAGTCTTCCAAAAGCAGTGAATGTCGAGTTAAATATATAGCCATGCTCTGTAATAAAATATCAGCGGTCTTTAATATGATACAATTGCCGAAATTAATCACGGTTGTTGCTGCATGTTGTACTGATTTGCTGCGAAGTCTTATCAACTCTAGGTGAAACAGACAAACTATTAACTGACAACGAGATGCCTTATCATAATTTGATAGTTTCGGGTGTATAGTAGGAAATTAGGAATTGGTGAAGTTAAATTGCAATACTACAGTTGAATTTAGTTCGTAAGTATGCGAATTATTTATTAAATCAATTGAATGTATCCTCACCCTGGTGTACATAAGTATTAGGTCTTACAATTATTAATTGATGAGATTTATTAGCTTAAACAAAATACTCTGACAAGTATTTGATTTATATATAAAGTGTATCGGTAATATGACTTCCTCTTAGGCCATCCGATTTACTGCTAGTCTGGTTGCAGAATGACCAAGTCTGACAACAAATATTAGGCAGATGACATTCTGCAAACTAACTTTAACTAAGCTAGGCATATCACAGCCCACACTCCAAGAAATATCCTATTACAGCAATTTTTATAGCGCCCCTTCAAGTTTGCTCACTCACAAGCGTTCCGAGCACAACCCCGGCCGAACAGAGCAGTCTTAATAGTAGCGAAAAACGAAGCAGACTGATTAATAGGTAGAAGTGTTGCATTAAGCCCATTCTATGTCACAGGACCAGCCACTCAGAAGCACGGTGTTTCGCGTCTACCCAGCTTCCATTTAAGCATAATTCCTTTCACCAACCCAGTTTATACTTACAGTCTGCTTATCATCGATCTCGGCTCCAGTTAATCTACAACTAGACATCTGTTTACGTCCAACCCAACCAATATGAAACGCATGCTACGCTAAAATGCAGAGTAGCGCTAAACACCGAAAAGATACCACAAAGGATACCGAAAGGAAGCTTTGATGAGAGAATGCCAGTACGTTGGACATTGAGTCGATGAAAAGAAGGCCATGTACGCAGAAACTGAATTGTTGAAAAGAAACATACCTAAATGGAAGCTGGATTGATGAAAAGCAATGGCTTACAATGTAAGTGGAAGCTGGATTGGAGAGAGAATGGCGGGCGATCCGGGGGGGGTTTGAAGGGGACAAGTCCCTCTCACCTTTCACAGTAAGGGGGCACGCTATACGTTTGTTCCCCTCAACCTCGACCCAAACATCTCACGGGTGTCCCCATCTGTCAAACGAGATCGCCGCCTCCAAATGCGGGCATTGGCATAAAGCGAACCGCGAACCGTTTGCGACATATGTCTCAAAATGACACTAACATTAACACTGACCCTAAACAACCTCGCGACTAGTAACCTTGCCCAAACCGACCCTCACCCTAACCGAACCTTGCACCTATGGTTCGCATTTTGGTTCGCATTTTTCCAGTTGGCAGGTTCGCACTTTACTGACAGCCAGAAAATGCCGCTACGTTTGAAGTGGAATCGATGAAAAGAATGCCGTGTACGCAGAAACTGGATCAAATACGTAATCAAACAATAAATGTCCTTGTAATAAACGTAAACCTCCACTTCGGTGCTTTCTCGGCATGTCGGTGTTTAGTGTTACCGAAAAAACACGATTTAATCAACGAAATCATTAAAATACATTTTGGACAAAACGGACACTAATGAAAGACGCTAAAATACACTTTTACCCACATGTACCTACAAGCAATTGGTAGCAATTCAAAGTTGTCAAACTGATTGATAATTGGCGATCAACATGAATATATTTATAAACACGAAAATTTGAAACATTGCCAGCAGACCATGTACTGACAAAAGTGACGTCATCACTCCTTGTGCTCATTTTCTTCGAATTACCAGGGAGTTTACATTGTATGGAAAGAGGTGCAAAATGGCTTTTTGGTACATCAAGTATTTAAACGAATATCTACGTTATAGTTAAAACCGCACAACGCATAGTTTAGCAGATGAAAGTTCTCTTTTGGGCTAAAATATAAGTAAGGTAATATTTAGATGGTTAGCGTTTGAAGTGATAATAATAATTGTAATTAAGTGTCAATAATCTTACTTTTAAAAGAAAAAAAATCATAAAATTGTATGCAGAATTGAGTATTTTATATTTCAAAATTTGATTGCGGGCCAATGCCCCAAACATCGCTGGCCTTGGGCATTTGTCCCCCCCCCCCACTCGACGGACCTGACGTTGCATAGAGGGATCAGCTCCTATAGGCACCTGCGGAACCATATACACGTATGCTGTTCTATCTTGGACGTCCAACGCCGAAACTTCCTCTGCTCTTCTTTACAGGCCGAGATTCTTGTCCTTCGATCCTGGACTTCCATGCGGCAGCACCGAATCTTCTCGGTTGCTGGCCCTGCATCCTGGAATGGGCTCCCTGTCGCCCCTCGCATAGTGTTCATTCATTTCCGAAATTTGATACCGCCCTTCTTCCAACATCTTTTGCTCTGAAGTGCATACACACGCCTCCACGGCGCAATTGCAGTTGTACTGCAGAACAATGGTGCGCGAAGGACTTGCTCAAGGTCCCTACACAGTAACGCCCCGGATGAGGCTCGAACCTGCGCGCTCAGCACACACTGATCGTTACAGGCTGACCGCTCTAACTGATCGGCCACTGTGCCACACCAGGGGCCACTTCACATTTTTTTATGCCAACCGTAAGACTAGGCTACTGTTTAGCCGGGGTTGGGTCGGCAGCGCTCCTGAGTAGATGTTCTGACGAGGCGCTATACAAAACCTAACAAATAAATAAATTATCGCTATCATAATAATAATGATAATAATAATAATAATAATAATAGTAATAATGATAATAAATTTTTAAATAATAGTAATAACAATAATAATAATAATAGATCTAATAAATGATAGGCCTAATAGTAATAGCAATGATAATAATAATTATAATTATAATTATAATAATTATTATTATTATTACCATTATTATTATTATAATGATAGCAATAGCAATGACAGCAGTAGCAATAGTAATAAATAGGCTTAGCAATAATAATAATAATAATTTTTGAAAATAAAAATAATAATAATACTAAAAATATTAATAATAGTAATAGTATTGATAATAATAATAATAATTATAATAATAATAACTGCCACCAAAGCTCCTTGTCCTTATCCAAGACGTCAACATCTTTGCTACTAATGCTTCTAGCTGCTAAAACTACTACTACAACTATAACTTACAGCAACAATTCGCATTTCTAATATATATTAAGGGCCATTCCAAAATGACGTCACGGAATTTTGGACGATTTTTGACCCCATGCCCCTTCGTCACACGTCGTCACAAATGCCATGACCCCTCAAATATGATGTCACAAAGCTCTGACCACCCTTTCCTCTGAAACCCGATGTCCAGAATGTAGGCCCTAATGCAATTTTTTTATAATTACCACAAAAACAAATAATAACTATAAAAATATTTAAACTGTAGTAGTAGAACAAAGAAAAATGGAGAAAGTATAACAATCTTATGCATTGCTTAAGAAGAAAGGCTCTGGTAGAATCATTGCAATTTTTTACAAACATTTTAATAACAATGACTCAAAATAATCCACACTTTATGCCTCTCTATTCTCCCATAGTGAAACAAAATGCTCCTTCATGGAATAAATGATATCACTTCATTTTCATAGTTTCAGCAAATCTCTGTGGCCTGACCGTTTGGGCGGGATAATTGATTCCTGCTTGGGTGTTACAGAATTGCTGCCTCACTTTCAACACCCCAAAATTGACAGCGAGCGCAGAAGTAGACAGTGCAAAAATTAAGAATACAATTATCATAATTAGTATTGTTGAATTGTGGTAACAACTACTGCTAATTTTAAGTGGAACTTATTTATTTGAGTGTAAGTTTTTAATAAAATTGCGTATTTTGATGTGATGATGTGACCTCACATTTCGTCGACCCCACTCCTCCTTGTCACACATCGTAATAAATTTGTGACCCCTCTACCATGAACGGACCATAGTGTTAAAAAGTTAAGAACTTTGCAAAGGCAGAGCACCGACATTTTAAGTCGACGACAAATGGTTCGTGCACTATGTCGACAATTTCACAAAGTAAAGCAATTCTATGCAGGCTTTAAATTACAAAAAATATTTCATCAACAAATAATTAACGACAAAATAGTGGTTAATGGTCAAAAAGCCTAACTAATGATAAAAAATGGGTTCAAAATATTAATGCCTGCAAATCCAGCTTCTGCTTCAGCAAGAACCATTTTTATCAATTCAACTTCCATTTAGGCAAATATTCCTTTCATTGATTCAACTTTTATTTCAGTAGGCATAATATTCATCTAAGTAGCATCTGTTTTTGAAGAATTTCGTTCACCAATCCAACTTCTATTCCAGCAGCTTTAATATCATCAATCCAACTTCTGTTTTAACGATGCCGGCCAGTGGCGCCAGCATTGTTTCGAATGTTGGAGAAATAAAGTTTGCAAACGCACGAAGTGCGAAATTTTTTCTCTCGTCTTTTCCTGTTGATATAGAGGAATTGCACTGTTGCATGGACGCTCATAGGCGGCGTCCAGGCTCTGATGGCCAAATAAGTGCCTGGACGCCGTCCATGACCGTCCAGGCACAATTTAAGCACTGATTGTGTCCCAATCTCCCACGTGTTCACCCTGTAATATTATGTCCGTCCTCTACAGAGCAACTCTTCTCGCTTATGTAAATAAAAATCTCGTAAATTTTACGATTAGCAGTAAGGATTCTAGGGAAAGCACCTTTAGTTATACGTGTACGCAACATGAAGTCGCACTATTTACTGTTAACATTGGAGATCGATCGAAGGACTTAATCGTCAAGAATACGTAACGATGGTGTTTACTGCTTAAAGAAGGACGCACGGTGCTTATTTCCAACCGCTGTGAACCCCATTTGATAACTCAACCTGAGCAGTACAATGACTAATAATTATTGATCAGAGGAGGAGCTCCTTACGTTGAGAAAAACGCAACTCAGTCGCAGTTCAATTTTAAAGTCCATAAATTAAAAAAAAATTCAAATCGCACGCCCTAACTAAATTTATGGGCGTTTCTTCGAAAATCTTGTCTACCATATTCTCTCAAGAACCTCACGTGTTACAATGGTATTCTCTGAGAACACATCCGTGTTCCGCTTGTCAAATTCGGTAGAAGACAGCTAAAATTATTCATAAACAAAAAAGTTAGAATTTGTTGTCCTGCGCAATCTTAGCATAGCCTACGTGTTGGCCTAACATCACCGCTGCTGCTGTTAGTATTCCATCTGTTCTTTTTAGTTATAATGATATCTATCAAGTAGAGACGTGTTTAACAATAGGCGTCATCGTGTCTTGTCTGCTGAAATTAAATGACAGACTAACCAGTCATTGTCAACAGTCACAACCAGCGCAGCAGTCATTTCTGCGCTTATAACATTCATATTAATCACAGACGGAGTTAATCATAGACACACGCCACCCACCGATCGACCGTAGCGCCTCCCACGTTGCAATGGGTCTTTCGCTCTCCCCTTCCTTCTGTCCGTTCCTCCCATCCGTCGTTAGAAGTAGAAGCGAGGCGTCTGAGAGGCATTTGGGGAGCACCATCGATTGATGCATCGTGCATTCTAAGGAGGCCGACGTGAATCACGTGATCGAAGATAATAAATAATATTTTGACTGGGTTAGTTCTTGTTTAAAACGACGCTGGTTCACAACATAGTCTTTCTCTAGGCTTGGGACTGGTACTGTCAGAGTAAGAACGGTGGCGAAGTTGGGCTACCTATATATTGACTGACAAAAATCTACAGCATATATATATCATAATCTTTTTGACGTTAGCAGAAAGTTGAATTCTTGTTCACGATGTAGACAGCATGATTGCCTGCGTCCACGAAATGCTTGTCTGTCTGTTTGCCTATTCGTCTGTTTGTATTCTTTATACCTCTACCTCTCTCTCCCTGTATCCCTCCTCTCTCTCTCTCTCTCTCTCTCTCTCTCTCTCTGTATCGCTCCATGTATCTCTGTCTGTCTCTGTCTGTCTCTGTCTGTCTCTGTCTGTCTCTGTCTGTCTCTGTCTGTCTCTGTCTGTCTCTGTCTGTCTCTGTCTGTCTCTGTCTGTCTCTGTCTGTCTCTGTCTGTCTCTGTCTTTCGTACTCTTTGTCTATGCCCCTGTCTCTGTCTGTCTCTGTCTGTCTCTGTCTGTCTCTGTCTGTCTCTGTCTGCATGTCTGTATCTCTCTCTGTCTTTCGTACTCTTTGTCTATGCCTCTGTCTCTGTCTGTCTCTGTCTGTCTGTCTGTCTGTTTCTCTCTCTCTCTTGGTATCTCTGTCCTTCCAGGTTATTGATGAGCGACAGTTGTACGTTCGCCTAGCACCTGTGTCGTTTTAATTTCGTTACCTGTCGGCGAACGATATTAGCGGAAACATATACACAGAAGGCGTCCGTAGCAACGCTCGACAGTGCTTTACGCACGACATCTGCCGACAAAGAATGAGGTGTGGTGGGCCACGCGAATGATGATTCGTATGGAAACACACATCCTTAAGCCTACATTCAAAATCTGGTTTTCCGGTTTCGGTTAATTTTTTATGTGTTGCCATGCGAGTGTGAGAAACGCTAGAGTTTTGCAGCAGAGTGGTTGAAACGTCTATCCCGGGCATACAGTGTACACTATAGGCTTACACGTCGATCATTTTGAGGCGTTAATTCGGGCATCCGTCATTCATACTGCACATCACTTGCTTCTCGCTTCCACTCTGAACAATTGACTCACGCGAACTAAGTCAATGGGGGAGATTACCTTCTGCAGAGGGTTGAAGTGTTTGATAGTTTTGGGTCACTGCGATACATAACATACCCTGCATTTCAACCAAATTGTAGGATTTACACATACATAATTTGAAATAGTTAAGACTGTGTGTAATATACTTAAAAGCAGTACTCATAATGAGTTTATAAAACACACTACACAATAAAAACAGCAAGGGTTGGTTAACGTAATTATTAAGTAGAATGTAGATAGACTTGTGACGATACAGATGATGGTTGGTGAATTGCGAACACCTTCTGTTACATACTTTCTGCAAAGAGTGCCAATTAGGCCTTAGAGCGATTAGGATGGAGTAGGAGGAAGAGGCTGAGGTAGAAGAGGAGCAGGAGGAGGAGGAGGAGGAGGGGGAGGGGGAGAAGGAGGTAACGAGGAGGGAGAAAATGCGACGAACAAAGAGGAGGAAGAGGAAGACGAGAAGGAGGAAGAAGAGCAGGAAAATTGAATGGCAGACGAGAGGACGCTTGAGCAAACACGATGCAAGGCTTAATCGTTATACGATAGCGTTGTTTGTCGGTCGCAGCGAGTCTCTTGAAGCAAGTAGTCCTATCTAATATGCACATGCACCTTTTATAGAGACATGTGTGGCAGTGCATATATTTATGCAAGTATAAATGTATGTTTATATATGTAATTATGTATGCATATTTGTATATGTACCCATATATGCATATATGTATGTATGCACGTATGTATATATGTATGTATGCATGTATATATATGTATGTATGTATGTATGCAGGTATGCCTGTGTATGTATGTGTGTATGTATGTATGTATGCATGTATGTATGTATGTATGTATGTATATATATTCGCACATGAATGCATGTATTTATGCACGTAAGTATGAATTTTTGTATGCATTTATATATTGATGAATGCATGTATGAATGCACATATGTACATTTATGTGTGTTTGTATTGATGCATGTTTGCATAGAATGCATATATGAGTGCATGTATGTGTATGTATATTGTCCGCATGTGTTCCAAAGTACATCCACTACAATTCTTGACCCAAAAGGCTGCTGTGTGATTAGATGAATGAACAATCGAAAACTGGTCACAATAAAAATTTTGGTTTTGAGGGCTTGTAAATTCGTAAGTCAAATGATGTCAAATGTCATGTTTTTCACAAAGTGATATCAGATTCGGACTCAATATTTATTTGTCAGAATCTAAAAATGCAGTCATTGTTGTCCGCAAAAGTTTTGTAGATAAGTCGACAATATTGAGGTTTGAGGGATAGATCGTAAAAAATATGCAATTCCCAAACAAATGGCTGAAATGTTTGCTGTAAAAATTGATGAACAGTGGAAAACATTGTAGATATCTATAATATTTCTAAAATTTAGCTGAAATATTAAAGATATAAGTTGTTCCATCCCCTCTATCTTAAATCTTGTAAGGAACCGTTCCCTCCTGTCCCTCGAAGTCTCCTCTTCTGGTTGTCTGCCTAAATTTTGTGTTGTGAAGTGCTATTCATAATTGTGTTCACTGGCGTCAGCTGTTTGCTACGTACTGGTAAATGTTGAACTGCCTTGTTAAATAAAACAGAGACTTTCATGAGTTTTGGTTTTAGAATCCGGGTCCTTTTGCAATCATTTATAACATATTATAATTGCTGTCTTCTGCGATGTAAGAGATGACATTCAAATGTGAGTGGATGGGTGAGTGTGTGGGCAGGCTGTTTGGGATTGGGTGAGTGCGAGTCAGTGTGTGAGGGTTATTTGTCGGTGGTTGGGTGAGTGAGTGAGTGGGTGAATAGGTGAGTGGGTATGGGTGGGCGACTGAGTGGGTTGGTGAGTGTTAGCGGGCGAGCGATTGAGTGAAAAGGCAACGATGGATGTGAATGTGTTTTGAGTTGGTATGTAGGTGCGCGCAGTACGCTGTGGGTGCAGCTCTATGATATGTATAGGCATCGATTTTTCTACCTGCATTCGTTCGCTGTGCGGTGGATGCAGATCCGGTGCAATAAAACCTATACTCTTAAGCGAACCACCAAGCAGCGCGTGTTGTCCTTTTCCTCCATCAATCAGTGCCAGACTGCGGTGGTGCTGGTGTTACTGGTGTTGCTGGTGTTGCTGGTGTTGCTGGTGTTGCTGGTAGTGCTGATGGTGCTGGTGGTGCTGGTGGTGCTGAATTACTGCGCAATAATTGTGATGCAGATGCATACTGGTCGAATGTGAATTGCAGGTAGGGAAATGGAAAGCTCCTGTTCCTCTGCCTGGCTCCGACTGTACGCCATAGATGGAAACATATCCTCGTGCATTTTGCTTCTGCTCGCTCACACGTAGGTCTCTCTTCCACTTTAGCTGACCGTACCATATGATACACAGATGTTTCGGCTGATACGGACAGATTTGAGCTAAAGAAATTACTAGCGTCTTGTGTCAATTGTGAATTAGTCCAATATTAATACAGCAATACTAAAATAAAATATATATTATTACTGCATAACCATACTTCTTTTAAAGAAATTGGTCTCATTCATAAAACATTAAGACTTTTAATCAAGTGACTTCATGAATATATTATATGGTATAATTATTATGCTATAGATAATATATATTACATTGTAATCTGTCCATAATTATGTGTAATGTAAGCAAGTATTACTTGATAAGGCAACCGTCTGGCCTGGTAAAGTAACGCTCTGAAGCTGATAAGACACTCACGGAGAAACTTGCTGACACTGCAAGACAGTCAGCAGACCAATTACTGCTATAGCACATCATCATTCAGAAATGAACAGTAGGTAGACAGAGACAGAAATTGTTCTAGCTGATATGGTATCTATCGACAAGTTGAAAAAACTGCGATTCTTTCTAGTTTATTTGACGGAGGAGTTGTGCGGAAATCGGACTATATTATAGGTCATCATGAAATTGTATCAAGATGCTTCATGAATATAAGCAGCGATTGATCCGAGCTCAGACATCAGTATAATGAGGGCACTACTTGGATGTTCTAATATTTCCAACTATACTGTACGGGCGCACACAAAGCCCCTACGTGTATGTAATAGACACCATATCCGTGCAGTTAGACCTTATGTTCTCTGTTCACTCTGACATTAACAAGCCACTTCCAATGCACCGATAAGGAGTTCCTCCCTATCCATTATCAAAAGATTAGCACATCGGGTTCTGACATAAGAATCAGTCAGCTAATTATAATTAGGCTGTTCAGTGTATTCATATAAAGCGATAAATCATCGACCTATTAAGTCCTACCGACATACTATTCTAGGACTGATTAGCTATCAGGTTATAGTTTATTATTGACAGGTGCACGGTGTCGTTTGTCAGTATAGGCATCCTGCTGTTCATCTCTTTGTTTCGGCTGCCGACCATTGAAGAGGAGACGAACGCAGACATCAGCTACTTCGATCGAAACACGGACCACCGACCGACCGACTGACAGACGAGGAAATCGTTTTTGCTGGCATCCGATCAGTCGCCCGCAGCGTCAACGGTGTAGAGATGTAGACACAGGCGTCATTGAGACGCATACATACCTGTCTACGTTATAATACGGGAAGCCATCTCTCTCTCTCTTTCTCTCTTTCTCTCTCTCTCTCTCTCTCTCTCTCTCTCTCTGTCTCTCTCTCTCTCTCTCTCTCTCTCTCTCTCTCTCTCTCTCTCTCTATATATATATATATATATATATATATATATATATATATATATATATATATATATATATATATATCTCTGTCTGTCTGTCTGTCTGTCTCTCTCTCTCAGTGACTCCAACAATGATACAGACGATCGTTACGACTACATTCCCTTTAGACGGGCAGACGGTATCAACCGCTGCTGTCAATCACTGGGAATATCTTCCTTAGGCTTCCAACTGACATCTGTCACAATCCATCGACGTATCAACGATTTCGTTTAGCAGCGCAGTTGGAAACTCTCTGAATCCTCGTACGCCATCTTTCGATTTCGTTCTTTCTTTTCGCAACAGGAAGTACTGTAGAGAAGTACAACCGGAAGAAGATGCCGTCTAGGCGAGGTCTCGTGGCGCCTCAGAATACGTTTCTAGAAAATGCCATACGACTGTGCGCCAGTCAACGTAAGTAATTCGTCTATTGTATCTTTACATTTATTTTCAATTCCGTTTCTCAACTATCTCCTTACTTGATCTGATTGGTTGCATCTGACCCAGGGTCCGATTTGTCAAAAAAGAAGGGGGGGTCTGAATCTGAAATTTTACAAATAACAGTGAATATTTTTTATTCGCCATATATATTCCTCGTATCGTAAACCACTCGCAGAGGATAGGCTTACTATTTGTCGTAGTCTTCAAATTGACCAGATTGATTCATCCACACAACCACGCGTGTGCAAACACACGCGCACACGCGCAAAAAACAATGACAATACCTAGTACTTAGTCAGTTTTAAAATGAAGTTAATAAACTCTCAACACTAAAATTACTTTCGGATTACATGCATGATTTTTTGCACTAGCTTCCCATTTCTTAAGGCATTGGCGATAAATTGGCTGCGCTGGTATGACGATGCCTTCTTAGCTCTGCTATCCCCTATCTGCGAGAGCTTTGCTTCCCTATTTCTGTTCTGGTTAGTCGTCGAGCTCTTCGTTATTTCTCTGGTGGCGAGCTTCCGGTGCCCCTAGCAAGCACCTCGAAAAAAGCAGCACTTTTAGCCATTCCACCTGGAACACACTCCCCTTAGCGATGCAACTGTTATCAATGAGTAATGAGCCATTGAATTAAAAGTTGCTTAAGACTGGTTTGTATCACTCCTTATAATAATAATAAGCAGTTTTAGGCCTTATTCTCCATCAAACTGCGGCAGTTCAAACTGTTAGCTCAGGTAATAATAGATTTGGTTGGGCAAGGAGGGTCTTCAAATACACTTCCTAGAGGGGCACTATATAAATTTTATTTAGGAATGAATGAATTAATAAATAATAGGTCAAGATTATGTAGGCCTAATGACCAGCAGTCAATCACGATGCAATGACAAAGAAAACATAAGAAAATAATAATAAGGAGTTTTAGGCCTAATTCTCCATCAAACTGCGGCAGTTCAAACTGTTAGCTCAGGTAATAATAGATTTGATAGCCCGAAAGTTCTATAGTCCGACATCAGTTTTTCCAGTTCAATCAATTTTTTCAATCAATTTTATTAGTAAAATTGATAGTAAATCACGATTGGCACACCGCATACTAGTTACAAGATACAACAAAACATTTTTTTTATAATAACAATAGTGGCAACAGTAATCTACTTTCAGTAGCAATCACAAATCATGAGTCAATTAGGTTGATAGTACCCAACAAAAAGCAAGTACTGGAACTTGCAGTTGTAGCATATACCTTGAGCATCAATGCAACTTATACTTACCATGTGAGTTTTTAATCATTTCAGCTTCAAATAACACTATTAAATAGTTTCAAATATCAGACTGCTAGTCAATGAAACTGTTTCATTGTTCCGACTTCCATTAAAGCAAGGATACTAAACTGTGCACATATGGGCGCTATGCCCATATTTCAGCCAGACTGGTTAGACCGTTAGAGCGTAGGCTATGTCATGAGCCCCGCCAAAGAGAGCATGTGACATGTAAGAGATTTCAATCTTGAGCTAGTTCGCTCCTTACACTCTAAATGGGTCAATTCAAACGGGCGACTGAATCACATTAGAGGCCACATAAACAATTGCGTGCCGTGTCTCTGTCTCTGTCTTCTCTCTCTCTCTCTCTCTCTCTCTCTCTCTCTCTCTCTCTCTCTCTCTCTCTCTCTCTCTCTCTCTCTCTCTCTCTCTCTCTCTCTCTCTCTCTCTCTCTCAAAGTCGGATTAATTGGCCTCTGAGTGCTCGATTCCTTGTCTCCGAAGCCTTCAATCGATTGTGTAATGCACCCTATAAGGGTCGCTTGTTGTTCCCGTGAACAGACAAAGCTTAGACATGACTTTTCGGACCAGAATTTGTAACTCCAAACTCAGTTACCAAGTCAAATCGAAGTCCAGGTCCATAATTAATATCTGTTCAAGATCAACGAATACAGAGTGAGCAGCAAATGAAATCCTGTCCTACACCGCGGGTAAAGAACTGGCCGACCTCCTCCGGGAGTCTGCCAGAGGCTGGAAGCTTGGGGATCAAAGAAAGTAGCATGGGGCCCAACCCTTCTGACCCCCCCCCCCGACAAATCGGACACGATTGTTTGTCTCTGTCTATGCATGTATGTAAATAACCAAGTAGACCTATACATGTATACAGTGCATATATGCTTGCATGCTTTTGTGACCTTCTGGCAAAAAAGGTACCGTACACCTGGGGTATTGACATTTTACCATATATATGTTCGTTTTTGAAAACAATATCAACTTATGAAGATTTCATGCCACAGATCTGCACCTTTAAAGCGAGACATGGCGAAAGCAACAAGTTAAAAAATTGACCGTGAAGAGTTGTTTTACTTTATTGTGCAATTCAATAAAAATCATTCAGGTGTTACGATGAAACTCTGCAGCTCTATTCTAATGTATTAATGAATGTTATTAGTCAATAACACTAGGCTATACATCTCCAATTGTTCGTTAAACTTCAAGCTGCCTTGAAAAGTAAGACAATATAATTATTATCTAGTTGCGGCATACCCACCTATGATGCATTTTAATATTTAATTATTTCATTTTATGCAAGAAACTTGTAAAAATCATTAAAATCTATTGTCATGATTTAGAAATTCAATATCAGTACAGTTCAAAACAAGAGTAATAAATTTTCCATAAAAAGTAACTTTCCATAAAAAAAATAAATAGGCATATAAAGACTATCTCCATAGTTAGCAATCCCACATAATTTATGGCACCTTTTCTGCCAACCGGTCACATTTATGTTCTTGTGGTCCTTAATTTAAAGTACAGTCAAATGTACTGGTTCCCTGTCAGCGGCGAACCTCGCCACGTTAATGAGGATGTCAAAGTGTTATATGACCAGAACATACAGATATGCTTGGTCGAATTGGATTGGGTGATAGGGATAATATGATGATTGTCTCGGAAGGGTGTGGAGCTTTCGGACAATATCCAGAAAACGCTTGCAGCACTTACCGGGTAAACCTTCAGTGTTCTTGTCGAAGAACTATAAACTAGCAGCTGCTGCATGCATTGTAGAGGAAATCAAACCAAACGCGATCCTGGCTGTTCCCGCTTCTCAGTTCATCGATGTCTGAGTCTAATCATTGTACTCTATGAAGCTAAATTATCACAAACAGTGCCGCATCAACCATGTTGCAAATGTTTCAATTGAAACTTGCCTACCCATAAATTTACAAATTAAGGGCCTACTGTCAATTTGACAACGAATCAACGAACTGACAGTTCGTTGGCTAAAATAGAAGATAGCTCATAGACTCGAAAGTAATACTGCATCTAGACTAGAATTGACTTATAAACAAAGTCTTTTTTGCTCGATTTGAGATTTTGACCTAGTCACACATTGAAACTATTTGTGCAAGTGGGACTGTTGTTACATTAATCAAGTATCCACAATTTCAATAAAAGCTAGATAGGCCTATAATTACAGATAGTAATTGCAGAAAATTAAATAATTAAGCCTACCATAGTTAACAATGAAGAAATTTGAATCAGGCGCACAGAAGCGCCATAAGAAACTTCTTTTTGAAAAGGCAGCAGAATGTCAACGTGGCGCAATTGATCAATTTGGTAAAAGATCCAAACCTTGTAGTTGTTCTGTAAGAACGCTGAGGGTTCTACTTAAACTACCTCTACTATTATATTAGAAGATTAAAGTTCGATTATGTTAGGAAATCTAGCTACACATGAAGAGACAGTTCGGATACAACTATCTTTATTAAATACAGAGTAGATATAATAATAATAATATATATAATGATTGTGACTAATACATAACAGTTACATATACTTACTAATGTGAGTATGGGTGAGATGATAAAGTCCAAACCCTAAGATGATACGAGTTGACGAGCCTGACAAGATAGCTGGAGTTCTTCGGAAGTCAGACTGCACAGTTCCTAACAGAGTTACAGCTCATAAGTAACTTTCCTCAGCCAGAGAGGAAACTGGCCTATTCTGGAACAGACTACTTTGATTCGTCAGCTACTGACCACTCAAAGTGTACCCAGCAATATGGGCTGACTGTAAATGCTAGTTACACTAGAGCCTATGTGAATGATTGATAGAACCTATTAGCGAATGTTCAGCTAATCTGAATGTATGATAATGACCTCTATATATATTGTTCAAGCCTATCTATTGTAATGTAATGTTCAGAATAATCACGGTTACAGTTATATGAAAAACGAAACTGTTGTGGAATTCTACTCTGATGATGTCACCAATGAATCTGAAATGAGTGGATTCAAAGGATAAAATTTCAAAAAGAACTTCGATCATTACCGACAAGGAAAGCACCACTGCAGATATTAAACTTCATGAATGAATTGAACCTACAGAGGGATTTTAAAACGCTTATGTTGCTCTGCACATTTTCTTAACTTTGCCAGTTTCCATCTGCAGCGGTGAACGATCCTTCAGTCATCGAGATAAACGCATTAAAACATGCTGTCAGATCAACCATGGGTCAAAAAAGATTAAGCATCCTAACACCAATAGACATTGAATCCGAAATCGTATCGAAGCCTTGATTTTCAAGATATTCATTCTTTCTCAGCATCAAAGTCCCGTCGCCGAGATTTTTCAGATTTTTATACAGCACAGAGAGAGTAAAACGTAGTGTACGTGCTGAACCAACTTTCAATTAAATTTTAATTAAAATCTAACACTCGATATAGTATGATAATAATAATAGTTGACTCTGTAAATTGTGTCTATTGTAAACATTTATTGACTTCATGTAAAAAAACTGCTATTTAGACGATTAGAATTATACCTACATTATTTCAAGTTTCTTTGGGCAAGCGTCCGAGGGCCTCCAATTTATTATTGAAACGGGCCTACAAGAACTTAATACGGCTCTGATCACAAACCTCGTGACGACTCCCACGAACTACTCCAACTAATGCCAGTCGCTTTTGGGAGAATGCCAAAAGCATGGGAAAAACTCCGAGCCTCTGAGCAGCCGACGCATGCAGCTCTCCGAATGTTTGGAGAAAAAAATTTATAGTGTCAAATTTTGCTGATCAGCTCACAAACCATCGTCAAGAGAAACTGATGTAGGCCTACTGCACACTAACATATTCCTCGCAATATTTTGCATAAAATACTGGTTCTGGTAGAACCTGTGGCCTCCAAACCAGAAGGGATTGACTGTCCCTATTGCGTCACCTTGATGTCTCCTCTTACCGATATAACATCAGTGCGGCTACTAAACGCAAGCGAACCGGGAGGGTGTATACGAGGTACGTTTAAGAGGATTTCAACCATCTTGGATTTAGCACAAACCGATCCGTGCTGAAAGAAGGAGCAAACGATTCGTTGAAACGCACAGAGATGGACTTGGTGATGACAGAAGACTTCTACTGATTTGAGTGATTTCGTGACGAAGTTGAGCAGATATGTATTATTTGTGACGCTGGTAATGTCGATTGGATTCCTTGATACATGAAGCAGTAGGAATGACTTTAAGGCTGCAGAGGAGTCATGCGCAGTCACCAACTATCATTCAGAGCAAGGTGCTATCATGTCATGTCTTGGATCATGGCGATGTCACAGGCAGAGCACTTTTTGAAGTGACGATCAGTTGCAGTACACACAGATACGCAAAGACGCACACAGACAAACATATATAAACACATATACACAGTGATACACACACCCACGCCATCTCTATTCGCATTGTTGCATTAAAGCCTTCTCTTGCTCTCATTCCCACTTTCCGATTCCTCTTTTCCACTTGCCTGTCTCATTTTTCCATCCCTCCATGCATCCATTTATGTCTCTGTCTCTGCCTCTGTCTGTCTGTCTCTGTATCTCTGTCTGTCTGTCTGTCTGTCTCTCTCTCTCTCTCTATGTCTCTCTCTCTTTCACTTTACCAGATCCAGTTCTTCTCAAATGTCCAATCCTTTGTAGTCCTCTCTTCTTTTGCCTCTGCATTCATCCTCCTTTTTGTCGCTGTGTCTTCTTCTCTCCATCGATTCTGTCTGTCTTTTTATCTGTTCGTTTAATATAAGCAATATAATCTTTTATAATATACAATATCGTCGTATTAGACATTCATTTATTTATAAGGTGGCCATCGGATTTTCTGGCTCTGGCTCCAGGATAATAGGTTTCCCGGAAAAAACTCGTGTCCATCGCAGGCTTTGGCTCTGCATCTCTCCTCTTTTACTAAGCATGTCACGCCCTAAGAATTCTGAGCGTCGATCAGAGCATAAAGAATTGATCGACCTGGAAGAGAATGATGGAGAGGGAAGACAAGGAATTGATGGAAGTGGAGAGGACGAAGACAAGTGAAGAGACAAGAAGTAGGGCCTTACCTCTGGCCCAATCGTACAAATTGATATAGAGGGTATGCTTATACAGATAGACAAAGAGACTGACGGACAAAGAGAGACAGACAAAGATACATACAGAAAAAGAGACGGACAGACAAAGAAACTGACAGACAAAGAGACAGAAAGACAAAGAGCCTGACAGACGAAGAAACTGCCAGATAAAGAGACAGACAGACAAAGAGACAGAGAGACAAAAAAACTACCAGACGAACAGTCAGACAGACAAAGAGACTGACAGACAGAGATACTAACAGACAGACAGATAGACAAAGAGACAGACAAAGAAACAGACAGATAAAGAAAAAGAGACAGAAAGACAAAGAGACTGACAGACAAAGAAACTGACAGACGAACAGACAGACAAACAGACAGACAAAGATGCAGAGATACAAAGAAACTGACAGACGAACAGACAGACAAACAGACAGACAAAGATGCAGAGATACAAAGAAACTGACAGACGAACAGACAGACAAACAGACAGACAAAGATGCAGAGATACAAAGAAACTGACAGACGAACAGACAGACAAACAGACAGACAAAGATGCAGAGATGCAAAGAAACTGACAGACGAACAGACAGACAGATAAAGAGACAGATAGATAAAGAAACTAACAGACAAACAGACAGACTGACGAACAGGCAGACAGATGGGTGGAAATCAAACGAGGGTGATGTATACACGTGAGAATTATACGTAGAGGGCAAACGGACGAAGGAAGGACATAGCATAGCATTTGGAAATGGATGGAGATTTGAGGACAATAAAAGGGGAGGAAGAAGGAAGGAATGAAAAGGGAGGAGGAGAAGATGGCGAGGAAGAAAGTGCGATGGAGGAAAAATGACCGGATAACAAGAATGAAGAGGCGTAATGTATGCGGAGGAAATGGAGAACTAAAGCTCTATTGCTGGGATTCATAATAGATGAGGATGACGTTAAATGAACGATGGAAGAAACGAAGGGGAAAGACGAAGAGATGGAGATATGGACGCAGTTGATATAATGATGGCAGGGGTCGAGGGAGAAAGATAGGAGAGAGACAGAGACAGAGAGATAGAGAGACAGAGAGAGACAGAGCAAAATAAAGAAAGGAAGAAAGAGAGACAGAGACAGAGACAAGAGTGTGTGGGTGAAAGCGAACGAAAAGAGGAATTTGCGAAGTAATGGACAGATGCAAGATGAATGACAATAAGATATGGACGAAAAGAGGTCGGTAAAATTACGGAAGGGAAAGGAGGGTGAAGAGCAAGACAATCTTCGATGCCGCGGCGCAATGGACGCGATGGAAGATGGTGTTAGGGACCAAACAAAAAGATGCATTCGGTTGGAACCAAACAATCGATATATCCATTCATCTGCAGATATATATATAATGTACATACATGGGTATATATATATATATATATATTCTACCTCAGAGTGTTCCACGGGTCTGTTCGACCCACGAGTCGGGTCGGGCTGGGCCGGTTCGGGTCACGAATATCTGTAGATTAGGCAGTCGGGTCAAGATCCTGGTGGTTCGAATTGCGTCGGGTCCCAACCGACCCATTTTGACCCACCAATAATTTACATAGCTTAATTTTCAGCTCTATGCTATCCATAATGACAATCAGTTACACTAGAATAAATTGAATATGGCCAAAGAGTTAGAGCAACAACATAGTGCAACACCGGATTTGTTCCTTTCTACACCGAACTCAGCTAAAGTTGTCGTATGGAATAATTTCTCATGAATTTATGAAAAACAAAGGTTAGCGAATTTATTAGGCTACAAGCGTATGAGTTAACTGAGGAGGCAACGTTGGAACATGCGGACAGAACTCTTACGTAGGCCTATCTCATAAATATCCGGAATTCTTTTGCATATATTTATGGAGAAAGTAAGTTTTGGCCAAAATAAATAGAATAAACGAAGGTGTCTTCCCTGATACGCTCTTACAAATCAATATTATTATTATTATATATGGCGGTCTGACTGTATGGCGCTTTTGCGACGTTACAATTTGACGATTAATATTAGTAAAATTAGCACTAAAGGCAGGTCGGGTCGGATCGAATTGGGTTGGATCAAGTACGCGGTTGGTCGGTTCAGGTATTTGGCTTCAGAAGTGGCGTCGGGTCAGGTCCTTTTTTAATGTGTTGGGTTGGGTCGGGTCATGAAAATTCGAGTCGTGTACAATTCTGTTCTACCTAAATACCTCATTGTTTACGCCTACACGATCATGATAAATGACGAATTCGTAAAGTAGGAATTGTGTTCACTGTTTTATAGGTTTATGCCCATTCCGCTTAGCATTTCACATGATATCCCCACATCACATAGCTATATACATGTATGTAGAGTCTATCCATGCAGCGACGAAGCACTCGTGTTGATGGACACATCGATTTGTATCGAAATTGACTGAGAGTTATGTCTTTATAATATGCATGTATGTATGCATACATGTATGTGTAGATATGTATATATGTATGTGCGAATGTAATATACATGTACATGAACATACATATATGTATATATATAGATATATATGAATTATGTGTATAATAGACTAAATGTATGTTGCATATATGCCTAGGCCTATACGAATCACCTACATGCATCTTGCATATGTAGGATAACAATATTGGATATTAGAAGTATTTGGCGATATAGTATGTTAACAAATATAATATATATATACATATATATCATCTATATATATAATCTTTGTATATATCATTGTTATATATATATAATCTATATATATATATAGGCCTTTTAGGTATGCTTGTATGTATTATGAGCCTATTATATGGATGAGCTCTAATGGAGTTTTCGTATTTGGTTGGTGGCGCAGAACGTGGTGTCTCCTAGCGGTCGAACTCTTCGCCTTAGCGATCGATACATCTGGCGAGGCGGAAGTCACGCCATTACGGTTCACGACCCGCTTTGCCTCTAACTTCCGACGTCATATGTTTCTCTCTCTCTCTCTCTCTCTCTCTCTCTCTCTATATATATATATATATATATATATATATATATATATATATATATATATATACATGTATATGTAAGTAGTAGGAAAGTGACTAAACTAGGACAATTGACCAATATTATGGTCAATTCACCACCTACTAGGTTATAAAACGTATTATTAACCTATAATTAGGTTACAAAATCACCAAAAATCACAACAACCAACATCATGGTTCTAATACCAACCAAATAGGCCACCATAAAATTGAAAAATGAGCCACAATTCATGCACAAACCATGGTCAAAACTTCCGCAAATAGGTCAAAAGTCACGGGAATTTCCAACAGTTTCGATGATGAGTTATCACGTGGCCACCAAGTCTTCATTATCAACCCATGAATTAAATGACTCAGGATGACCAAGCCATTTCACCAGCGACTTGTTTCCCAGTTTCCTGATAACTTTCTCTTTTCTAAATATTTCCTGAGTATTCTTCTGTAGCTCCTGTTCGTAAAATGAGCCCTGTATTTCCTCACCATTATAATCAGTGATCTTATAAGTTGGTGGATCCGTGTATTGAATCTTTGAAATTGTGAAGATCTCTTTCGTCCATCTCGGTGTAAAACCATTTTCAAAGATGTTCTTCTTCTTCGTTATTCTAACTTTATCACCGATCGAAAACCTGGGTATAATAGGTTCCGAGATCTCATCACCGTATAAGTTCATCCAAACCACCTTTTCATTCATTTTCAAACTAGCTTTAGAGGGTGTCATTTTTATGGAAGAATGCCTAGTTTCATTATAATTACTAACCACTTCATCCAACACATCGATATATCGTCTAGTTGAATTAGCTGTAAAATACTTAAACATTTTTTCACGTATTGTTCTATTCCAACGCTCAACAACGCACGACTTTTCTTCGTTCTCCGTAGAATGCAATTCGACTAATTTCTTAACGTCTTTATTATAAAATTCTTTAACTTTATCCGCCCAAACCCTGCCTGGTCTTCTGCCGCTCTCGAATATTTTCACGAAGCCACTAGCCGTAGATTTTCCACTCTTGTCATTTAATGGCACGATCCAACCGTACTTGGAAAACACATCTATTACGGTTAGTAAGTATTTCACACCATCGCTATCTTTAGCGAAACTCTGCATATCGACTAAATCAGCAAGCAGCCCATATTTCATCTATTCCACCAACGTACACCTTCCTCTTCCTAAAAACGTCTTACTACGGGTTTATGCAACTCATCCGCGAGTTCATCAGTCCATTGTAATTTTAGGCTTTTTTTAAACCTAACCCGAGATTAGCTTTGGTAGATAATATAGGTTTGACAAGATTTCTTTCTATTCGCTCTCGTAAGCTAGGTTTAGGAATATTATTCAACTCATTAACCATCGTTCTATCGGCGACATTCCTAGAAGCTGTATCCGCGTGCTGACCGTAAGCCAAATCGTGATGATATGCAGCGTTGTCCACTCTATTGACGGGCTTCGACCAATCCTTAGGAGTTCCATCGGAATTCAACCTCAAATCAAGTCTAGTACCAGGACCAGTAAACGAATGTCCCGTACAAGTGCGTCTCACCTGGATATTTGGCCCACGGCAGCTTAGTACCGCCGGTAACCAAATTTAAAGATCCAACTAAATCACCACCTTCAGAAGACTTCACGAATTGTGTCTGTCTTTCCACATATATCACATGTGCCTTTAAACATTGACCTTCCGTTCTTAGTCACAACATTCTGGATATTTTTAGTTTCAGTACGAGTGTTACACTTTACGCAATACATCCTTTTTAAATACAATTAGATGTATTTAAAATGGAAGTCAAAGATTTATCGTGGAACGACGTTTTATTTAAGGGATTCAATAACCCTCTTTTACCTAGAAGTATAAGCGGGTTAATCGTAGGAAAGTCCGGATGCGGTAAGACGACTTTATTGTTGAACCTACTTCTAAGACCTGGATGGCTAGACTACGACAATCTGCAGGTATTCGGAAGATCTCTCTTTCAACCATAGTATAAAATACTCAAGCAAGCATTTGAGGAAAAAATACTGAAAGAATTCATCATCGGGCTATTCGGGTGCCAAGACAAGATCACGAGACTAAATGTTCCGCCGGCCTTAGTAGTTGAGGCAATGGCTAAACACTTGTATAAAAAATCTGATATCTGCTGTAAGTTCTTTGAATCATCGGAAGACGTGCCAGATCCGAGAGATTTGAATCCTGAAAAGACGAACCTGATGATTTTCGATGATTTACAGTTAGAAAAAAAGCAAATGTGAGACCTACTATACCCGTGGAAGGCACAGTAACGTTGACTGCTTCTACTTCGCTCAAAATTATTTCAAACTACCTAGACAGACAATCAGAGAGAATGCAAATTTTTTCTGCTTGTTTCCTCAAGACCAGAAAAATATTAATCACATTTATCACGATCACGTAAGTACAGACATGTCTAAGGATGAGTTTAAGAAACTATGTAAAACAGCCTGGGAGCAACCTCATGGATTTGTGGTGATCGATCAGACTAGTAATAAGAATAACGGCAAGTATAGATGCGGTTTCGACGAATTCTACATTTCAATGTAAAAAAAAATCTTTTATATTATGAAAATGGAATCGCTTTTACAAAAGATCGCAGACTACACCGAAAGGATCGCTCGTTACACAGTGCCAAAGTCATCGTTTTACATATTATTGAGTGATAAGAGTTCGCGAATAAGGACTCGATTCAATCCGTTGATTCAGTTCGATAAAGAAAAAAAGTACGAGATGGCTCTTGTCAATCTGGAAACATATTTTTCAGTCCCAAACATCGATGAGACTAACAACAACCTTCGTATTCGCCGAATCGTGGAGGTATGTGGGTTACTATAACCATTACCGAAGGCTGCTATGAAATTACAGATATTAACGAATACGTCCAGAGAATCATGAAAGAAAAGGAGCATTATGATATGGTTAACGAAGCATACAATATAAAGATAGAAGCAAACAGCAATACGTTAAAGACTGTTGTACATCTAGCGGAGAATTACATGGTTGATTTTTGGGCGTTGAACTCTATCGGAAAAGCCCTCGGTTTCGACAGGCGGCGTTATTCAGCGGGTTACCAGGAATCGGAGAATATAGCAGACATAATGAGTGTCAGTATTCTGAGGGTAACGAGCGATATTATTGGGGCATCCTATAACAACGGAACGACTGATAACATTATTTATTCCTTTTTCCCAAATGTAGGGCCTGGGTACAAGATTATCGAAACGCCTAGAAATTTGATATCTTCCAATCACTCTATCCACGATTTCGATAATGGAAACGTGTCTCACCAATAAAAATGGCCAACTAATTAATCTACGAGGTGAGGAATTATCGATACGGTTTCATATAAGAGAGACTTAAAAATTTTATATATATAAAATGAGTCGATACACGAATGTCAAATTTAATATTTCTGAAAGACAAAAAGACAAAATCAAAAGATCTCTACAGGCGGGATACATAATGCCAAAGTCGAAGGCGGCTTTATCGGCGCCATTTTACCATTTCAAGCAACTGCGGGCAAATTTCTGCTATCGAGCATGTTACCGAGCTTAATTTCTGCTATCGAACATGTTACCGAGCTTAGCAACGGGTGCATTAACAGGAATAGGTGCAGCGGCTGGATCAAAAGTCATAGACAAAGTCACTGGATCGGGTGGTGCAATATATCTTAATAGTCGAGGTAAAAACTACAAGATAGTGCAACAAGGGCTTGGTCTTTACCTGAAGCCATGGCAAGGTTCTGGACTTGATGGTGTAGGAGAAGGTCTGTATCTGAAAACAGGCTCTGGATTCGCAAACGGCGAAGGACTATCCCTGGACCAGATTCACCGTTTAAAAACATTCCACTTCTCGGAATGCTACTATAATTTTTTTCTTATCTCAGCTTAAATAAAAAGTCATTCCAATATAAAATATATCATTATCCGATTTACAAAATGGAGTGGACGAAACCCAAAACTGAAAAATCTACGAGAACTCAATCGAGATCCGTCACGTGGAAGGCGTGTGAAGGCATGTGGGATGTCAAGCATAGGCCGCAAAGACAAGTGGGTGGTTTAAGCTGGGAGTTTTTTGCTCAGTCTACAATAACTATTCATTCTCATGAGACGGTTGTTTTACCGTTAGGCTTAGGTGTCCGAATGACGAAAGGATCGTGTAAAGTTTTGCTCCATCCGGAATTTATAGAAGCGGGTTGTCGCCTGCTAAGCGATACCGTTACAGGAGTCATGGAAGAAATTTTACTCGATATTAAGAATTTTAGAGATCTTGGAACTGTCACCATAAACGAAGGAGATTCGTCATGCTATGTAGATTACCACGTCAACAAATAAAAGTTGAATTCCATTTTAAGAATATTCTTCGACATTATAAAATGGAATTGAATAAAGCAGACACCTATCGCCTTCAGAAAATATCTGAAATTCAACAGGAAATCTTATGAGAACGTGAAAAGAGAGAAAAAATTTGTAAAAAATATCAAAAGAGTGTTAAAGTAGTCGAAGCGTTGGGAGGTTTGTTAACCCTTACTTCTTCAGGACTCGCCGCATTAGGCGTAACTTTTCTAAGTACCGTCGTATCCGCACCAGCCGCGACAATCGTGGTTTCATTATGTTTGATATCTACCCAAATCCGCCAAATATTATCGCTGCGGCAAGAAAAACATGCAAAGATCAGAACTATAGCTGAAGGGAAACTAATTTCGATCAGCGACCTTGTTTCAAAAACCGTAGATGATAATAATATCTCAGACTCGGAATATTCTTTTACTCTAAGCGAATTCGAGAAATTTTATTAGAGGAAAAAAGAGGTTAGAAGTAAAAGCAATGCCAACATAGATGAAGCGACAAAACAATCGTTCCTTAGGCAAAACGAATTGAATACAAAGGGAACGTAAATTTACATTCTAAGTTTTATGTTTTACGTTTTTACGCTTAAATATTATGTTCCAAGCTAAAAATGTCGTTTCTAAAAATTAAAGACCCAACCAAACGTGATTTTATCGTTGAGAACTTTCTCAAGACGAAGCAAAATATTAGACAAGACTCGTTATCCGAGAAAATAGGGGACATTGGACTTCAGCGAGAATTGATAAAGGCGTACAAACCGATAATCGACTCGCAGTCTGGAATATCCAAGTAATTAGGTACTATAAAAGAGAGCTCTATGGCGACAACTGCCGCGCTTCGAGCATTGCCAACATCGATATCGACAACGTTGAAAGCGATTCAATTCCCACAATATCCGTCGATAGATGTGTTCGAGGTTGATCCCATTTCAGATATTAGACTTTTTGGAATCGACGGGTGCCGAACCTACTTCTAATGTCGGGTGCTATATCGGCGTAGAAGTCTTCGGTCTTAATTTCATAGGCCTAAGAATCTGTAACTGTAAAAAGTAACTTTGCTCTATCTTCAAACTTTTTCTTGATGTAATTATAATGAAAATCGTACATTATAGTTTTACTCAAGTCTAAAATACACATACCGAGATATATAGGCTTGTTGTAACATAGCTTCGTCCGTTTCATGTGAATGGTGATTAGGTTCATCAAAAATAGTTCGAGTGTCGTAACTCGTTCTCGCTGCTAACTTAATGGCTTCCATCTCATTGCAAACCAGTTTTATGTCTACACGATTCTCTATATTCTCAGACGTTTTGCCAAACACACTATTGTTCATTAGTTTAAAAAAGTCTTTTTCGAAATCGTTGGTGGCTCTGGTCCTCAGATTAGCATTTAGATCTATATACTTTTCAGCCAAGCACTTTATTCAAATTTAATTCCGCGATGAATTGTCATTATCTTTAAACAAAAACTTTCATACTGCTTTAAATTTTCGTAATGGACTATATACTCTACTTTATTACACAGGTTTGGAATGAGTTTTGACACATCCGATTCTTTGGCTTTAACACTCTGTGGAGCAAGAGGATAGTCGTTGTGAAGATCGTGCAATTCTCTAGGATATTCCAAATCGACTTCTAATATACATGGTGAAGATCTCCATTCGTTTAGCTCATCGTTACTCATCCACTGGAACCCATGAGTTGGTAGATTCTTACACATTGCCCAACCGGTCAGGTTGTTCGCGTCTAAATAGGTTATATATGTTGAAGGCTTGCTATCGTCAAACGCTTCTCCCATATACTTATTGTTTGCCTGTCCATAACGGTGCGAAATGGTGCTAACACCTCCCCTTATCCCATGCTTAACCATTAGTATCATATCATAGTCGCTCAACAACTCCAATTTTACTCCTGTCAACTTCAGTACCGCGTCCCAAGCAAGACCCGGCGAAGTATAATACCAGGCGGGATCTAGGTTATAGTTCTCACTGCATACATCTCTAAAATTCTCAAATACATCAGCAAGCAGGAGAACATCAGTCACATTATATAAATCGTGGTATTCTCTCAACGTCTTGAATCTGAATTCTTTCCATACCATCTGTGCATGGTTGTAGTCTTCGTCACTAATACCTGAGTCGTTAAGTATTGAGTAGAATGCTGACTTTGGTGGTTGTTCTGTTTCATTCAGTCGCTCGTCGGAATCAACATAATCGTAAGGATATAATCCTTTTCTAAGCAAGAGATCGAGCTGATTACCAGAATATTGTTTGCTTATATTCCTACCCTGATCTTTGCTCAGGTTCTTCGATAAAGCGTCGAGACTCGATGCCATGAATCTAAAACTATCGATGAAACGTAATTTCGTTTGACAGTTTTTAACTTATTTTCTTCATCTATAAAATTATCAACTACGACTTCTCTACTGAAAGAGATGTACTTTTCTTCGTTGCTTCGGATGCGATCTTTTCGTTATCATCACCTCGTAATCTCTTGACGAATAGATTACTGTCTTAACCGGATAGATTATGGAACAATACTGGGAAAAACTTGGGAACTATATAATTTAGATTACAATTCTTATGAGCGGCGCCTCTATATTTTCCAGTTAAATGGCAATGGTCTCTAACTCGATCTTTACCCAGTTCGCCTTCGTATATGTGACAAACGATAGCGGAATAGAATAGCGCCTGTACTTTCTTTCCAAATATCATTCTCTTTGGAAATTTAAATCGATCATAGATATCTTTTATGTTCTCTATGACACTGTCTACGAATATCTGAGCTACATAATCGTTTTCGCTCTTTGCTGTGAACGTCACAGGAGCTTCCGAATATAGGTCATCGTCAAAACATTTTATATAATAGCAGAAAGAACTTGGAACGTGTTTTTGATATCTGTTGGTGTAAGACATGTTGGGATCTGGTTGACAGGTGTCTATAGGTTTTATGAAAGATTCAAAGTCGGCGTACACGACAAAGGGAACTCTCATCTTTCGATAATAATTCTTAAAATACAACATAGTTCCTGGTTCTGGAAGTTCTATCTTTTGAGCAGCGTGTTGGGAATAGTACGCGGTATGTTTATTTAATGACTCTATATATCTATATCCTATCAAACATCTTTTAAAATAATGCATCGAATTGCATGAGTTTTCTGTGTGAACCGCCATCAATCTGTTAAAGTTCTTTATCCAACAATAATGCTTATTTTCTCCATGAGAAATGAGTAATAGGTCTACACCGTTATCGCTCTCGTGCTTCGATAAATCTAGTGGGAATAGGTAAACATCTTGCTCGTGACCGAAAACATTAATACTAATATTATTATTTCTCTCAAACTTAACTGATCACGTTAGCATCCGCTGCGACTGGGAATTCAATGCTGGACCAATCAAGTTCCTCAGATTGTTTTATTAATTCTTTCGTTATTCTTTCCGAACGTTCGTCAACAGGGTTTAAGGCTCTCGTTACACACCACGCATCTGGAAGGCTGCCATGGACTCTAGGATTTTATCTTTCGCATTGTTGTAAATTTCGCTCGTATCGGTGGTCTAGAACCACCTCAGTCTTTGAACGAAACGGAAAATCCTCGGTATCTACTTGCCCGGATTTCATATCAATACGCTCCATTGTGCAGGTAAGGATGAATTTAACCTTAGTCTGTCAATTTTTAGTCAACAAGTCTACCGCCTGTGCTCGAACGGTGTCAAGAAAGATGGTGCGTCAATTCCGTTTGCTCCTTCGACCGTGTATTGTTTCGTGAAGCCCTTGATAGCTGTGGCCGTCTCTTTTATTTCGCGTGTTTTCATAAGGGGACATTGGACTTCATAAGAATTTTACCGAATATAGATTTCACTTCAGCTTTCAGTGCTTCTATATTCTCGTTCACCTTTCTCCTTGGTTCTTCAGGTATGTACCCTTCAATCCACTTTGCGAATGTATTAATAGCAGACTTAGTCTTAACGAATATTTTCTTGCTGTCGTAGCTGGCATCGGAACGAGTGTTGGAACTCTAATGTCGGGAACGGATGCGTCCATCAAACTAGCATTGGAGGCGATTGGAGTAAAATATGATGGATGAGTGTTTGAGCCCCGTGAGCTTCAATTTTACTAATCAAATCCGCTTTACGCAGTATAACCAACCATGCCTTTCTGTTTCGCAATTTTTCTTAATTCAATAACAGTCTTTTTTGTGTATTCCATTTTATATTGTGTTGGCATTCCTTTAAGTGAAAAAGGAAAAATAATTTCACTCATTTTATATATGAAAGAATGTTTTTTTTATTTGTTGAGCAATGACTCAATGACTCATCATCGAAACTATTGGAAATTCCCGTGACTTTTGACCTATTGGCGGACTTTATGACCAGGGTTTGTGTATGAATTGTGGCTCATTTTTCAGTTTTATGGTGGCCTATTTGGTTGGTATTAGAACCATGATGTGGGTTGTTGTGATTTTTGGTGATTTTGTAACCTAATTATACGTTTTATAACCTATTATGTGGTGAATTGACCATAATATTGGTCATTTGTCCTAGTTTATTCACTTTCCTACTACTCATGTATACATATATATATATATATATATGGATACATATGCATACATGTATATATATATTTACATATATATATATATTCACGCAAAACAATAACTATGTGTATGTTATACACACGCACATTTTCCATATATAGCTATATGCAATCATTAATATGCATGAACTCTAATACAATTAGAACTTGTATGAAGTCTGAATGGTCATGCATAAAATTCCCTGTGGTATTAATCCTCATCTGCATACACTCTGTTGTGCTTTTAATCAGCTTTAATCAGACATGGAATGCTCTTCGGGGAGTCTCAGTGAACTTGACTTACGGCTTTAATACGTCGTGTATTTCTCGTTATACCAAAGCGCTATAGAAGCTATTAGTAATAATAATTATGGGGATATTAATAATAATATTAAAAAAATAATAATAATTATAGTTACAATAAATGTAAATAATGTTCTATGTGAACGTTCTGACGTGTTGTTTCACTCGCAGCTAGCCACTCCCTCTGCCAAGCTGTCCCAACTACATCTCACCTGCCCCACGACTGCTCATCCCAGAGCTCGTGGGCGTCCCAGCCTACACTTGTTTCCATGACAAACGTAACCATATCGCCACCACTCCTAACTGCACTGGCGCCGCCTGGTGCATTTATGATGTCTAACCTCGTAGACGTTGAGCGATGTTTGGATAGCATCGCTTCTATCAGCACCCATGGCAACAGTCGTTGCCATTGCAACAGATTCACCTGCTAATCGAATGAAGCGATGATTTATACTCTGTAGGAGACGACCGACGAATGCATTTCGCTGGGAGTTCATCAGCTGATGTATTGATCACTAATTCATTAATTAGCCTCGCCTTAAGTGACAGAAAATGTTATATGTGTTATATATATATATATATGTGTGTTATATATATATTATATATATGTTATATATATATGTTATATATATATGTTATATATATATGCATGTAGTTCCAAATGCTTGGAATAAAATCCCAAATGACACGCGGGTTAAAAAAACAAGTATTTGTATTTTTAATAAAAATTGGAAAATCATCTGTTTACAATTTCGCTTGAATGACTTATGTGCACTCATCTTTTCCTATTATGTCTAGTCAAATTAATTTTACGGTTTTCAATCTGAAATGTCCTGTTGCTTGTACCGCTGCAGTTGCACACTGTATTACAAGCAGTGGGTAGCCCGACTAGGGGGGGGCCACCGTTCCCAATGGGATCTTTCTCTTTCCTTCTGCTCCCACTCCAATTAATTATCAATGTAAGCTATGTAATTAACTCGTAATTATGTTCTTCTGGTGGTATCAATACAAACATGCTAAACTAAAAATTGAATTGAATGGAATACATATAGGCCAACACACAGAGATAGACAGACAAATACAGCCAGACCAACGGGCAGACTAATCCATAAAAACAGACAGACCAACACAGTGACATGCAGACACGCACACTCAAATCAATTCATGTGTGGAAATTGCGCTTGGAAAAACTAATGTATTAAGTGCATTTCGTCACAATAGTACATCAACGACGCTCTTGCAACGATTGCGCTCTCCTTTCACAGCGTGTGCGCTCCAATTTGCGAAGAGCTTTTGCATAGACGTCTTTATGATAGCTATCCGCGCTATTATTCAGGCGTCCGTGGCTTTTGCCGTCGTCAAATTCATAACCAGGCGAATATTTGCTGAATTCACTTCGCCGCAGTCTGGCATGACTGATTTTAAATGCTGAGATTAATGGGTTGGGAATGATGCGTAGGCCCTAATGATATTATCACAAAGGATGATACACAAAAGCAATATCTGATTCAAATCACAGTTTTATTAATCGTTACAGTGAACATCTGATTGATATTCAAATTATTCGTTCGTATTTGATGATTTAGTGACACTGCCATTTTTGAAAGTTCACATGTTTAGAGTACAGCAAGGCAAATGCTGAGAAGTATTTTGGGGAGCTATTCATTGATATTGCATGTGCTAGCTATTTGTGTTCTATACAGAAATCCAATTATACAAAACTTGTCATCATTATTGCGCGATTAGTTCGTATTTATTGATTTAGTGACACTGTCATTAAACTATAGTCTAAAATGGTATTTTGAAATTGCAGGAACTTATTAGAATTTAGAGGACTTTGAGTCCTCCGTATTATTTTCCAAATTTTCTGAAAACTCAACCGTCCTGGAAGGTGACGTCAGTTTTTCTAAATTTTGGACAACAAACTAGACACGACTAGACTCAATAGATGAATACACACAGGTTTGTACAGGCAGAGGAAGACGTAGAAATACAAACCGGGTGACGGCTATTTAGTGATTTACAGACGACGATGAAACTTTTTTTCTCGGATGATCTGCCTGTGTGTTGATGCCCGTGGGTGCCTGCCTCCGTATGTCCTGCGGAGGAGGAGAGGGCCTGGTACCTAGATGTTCAGTTGGCGCCATTTACGATGAGCAAGAGTAGTCGCACCAGCCACAGATGCTCATGCCTGTGTATGCTCAGTGATGCTCATGCCGTGTCATTGTCGCACATAAAAACGTCTGCT
Source organism: Bimastos eiseni (assembly GCA_959347315.1). NCBI lineage: Eukaryota > Metazoa > Annelida > Clitellata > Crassiclitellata > Lumbricidae > Bimastos > Bimastos eiseni. Next base: position 18,051,329 of record OY365812.1, read on the forward strand.
TAATTGTTAGCACGGTCTACATCGTTGGTCATCAGCTGCTTTCATCGTTTTAGTACTACAGTCAAGTGCAGTCTGGTGTGGGTAGCGCTGCATTAAGAATGGCGATGACAGCAACAGCGATGCAAAAGTAATAGTAATATCAATGACGATGATGATGATAATGATGATGATGATGATTACGATGACGATGATGATGGAGAATGCGATGGCGACGGCGGGGACGACGACGATACGATGATGATGATGGTGACGACGCGGATGATGATCATGATGACGAGGAGGAGGACGAGGAGAAGAGGAGGGGAAGGAGAGGAAGAGGAGGAGGGGTAGTGGAGGAGGAGGAGGAGGAGGAGGATGATAATGACAACAGAAAGAACGAGGGTTCGCCATTTGCCTCTCCAGGACATTATGGCCTGCCACTATTGAGCCCTCCTGAGACGATGCTTTAGACAACATTGAAAATAGATAGATAAACATGTATTGTATTGTATTTGGTCATTTGTGTAGCGCTTTTCGCTGCAAGAGCCTTGCAGATGCACTGATGTATGTCAACTGTATGTGTGTTGGTGTGGGTGTGTGTACACAACACCAGTTGTGCCAGACACTACTGCCCTGGTCAACCTCCTCTATGTTGGACACCGGTCGACCGCCTCTATGTTGGGCCCCAATAAACCTCATTTATTTTGGGCCATTGCCGACCTCCTCTATGTTGGACACCGGTCGACCGCCTCTATGTTGGGCCCCAATAAACCTCATTTATTTTGGGCCCCGGTCATCATCCTCTACGTTGGACCATGGTCATTGGTCGGCCTCCTCAGTGCTGGGCCCCGATGAACCTCCTCTATGTTGGGCCCGGTCAACCTCCTCTATGTTGAGGACCATGGTCAGCTTCCTCTATGTTGGGCTCTCGGCAACCTCCTCTATGTTAAGCCTCATTGTAAAAAAGGGTTCCCGATATCTATGGCGTCGCCGCATTCTGCGGTACAGAAGATAATGCAGGTGTGTCTATCTGGTGTAATGAGATACTTTTGACGCAGAAGCGTATACTCATGTGCCAACACATTAGACTCTCTAAAGGCTATCGCATATCTATCCCACAAAAAGATTGTTCGCACCTGCATGGCAGTCACACACGAGGCGGCTATGTTGTTGCCTTCAGGCTGTCTCATGACAGCATGCAGTTATCCTCGGTATCTGTTTCATTGGGTTGTTTTAATGTGTTTAATGACCTTTTCCTGGAGCATGTGCTATCGGATGTTTGGTGATATATTGCGACAACTCAAGCATCTCTGCCAATTAGCTTTGTCTAAGTCATTTCGAACTCAATATAGGCCTAACATGATAGCAATTAATTTCCAGATCGACCGATGTCCCGTTTGTCTACTCAGCTCTGTCGTGACACTAGAACGACCAAAGTTTCCGTGGAAAGACTCGATGTAATTGCAGATATTACAGCATAAGCTAAGCGGGAATGTAAGTTTCTGGACCTAAGAATAAGTAGCGTAAAGTATTGGGTAATAAGTTTCGAATAGCTGGTACGTGGCGGCGACCCATTGAACATCTCGGCTAGTTCCGGTTCGTCACACCAAGAAGCCATTGATATGTGCCAGAGGTGTGTGTATATACGATCTATACCTTGGAACACACCGAACACCTCTTCTCACGCATGTTGTCTGGAACCCCGCTGCCTCTCATTGTCCTTTATAGCCATGTATATCGTGGAAATTATAGCCAAGCATGGTGATCTGGTATTGCTTAGAAGTTCATTCAGTTGGCCAATTAGCCTGCTGCACGCCATACGATGTTTTTCAGGCGTTGATTATCCTTGGCATATGATAAACGTAATTCTTTCACGAGTGGTGGCTTTGATTTGGGTTTTCGCTCTTCTTGGATCTCTTCTTAACCTCGGGTGAAAACAACCAACAGGAAAATAATATTATAGTAGATGATGTGGTAGAATGCGAAGTTATAATTCCTGAAAACGATATTCAAATTGCTTGATAGGATGCAATACAGTCGCTGTAGATAGCAGCATTGTGGAAAAATTGATCTAAATAACGCGTATCGATGTTAGTCACAACGATCATAGATTCTAGTAATACTGGCTGTTAAATAATCGATGAATCAGAATGTATTACAAGTTTAGTTTATTGATATGCTTAATTAAGTGGCCGTAGATGATTAATTAATGTTCGATCGAATGATTGGGTTCTGTTTTCAGACAGTCAGTTTCTCTTGGCCAACGCTCGCATCCTCGACTATCCGATCATTTACTGCAACGACGGATTCACGACGTTGTCTGGGTTTTTGAAGGTCGACCTGCTGCACCGTGGAGCCGTCTGCTCGTTCATGCATGGCGAGCTGACGGACAAGGACACGGTCAGACGACTGTCGGAGGCACTGGACAGCCAGACCCCGGAACACACCGAACTCCTTCTCTACAAGAAGAACAGTTAGATTATAATTATCAGTCGTCTTGCATCGTTTAGTTCATTTGGCATCAGTTGCCATGGTGATAACGACGTTATTGATGTGGAGGGGAATGAGAAGAAGAGGATTAGAAGAAAGGGAGGAAGCGGAGGAAGAGAGATGGTTGATGGAATGTGATCGATCTGACAGTTCATGCTCTGAACGCATTGTTTCACAGTAGTCCAGCCATGACCATAATAATGACTGATCTTCATTAACGATATTATATGCTTCAGTTACCCAGGCATAATTACAACCGTAAGTATGGATGAGCATGAAGTTAATTTACTTGCACAAATGACACAGAGGCAGAGAAGCACACACAAACACAGAGAGAGAGAGAGAGACAGACAGACAGACAGAGAGATTCGAAGATCTACTTTTAAAAAAATAATGTGATGATTATGTTGTGCATCTCTGATCATTTCTCACACAATCTCTCGATCACCATCAGTTCTCTTATTAAAATAATTTATAATGATTATTACTTTGCCTCTAATGATTTCGCACACCTTGCTGCGGTCGTTACCTTACTTGGCACAGAACGGTAATGTAACAGGCGATTGTAAATCTGTTTTACTTGAAGAGAAGCCGCTATGGCTGCTCGTTCATTTGACGCCAATAAGAAACGAAAAGGATTCTGTGATACTCTACCTCCTCACGGTCAAGGACATCACTGCACTCAAACAACCGATCGAAGAAGACAATGGAAAAGGTCTCTGGCTTTGTCTTTGACACCATTGTCTTCAGTTGTATTATTGTCCCATGCTTGCTCTCTTATATGTTGCCCTGTGTTAAGCTATTTTGGTCTATATTGTGTTTCTTATATTAATGGGTCATTAATGTGTTGAAGTGTTGTTTTAACCGTCGTGTAATCTATCATAAGGATTCTTGTTAGTTCGCCTTAACATTTATTCATTGGATCACATGAAGTAACTTTCGACTATGCATTGTTTCAGAAGCTTAGTCTATACGATCTAACTCGTTTTAACTTAACATTAGACAGTATAGAGCATCATAGCGAAAAAACCTTCGCAAGCGATCATGCGTGTCTACGTAGACACAATTGCAGTGTCTTTTTACCACCTCTCAACCTCTCAAACATTGAATTCAAAGATATCATATCAATTTATTGCTATTGTTGCTGATGGTGCTGTTGTTTCTGTTGTTTTGTTGGTAGTAGTTCCTACTGATGCCAGCGTTAGTAGGCTTTTAGTAGGCGTGTCTTATGTGTAGTAGCGCTGAGCAAGTTTGCTCGACTGACGAGATCAATGATGCGAAACAAGGTAATGCTGAGTCAGCAGCTGTCCACCTCGACCAGCCTATCTCCGGACAACTCAAAGAGCATGTCGATGACAAATCTCGGGGTATGACGTCCCTCACTCTATCGCCCGGATACACCTTCATGCGTCGGAGTATATATCTATATATATTATATATATATTATATATATATATTATATATATACATATATATTATATATATATTATAAATATATATTATATATATACATATGTATTATATATATGCCTACTTAGTTGGAAATATAAGTGGTCACAGATGCCTCAACCTTGAATATGTCATAAAGCAGAGGTTACGCTCACAGCCTAATGTGGATTTGAATTCCAAGGAAGCATATTTATAACGCCATAACACATTTGAATCTCTAGTTCTGTTCTAAAACGTTGATAGTGCTCAGTATAGTGACATCTGAAAGCGATCGTTTCAGATCGTATTATAAATCTGGTGGAATTTCTGCGAAACATTTGCAGACGGCTTCAGATTGTCTTTTAAGCATTTTACTGACTGTTGGCGTTAAGAGCTTTTTGGTATAAACCAATAAATGAAGCAAGCGATCGATATAAACTCGATATAGCGCCACTTCAAGCTACCTACTCAGAGGTGCACGAGTTCAAGTGTAGTCTAATGCATTTAGAATTTCGCCTCACTCTCTCCCTCCGTTCCTATATCCGCCTCCATCTTGTCTCTCTCGTTCGATCCGTACATGTGTCTGTATCAGTGTCTGTATCAGTGTCTACCTCTGTCTTTATATCCGTAGCCTATATATCAGTCACTTTGTATCTGACTATCGCCGACGCGATAGGCCCTATTCCTTGAAAACGAACGCGCTCTAGTTTAGCTATATTGCTAGGTATTTCGATATAATTTAAAGAATAGTGTTGTTTTTTATAAGAAATGTTTCCAAAAAATGATGGATAGATTCTATAAATCCAAGTACTAAGTGCTCTTTAGTTTGTCTTATCCTGACCTCCTGGAATTTTTTGACCTCCTGGAATTTTTTGACCTCCTGGAATTGACCTGATCGCGGTGTGGATTTGATGCGCCATCGATTGATGCACTAAGCATTATACACTGGCGCAATAGAAGTGATGATTACTATTAATAATAATAATGTGTTAATTGGTCACATTTAAGAATTTGTTCTAATGTAACTTAGCAAAAGCTTTTCGATTTATATCAAAGTGTCTTCGAAGCACTACAGAATTATGTGCCTGCAGTAGTTGAAAACTTTACTCATGAGGAGGTTGTTTCTTGAAAGTAGCTGGGCAGCAGTGGCGTCAGCGAGGACCAGGCGCCGAGGTATCGCCAGGAAGTCCCGAAGACCCCTCCGCACATCATCCTGCACTACTCCAGCTTCAAGTCGATCTGGGACTGGGTCATTCTCGTACTCACCTTCTACACGGCCGTCATGGTCCCCTACAACGCAGCCTTCCAGGGAAAGACAATGGACAACGTTCCCATTCTGGTGATCGACAGCGTCGTCGATGTCGTCTTCTTCGTAGACATCATGTTGAACTTCCATATGACGTTCGTGGGTCCGGCAGGTGAGATCGTTTCCGATCCTCGCATCATTCGACTCAACTACTTCAAAAGCTGGTTCGTCATCGATCTGCTGTCCTGCCTCCCGTACGACGTCTTCAACGCGTTTCCGGCTTCCACGGAAGTGAGTAAGATGCAGCTAAACGCTTTACATATAGACGATGAGCGGTTGCCTTTTACATACGCTTTCTATTGGTTTTGCTCCTCATAGCTTCTGTTAAGGTTTAAAAGGTTTTTTGTGCGGTTGGGCGACTAACTTAAGCGATCACATTTAAACGTAAGCAGATTTAGAGTAGTTGCTATAGTAATAGTAGCAAAAGTTGTAGTGGTTTTTTTTTAGCAAAGTCAAAACCTTAGCTCAATCGCATAATAGTTTTGACTTTTAACCACATTTGGATACACATATAGTTATGCCATTCTTCTGTTCGGAGCACCTCTGAGCAGATATCTTAATCGGGCGCTATATCAAGTTCAAGTCTTTTTGATTAATTGATTGACTGACCAGCAGTTGACCGGTTGGCTTTTAATAAGGTCATAAAAATTATTTTTCAGTTTGGAGGAGGCAAGCGCTAAATTAGCTAAAATGACCGATCGAGGCAATTGTGGTTAGAGCCTGCACCAAAGAGTCTGCTGTTGACCTTTGACGACCGTTGTGTTTACTCGCTACAACCCAAAACTGCGTCCATTAATTAATCAAACACAGAACAAGAAACATAAAAGCTCGAGGTTGACCGGGCTGCGTGTACGTGTGGGTATTGCCTATAGCAACGGTGATGATGATGGCCTCTATGCACCTGGTAATATCGGATGTAAAATCTCCTCTATCGTTAAATTAATGTCGATGGAGATTATCACAAAACCGGGAAAGTCTCTTGTGAGCCTACGCTCGGTATTAGTTTTATGGTGGTCGCTTTAAAACTGCAAGAGCATAAGCAAGTGCGAACTCCGCTTACACCATACCTGCATGTGGTAGTGCCAGTTCTAAGCCTGGAGAGAAGAGGAGGGCGATGATAGTCATCTTTGTTCTGACACGGTGTCGTTAAACAGCGACTAACACACCATTTTCCGTGTACAGCCTGACAGGTTACTAGAAAAGTATGGCAGTTCAATTCCAAATTGTGAATAGGTAAAGTCCTACATCGTGTGCTCATGAAACGGTGTCGAATGCGAGAATGGACTGATTAGTTGCTCACTCGCGATCCACAGGTTGAGCACCGCTGACTTATAAATAACAACACAAACTGGAGAAATTGTTAGGGCAGGGCTAAAAAGGTTGAGAACTGATGGACTAGTTGCGTATACTCGTCCCCTCAAATGTTAGGCCATGGCGCTGATGCATATATAATTAACTGTTGCTAGATATTAAGTCTCTTTATTTAACAGAAAAATAACGCGAACATATAAACTCACGGTGAAAAGGTCCGTACCACAGCAGTTGCATTCGGAAAACAAAGCACGGAAACAGCACGTAGACACCAACAGCTAACGTGTACGAAAACGTAAAGCCAACCCTGCCCAACGCCCGCCAGAGGAATACAACTAAAGATTGACGGCTTAACTAAAACGACCAACGGGGTCGGGACCGAACGTCAATCTCCACGATTACTATACAAACCAATCTTAAATACTCCACTGTCAGAACAGAATTAACAGAATTAATGCCCCGTTCCAAAACGTTTTAAATACGCATGTTTCCCCAGATCACAAATGGTACACATAACAGGGTACACAACGCTTACAGAGGAGCATTTGTTTGAGTTTATCGCCCGGTCTATTTGTGAATGGGTTTCTTTCATTTTTTTCTTTTCGTTCTAGTCTTTTGTTTCTCCGTTCTGCTTTGTGCGAAATAAAGTGCATTAGTGTGAATTATCGTCATTTAAATTGCGAATGCGCACCGAAGACAATTAATTATGACTTTACATTAAACGATTGTTGCATCTGTTATTTCAATGAATAACACTACGGATCAACTGTCGATAGATTTTACTGTGTTAGTAAGGTTTTCGTGTGATTTATCTGGCATATAAGCGTAAGTTGTCCTGCAACTATTACGGCGTAACAAAAAGCAGTTTCAAGCGTAGTTGTCTAAATACGTACAGTTGACTAACTACTTTTCAGAATATATACTGACTATGTTTAAGACAATAATATTGACAAATATATTGTTGATGTAATTTTTAAATGAATGTATTCAAATTGCATGTGAAGTAGGCCTAATTAATATCCAAACAACTAATAGACCTCCTTCGGAAGTCCTTCCGTGTTCGTGTAATAACGGCATAGATTGCTTGGCCTAATCCTTCTAAACAGTGTCTCCATATAAATTAACAGATTATTTGTTCATAAACGAATCTTGCAGCCTAAAAACCTTAGAAAACTAAGTACTTTTGATTTATTTGGAATTTATATGAGAAATTTGACTTTTGTTTCTTGCTTCCTATCGTTGGAAAAGGACGTAAGTATGTTCCTGTGTTCTTGTGTTTTATGTTACTTTGTCTGAAGTTGTTAGGTAAGTCATTTGGTCATCATTTCGTTGTCATTACCCTAACACCGTTTCAGTAACAACTTAATCCCTGCCACTCCTACTTCACGCGCACCAATAAGCCTATATACTAGACATAGGCATCGAGGAGGAAACATTCGAGGACGACGGTACCGGAGATAAGATTCATAACGCCGACCAGTCGACAACTACGATGACGATGATGATAATGATCATCGTAATCGTCGACTGGTCATCATGATGATGAGGATGATGATGATGATGATGACGATGATGACGACGATGATGATGACGACGAGGAGAAGGAGGAGGAGGATGGTGATGATGATGACGATGCTGATGATGATGCTGATGGCGAAATTGACGACAAAATAGAAATAAAACCCTCGTGGTATTGCGTTGCACGTTTGTCCGTGCTGAATACCTGATTGGCACTAAACATTACAAGGATAAAACAAGAAACAGGTTGTCTGGCCAACTGACTGACTGACTACCTGACTGGTTGAGTGGCTGGCCAACTGGCTCACTGCTGGTCAGCTGGCTGGCTAGTTAGCGGACTGACTGTCAGACTGGTGCGCTGAAGTAATAAACTAACGAATCATTGAGATAACAAATTATTGAATTAATGATCGATCATTAATCATCAACACGATCACTACCGTTTTCATCACAATCATCCTCATGATGATGATGACTACGACGCTGATGATGATGATGATGATGATGATAATAATAATAATAATAATAATAATAATAATAATAAACCAATTTACATAGCGCCATAGCACAGCCGAGGCCGAAAGAAATGACGACGATGACGGTGATAAAGATGATAATTATTGAAATCATGACGATGATGCTATTGGTTACAACACTATTAATAATGATTAATAGTGGTGTGATAAGAGCTGCTATAGTCGGTCTTTTGTTTGATGCATATATACATAGAACGTGAGCAGTCTGTTCAGTGCTCTGAAGGTCGTCCGTCTGTTGCGTCTTGGTCGAGTTGCTCGTAAGCTGGACCATTACATCGAGTACGGTGCTGCTGTTCTCGTCCTCCTCATCGTGATGTTCGTTCTGATCGCCCACTGGTTCGCCTGCATCTGGTTCACGATCGGGGACATGGAGGCCACGAAGGGCGTCCAATACGGTTGGCTGCAACGCCTCGGGAGAGAGGTCGACATGAACTACGTGTTGACGAACTCCTCAGGGGAAGTGACGTGGGTCGGAGGACCGAACGACGCCATGGCCTATGCCACGGCACTCTACTTCACCTTGTCCTGTATGACGAGTGTTGGGTTCGGAAACATCTCCGCCTACAGCGAATACGAAAAGGTCTTCACGATCTGTATGATGACACTCGGATGTAAGTACTCCATTCACAGAATAAATATACTGCTGCTTTTGGAGCTGCATGTAGGGATGATTTGAAGTTCTAATTTGAAGGCGGTTTCATTACTGGTAACGGCGTCATCGGATAAGTAGTCTATCCGGCAATAATTCATATAATTTGATGCAGATGTCAATAAGTCGACCAAATGGGATCCGAGAGACCTTCACAATGCTCTGTGGGCCTATTTTGGGCTCGAAAGACAAGAAGTAAGCCAGTGTAACAGCTTTCAGAAATAGTTATTGCAAAAAGCATTGAAAAATTCTTTTCCTAAAAAGGAAACTAAAAAGTGGCTAAGGTCAGAAGAAGTAGCTAAATATAGTAGTTAGACAAGGTAGTTAGAAATTTTTTAGCAAAAATTGTTTGAAGTTATTAGAACAAATAGTAAGAAGAGTAGTTGGAACAAATTGTTAGAAAATTAGTTGAGAAAAGTAGTTACATAAGTAGTCATGCGTCTGCTGTCTCTCTCTGTTGAAGGGGCGCTATATAAATTTACGTAATGAATGAATGAATGCGATCGAAGTCGTGCGAGCCCGAACACCTTCGAACACCCTTAATTCTGGTAAAGGACTTCGTGGATGCTATTTTTCTGTTTATCATGTGCAATAGGCCCTGCAATAAAAAATTATTACCGTAGGTCTGTATACTCAGGCTGTGCTTTTGGTTCTCCATGATTGTTCTTGCCTCCAGCAAGTTTCCATTTTAAAACCTTACTCTGTGTACGTATGCACAGCCGATAAGTTGAGACCCGGCAGTATGCAGACACACGATCATGACAGAGGCTTCATAGGCTATCACTCTAGTGGGGAAACGTTGCAGACATCGGAGTTCCTTGGTGCTGGTGTGTCGTGACAAATTGTCACTGACAATTATTGTTCAACAGTTTCCGGTTGAATTCCTGGAAAACTCAATTCGCCTGCGTTGCTACAGTTAAACCATTTTCTACTTGTGTTTCTTTTTCTACTAATGCGCGTGACTGCCATGGGTTGTGACATCGAGGCTGATCGAGCCAGGAATTGACTTTCTCAAACAATAATGCGTTGAGCGTGCTTTTATCACCTGCGCCACATTCGCATGATAGATTAGGCCTATGTAATTAAAATAACAGATAATCCAGCACTACCCTTGTTCATGCCCTTTTGTGCACCGCATTCGATAATGAGAATGTTATTAATTTACCCGTGGCTAATCATTATGACAGGAAGTGGGTCGTGCGTGCTTTGATCACCTGCGTCACACTGGCATAATAATTCATGTATCTTTACAGCTGAAGACCTTTTGCAGTCGGTTCTAATAATATTGTTATATGCACCGGATACGATAATGAGAATGTATACTAACCTCTGCTAATAAATAGCTTCACGCCTGCGTCCGGTGATTGCAACATACATGTATCTACACTGCATCATACGAAAACTATGGAAAAAATGCATTGGTTGCTGATACACAAACGTTTCGCGCGTTAGTTCTTATTAATTGTGGTGACGGACACATTTTTCGCCATTAATTTTACTCCATCAATCCCACTTCAATTTAGGTGTATTTTTTCATGAATCCCGCTTCCATTTAGGTATGTTTCTTTGCATCAATTCCGCTTCTATTAACGTATATTTTTTCGTCAATCCCGCTTCCATTTAGGTATATTTATTTTCATCAATCCTCTTCCATTAAGGTATATTTGTTTCATCAATCCCACTTCCATTTAGGAATATTTGTTTTATCACAATCTCGCTTCCATTTAAGTGTATTTGATGCAGCGAAAAATTTATGGCGGAGAATTTACCCAAACCATTAATTATGTGTAGTTGCGGCGTGTGGCTGCATTCCACCCGGCGCAAATCAGTGTCACTCATCCATTTCTAACCGTTGATTTCTCCATTGCACACGGAAACCAGGTTAATCATCGGTTTTGTCATCGAACTTCAAAGATATAGAGCATAATTATGTATTTCGATGTGTTAGTCCAAGTTTCTTGAAAATTCGCTTTATATGCGCTTTGGTGCCTAGCACCATACGCTATGAGTTGCACCATCTAAATTATATGGTACGAGTGTGTTTATATATATATCTTTGGTTATTGTGCCACACAAGACCACAAACGGCTGGCTACCAGGTGCATATAGGTTAAAAATCTAAAATGCTATAAATGGCTAAAGTCATTGTTTGCAGTGGTCGGCAATTAAAACCCTCTTGTAGGCCTATGCAATGACGAGAACATTCACAACAATAGCAATTACAAATTGAAAGCGATATTTTGATTACCGGTATTTATTATTTGAAACATTAATTGCAAAGTTTTTACTTTGAACAGTTTCTGGTAATTAACTACTAGACGCTGCATGTCAACAAAAGTAGTTAACTTTGTTAATCATTAAATCTCACTCCTTAGTAATGGCTATTGTATCTCCCGTAGGCAGACCAATTAAAGCCTTCAATAAGGCAAATGAATGCGTCGATATGAGCCTGAAGTTTTTCTTACAGGAGAGTAATTAGGCCTAATCTAGTTTGTTTTACTAGATAGTAACTTATTGAAAATTAGAAAATTCTAGGCTATGCTGCCTTCTCGTCTAATGACTTTTATGTGACATAGCCTATCTTTTAAAAAAAAGGTGAATGTCACGCGTCAATCTATATATGGATAAAGCCTCCGGCAGCCGATGCGTTTAACCTTATCATATTGCTTGAATAAAATGTTACCTACGTCATATTTGAAGCAGAAAAGTTTACTGATCTCCCTGTAGTAATAAACGCTTCGAATCTATTTAAGGCACATCGCCAAGAATAGACACTATAGTCAATTCTGCGCAACCTTTGATGATTGCAACTTGGAGTCAGGTCAAATGACATATTCAGTCTTATTATCTGTTAATCTGTTTGTTAATCTGTCTATATGTATGTTTGTCTGTCTGCCTACCTGTCTGTTTGTCCACTACTCATACGCAGACATCTACCTCTTTAACACATCTGTCTATCTGTCAGCCATTGAACCGTCAACTGAAGAGCCAATGTCGGTAAGTAAGATGGTTTGGCAATCAGTCCGTTGTTCAGCGAGGATGGTTGAGAAGAGCAGCGGTGTGCAGTGTGGTTGTACTTATGTAGCGCTGCTGTATGCGACGATCTTTGGCAACGTGACAACGATCTTCCAGCAGATGTATTCGTCAACTGGACGCTACCACGAGATGCTCAACAGCGTCAAGGAATTCATGAAGCTACACCAAGTTCCAAAGTCTCTGAGCGAAAGGGTCACTGATTATGTCGTCTCCACCTGGTCCATCACAAAGGGCATCGACACCACAAAGGTCTGATCCTCTCCTCTGACTCCCTCGTCTTGCTTCTGCTATTTCCGCTACTCCTCTTCCTCCTCACTCGTATCCTCCTATTATTTCTGCATCCTTCAGCATCACCTGAAGTCGCTGTCAGCATCATCGATGGTTTCTTCACTACAGTCCCATCTTCTGATCTAGCCTTGTATTTCTAGACTATAGACCTATCAAATCATAGAAATTCATTGTGTTAGGTTATATTCTATTCCATTTGGCCGCGCTAAGGTTGGGAGCGCCTCTGAGTAGTCTCCTTGAAGAGGCGCTATACACATCTTCTCGTAATGAATGAATGAATTTGAAGACAAGCTCGTGGGGGTCACACATGGTGTTATCGTAATCGTAAACTCCAAATTTCTCTAAACGCCACTTGAAAGCTAAGCCATGACACCAGCAATTTAAAAGCTTATTGACGAGCGAAAATGCTATATTAAAGTTCGATTGGACGACGAGTTGTCGAAATCTTTGGAGTGGTCGAGTTACGATCTAGCGGACCGGTGTTCGATCGACAACAGAACTGCAGAACTTTGCTCAATCCGACTTGGCTTGTTCTTGTCGATTATATTTTCATGCTGACATCATGTCAGACTTCATCCATGTTCGAATCTTGATTTATAGGTTATGCAAGCCAATAGCCTACCTGAAATTTACATCAGAAATAGTATAAATGCATTCTGGACATCATGCGTAATATGCTTCTATGTGTGTATTTAAACACGTATTATAGATATTAGGCTTAATAATTTGGTGTTTTTGATGTGAATGTCCATTTAATTTGGTTTATGGATTTATGCACCAGGTGCTGAACTACTGTCCAGCCGACATGAGAGCCGACATCTGCGTTCATCTGAATCGCAATGTCTTCAACGAGCACTCTGCCTTTCGATTGGCCAGCGAAGGTTGTCTGCGTGCACTGGCCGTCCACTTCACCCTCAGCCACTGGGCCCCCGGCGACATGCTCTTCCATCAGGGAGAAAGCCTCGACTCCCTCTGCTTCATCGCAACTGGTTCCCTTGAAGTCATTCAGGACGATGAGATCATCGCAATTCTAAGTACAGAAATCTCGTCTCTTGTTGTTGTTGTTGTTATCGCGAATAATTTCACCAGGTGTCTCACCAGATGTCTCACCAGATGTCGCACCAGGTGTCTCACTAGGTGTCTCTATCTTCACTGAAAGAACCACAAAATGGCCAACCACTTCCTCCGCCTCCACCCTCGTCATCTACTTATGCAGCAGAGAGCAATAAGTAAATGAAAAATATGAAATATTCAAAGTCCGCGATTTACTGACTGCGTGCAAATGAATAGTCGTAGGCTCCATATGCTTAATAAATCCGTAACAATAATGTTGCTGTTGTTGATGATGATGATGATGTTGTTCTTGTTGTTGTTACTTCTGTTGCTGTTGTTGATGTTGTCGTTGCTACTGCTGCTGCTGATAATGATGAGGATGACGACGTCGACGATGTAGATGAGTATGATGTGGATGATGATGATGGCGGAAGTCTAGCATTTTAAATGTTTGATGCATACAGACCATCTGTACTTGGTGTTGTCGCAGGTAAAGGCGATGCCCTTGGTGACCTGTTCTGGAAGGAAGCAACGGTGGGTCAGTGCACAGCCAATGTCCGAGCGCTGACCTACTGTAACTTGCACATCATCAAACGAGAACCATTGATCGAAGTGCTTCGATTCTATCAGACATTTGCCAATTCATTCTCTCGCAACATAAAGCTCACCTGCAATCTCCGAAAAAGGGTAAACACACTGGTTTCACGGCTGTATGAAAATATTATTGTAGCAATAGTATTGCTCTCATATAATTCAGGTAAAGAAAATGCTCGTCACGATATGAGCTCTTCTCATTCAGCCTTGTTTTCTTCTCTCCTCTCTGAGTCCGCCTATCCAATTTCCTATATTGTCCTGTCCTATTTGTCCTTTCCTTTCCTGTCCTCCAAGACCTCCACTCCGTATCGTGTCCTGCTCCTCAACACTCCGTCCTTTCCTCGCTTGACCTATCCTCTCCTGTCTGTAATGTCCCGTTCTCTCTTCGCCCGTTCTCTTTTCTCATCTCCTGGGCCATTCCTGTTCGTTCTATGTGCGGTCCCAGTCCTTCCATGTATGCTTCTGTTTTGTCCTCTCCACTCCTCTCCCTCTGTCTCTGTCTGTCTCTGTGTCTGTCTGTCTGTCTCAGACTGTCTGTCTTTTTTCTTTCTGACTCACTTATCTTTTAAAGTTATTTCAGTTATCTTTAAAACCAATAATTGTATCAAGGTAAACCACCAGACGCCGTTTATCTTAAATGACTTTTCCACTGATTTCCTTGAGTGACCTGTGGAATGATTTTCTTGAACGTCCATTTCAAACAATTATGTTCCTTAATTGACCCTCTCGAATGATGTATCCACTGGTTTTCATGAGTGACTTTTTCAACTGATTTTTCTTCGGCTTCTGCAGATGATTTTCCGGAAGGTCGCCGACGTAATTCGAGAGAAAGAACTTGCAGAGCGTAACAAGAACGACCCTCCGATGGAGTTTGCAGAGGACCATCCCGTTCGAAAGCTCATCTCCCGACTGCGTAAACAGAGCTGTACCCGGATGAACGCTTCCGTCAACATAGCATCTTCCGACGTCCATGAATCAGACGATGTGTTCAATCGGAACGAATTCACTCAACCGAACAACAATCTCCAGTCGGGCGAATCGGTTGACCAGATCGGCAGCAAGACGCTCACAAAGACCGAACCGGTTCGGTCAAATCCGTTCACCCGGAACGCTTCACCGTCCAGTAAGTGGGGTAAGCTTCTCCAGGGAGTGTCTTCCACGGATGATGGGAGTTCTGCGAAAGCGGCGCTGCCTCTGACTCCGCTGAATAACTCGAGCAACGATCTGGTTCAGTTGGTTCCGACAAAATCCGGACTTCCCCGATCTCCCCCGACCGCCAAGTTCAGCAACCTAAATCTCTTACAAGTGAAGAACGAGGCGCTCGAAGGAAGCCAAGAAAGCGAGGAGGTGACTCTGCTGAACAACCGGAAGAGAGAATGGGCCCAACGACCCGAACAGGAAGCGAGGATCGAGCTGAAATACGACAACTGCCAGAGAGAGGAGGACCTGAAGGAGGGTCTACTTCGAACGCAGAGGAACCGCGAGATTGGTAGCGAGGAAATGCGCTTCATCGCTGGACTGAACGACATCCGGGTGGAACTGAGCGAGGAACTTGGAGAACTGCATAAGAAGCTGAATGCCATCGACAGACAACTGGAGCGAATCGTCTCCATTCTTCAAGATGGCCGCGATCCGTGGAAACCTTGCGAGACTACGACGTCAGAACTTCGAGAAACTTCGACCGTTCCACGCATAACCGTAGAAAGAGAGAGTCGAGAGGGGAACATGAGCACGATGAGGAGTGTACTCAGTGTACGAACTACGATGACTGAGTTGCTCGGATCATCGGTCGAGGTCACAGATCGACCCGAAACGGATGATTAGACCGACTGCTATGGTTTATGAGTGTTATATGCTGCCATCTAATCCAGTGGCGGCTCTAGACTTATCCAACAGAGGAAGTCACGAAGGGAACGGGGAACCTGGCAGGAGAACCAGTTGGATGTCTGGTTTCTTCAAAACTGAAATTGGACTAATATCTGGGGGCCACCGACTCAGTTTCAGGGCACTGGCTGCTCCAGCTCCCCTCCCGGTAGAGCCGCCACTGATTCAAGCACTGTGTACAGGGTTCTAATCCGTGTGGCTCATCGAGTATATGGTGGAATTTCACAATAGAGCTTAAGGCTATCACGTCCATTTGATCCTTTGTGTATGAATAATTATAAATACATCGAAGACCTCAATTAATTGAGTGTTGTTATCTTCTTGAGTTTAAGATTATCATGCCGACACTAATGAATTCCAGTATTAAATCTAGTCTGCACTTCATAAGGCGCTATAAAAATATGTCCTTTCATTACATTGTATCTCTTCGCGGGCAGACAGTAACGATTTCCATTCGTTTCTTTGTTGATCGAAAGTTAGTGTTTAATTCTCTTCTATTGCTGCAATTTTGCATTTGACGATTCTCTAGATCAAAAGTCAACCATCCAATTCATTGAAAGATGATCAGTGTCGTGGTGACACTGGCGCTGTACAAATACGTGGCCTCTCACATTCTTCATTCTTAGTGATTTGATTTCCAGGTTATCAAGTCTAACTGTAGGTGTAACAGTAGGTGACTCACCGTGACTGGGATTAAAACCATACAATCATACTTACAACACCAACTTACATCGGAGTTTTTAATATTCTTCATTATAACGTGGTTTAACTGCAGATGAAGACTGTTCAATCGTCATTTTTCTATATTATTCCACTGCCAGGCCCTGCATGTGAAACTAAACAATTTGCGATTGATCAATCTCTAGTGATCTTAAGCAGCTTTCAAAGAATATTAGACGCTAAGTGCAAAGTATGCACTGATGAATAAAACACGGCATCTGTAAAACAGGAAACGCACTGAGATGAGCCGAAGATAGTTTGCACAGATTATAAAGAAGAATATGAGCCGCGCAGAAAGTGGAACTTGTTTGAAAATTTGAAGAATCCACGAAGTCAACGATGTACTGGTAGTCTTAATCTATTGGATAATTTCATTTTTAAATCGTACGTGTGTTGGTAAAGAAGCTAAGAATTATTAATCCGTGAAAGACGTCATCAAAATAATTGATCCTGTCGAAACGGGATTTCTCATACAATGTATCAGGATTTGGTTTAGTCCTTACTCCGAATGCAGGCATTTACTGGCCCAGTTGACCCATTGTTACGATATTTCACCTATCAACCGAATATTTGAACAGATAGTTTGTTAGGTTAGACTTCAGAGTTATACTGAAACATTCTACAATCTGCACGACAGAATGATCTGCCAGAAATCAGTTAATGTCATTTAAAGCTGAGCTCACTAGGAACACCGTTGAAGAGAAACCTTGCATTTTGTCCTGACGGCCAGTGCCTTATTTCTAGCGAAACGCAACTTTTCAATCTCTAAAAATAAAAATGGTTGTCCGCACAATTTGCGTTCAATAAAATAGTTGTAAACTATATGTACATATATACCTTTCTTTATATATTTAGGACTGGATTGTTATTTTCCAGCCGTTCTTCTAATACCTCGTTGGTTCTGTCTACTAACCCAGTAAAATGAACTCTGTACGTGCCTCCTCTGTGATATTAGGCCTAAATATAGGCCTAATTTATAAGTTCCTTTTCAGATGTGCTTAAAAGCTAACGCTTTTTCAAAGAGACATTTACGACAAGTAGGCCTTTTTCAGAATACAGTGTTCATGTCAACTTGAATGTTGACGTCGTCCTTTGAATCGTGTCCTGTGTGGCCCATCGCTTTGTTGGGGCTCGATGTGTTTTCCAGACGATCGCTAGATGGTGACACTTTGACAGAAATGTCTAGAAACCAATCGGTTGAATATATTAAAGTCATTTTATTAAGCCAATGCAGTATATAAGGCATAGGGCCTGCATGTAGATGACCCCTATTTCAAGTTTCATTGATTGATTGACTGACTGACTGACTGACTGACTGATTGATTGACTGATTGATTGACTGATTGATTGACTGATTGATTGACTGATTGATTGACTGATTGATTGACTGATTGATTGACTGATTGATTGACTGATTGATTGACTGATTGATTGACTGATTGATTGACTGATTGATTGACTGATTGATTGACTGATTGATTGACTGATTGATTGACTGATTGATTGACTGATTGATTGACTGATTGATTGACTGATTGATTGACTGATTGATTGACTGATTGATTGACTGATTGATTGACTGATTGATTGACTGATTGATTGACTGATTGATTGACTGATTGATTGACTGATTGATTGACTGATTGATTGACTGATTGATTGACTGATTGATTGACTGATTGATTGACTGATTGACTGATTGACTGATTGACTGATTGACTGATTGATTGACTGATTGATTGACTGATTGATTGACTGATTGATTGATTGATTGATTGATTTATTTATTTATTTATTGATTTGTTGATTTATTGATTGCTTGGTTGGTTGATTGATTCATTGACTGACTGACTGATTGATTGATTAAGAAAGAGATAGAGAGAACGGGATATCCGAACATTTCCACGGACATTCCCTCCTACTTTTCCGACCTGATATTTTCCCCTCGTTTGACCAATTACTCAGCACAAATATTGATGAAAATGTGCATCACACTGGTTGTTTCAATTAATTAATTGTTATTAATTGTTTAAGAACCAAACTATGTTTAACATTATCGCATGACAATCTTGGTTAAACTGTAATTGAGTACTGTAGGGTATGTCCTCTGATTCATTTCCTTGCACGTAGTATTAGCGCACTATTGGCTATTTGAAACGGATGCTGAATTGACGAAAAGTTTTCTACTTTAAATTGAATCTGGACTGATGCAGAGAATATAATATAAAGGATATAAGTTCTATCTTACAAAACAATAATAATTGATAAAAAGAGTTATTCTTAAACAGAGACTTGATTTCTAAAAAGAAATCCGCTTAAATTGAAGCTGGATTGATGAAGAGATCTGTGCTACCCTGGAAGTTTGATTGATGAAAAGAATACAGTTTAAATGGAAGCGAGACCTATGTAAAGAAGTATGCTTAAGTAGAAGAAAGATTGATGAAAACAATTATGCTTTAATGAGGGCTCGATCGATGGAAAATCTTCTGTTTAACTAGAAGCTGGATTGATGAAATGGATTTTGTTTAAACAGAAGATGGGTTGATGAAAAGAGTTATTCTCAAATAAAGGCAGAATCGATGACAGAAATTCTTGTAAATTGAAAGTTGAATTCAATTGGTTATTTATTAAGTTAGCGTCTTCAGGGTCAGTTAGGGTCACATTTAGCCTCATGATGGTCAGTTGGAATCAGAGTTAGGGCTAGTGTCGTCATCGCATCCAATTCAGTTGCAAAAACGTCTTTTAAAGCGAGAACTCAAGTTTAGCATAATCCTTTCCTTAAATCCAGTTTCAAGTTCCAAAGCACTTTACCTCATCAGACTATAGGCCCTACTTCCATTTCATCTTATTTCGTTGTCTTTTTTTAATCACAATCTTTTATACAATATCAGCCCAATTCATCTGCTCCTGTAAAATGAAACGATTCCATACTTATTCTGGTCAAATTTAAATAATTCCATTTAAATATTTACAATTCCGTCTCGTTTAATTACACGTCATCCTTAGCTCCTAACTTCACTTCGTCACTCTCCTGTTCACTATTCTGATTTCATCTAACTTGTTCAATAAGCTCCCTGTAAGCCACAAATGTTTAATTGATTGATTGCTTGACAGACTGTTTTTATTGATTGATTGATTGACAGACTGGTGGTGGCTTTTGATAGCAGGAGAACAGTCTGTAAAGTTTATATAGGTCAACTGCGATTGACTTCTGAGGAAATACAATCACCGTAACATGATGTAAACTTGGCAAACGTTACAGTGGATTTATTAACCTAGACCTTTTAAGAGATTTAACAAAGTCGTCGTCGTCGACTTTGCTTCGGGCAAATTGCGTCTCAAGAGGGAGCAGCGATTGCCTGCCTTCCCATATATAAGGCGCAAAATAAATACCATATCTTGCAATTATACGGTTTTTGGTCACATCTGGACCGATTCTGCGGCTTATAACGAACTCTCGAAGGCATTGTTCAGCGACGACAGTGAACCGGGGAAAAGGCGAGAAGGGAAGAAAAAGGAAGGGAAAGGAAGGGAAAGAAGAGGGCAGTTACCAAACGCCGAACCCACATTATCCAGCGGAGGACTGGCAGGTCGGAATCGGAGCTGCCGTCGTCCTCCTCTCGTCCACTGGAAACCTTTTATCGTCGTAATGACTCGGCCAAATGCGTCTGTTCGGTACGAGGGCTCTCGACGCCATACTCGAGTCAAACACAGTGCATGGCGAACGGCACAAGACGTGGGTCGTAATGGATTAGGCCGTAAATTGGCCACGGTAATGGCGTTGCACAGTCGATTCATGCGGCCAATTTTCGGTCAGTTGCGGGCTCTAGTATATATAATGTCTCGCTGTCCGTCGTCCATCGCTCGTAGTCTGCATTCAGCAGACATGCGCATTGATGGCTTGCGACGCCAACGAGCAGCAATATATATATATATATATATGTATATATATATATATGTATATATATAATCTGTGGGGAAGCGTTCGCACTTCTAGCGGATTTCTGGCGGGTTTGGGGGTATTAGCGACCGGTTTGTGGAAACAAAGTGCGTCGGCAACGCGGCTGCTGCAGCGGTGACGGCGAAAGCGGCAGCTGCGCTGGGAAGGTCTGAAGGATGCTCGAGAACGTTTGCGGGAAAATTATTTGTCCAGTGTAGTTATTGCCGGAGAGGAAAAGAGTTCTAGGATAAGGAGGAGGAAGAGGAAGAGTATTAGCCGAAGGTGAAGGAAAAGGAGGAGGAGGAAAGGGATGAGGAGGTAGAGGGGAAGAAGCGGAAGAGTATTAGCGGAAGGAGAAAGGAACAACGGTGGGAAATGAGGTGAACGTGGAGAAGGGAGAGATGAGGAAGGAAAGGATGGTAGAGACGAAGAGAAAGGGGGTCCGAGCCTCCGAGGTCAAGGAGGAGAAACTAAACGATATAGATATACGGAAAGAAGTAAGAGGAGAGACAGAGACAGAGACAGAGACAGAGAGACAGAGAGAGAGATGGGGAACGGACAGAAGAATATAGGATGACGAAGTCAAAGAAATGCGCAGAGATTGTTGAATAGAAAAAGCAGGTGGATGATGAAGATGGATGATGAAGATGGATGATGAAGATGGATGATGAAGATGGATGATGAAGATGGATGATGAAGATGGATGATGAAGATGGATGATGAAGATGGATGATGAAGATGGATGATGAAGATGGATGATGAAGATGGATGATGAAGATGGATGATGCTGATCGATGAGGGGCACAGAGGGACAAGGTCGAAAGGAGTGAGACACGAAGAATAGAGGAGAAGGAAGGTTTGCCGTGGCTCATGATATTCTGCCATAAAATATAGGTCTATGGATTTGTTGACGACTATATCATTATAGTCCCTCTATATATACAAATTCTCGTAATGAGTGAATGAATGAACGAATGAATGAATATACATTGTAGGATCCTATAGCCAATACAAAAACGCTGCATGCGTTGTAATTTCCATTAATCGTTAATTACAAATCTGAGCAAATATTCATATGCGTAATGTCTGTAATTAATTAATTGATTTATTCTGTCAGTCAGTCAGTTAATCCGTTAGTCTACCAAGAAAGTCAGACTCTGGGCTGTTTTTTGTGCGTGGATCTGACTGCGGATGGATTTTTGTTTGTGAACCATCGGTTGATAGCTGGTGCGTTAGACATCGGCCACACAAAAGTTGCTATTAATGCTAATAATTTTAGTCAGTTGGTTAGTGTGCAATGCAGCTAGCTACCAATAGTAAAATACTGTATAGAGGCCTATATCGCCTTTCGATTAACCTGCAATTGCGATTCATAAACGATATAGTCTCAATGTCTGTCCAAGTCAAGGAATCCAGCCCTCCAGTGAGTGTATTTATAGGCAGTGTTCAAGGGAAAGGTAGACATTTATTGTTTGGTTTAGCATATAGTTCTGATGAACATTGAAACTATATATTACAGCTTGATCCTGACAAAAATAAATCTATAGTTTAAATCGCTGTTTTAGTCGTGATTTTCAATTTCAGAGTCTTGTGGCCAAAGCAATTATGGGCGACAACGCATAGGAAGTTCTGTTCAAAGAGGAATCTTGAAGAGTCGGTCGTTCTTCAAAGGTCCTGCCCTTTGAGTCTTTGAGCCTTTGAGCGACGCCAACCGACGTCGACAATTAAACACGGTCGTCGATCATTGTCAACTGCTGCAGTTCATCATTCGACGTCTGTAGATTCGTGCTCAAGATTCTGCTCTCTTGTCCTCCGCTTTGGCCTCTTGTCCTCCGCTTGGCCTCTTGGCCTCTTGGCCTCTTGTCCTCTGGTCGCCATCGCTCACCATGGCAGAACACACGACTCAATTACGAGGGCGCGCGCGTATTATATATAATTACATATATATATATAAATCAAAAATTATCACACAAATATATGGACTATACATACACACAATGCACCTTGAGAGTTGTCTTGATGCATGGACGAATGGACGAATGGATGCATGGATGAATGGATGCATGGATGGATGTATGAATGGATGCATGGATGGATGAATGGATGGATGAATGGATGAATGGATGAATGGATGAATGGATGAATGGATGAATGGATGAATGGATGAATGGATGAATGGATGAATGGATGAATGGATGAATGGATGGATGGATGAATGAATGAATGGATGAATGGATGAATGGATGGATGGATGGATGGATGGATGGATGGATGGATGGACGCACGGACGGACGCATGGCTGGTCGGATGGCTGACTGGCTGGGTTGATGGATGGATGAATGGATGAATGGATGGATGGATGGATGAATGAATGAAAAGATGGATGGATGAATGGATAAATGGATGGATGGATGGATGAATGGATGAATGGATGGATGGATGGACGGATGGACGGACGCATGGCTGGCTGGCTGGCTGGATGGATGGGTGGGTGAATGGATGAATGGATGGATGGATGGATGGATGGACGCACGGACGGACCTACTGACTAACTGACAGAAGAAGAAAAGAAAATGGAGCAGAACAAAAGAAGAACAAGAAGCAGGAAGCCTAAGAAGAAGAAGAAAGAGAAGAGAAAGAAGTCGAAGGTGGAAAAAGGTAGAAAGTGGGGTTTGAATGCGGAAGAAATACAAAGACAAGTAAAAGAAGAGGAGGACGACAGAGAAGTAAATATACGGATAGGAAGAGTAGGTATAATTGTAGTTGTAGACACTGCCTGAGGAGGAGATGGAGAAGATGAAGTGAAGTAATAATAATAATAATAATAATAATAATAATAATAATAATAATAATAATCATAATAGTAATAATAATAATAATAATAATAATAATAATCATAATTATCAAAGATAATAAGAAGAATAACAAAAGCAAGAACAAGAGCAAGAACGAGTTGAAGAGGAATAAGAATAATAAGAGGAGGTGCGGGAGGAGGAGAAGGAGGACGAAGGTGAAGAAGTTGAAGAAGAAGAAGAAAAACAGAATAAGACGAGTAGGAAGAAGAGCAGTAGGAATAATAGAAATACGAAGAAGGAGGAGCAGGAGAAGAGGGAGATGGAGGAGAAGAGGAAGGTGGGAAGGATAGGAAGTAGAGGCAGAAGATATGGAGGTAGATGGAAGTGGAGGAAGGAAGCTTGCATCTAGATTCTCTCCGGATCCTCGTTATCGTCTAATTAATCGGTTATCGGCGATACTTGAAAACATCGTCGCCGTCCACTTGTCTGTTTTAATAATCGCGACTGACGGACTGTAGACCCGAGGGGCTCCCCGCACGGCCAGCCCCCTCTCCCCCTCCACCCGCCCCTCCCCACCTCCCCACCTCCCCACCTCCCCACCTCCCACCTCACGCACAACAACCGTCGCTAACATCGCTACAGACACCCTTTAGGAGGAACTGCGGTGAGGGAGGGATCAGGCAGGGTTGGAGAGAGAGGGAGGGAGGGAGAGCGGGAGGTAGAGAAGGAGATAGGGAAAGAAGGAGGAAGAGGAAAGAAAGGGGGAGGTGCGTAGGGACGGAGAGATATAGAGAGGGAGAGACCTAGGGAAGGACGAAGGGATAGAGCAACAGAGGGAGGTTATATAAACTTAACAGACGGACTATTAAAGAACACATAGCTGTGCAATCTGGGAATTAGTTTACAAAATGTAAAATTTCGTAATATTAATATTATGTAACTGTTTTAGAGATATGCGTTTCAAAGCGCAATCGTCACACAATCACGGACACCATCGCGGGGATCATCCATTGTTCAGTAGACTGCAATTTCAAAATGTCATTTCATACTGAAGACGGCGTCCGATATGTCTTCTTCCGGCTCTCTGTGCTTCATCGATTTTTTGATTGTACAGTTTGCAAAGGTACACAAGAGCAGAAAACCTGCTTCATGAATGATGACACGACGAACGTTCTTTCACTTTTGACGCTTGCTTCGTCATGATCAGATCCTGCTGATGAGCCTCATTAGCGCCATCTCTCGTCTGTCCTCATCATGAACCAGTCTAGTCCCCTTCCCCATCATCTCCCCCACCTCATACCCCTTGTCATCTCCCCTCTCCGCATGGCATCGCTCACGTGGACTCTACCACTCGTCAACCACAATCGCTCTCCGTCACGACCGCGTTTGCTCATCATTTCCGGCCTCTGCTCTTTCCCTTCTTCTTCCATATCCTCCTCCTCGCCCTCCTCCTCCCCCTCCTCTCTTTACGATCTCCCCTCCCTCTTCCAGCTTCCCTCAACAAGAACGACCCTTTTCCTAGATATTCCAGACTTTCCAGGTGACTCGGCAGCCAACGCTAATTGATCGGCTCTGCCTCTAATCCCACCACTCGTCGAAATTCGTCACGACTCCATGGCACCCGTCGGGGGCTCTTACCCTCATCCATCCACTGGCCTGGAAACATCGGTCTGCATGAGTAACGCAGCGAAGTTAAATATTATACATATATATGTATAATTTAGTATGTGTGAATATATAAACACAAAAGATGTTGTCTGCTGTAGACTGTTGCTTCTATAGACTAGCTATATTATACATACTGGCCTATGCAACGTGTAATATATTATACATAATTACTTACGATATATATATATATATATTATATATATATATGGGATGCATTAGACTATAGCAGATCATAATGATATATACCGGAAAGAGAGGTTGATGAAGCGAATGAAACGCTAACTCTTTTCCATGCATCATCGGTCCTGTCTGGTGCAGCAGCCATGTCATAGTCCGATTATTCGTCCATTCGTCCATCCGTTCATCCGTCCATCCATCCATCCATCCATCCGCAGGTCGTGCTTTCATCTATCCAATCAGAAGTTGACAGGTCATCACGTAGTGATTGTGGTCATGAGCCGAGCAGCTGAATAGATTCGGCGAAAGAGACTTAGAGACCGATGAATTGCTTTCTGTTGGGGAGGTAACTGCAGAGTATTTGTAATTGAATGAGAGACGTGCCAAGGCCTCTGCAGAATATACCACAAGCAAAGACAGACATATCCCCCTCGTGTAAATGGATGGGCACACTTTCAGCTACTGTTCATGCTTCATTTCACGGATTTCAAGCGAATGAAACTGGAGATTTTATTCTCATCATAACCCAGTCTATAGTCATTCTCCGTTATCTCTCCTTCCGCCCATTCGCATCGCTCCCTTGGCCTCGTGGATTCAAATCCGTTTTTTCACTCGGCATATTATGTGGACGCCCCACTAACTTGACGCAGCAGGGATCGTTCTCTTCAACTGTTGCATTTCGTTTTACAGGTATTCACAATTTACGATTACGACAGGAGTCCATGGATGTGTCGATTGTTCACGTTCAAAGCGTCTGAAATTCTGTCCTCATGCCTTTTAGCTCTTGTCTACTGCAAACAACTGTCCTAATTGCAATATATTCGATGGAACCATAGATCACTGCGCCTAACCATTAATTGTCGTCGTTGTCATAAAACACCGAAGCAGGTTGAATGTGTAATGTCTATATATAGCCTAAGAACTATTGCGTTGAACTACCGAAAAGTGTGACACATCCGTGAATTTGACCCTATATCACATGCACAGAAGTGACTCCTCGTTCAGCAAAAAAACTTTTTTACTGAACGGTGAGATAATTACTTGTTGTTGCCACATTACTTGTTATAAAATCATTTATGCGACGATTTTATATGGTATAATTTTTATGATTACTTCAAGGCTAATTTAATGTTGAAATTGGATGACCTCTGTAAGCGGAACGGTTCGTTTTGGGTCGGGGGTCCCTTGTTCACTGCATGGCTACGTTACACTACTATTTCCGTATTTGTATGCTACATTTTGAGAATTGATTGACTGTGATGATTGTTCCTCATACAAATATGCATGGAAAGAAATCTGGCAGCAACATCATTTTTTCTACATGTCACTAACTTGGTCTCCGCTATATTCAATAATAATATGCAAATGATATAACTATTACCTACCAGGCTACCATGCATGCATGACATCATTGCCATATTTAATTGTTCATCTGATGTCAAACCACTTCCCTCGCAGTCGCAGTCTGTAGGAAATATTGTCACTCATCAACGTCTCATGCATGGCAGATATGTTGACGAGAATCTATAAGCATATATAAGTAGTAGAAGTACTTATATATAGACTGATAAGAGATGCTGTCGTTGATGTTCAGCGCCTGTGTATACACTCTGTTAGCAACCAGATTACTTTTAGCTCAGAAATGGATGTGACAAGACGTTTGCACACTAACGCCGTGCGCTCTATGAATAGCATGACACGCGCAATGACCTGAAAGACAGCGACAGACATGACTGAAATTCTGTGCAGCAACTGAGGCTTCGGTATCCTATCGTTGGAGCTGTCTAAGTGAAAGTATAGTTGCTTTTGAACAATCAACGATTCGGGGATGGATCCACGAGTCCATCTGCTCCTCGTATAGTCTAAACCTTCCTATGTCTTCACTCTTTTTTATAGATCCGGGGTCGTGACCTCAACCCCTCTTCGCGTCTTCTAATCCCTCGAAGCGAGGTGTCAAACGAAGCAGACCCGATAACAAGCCCACCCCCACCGCAGCCATGCACCCAACCCTGCCTCACCCCATCTCAATCTCCGCTCCTGTCGTACCAGTAGCTAATTGCTTTCGCCCGGTAAACACGCTTACCACTAAGCCTCGCTCAGTGCTGCCCTCTTGCCGACTGGGGGTTGGCCCTAATTGACGCTCCCATTGAACCCTTGCGCTTCGGGTGGCATTAAACCCCATCTTCAAATAAACTGACAACGTCTTAAGCTTTTCTCCCGACATGCTAAGCGGCGGAAATCGGGCACGGACTCCCTCCCCGACCGATCGATGCAGGTATGTTACGTCATTGGGCGCCTATAAAGAAGGTTGCGTGAACAGCAAGTGCCTGTCTATCGAAGTAACCTCGGATGACCTATGACCACGGAGTGAAAAGACAACACGTGTCACATATGATGTCATGACCACTGACCACAATCGGAAAATATAGTTATTTGCATCGTCAGAATATATGCCTACAGGTGCCAACTCTCCATCCAGTTTCGTCAGTGAATAATTTAGCTTCGGTTTTCCTTCCGTGTTTTGCTTCAGTGCATTAAAAAAATCGCATATATATATATATATATATATATATAGACACCATGATCTTTTCGTGTACTGACAGTTCATCTCGCGACACTTAATCTAGAGACATCTAATCGCGCGACACTTAACCAACGACACTTAATCTCGCGACACTTAATCTAGCGACATATAATCGCGCGACACTTAAACAACGACACTTAATCTCGCGACACTTAATCTAGCGACATCTAATCGCGCGACACTTAACCAACGACACTTAATCTCGCGACACTTAATCTAGAGACATCTAATCGCGCGACACTTAAACAACGACACTTAATCTCGCGACACTTAATCTAGCGACATCTAATCGCGCGACACTTAAACAACGACACTTAATCTCGCGACACTTAATCTAGAGACATCTAATCGCGCGACACTTAAACAACGACACTTAATCTCGCGACACTTAATCTAGCGACATATAATCGCGCGACACTTAACCAACGACACTTAATCTCGCGACACTTAATCTAGAGACATCTAATCGCGCGACACTTAAACAACGACACTTAATCTCGCGACACTTAATCTAGCGACATATAATCGCGCGACACTTAAACAACGACACTTAATCTCGCGACACTTAATCTAGAGACATCTAATCGCGCGACACTTAAACAACGACACTTAATCTCGCGACACTTAATCTAGAGACATCTAATCGCGCGACACTTAATCGCGTTTAATTAAAATTGGTTCAACTGAGAGTTTGATTATCTAATGCATATTTACTCTAGGAGTTTAGCACGTGAATGAAACTGAATGAAATGAATTATCATTTTCACTATTATGTGAGTATTCCCGCTTCAATTGAAACCGTATTCTTATCAATAATACGGTTTGATTAATTGTCACCACATAAATTAATAAGTTCAAACTAGTTGTAGTTTGAAATTAAGTGTCGTGCGATTATATGTCGCGAGGTTAAGTATCGCGGGATTAAGTGTCGTTGAGATTAAGTGTGGTTGTCTAAGTGTCGCGTGATTAAATGTTCGATCTTTCACCTCATTCTCATGAACTTCTCTTACTGTCGCTTCAATCTCAAAAGGTCTCTAACGGACGTTGTTGCATGCAAAAATGTGTTGTCCTAGAAATAGTCGTAAACCTAGGAGCAATTTTCGAGGGTGTGCATACGGGTACGCATACCTTCCACTTTGAACTGGGCTACTGATGGGGGGGGGGGGGGTTACCGTATAAAACTATAAACCCCGGTTTTTTTCGTTTTTCGACCGCCAGGTCTCGACTCTGAGCGGCACTCCACCGACCGATTTCCAAATTGACTAACTGACCAAAGCGGTTGAATGATCGAGCAGTGGCTTGGTGTATACCTTCTTTGTTGTCTTGATACTCACAACATGATGCTTGATTGTATGTACATGTCAGGTCTCCCATGCAGGAATTTCTAGAAATATATGCGCGTGTAATTTAGTGCATCTATATATTCTTGACTTTGGCCAATTGGGAAAGTGCACATTGCATATACTGTCCTTCCTGTAGTGCATGCAACTTATCTCGTAATGTCAAATGTTATCGTGCGTGGAAGTATGTTTAGTAAGTATATGGATATATCATATAATTATTTGTCAAAGATATAACTGTCACAATAGCATAGGTACGTGACTGCTATTTTAAATGTACAGCATGCATCGCATCATTTCGGCAGCACGGTTAGTCTACCTTCAAGGCCAGAGAGTATATATTATATGTGCATATATATATATATGTATGTTTAAATGACATATATGAGTATATATATATACACATATACATATATATATATATATATATACTCGCGATTTCTCAGTGACTTTTAAACAGCAGGTTATAGGCTATAGCTGACTGCTCTTTACAATTGATGACTGGCTGACCACGCCTTCGTATTTGCATTTCGATGAGATTTGATGCTTTAAACTTTAAACAATAATAATAACAATAATAATAAAGAAAATGATGATGATGATGATGATGGTAGTGGTAGTGGTGGTGGTGCTGCTGCTGCTGACGACGACGGCGGCGATGGCGACAGCGATGATGATGACGACGACGATGACGATGATGTTATTGTTGTTGTTGTTGTTTATGATAATGCAACTAAATTTGTCCTATATATTGTATAGACCTATAAGTTAGATTGAGAACAAGTAGTCAATATCGGCATAGGGCCTAATTTTACTAAGTAATAATTATGTCTGCTGCGATCAGATGTAACACTTGGCAGTTTATTACATAGGCCTATTAAATTTCTAATTTCATCCGTAAATGGTCTGCATTCTGTTGATTTAGAAAGCAGACGGCATCGCTGTTTCGGTGAAAGAAAGTTGCATGTGATTATATCGGCCAAATTGGAAGAAGCGGTTTCACTCGATCTTGGATGGATCATGGCTGAGTTGCGATCGATCGATCGATCGATCTGTCATTGAGGGAGTGGGAGAGAACGGAGAAAAATCCTCCCTGCAGAGGGAGATAAATGTTGGACAGAGAGCCTAGAAGTCGATATATGATGCAGGTTTAAACATAAGCGACGACCGATCTGACGGATTGAGAATTTCCGGATCAGAACTGATGAACTATCCACGGCCACGCCCACAGGCAGAGTGTATGGCCCGACCTATCCTGGTAGTCATTGACGCTTGAGTGCGGTGAGTGGCAGACGTTGTCGGCAGTGGGCACGCCCAGTGGGAGGAGCGTGTGAGCGTAACGTTCGTCAGCGACACTTGAGGCACTAATTGGGCGTCGACTGAAGCGGCAGCGGCTGCTCTAGTTATATCCGAAAGAGAGTCCTTGTGCGAGGCGAGAGCTTCGCAAGGACTCGGCCCGGATAGACAAGGAATCCGCCCAAGAGAGTTGTGGAGGACTCCGGCACGGAAGAGCACCCTACTCGAGTGACCTAGTCGCCGTCGCCGCGAGCGGAACGGAAGTAGTGCAGCTTCGAGAGAGTGCCCTTGACATGTCCTTGAGCCACAAACAGCAGCAGCAACAACAGCAACAGCAGCAGCAGAATTCGACCTCGTTTTCCGTTCACGACATCCTAGACGAGTGCTACTACGCACGCAAGGGTCTCGTCGACCCCACCCAGTTCCTCTACGGGCGAATCACCCCACCGCAATACTCACAGCCACCGACGCCGTCCACGATGAACCCCATGGGGCAGATGAACGGACCCTACCACGGCTACGTTCACCCCCAACTGTCGTCCCATCATCACCATCACCCCACTGCAGCCGCAGCCGCTGCCTCCTTTGCCACGCAGTACTGCCCTGGAACTGAACTCAGCCACTACAACGCCGCAGACCCAATGCAGGGTGTTCGAAACACGACCACCAGTCCGTGGTATACAGCTGGATCAGACCCTCGCCTCGCTAGTAAGTATGCGCGCGATTCACCTGCTGAATAATCGTCAATGGTAGTCTACCACTTTATACAGACTTACCACGCATGCATACATGCATATGGGACATATATGTATATGTTATATATAATTTGTATATGTTTGTGCATATATATACAGCAGATAGAAACCGACTCTTCTATTATATGCTGCAGGCGATATGAAAAAAATCAGCGAGAACGATTGATAACACGAGGAGGTCCCTACAATAAAAATGTGTCTCGTTATTTAATTAACAGTAACAAACTGAAACCTGGATTGTATATAAAACACCTGCATGAATTAAACGACTATGAGTAGAAGGCAAATGCATTGAAGCCTATAGGGATAGGCTAATCATTTGTCACGACCCATTGGTAAAACCATGGTATACGTTGAGGGCTTGACGTGCATCCATGGGACGATATGAAACGGTACCGGTATGCCTATACAGGCATGCACCTCTCCTGATGGCCGATTGCAAACATACCGGGAGGGGAGGGGAATGGTTCTTGTATCCATATACCGGCACCTCTTTTTCTCCACTTCAAGCCCTGAACCGTCACCGTATATACGCTCATGGGGTTAACATTGGTTATATAGGCCATGCACTCTCCTCATGCAATACATGACCTTTCAATCCGAAACGTCCAAATGATTTAATTTTGAGAGTGAATGCGTACACATAATTATATGTCCGTGAATTGCTGTTTTCTAAGGGGCTATTTTGTCCGGGGCTATTTTGTCCAGGGCTATTTTGTACGGGCTATTTTATCGGGGAGCCGTGCCTCCGTGGCTTAATTATTTAGCGAACCTTTTCGGCTGTCTCTGCATGCATGGTTGCTGTCTTCGTTCAGTGGACCATCATGACCGTCTTATTCCTCGATCTCGGACCACTATATGCTGCCAAACGTCGTTCCTTAATTTGCTATATATGAAATGACCATCACCTGCGATTAAACAACTCAGTGCTAAACGGGGCATCATCTGTCTTTATAGATCGACCTTCCTTCGCTCGCTGCTGCAGGCTTGCGTACCAGAAGCGCCTCTGATCACGTTGTACTACGAGAGGCGCTTTAGAAGTTGTTAGGTACGATACGATATGCAGGTATACCGCAAGACTTACAAGTCAAGACGCTGCTTGGTCATGCACTCGTGTGCCGATTGGGCGCTTATTATACCATGCTGATATTGCCCACAAGCAATCGTAAGGGGACAAACCATTAATAGATTATGGATTATTATGCCAACAGTCCGTGCACGATAGCCACTTACGAATGCCATCCAGTAAAGCTCAAGTCTGTTGGAGAAAGATCTATATACTGGCTCTGTGCTTTAGAATGCCTGTCTGAGATTTGAATGACGCTGAAAGTGTTGCAGTAAACAGGCAGACTTGGAGACAAGCTCTGCATGCGAACCCCATGCATGACGCGGGGCCTTCGTCAAACCCAAGTATATATAGTTGATCTGTTGGGGTCTTCGTCGCGCTCGAGCTTTCGAGCAAATAATGCTGCGGATATGATGGGAAAGATGGTATACATATGGCCCAATCCTTATTGGTCGAGCTTTGGCCTCCAATGGACGCCACGGTAACAGTCCCTCCAATCCTATTTTTCGAAGCATCCATCACTTTTATATACGTCATTGCCTTCATATCACCTTGTATACCTTAATGAGCTCTAAATCGTGTTTATAGCTTCACCTGATTTTCTGCTCTTGGTTTATATGTTAATATATATTTCATAAGTATATATTATGCGCGTATATGTGACGTAAAAACAATCCGTATACATCATTTGTGATGTTTTATGAAACAGTATCTCGGCTGATGGGAACTGGATCATGTGGAATGCCTCCCTCTGTTGCCTCTATGTCTGCGTCAGCAGCCGCCATGAGCCACGTCAACATGGCAGCCACCTTTGGTGCCCTAGACCACCAGAGTCGCTACGCCATGCCATTCTCCTTCAGTCAGCGACGTCGTCGTCGCATCCTCTTCACTCAGGCGCAGATCTTTGAGTTGGAGCGTCGCTTCAAGCAGCAGAAGTACCTGTCAGCGCCTGAGAGGGAGCACCTGTCGACGATGATTGGACTAACCCCAACGCAGGTCAAGATCTGGTTCCAGAATCATCGCTACAAGACGAAGAAGGCGCAGAAGGACAAGGAGAAGATCGACCAGAAGCCGGCGCTTCAGTCGGTCACCTCAGCGTCGCCGAAGCGAGTCGCCGTTCCGGTCCTAGTCAAAGACGGGAAGCCCTGCACGGCCAGAGACCAGTCGCCCTCCGGCTCATCACGCTCCAGCGACGGAGTACGCTATTACCATGGTGACCAGCGTCTTGGCAACGTACAGTCGGGAGTGGCGACTGCAAAGATTGGCCAGTCGACGATTCGAGGAGGCAGCTGCTCGCAGCCGCCTGTAGGGGGCGTCACTCCAAGCGGAAGTGCGTCATCATCGGCAATTCACTTCAACCGGACGTGCGTCAAGAACCCCATACCCAGTCCTGGAGCGCCTCTCGCCCCCGGAGGTCAACCAGTGGCAGGAATTGGCCTATCGAACGCCAGGCTTGGGTCAAACATGAACGCAACCGGAAACGGAAGTGGGAACCTTTCGTCGGCGCATGCGCAGTCCGTCGCCGTTCGTCACCAAGCGGCGCTGGTAGAATCGATGAATTACGGAAGCCACCAGACAGGAGGAGTGGCAGACTTTTCGACGAGGAGCTGCCTATTTAACGGAAGGACTTGGTGAAGATTGTATTGAACTCTGACCTTTCATATATGTATACATGCATCTCATGCGTAACGTTTGAGCTCTGACGTTGAACTATGACCCCATTCAGCGCATGCGCCAAGAGTGCAATCGAATGCCGACCGCATTCATCTTGTGAATATGCGCCCATAGATATATGATAGCAGATTATCTCATTTTAGCTATATATAACATGCATGTGCGCCCTATAAAGGTCACCTTTCTAGCCATGCACCACCCCATGTAAGTTAGACTATATAATATATATATATATACAATGCATACATGCATATATATATTTATAGCCTCTGTTGGAACGTTTGCGGTAAACGGTAAAGAATATGACAAACAAATTTTACGTCTGATCATCCTATCAGACGAAAAATTTGGGATAATAAAATCGTAAATGTGCATGTGTAGCAACTCTATTCAAATGAACCTGATCTGGATATATATATATATATATATATATATATAATATAGGAAATTAACAGTTTGCACAGAAGTATGTGTATACTATAATGTACATGCTCAGAGTTCAGTAACTTCCATCTGATAAAGTATTTGAAGAATAATTATGCCAAACAATAGCACTGACATATATATTAAAACGCTGCTTCAGACTTATACATCCATGGCTGTTATGCGGCCTTATTATAACTTATAAGTGTCGTAGTCATGGACTGTGTTTTCTATAACCTTCACGCGCAGACAGACAGAGGGCACATATTGACTATAATACTATTATATAATTTATTGGCTCCATATCATGCAATTCGATTACGTATAGAACATAAAAGCCATATCAGGCGTATACTGTCGTATGAAATAATATAAGCGGCGCATGTACTGCGGCCTTTGGTTAGGCCTATACCTCTAAAACATCTCGGAAGCTATGAATGTGTCCACGAAGGACTTTTACATGCATGCGCATTACACAATATGCTTCAACACTGTGTGTTTTACATTGTGTTTGATTAATTAAATCTGAACCTATAGTACGTTGTACTGATGTGCATTGTAGTCTTTTATGGCATCACATTGTGTTGCATCGTTTGGCGTCGCAATCAACAGAGTCGCATTAGCGAGTTGAAGAGCAGGAAGGCACGTGAGAGATCTCGAGTAAAGCCGACGTGAATTACGTATTCATAGGTAGGCATATGCATAATGGAGTCGAATCGGTCTAATTGTGAGCACCTCTCTATAGAGGACCTAACATGACGATGACGCTGATGGACAACCACCTGTATACTGGACCCTTGACGTGAAAGGACGAGTTTTGCATGAAATCAACCGTGGATTATCCATCCATTGACACAGTCATGGCGCAGCATTTTAACATAGATGTGTTTTGTTTACAAATGCGATCTGATGCAGAGATGTTGTTAGGCTTAATGGTCTACACAAATGCATGAGCAATTATGCACATGTGCACTTAACTATGTCTGTGATGTACGTTAGTATATGTATACGCATGCACGCATGGGATCAAGAAAGGCGATGCATCGATGAACTACATATATTTATATGTAGGCATATATATAAGCCTATGCATACTATATGCACACTATGTATATATATACATATATGGGCTATATGTATTTATAAGACATGCATGCAAAATAAGACAAGGTCTGGTCCTGCATGCATGTATGAGTCTTGCAAGGTAAGGGAGGAATTTGTGGGATTGAATTACTTGGTAAAAGACAAAGACAAGTATACAGTGCCTCTATTGTGCGAGGTGTCTAGAAAGGTAAAAGGTACTATATCGGCTATGCATGTTCTGGGTACACGTGCCTTACCTCTTATCATTATTCTTCATGGCGTCTTGTCGTATTCCTTACGCGAAAATGCCTTGCTCAATGTTTCAATTATGAGCATGCTGCTGCAGCTGCAGATTCAGCGACGTAACTGCAGCACATACATACATACATATATACATACATACATACACACATACATACATACATACATACATACATACACACATACATACATACATACATACATACATACATACATACATACATACATACATACATACATACATACATACATACATACATACATACATACATACATACATACATACATACATACATACATACATACATACATACATACATACATACATACATACATACATACATACATACATACATACATACATACATACATACATACATACATACATACATACATACATACATACATATATATATACATACATACATACATACATACATACATACATACATATATACATACACGACGATGATGAATTCTTTCAACTTCTTTGCCCAAAGACTTTTATGCCACCAGGGGATGAGACAGACGTGCACATGTGAGTTTGTTACCCGTTGCCTTTCTCACCGACAATTATAATAGTAATAATAGGACTGATGCGCAGTGGCTTTAGTGACCTTCGAACCTGCGACCCTTCAATTACAAGAAACCGAACATCTTACTATACCACCGAGTCTCATTACGTATAAACACATGCATAATTTATTCATATATAGATACCTGTATATGTTCACATAATACAGTCGACGCCACTTAAATGCATAGCCGAACGAGTGCATTATTCGTTAAGGTAGCACAGAAGCTGAAAGTCGGAGTAGTTAGGGTTTTCGATGAAAGACATCGCAAAGGCACTTATGCATATCACACATATGCATAATTCGACTAAAGCAGACCCGTAATGCATTGCTGTATATGTAAATCAATGTTCAGGGTTGGCGACAAAAATTCTGGGACCCCTAAGCTTGTATAGGCAGAGCATGCACTGACGGCCCTATAAACCATCTTTGAAAGGCAACTTTTTGGATGTTGGTG
This sequence comes from Bimastos eiseni, assembly GCA_959347315.1. Lineage (NCBI taxonomy): Eukaryota > Metazoa > Annelida > Clitellata > Crassiclitellata > Lumbricidae > Bimastos > Bimastos eiseni. The sequence goes on from OY365812.1 coordinate 18,088,215, forward strand.
CTGCAAAATCGTTTATAATATATAGGCCTACCCTTGTAAGTTAATTGCGGGCTCTGTTCGGGACCCTAAAATTCCCTGGGTATTTACCCCCTCCCTTGGCGTGCACCCTGTTAAAGTCTCTTCTTTGCACAAGCAGCTCAGAACATGCATGGCCCATACAAACAATTCATCCTCGCACATACGCATTGACACTTTGACAGAGCATGGCCCGTCATAGTCACACACACACACGCACACACACAATATATATGTATATATATATACATGTATATATATCTGGCTTCCTCTGGTTTGACCGCCATTATTCCAAGGAATAAATAAATGATTTTCTGATCAGCCTTCATTCTTAGAGAATTGCCCGACGAAGATTAACAGATAGATATCGGATATACTGCAGATACGCTGCAGGAGGTCATGATGTATATGGAGTCATCGTATACTTCGTATACTGCATGGATAGATTGTGCAATAATGATATTATTCTGAAACGGTTGAAGAGGATGCGTCGATTATCGTCGGATTGACGGTTGAAGTGGTTCGTGTGACCGTCTTTCTATGGTCCCTCCCCCTTCTATGGCCAGACCCCTCCCCGGTCGTCATTGGTCATTGTTCATCGATTCTCCAGACGACGATGGCGCTTGTGTTACCATGGAACTGGAGTGGGAGACGAGTAGCAGGACGGGATGGACGGACGGACGGACGGCGGACGGACGGACGGACGGATGGGTGAATGGGAAATAATGAGACGAGTACTTAGATGACTCTGAGACTCATGACATCATCAACATCAACATCATCTCAAGCTTCAACAGCAGCTGTCAATGGAACGCAGTGTTCAACACAGGAAAAGCTTACACGTGGAGCTTTGTATATATATACACCTACATATATGTACATAATAGACGATACTCAATAGCGTAGGCATATATATATATATATATATATATATATATATAGGCGTGTTCATACATCAACTGTTTTGTGGGTGCGTGTATGCATGTGTGTAAACTGCATACATGTGTGTGCGTGTGTATGTGTATATATATGTGTGTATGTATGTGGGCGTGTATGTGTGTGCGTGTGTGTATGTGCACGCCTGTTGTTCATTGGTTGTGTTTGTTGAGCTGCTGAAGCCTTGCATGGAGCATCCTCAGCGACTCTTCTCTCGATTATCCACAGAGAGTACGATGACGTTTATGAGTTTGTGGAGCTCTCGACTGAAAGCGAATCGGTCGGATGGATTGCAGAGAGCTTTCATGGCCATGAATGGCGGCGGCTGCTGCTGCTGCTGCTGCTGCTGAAGATCTTGTAGAGGGTCGGATGAGCGCATAATGGTCATTCAATTCACTGAAGGGAACTCGGGTTCTAAACAGACTGTGCAGTTGTTAGTCAAGCGGAAAAGTCAATCAGCATGTGTATATATATATATATATATATATATATATATATATATATATATATATGCACACATATATATATATATTTGCGGTTGATATATATACCATATATAGAGCAAACAAGTCTATACTGCTTCCTATGTGTAAATTCTAAGATGGTTCAAACAAATTGGTTTGAACGGTCAAGTAAACACAAAATGCTATATTTAAACAGAGTTAAATGCCGAAAGCTTGAAACTGTGAATATAATATATACACTTTCGTGTTTTGTTCCCATGTTTGCTTGCCATCCATGCAGGTGCAGTGTGAAATAAAAGTATTCATAACCAATAATAGATTTGGTTCAAACTTTCTGTGTGTTATAAGTTTTTAATGGATGGACTGCACGCAATGGTTCACATGTCCTAGAGGTTCTTCTAAGAATTATTAATATTCCACAGAACTATTGCTTGAAACAACCAATATATATATATATATATATACACACAGAGAAATAACAGATATATATATATATCTATATATATAGAGAGAGAAAAAGAGATGTGAACCACATACATGTATATATATAAAATATACAGACCTCCTATGTATTTATTTGTTCAAATTAATACATATTCGTCTATGAGTATATGTATATATATATATATAATGCATGCTTATTTTTTTTCTGTAAACAGACATAATTTATGGCCGTGCATTTATAATAATGTCATATATATATAGGTCTGCGTAAAATACGTATATATATACATATACATATATACATATATATATACATATATATACATATACATATATATACATATATATGTATATATATTGGATTGAGTGCGCCCTGCAGACGATAAATCCGAGCAATTAGCGTGACATTGCTCTAAGAGGTTCACTCCTCGCATTGTGTGAGCCTGTGTGAATCGCGTATACATACGAATTATGACACTTACCTCAAAGGTACTTAATATAGCCACTTACAAAAGAGGTATACTTCATGACCATCACCCTTTGACGCCCCATTGAAAACGGGGTGCTCAGGACGACCACTCAGACAGTTTTTCGTTTAGCGCCATAATTAAATAGGCAAATTCGACCCCCTGTGGGGGCTGTGTAAGAGTATCTCGACCCCCCTTGGCAGCTCTTATATCACTCGACCCCGTGGTCTATGGAAGAGGCGAACTAATTGAAAAAATAAATAACATTAAGTCCCGCAGATGTTCCTATATACATATATAAGAAGATATATATATATATACATATATAAGAAGAAAAAGTTGTAGGTCCTATACAGTACGTGTGGCTTCATATAAATAACAACGTATATATCGATAAGTATACATATAGGCCTATACACATCATTGTATATGCCTTGCATCAGGCCTGTTCTCATTATCGGAGATAATTAACAACGTGACTATGCACAATTGCGCATGCTGTATAGCATAATTATGCCCTGTGACACTAACTGCAGCATATGTATACGATGACATCATAGACACAGAGGTACAGCATTCTCTCTCTCTCTCTTTCTCTCTCTCTCTGACATCTGCCATGCATGTCCATAATTTAATGTAATTATTTTCCAGTTAATTTTTTATCTTAATAACGAGCAACGTGCCTTGCATTCAACTATATTTTTGTGACTCCATGTCTCAACACAGCTTTATGTTTCAAAAAGAGTAAAATAGTAAAGGGCCCATTATAATTATATAGGCCCATGCGACAGTGACGTCCGTCGTTTTCACATGTTTTAGTTACGATTGAATATCACACAGCCATGGAGTATAATCCCTTTAGCAATAAACAGCTGTATATGCAGGTTTAAATAACTGGATTAACGTAAAGCTGATGATGATGAGTTCTTTGCCCGAAAGGCAAGCAGTCCATTGGCTTGATGCCACCCGGGGATGAGCTACGTGAGGTGGTTTCCCGTTGCCTTCCTCGCAAACAATTATGGGTGAGCACTGAGCAACTTGTCCAAGGTCGTTATAAGAAGTGACTTGATTAGGGCTCGATCCTACGATCCTTCGGCTGCAAGGCACAGAACGTACCGCCACGCCACAGCGTCACATAAACGTAAAGCTAACAGTTTCAAAGAGTATAATATATAATATATATGCATATATTTATAATATATATATATATTGAAATATATAGACGAAGCAGCGGCTCCATGCGTCTACTGCCGTGGTTGCACGCATTTACCACCACATCTCCTTCGCCAACAGCCGATACAGAAGGTGAACAGGTCCGCAAACTTACGGGTCTGATGTGGTCGTCCATTATCACCCTCCGAATAAGGACCACCAGGACAATGTTTCCAAAACTGTATGGGTCACGATATAGGTCTGCTTAAAAAAATAGTTCCATTAAATTCAGAAAAACAAAATGAAACTGTTCTCTTGACCTTCATTGCTGCATTGTCTCTATAGAAGGCCTATACTCCAATTAGGAGAGTCTAGTATAGACTCTTCATTATATCGAGTACATTCTATGCATGCATTGAAAATTGACGTTGAAATGCTAATTAAATTTTAACACAATATTGTTCGCTTTGTGAGGTGGGTCGCGGGCATTAAAAGATTTTACAAAGTGGGTCCCACGACCAAAAAATTTGGTAAACACTGTACTAGAAGACATTATATCTCTCTTTTTTACAGTCAGTGTAGTTAGGTATTTCTAATAATGTCGGTCATCTTTGTTGTGTCTACAGCGTGCACTTCTATGCATGGCCAAATCGCCTCAAAATACACTGCAGTATATGTATATATATATAATATATATACAATATATATAAAATATATATATATAATATATATATATATATGTATATACAAAGGTAGATTTTTATCAGTGTGTATACAGTTTTATTTTGGAGCATGTATCCCTCGCCTAGTGACGACCTTGTCTCTCACTGTTTCTTCTTAGTCTACCTCTACCCCTCTCTCTACCCCTCTCTCTGCTCGTTTATCTGTTCGTCTGCATGTCTGTCTGTCTGACTTTCTGTCCACATGTTTTCTCATCCATTTGCTAGCATTCCTTCCGTCAGCTGTCTGTATGTCGGCTTCTCTATCCGTCCATGTGACCGTCTGTCCGTCCTTCGTATTTTGAGACGACTGCGTTCCCAAACGAAACCCGATCCTCGTCCAACTGCCTCTTCTCTTCTCTGTTCCTACGCTTTAGACCGCAATATATCCATTGATCGACCACCTTCGCCACAATAGGCCCCCTACCGACCGATGTATCGCCGTCACGGAGCGACATCTATTAATTAAACCTATTGCCTCGAAAGGGGCCGCGCGCCCGATACATTAGACCCAGCACCCTCCCACCAAAACACACAAAGCGCCCTCTACGCGCCAAATCGTCTCGTATGTCGTTTTCCGTAAAAGACTCCTTCGAACTGTTTCTACTGGTTCCCTGTCCGTTTCCACCGTGCGTATGTAACGCGCGTAACGTATCCTCGACGGCGCTCTAGGTCCAGCCATCGATCTCGGACGCTCTTTTGTAGTGGAGCACTACGTGAACCGGATTAGATCTAACCTGATCAATTTGCACTCGGCATTGTCCGGTCCCGTTCGCGTCGTTTCCTCCGCCGTGCGAACACGATTCGCGGTCGGCGAATGGAATAATAACCACTCCCGCCGCGCGGTACATCTCCCGAGTCCGTGCCCGCATAGTCGTCGACGCGTAGATACAGACCCCTCTGTCTGTGACGACGTCTGAGGGATCTAGGGGACGTATGCGCGTAAGAAACGCGCGGAGGGATACAAACGCGGAGAGATACAGACGCGTATACATAAGCAGTGCGGATCTGGTCGTGAATACATGCGGCGACCGGTGAAAACCCCGCTTTGTGTATGCACCGACGTCGGTTCGCATATCATCATCGAGTCATTATACGGGCGACAAAAAGCTCTCTCTGTCTGCCATGTCAACAATCGCTCGTCGACTCCGTTTTCCCGCGCAAGAACAGCCTCTACCCTCCCCTCTACTCCCCTCCCAATCGGCGACGAACCGGAAACGTGCGGGACTCGCGATAATCCCCGCGAGAGCGTTTGCTGCGGAATTGACGTGCGCCATGTTTGAGAATGTTGAATGGTCCGACGTACACAAAGGAAACGTTTAGTAACATGGATCGGACAGAGGCAGCGAAGAAAGAGACGGAATTGCATCGGAAAAAGGTCTATTTAGGCCGCAATAATACGCTCTAATGACCCTCCTCCTCTGCGAAAGCAATTACGAACTCAAATTTCACGCACAGTCCATATATATATATATAATATATAATTATATATATTATATATATATAATTATATATATAATTATGTATATATATATGTATATATAGATATTGCAATGGGTAATGATTACGATGATAACTACGACGATGACGACAATGGTGCCTTAGTCAATTTATATCGGCCTCTCCTCATATACCTATATACATATACATAATAATATATACATATACATATATATATATATAATTAGATACACTATGACATGAAGAGAGTTACATTCCTTGACTATATATATATATATATATATATATACTATAGATATAATTAGTATAAATGCCCAGATAAATCATAAATATAGAATTATGATTGCAAGTCGTAAACTCTCTATGGTGTATAGGTATTCTAGAACTACTGTATCACGCTCTGTAGAACACTATAGCACAATATTTGCTTGGAGGTGTTATATAAAAAGTCAAGACCCACTCAATCTACTTTTCACACAATGGACGACGTAGATTCATACCAATCTGGACTTTCAAAGCAAAACAAAACATTATCTGTAACCTGAAATGAACCATTACACTGTATTGGCCACAGTACATAGTCCTACACTTTTGTGATAGAGCTTATACATGCGTTCATGCTTTTGCAACAATGTTTTACAGTCCTGCCCATACCAGTCTGAGGCTCTGAGCAACCAGTCTGTCAATGCTATAAAGTGATGACTTGTGAAGTTAACTCATATATAGGCCTACTTTCACGAATCACAGTTGCGTTATTATCATTTGAACCTATAGTATATATTTATTCGTAGAATTCATATAGCGCCCCTTCAAGATATCGACTCAGAGGCGCTATCTTGCGCTATAAACTGTTGGGAGCCGTTCACATATTCTATAACGCTCAAGGGGTAGGTGGGTGGGTTACTGTTTTGTTAGCGTTATATTGTGTATGGTGAGGGAGGGGTAGGCTGAATGTTTCGTTATATAACAAACTTTATCCAGCTTATGCTATTTGGCAGGTTTGCCTGCCAATTGGAAATTCAATGTACCACGGACCTTCATTGTTTAATCGAAGTTCACAATACGTTGTGAACCAAAACTAGCACCATCAGCTGCCACCTGGCGAATTGATTTGACGTTCTTACTTATTATTTAGAAATCCACTTTTAACAATTTTCTGTTTACAATTTTAGCAATTTCCTGCGCATAGCTTCAAACGGTCTTAAATTCAATTCTGTGTGATTTGTTTTGATTCTGGTTTAAATTAAAATTAATTCAGTTGAAATAATTATTTCGGCAGGTATTATCAAGATGTTTGATTTCATTTTCTATAGTATGTGTAAATAGTTTATATGTTTGCTTAAATTCCCAATTGTAGTTGTAGTATACACTCTGTATCACACGCTATTAAATAGGTAGAATTGTACCGAGAACCTAAATACCTGATAGTGCAATATTAAACCAATCTGTGTGATACTGTAATCCTCATTTCTAGTGCAAAAAAGGAGGGAAACAAAAATGGTGTTTTTTTAGGATTTATGTCACTACCATGTATTATCACGCTTTATTAGTAGGCCTACTTGAAGATACATGGTGACAATCGTCGACTACCCAATTAGTTACCCTAATTAATACAAGTGAATTTAGCGCCATTAAAAGTCCGATTATTAAGATGCAGAGGAGCTCCATACATCCGATCTAATCATCATTGCACGAGAAGTACACATTTTAAAGATGGATTACACTATTATAAGATGACTTTCGTTACATAGCTAATTGGGCGTATGGTGATTTTTTTACTGCAGTTCTGCCAACTAACATAATCTACTCACCAATAAACTGCTAACTAACATTGTACTGCTATAAAAGTTTCAAATTGTGCAATACAATTATGTCGATTGTATGTTTTTTAATGTGCTCATAGACTTGGGTGGGGTAAGAAAGTAGGTAGCATATCTGTTATATAATATAAGGGTGGCGGGATCATAGTTGCTTTTACGTAACGTTATTAGGGGTAGGCGGTGGGTCGAAAATTGAGATTTCATCAGGGTCCGATTTGTCAAAAAAAGATTCAGGGGGTCGGAAATCTGAAAATTTTCTAAATTACAATGCATTTTTTTATTCGTCATATATAATCCTCGCATTGTAAACCACTCGCAGAGGATGGGCATACTATTTGTCGCAGTCTTCAAATTGACCAGATCGATTCACTCACATTACCACGGCTTGCAAACGCACACACGCAGAATGACAATAGCTAGTAGGTCTACTTCCAACTTTCGTCAGTTTTAAAATGAAGTTAATAAACTCTCAACACTAAAATTACTTTCGGATTACATGCATGATTTTTTGCACTAGCTTCCCATCTCGTAACGCATTGGCGATAAATTGGCTGCGCTGGTATCACTATGCCTTCTTAGCTCTGCTCTCTCCTATTTGCGAGAGCTTTGCTTCCCTATTTCTGTTCTGGTTAGTTGTCGAGTTATTTCAGTTGCTTCCAGTGCCCCGAGCAAGTACCTCGAAAAAAGCCACACCTTCCACACCTTCTCAGTTGTTGGCCCTTCCTCCTGGAACACACTCCCCTTAGAGATGCAACTGTTACCAAGGAGTAATAGACATTGAATTAAAAGCTGTTTAAGACTGATTTATATGTATCGCCGTTGTTGGGTAAGGAGGGCCTTCAAATATACTTTCTTGAAGGGCACTGTACAAATATTATATATGAATTAATTAATTAATAAATAATACGTCAAGATTGTGTATTGACCAGCAGTCAACCACGATACAATGACAAAGCAAAAACTAAGAAACAATAATAATAAAAAGAAGTTTTGTGTCAAACTGTGTCAGTTTAAACCTTCAGCTCAGGTAATAATAGGTTCGATATCCCGGAAGTTCTATAGTTCGATATCATTTTTTTCCAATTGTAGCATATAGTCTGAACATCAATACAACTTCTACTTACTCTGTGAGTTTTTAATCATTTCAGCTTCAAATAACACTATTAAATAGTTTCAAATATCAGACTGCTACTTGCACTAATTAATTAAACTGTTTCATCATTCCAACTTACGTTAATGCAAGGATACTAAACTGTGCACAATGAAGCACATTATAACTGTGCACATATCAAGCACCATAGCGCCCATATTTCAGCCAGACTGGTTAGACTGTTTACACCGTGGTAAAGAACTAGAGGGGGTCCAGCCGACCCCCCGGGGGTAGGCCAGAGGATGGAAGCTTGGGGGTCGAAGAAAGAAGCATGGGGTCCAACCACCCCCCCCCCCCGACAAATCGGACACTGGATTTTATGCGTCATATAATATGTGAACGGCCCCTTATGCTAAATTTCATTGAAACAGAAAGCATTACACCAATAACAAAACATTTTCTGATTAGGCGCTTAGACTTTTTCAGTTGCAGCATTGGCTGCCAGTAAAGTTCATGATTTTAAGTGGCTCGTCCGAGCTCGCTAAGCTTGACCGTCTTAGGACAGGCAATAATGGTACCTGTTAACTTTGAGGTTCCAAGGCTGCGTGCAGCGACCTGGGTCCCCGACTCCCCTCCCATCCCTATGTCATGCTCACTCAGCTTCACTGCTGACATCCCTTTACAATATTCTAAGCATTATGCAGTGGGTCACCTCTATGCTGATGACGTTCAGCCTTTCGTTGATGGTCCACCTGCAGATCAACTTGTCTTTGCTCAATCAATTGAGCATCTATCTTCAGAACTACATTGCTGGATGTCCTCGAATTGCCTCTAGCTCAATTATATTATAACATTCAGCTGATCAATCAAGTTTGGAACCCGCCATTGCATGCACAAGCATTTTATTAAGCTCTGAATGGCCTCAATTGTTCGTAACTTGGGTGTTGCCTTCGACAGCACTAGTTACATTATCGAGCTGTCATGCAATCTGTTCCCTTCTCTATGTTTTCCTCTATGCATGCTCTTGCTCGCTCACGCAAATAATAATACTGCAACTCAATATAATACTTATTGATCTTGCGAAATCTCTGCTATCACCTTTTCAATCGGTGCTAAAAGCATCTGCAGCCCGTCTGTTGTCCCGCTTTCCTCACCTCTCACATATTTTAACCTTCATGACTGAGCATTTACACCGACTCCCTTCCGTTAGTAACCAGCATTCCATTTGAAGTTCTAATCCTCCCTTCCAGACCGTTTTTGGGTCGGGCTCCACGATACATCTTTGTGATCTTATCTTTCGTCCTCTTTCTGCTCTGCCTCTCGTCGTCCTCTTCGTTCTTTAGATCGACATGGCCTCTTGGTACCTTCACTTCTTTAGATCGACATGGCCTCTTGGTACCTTCACTTCTTTAGATCGACATGGCCTCTTGGTACCTTCACTTCTTTAGATCGACATGGCCTCTTGGTACCTTCACTTCTTTAGATCGACATGGCCTCTTGGTACCTTCACTTCTTTAGATCGACATGGCCTCTTGGTACCTTCACTTCTTTAGATCGACATGGCCTCTTGGTACCTTCACTTCTTTAGATCGACATGGCCTCTTGGTACCTTCACTTCTTTAGATCGACATGGCCTCTTGGTACCTTCACTTCTTTAGATCGACATGGCCTCTTGGTACCTTCACTTCTTTAGATCGACATGGCCTCTTGGTACCTTCACTTCTTTAGATCGACATGGCCTCTTGGTACCTTCACTTCTTTAGATCGACATGGCCTCTTGGTACCTTCACTTCTTTAGATCGACATGGCCTCTTGGTACCTTCACTTCTTTAGATCGACATGGCCTCTTGGTACCTTCACTTCTTTAGATCGACATGGCCTCTTGGTACCTTCACTTCTTTAGATCGACATGGCCTCTTGGTACCTTCACTTCTTTAGATCGACATGGCCTCTTGGTACCTTCACTTCTTTAGATCGACATGGCCTCTTGGTACCTTCACTTCTTTAGATCGACATGGCCTCTTGGTACCTTCACTTCTTTAGATCGACATGGCCTCTTGGTACCTTCACTTCTTTAGATCGACATGGCCTCTTGGTACCTTCACTTCTTTAGATCGACATGGCCTCTTGGTACCTTCACTTCTTTAGATCGACATGGCCTCTTGGTACCTTCACTTCTTTAGATCGACATGGCCTCTTGGTACCTTCACTTCTTTAGATCGACATGGCCTCTTGGTACCTTCACTTCTTTAGATCGACATGGCCTCTTGGTACCTTCACTTCTTTAGATCGACATGGCCTCTTGGTACCTTCACTTCTTTAGATCGACATGGCCTCTTGGTACCTTCACTTCTTTAGATCGACATGGCCTCTTGGTACCTTCACTTCTTTAGATCGACATGGCCTCTTGGTACCTTCACTTCTTTAGATCGACATGGCCTCTTGGTACCTTCACTTCTTTAGATCGACATGGCCTCTTGGTACCTTCACTTCTTTAGATCGACATGGCCTCTTGGTACCTTCACTTCTTTAGATCGACATGGCCTCTTGGTACCTTCACTTCTTTAGATCGACATGGCCTCTTGGTACCTTCACTTCTTTAGATCGACATGGCCTCTTGGTACCTTCACTTCTTTAGATCGACATGGCCTCTTGGTACCTTCACTTCTTTAGATCGACATGGCCTCTTGGTACCTTCACTTCTTTAGATCGACATGGCCTCTTGGTACCTTCACTTCTTTAGATCGACATGGCCTCTTGGTACCTTCACTTCTTTAGATCGACATGGCCTCTTGGTACCTTCACTTCTTTAGATCGACATGGCCTCTTGGTACCTTCACTTCTTTAGATCGACATGGCCTCTTGGTACCTTCACTTCTTTAGATCGACATGGCCTCTTGGTACCTTCACTTCTTTAGATCGACATGGCCTCTTGGTACCTTCACTTCTTTAGATCGACATGGCCTCTTGGTACCTTCACTTCTTTAGATCGACATGGCCTCTTGGTACCTTCACTTCTTTAGATCGACATGGCCTCTTGGTACCTTCACTTCTTTAGATCGACATGGCCTCTTGGTACCTTCACTTCTTTAGATCGACATGGCCTCTTGGTACCTTCACTTCTTTAGATCGACATGGCCTCTTGGTACCTTCACTTCTTTAGATCGACATGGCCTCTTGGTACCTTCACTTCTTTAGATCGACATGGCCTCTTGGTACCTTCACTTCTTTAGATCGACATGGCCTCTTGGTACCTTCACTTCTTTAGATCGACATGGCCTCTTGGTACCTTCACTTCTTTAGATCGACATGGCCTCTTGGTACCTTCACTTCTTTAGATCGACATGGCCTCTTGGTACCTTCACTTCTTTAGATCGACATGGCCTCTTGGTACCTTCACTTCTTTAGATCGACATGGCCTCTTGGTACCTTCACTTCTTTAGATCGACATGGCCTCTTGGTACCTTCACTTCTTTAGATCGACATGGCCTCTTGGTACCTTCACTTCTTTAGATCGACATGGCCTCTTGGTACCTTCACTTCTTTAGATCGACATGGCCTCTTGGTACCTTCACTTCTTTAGATCGACATGGCCTCTTGGTACCTTCACTTCTTTAGATCGACATGGCCTCTTGGTACCTTCACTTCTTTAGATCGACATGGCCTCTTGGTACCTTCACTTCTTTAGATCGACATGGCCTCTTGGTACCTTCACTTCTTTAGATCGACATGGCCTCTTGGTACCTTCACTTCTTTAGATCGACATGGCCTCTTGGTACCTTCACTTCTTTAGATCGACATGGCCTCTTGGTACCTTCACTTCTTTAGATCGACATGGCCTCTTGGTACCTTCACTTCTTTAGATCGACATGGCCTCTTGGTACCTTCACTTCTTTAGATCGACATGGCCTCTTGGTACCTTCACTTCTTTAGATCGACATGGCCTCTTGGTACCTTCACTTCTTTAGATCGACATGGCCTCTTGGTACCTTCACTTCTTTAGATCGACATGGCCTCTTGGTACCTTCACTTCTTTAGATCGACATGGCCTCTTGGTACCTTCACTTCTTTAGATCGACATGGCCTCTTGGTACCTTCACTTCTTTAGATCGACATGGCCTCTTGGTACCTTCACTTCTTTAGATCGACATGGCCTCTTGGTACCTTCACTTCTTTAGATCGACATGGCCTCTTGGTACCTTCACTTCTTTAGATCGACATGGCCTCTTGGTACCTTCACTTCTTTAGATCGACATGGCCTCTTGGTACCTTCACTTCTTTAGATCGACATGGCCTCTTGGTACCTTCACTTCTTTAGATCGACATGGCCTCTTGGTACCTTCACTTCTTTAGATCGACATGGCCTCTTGGTACCTTCACTTCTTTAGATCGACATGGCCTCTTGGTACCTTCACTTCTTTAGATCGACATGGCCTCTTGGTACCTTCACTTCTTTAGATCGACATGGCCTCTTGGTACCTTCACTTCTTTAGATCGACATGGCCTCTTGGTACCTTCACTTCTTTAGATCGACATGGCCTCTTGGTACCTTCACTTCTTTAGATCGACATGGCCTCTTGGTACCTTCACTTCTTTAGATCGACATGGCCTCTTGGTACCTTCACTTCTTTAGATCGACATGGCCTCTTGGTACCTTCACTTCTTTAGATCGACATGGCCTCTTGGTACCTTCACTTCTTTAGATCGACATGGCCTCTTGGTACCTTCACTTCTTTCATGGCCTCTACCACCATTCTTGTCCATGTTCTGTGAGGGCTTCTATCCACTTGGAGGACCGAAACTCATTGCTCACAATGCTCTGGCATAGTTTGGTCAACTTGAGTCGTCTTCGTCGATGGATTGTGCCTCGTTCTGCGATATGGTTCCGCATCGGTGACGTGCTCAGCATATATAGGTAATGTACATAATCGATGAGGGGCATCGAGATTCGTATGCTTGCAGGTCCTTTGTAAGCATACGCCTCTGCTCTGTACAGGACGATGGGCAGGCCAGCATTTTAAAGAGTTAACGGAGTTCCGTGTTTAAGCCGATATGTGAGTCCCAGATTCCTCCTCGTATACAATCCTGGTAATGGACATACGCATGCCACCTATATCTTCAGGTCTCCGATAGAAGTCTTATCCTGTGGAGCATCTCATTGAGGATCCTCCAATGATGGCCACATCGACGCTGAATTTCGACTATTTCAGAGTGAAACCAGGCTTTGGGCTGCGAATGACAACCTCATTGTATTTTACGGATATCGACTCAACAAGCAGTTCGATTCGAAAGCAATGAAATTGGTGAGAGAGGGTATCAACAGATGGCGTTTATTTGTGTCAGAAGAAGGTAGTGAGGGGCAGGTGCTTTTGTGTAAGTCTGGACATCTAGGTTACATAAGTTCAGAAGTTGATGAAGGCGTAATTCGATAGTTGTTTGGTCGAAAACGAAATGGATGCGGCGACAGCTAGGCTAATATAGGTGGTCAGAAAATTAAGTTTTGTTGATCAAGACATCATCGATATGTTGCTATCGAATTTAAGGGCCAACGTAGTGGAAAAATGCATTTAGGCCCATATCTCACTTCTTGATAGCGATATTCAGCTAAACTCTGACCGATTACATATATTGGCTCTATATATATAGAACATCTTAACAATGTCTCCATTATGTTGGCCACACCCGCTCTGAAGCCTCTGATGTTACAAATCACATCGTTGACGTTGAGCAATACATTCACATTAACATACATTTAGGGATATCTTAATATAGCCTTTGTACAGAAAATGATCAAATACAGCTTTGTTAAACTGGCCTGCATGCATAGACGCAGTTGTTTGCCGACAATGAATAATTTCTCAGAAAACAACAAGCATTAGAAAGTGATCGAAACTAAACAAAACGGCCATTTTAAAACACGAACATTGTCTCAGGATTAAGCGATTAAGGCAGATTTAATGGTTGAAAAACCTGCTGAAGTACATAAATTCTTTTCAGCTGTTTTAAGCGCTTAGCCATTGAACCCGGAATTCTGTAAATTTAATATGAGATTTCTGCGTCGAAGCATTTCAATGCAACTCTCGGACTATAAAATTTAGCCTGTGACGTCAGAACAATAGAGGCAAACCACACGAACTGCCATTGTTCCAGCGTGTCAGAGACAAAGGTCTTAGGAACGCCACAGTTGCCGACTTCAACTCGACGATTATAATATTAAGCCAAGTATTTTATTTCTAAATAACTGTCGAACTCAATTATTAACTAAGTCGCTTGTGCGCCGCGTTGCAACTCGGCGCTGTAGCGCTGACCGCGACTACGTTCGACTGACGTCACAACAATGGAAGCGATCGAGTGAAGTGGCCGCGCAGTTCTGGCTGCGTTCAAGAGCTCTCGACTTGATTCTCCGACCCAGCCGGTCGGTCGGTCGGACGGTCGGTCGGTCTGCCGCTGTCTTCTCGTGGCCGGTCGAAGATTGCATTGTTCGTCCGTAAAGTCTGCAGGGACTGGCTGCATTGGCGAGCAGGGACCGCCAGATTGCATGTAGACGAATTCTTAGAGTTTTTTCAAGTTTCGCACAAAACATCAATTGTCCAGACTAATTGCATTAAAGGCGCTTGCAACCTGTCCGCGCGCCGCTAATACGCTGGCACACTTGAACAAGTTAATCGATTATTAGGGCGTTCACGGCGCCAGAATTATTGATGATCCTAACTAATTAATTTCACCACATGCGTCCAATATACGTCTTGAAATTATAACAAGCGACATTCTTGCAATGTGTTCTGTAGGTTGCTATGGAGATCGGGCCACGGGCGAAAGACAGTTATTACGAACAGAAACTAATTTTGGTCGTTCTGTTTGAGAGGAAGGCGATAATCAAATACTAAGAGGACGCCGCAGCTATTATCGCATACACTTGAAAAATACCACTAAGCCAATCAGTCTCCAGGCATCGACTAATTATGCGCTGATTGTCAAACACTGACTTCCGGACCCAACAAACATCAAATAGACACAGACAGACAGAGATAGACAGACGGGAAGACAGACAAACACAGAAGGGACTCTTGGGTGTTAAGGGGAACACAGGAGAGAAAACAGTCAAACGGAAAGAGAAGAAAAGAGAAAAAATGTAAATGAAAATCGATAAAAGAGAGATGAAAAGAAAACAGGGAAGAAATCGAGAAGACGATGAGCGATTAAGAAGAGAAAGGAAGATGAAAGAGAAAAGAAAAGTAAAGAGAGAGAAATTATAGAAGAAAAGAAAGGAAGAAAGCTGAATTGGAATAGACAGTGACCGATAAAACGAAAAGAAGAGGAAAGGGGAGAGAGGAAGCAAAAAAGGAAGAGCGATAAAGAAGGAAAGAGAACGGATGGATCGAGAAAGGAAGAAACTGAAGAAAGAAAGAAGAAGATAGATAAACAGTTTTATATAATGTCCATCTTTAAATACAAGCAACTGCTCCACTTCTCTTAAATACGTAATCTAAGCTAAGCCCTTTCGATTATTACAGATAGCAGCCTATGTGGCCGACATTTTCTTCTATCCAACCAACTGTTACTTTGCCATCGGCATGAAAATTAATGTGGTCGTCTTCGTATATGTCTGCATGCGTAGTCCCGATCAAACTGATTCGTAGACCCTCTGCCTTCCCACTTATACGATAAGTTTCACTAATTGGGTGCATGAGGACACTCAAGTGGCATTTCCGCGTGGGCGAGCGATATTGTAGCGCTAGAAGAAGCAGGTGACATGAAAAGGAATCGTATTGTTCCGGACGCGTCAAGCCGAACCGGGTCGAGTGGACTTATGGGCGAACAGCCTCTTCGCTCCTCTCGTCTCATCCCTCTGCTGGCGATCTAACGAATCGATGACAGGGAACCAGCCTAATTATAAGATGAGAACTAAGGAACCAGCCTAATTGGCAGCCAGCCACAAGAACAGGTAGCCAGTCTAATTAGCAAAGCGCATTAAACCAGGATACATCAGATATACGACGTATACAACTCAATCAAATCTTTGAGCGACCATCGATGACAGTCGCCTTGAACTGACGGCGCTAAATAAAAATTTAGATCATACAATGATTTATATAGCACCAAATACATTAGCTGGAAACCGTCCGAAGGTCCGCAGCCAACCTCTAGAACCAATGGGTGTGCATGAATTTGACTAAAAGTTCCTCCATGGAGTCATTGAAGTCCTGACCCCAATCTGAAGTTATTTGGCTAAACCGCCCAAACAGAACCTGAAATACATCAGACCCTGCCTGATGATCGTAGTTCTCTGGTTACAACAAACAGACGATGGTGGATAATACGTTGTTGTCTTTGAACAGAAGTATGCCTATTACAGGGCCTACACGCTCTGTGCAATCTATAGCTCAGGTCATTTCAATAGGTCTAACCAAATTGGGAAATAGGTCGTGATTTTAACTTGTTCCGATTCACTAATGGAGTCCGGAACTTGTCTTCGGCCATCAGCGACCTTGACGCAGGCAGTTATCGTAGTCTACGATTCTGATCGGATCAATAGTGATCTACACATTTTGGATTCAGTTCAGCAGCAATTGTCTGTATTCAAGTGACTTCCACATAAAGTGCACCACGTATGTATGTAGAGGTATGTATGTAGACCTATAAGTATGTATGTATGTACGCACGTACTTACAGTCAATCAATCAAGCAAGCAATCGATCGATCGATCAATCAATCAAACTTAATATAACGCCTCTTCAAAGAATCTAATCAAAGACGCGCCTCGGTCATATAAGACAGATTTCAGAATGAAATAACAATGGGTTAGAATGTTCCCAGGCGAGAACCAAAGATCCAATATGAGGCTAAGATGACTTAGTCCAGGCAGTCGGGCCAACAACCGAAAAAGCACGATACTGCATAGTACAGGTTTAACAGAAAGAGACAAGCAGAAGACCATGCGAGGCAGCGTCCTGCCAGCCTTTAAAATAAATAAATAAATTCACCAGTACCGGGCCTATGATTCGAGCCTGTACCGAGCGTAGATTAATATATTTATATAAATATATATATATACACGTAGATTAATATATATATATAAATATATATATATATTTACGTAGATTAATATATATATGAATATATACGTAGATTAATATATAAATATAAATATATATATATACGTAGATTAATATATATATATATATATATATACGTAGATTAATATATATATATATATTTATATCACATACATACATATATTCATATATTTTGCTAGTGGTCTAGGCATATATGCCGAATCACTGTTTGCTAAAGATTTCTAAAACAAGATGCCATTGCCATTAATATTTCGGTTATGGACCGATGCCAGTAACTCTTCTCTCCCATCAGACTGTGGATACGCATGCGCAGCATAAGATGACCTGGTGCAGCAGCCAACCTCCTCTTTCTCCTCCTCCTCCTCAACGGTCGACTGCTGCAGTCTCCGTCTTTAGCTTCCGGCTACGATTCCACAGAATTGGTCTTCTCTGCCGCTGAACTTCATCATCTGCGCAGACGTCGTCGTCCTTATTAAATCGCTTCGGCGACGAATTCATCGAAATTGCAAAACCAGGAATCAGAAAAAGACGATCGAAATGTCAACAGCACAGACGACGACATAAGCCACTAATAGAAGTCGTTCAGCGATATATGCAGGCAGGCAGGCAGGCAGTGGATATGAGTGCTAGCCCGTATATTCTGGGGTGGGTGGGTGGGTGGGGGGAAATCAGAGACAGCACATAATGTAAAGCTGTCCCTTCTTCCTTTAATATTGTATGTGAGTAAAGGAGGTTTTTTCAGCTTGGACCAATCTTTCGTTTTGAACAAAGCGGCATTTTCGATTACGGGGTTTACTGACAAATTTCCAATGCGGACATACGCTGAATCCCGAAGGCAATAGGCTATATTTCGAAGAATTTCTTTGTTCGAGCAAATAGAAATGTTTTTCCGAGGAGCAGCAGAGGATCGGAAGGAAAGAATCATGCAGGCCTCCAGGTAATGATGGACATAGACTGAACAAAATATCGACCGCATATGTGGAATAAAAATATTCGTGAAAGAGACAACAAATATTCAAAAAAAGTAAAGGAAAGGAAACTGTAGTCAGACGAAAAAGGTATACAAGTGAAAGAATTCTGCTACCTATATAGAAGTACTCTCACGACAGGCGTCATTTGTCAAATGCCATTAGGAAATCAAAATTTTATGGATAGCAATGGGAAAGAGGCGTTCTTAAAAGGAGAGAATTAGCCTACTTAGCGCAAACTAAACAGGAATCTGCAGAAAAGAATAATGAAGATCCTGATATGGAGTGTGCCACAGTATGGTGCTTTATATGCAGCAGATACATGGCCCTGACAATAGCGTTCATACGTAGACTGGAGGCATCCGAAATTTGGACATGGAGAAGAATGGAAAAATCTGCCGGACAGTATTCGGAGAAGTCAAGCCTGCATGGTGCTATATGGTGGCAATCGGTGAAGGTCGTGTGGAGACGCAGGATAGGAATAGAATCTGGATAGGATGGCTTGAGGATAGGAATAGAATCTGGATATGATGGCTTGAGGATAGGAATAGAATCTGGATATGATGGCTTGAGGATAGGATTAGAATATGGATAGGATGGCTTGAGGATAGGAATAGAATATGGATAGGATGACTTGAGGATAGGAATAGAATCTGGATAGGATGGCTTAAGGATTGGAATAGAATCTGGATATGATGGCTTGAGGATAGGAATAGAATCTGGATAGGATGGCTTGAGGATAGGAATAGAATATGGATAGGATGGCTTGAGGATAGGAATCGAATCTGGATAGGATGGCTTGAGGATAGGAATAGAATATGGATGGGATGGCTTGAGGATAGGAATAGAATCTGGATAGGATGGCTTGAGGATAGGAATAGAATATGGATAGGATGGCTTGAGGATTGGAATAGAATCTGGATATGATGGCTTGAGGATAGGAATAGAATATGGATAGGATGGCTTGAGGATAGGAATAGAATCTGGATAGGATGGCTTGAGGATAGGAATAGAATATGGATAGGATGGCTTGAGGATAGGAATAGAATATGGATATGATGGCTTGAGGATAGGATTAGAATATGGATAGGATGGCTTGAGGATAGGAATCGAATCTGGATAGGATGGCTTGAGGATAGGAATAGAATATGGATAGGATGGCTTGAGGATTGGAATAGAATCTGGATATGATGGCTTGAGGATAGGAATAGAATATGGATAGGATGGCTTGAGGATAGGAATAGAATCTGGATAGGATGGCTTGAGGATAGGAATAGAATATGGATAGGATGGCTTGAGGATAGGAATAGAATATGGATATGATGGCTTGAGGATAGGATTAGAATATGGATAGGATGGCTTGAGGATTGGAATAGAATCTGGATATGATGGCTTGAGGATAGGAATAGAATCTGGATAGGATGGCTTGAGGATAGGAATAGAATCTGGATATGATGGCTTGAGGATAGGATTAGAATATGGATAGGATGGCTTGAGGATAGAAATAGAATATGGATAGGATGACTTGAGGATAGGAATAGAATCTGGATAGGATGGCTTAAGGATTGGAATAGAATCTGGATATGATGGCTTGAGGATAGGAATAGAATCTGGATAGGATGGCTTGAGGATAGGAATAGAATATGGATAGGATGGCTTGAGGATTGGAATAGAATCTGGATAGGATGGCTTGAGGATTGGAATAGAATATGGATAGGATGGCTTGAGGATAGGAATAGAATATGGATAGGATGGCTTGAGGATAGGAATCGAATCTGGATAGGATGGCTTGAGGATAGGAATAGAATATGGATGGGATGGCTTGAGGATAGGAATAGAATCTGGATAGGATGGCTTGAGGATAGGAATAGAATATGGATAGGATGGCTTGAGGATTGGAATAGAATCTGGATATGATGGCTTGAGGATAGGAATAGAATATGGATAGGATGGCTTGAGGATAGGAATAGAATCTGGATAGGATGGCTTGAGGATAGGAATAGAATATGGATAGGATGGCTTGAGGATAGGAATAGAATATGGATATGATGGCTTGAGGATAGGATTAGAATATGGATAGGATGGCTTGAGGATTGGAATAGAATCTGGATATGATGGCTTGAGGATAGGAATAGAATCTGGATAGGATGGCTTGAGGATAGGAATAGAATCTGGATATGATGGCTTGAGGATAGGATTAGAATATGGATAGGATGGCTTGAGGATAGAAATAGAATATGGATAGGATGACTTGAGGATAGGAATAGAATCTGGATAGGATGGCTTAAGGATTGGAATAGAATCTGGATATGATGGCTTGAGGATAGGAATAGAATCTGGATAGGATGGCTTGAGGATAGGAATAGAATATGGATAGGATGGCTTGAGGATTGGAATAGAATCTGGATAGGATGGCTTGAGGATTGGAATAGAATATGGATAGGATGGCTTGAGGATAGGAATAGAATATGGATAGGATGGCTTGAGGATAGGAATCGAATCTGGATAGGATGGCTTGAGGATAGGAATAGAATATGGATGGGATGGCTTGAGGATAGGAATAGAATCTGGATAGGATGGCTTGAGGATAGGAATAGAATATGGATAGGATGGCTTGAGGATTGGAATAGAATCTGGATATGATGGCTTGAGGATAGGAATAGAATATGGATAGGATGGCTTGAGGATAGGAATAGAATCTGGATAGGATGGCTTGAGGATAGGAATAGAATATGGATAGGATGGCTTGAGGATAGGAATAGAATATGGATATGATGGCTTGAGGATAGGATTAGAATATGGATAGGATGGCTTGAGGATTGGAATAGAATCTGGATATGATGGCTTGAGGATAGGAATAGAATCTGGATAGGATGGCTTGAGGATAGGAATAGAATCTGGATATGATGGCTTGAGGATAGGATTAGAATATGGATAGGATGGCTTGAGGATAGAAATAGAATATGGATAGGATGACTTGAGGATAGGAATAGAATCTGGATAGGATGGCTTAAGGATTGGAATAGAATCTGGATATGATGGCTTGAGGATAGGAATAGAATCTGGATAGGATGGCTTGAGGATAGGAATAGAATATGGATATGATGGCCTGAGGATAGGAATAGATTATGGATGGGATGGCTTGAGGATAGGAATAGAATATGGATAGGATGGCTTGAGGATTGGAATAGAATCTGGATAGGATGGCTAGAGGATAGGAATAGAATATGGATATGATGGCTTGAGGATAGGAATAGATTATGGATAGGATGGCTTGAGGATTGGAATAGAATATGGATAGGATGGCTTGACGATTGGAATAGAATATGGATAGGATGGCTTGAGGATTGGAATAGAATCTGGATATGATGGCTTGAGGATGGGAATAGAATATGGATAGGATGGCTTGAGGATAGGAATAGAATCTGGATAGGATGGCTTGAGGATAGGAATAGAATATGGATAGGATGGCTTGAGGATAGGAATCGAATCTGGATAGGATGGCTTGAGGATAGGAATAGAATATGGATGGGATGGCTTGAGGATAGGAATAGAATCTGGATAGGATGGCTTGAGGATAGGAATAGAATCTGGATAGGATGGCTTGAGGATTGGAATAGAATCTGGATATGATGGCTTGAGGATAGGAATAGAATATGGATAGGATGGCTTGAGGATAGGAATAGAATCTGGATAGGATGGCTTGAGGATAGGAATAGAATATGGATAGGATGGCTTGAGGATAGGAATAGAATATGGATATGATGGCTTGAGGATAGGAATAGAATATGGATAGGAGGGCTTGAGGATTGGAATAGAATCTGGATATGATGGCTTGAGGATAGGAATAGAATATGGATAGGATGGCTTGAGGATAGGAATAGAATCTGGATAGGATGGCTTGAGGATAGGAATAGAATATGGATAGGATGGCTTGAGGATAGGAATAGAATATGGATATGATGGCTTGAGAATAGGATTAGAATATGGATAGGATGGCTTGAGGATTGGAATAGAATCTGGATATGATGGCTTGAGGATAGGAATAGAATCTGGATAGGATGGCTTGAGGATAGGAATAGAATCTGGATATGATGGCTTGAGGATAGGATTAGAATATGGATAGGATGGCTTGAGGATAGAAATAGAATATGGATAGGATGACTTGAGGATAGGAATAGAATCTGGATAGGATGGCTTAAGGATTGGAATAGAATCTGGATATGATGGCTTGAGGATAGGAATAGAATCTGGATAGTATGGCTTGAGGATAGGAATAGAATATGGATAGGATGGCTTGAGGATTGGAATAGAATCTGGATAGGATGGCTTGAGGATTGGAATAGAATATGGATAGGATGGCTTGAGGATAGGAATAGAATATGGATAGGATGGCTTGAGGATAGGAATCGAATCTGGATATGATGGCTTGAGGATAGGAATAGAATATGGATGGGATGGCTTGAGGATAGGAATAGAATCTGGATAGGATGGCTTGAGGATAGGAATAGAATATGGATAGGATGGCTTGAGGATTGGAATAGAATCTGGATAGGATGGCTTGAGGATAGGAATAGAATATGGATAGGATGGCTTGAGGATAGGAATAGAATCTGGATAGGATGGCTTGAGGATAGGAATAGAATATGGATAGGATGGCTTGAGGATAGGAATAGAATATGGATATGATGGCTTGAGGATAGGATTAGAATATGGATAGGATGGCTTGAGGATTGGAATAGAATCTGGATATGATGGCTTGAGGATAGGAATAGAATCTGGATAGGATGGCTTGAGGATAGGAATAGAATCTGGATATGATGGCTTGAGGATAGGATTAGAATATGGATAGGATGGCTTGAGGATAGAAATAGAATATGGATAGGATGACTTGAGGATAGGAATAGAATCTGGATAGGATGGCTTAAGGATTGGAATAGAATCTGGATATGATGGCTTGAGGATAGGAATAGAATCTGGATAGGATGGCTTGAGGATAGGAATAGAATATGGATATGATGGCTTGAGGATAGGAATAGATTATGGATAGGATGGCTTGAGGATTGGAATAGAATATGGATAGGATGGCTTGAGGATTGGAATAGAATATGGATAGGATGGCTTGAGGATTGGAATAGAATCTGGATAGGATGGCTAGAGGATAGGAATAGAATATGGATATGATGGCTTGAGGATAGGAATAGATTATGGATAGGATGGCTTGAGGATTGGAATAGAATATGGATAGGATGGCTTGAGGATTGGAATAGAATATGGATGGGATGGCTTGAGGATTGGAATAGAATCTGGATAGGATGGCTTGAGGATAGGAATAGAATATGGATAGGATGGCTTGAGGATAGGAATAGAATCTGGATGGGATGGCTTGAGGATAGGAATAGAATATGGATAGGATGGCTTGAGGATAGGAATCGAATCTGGATAGGATGGCTTGAGGATAGGAATAGAATATGGATGGGATGGCTTGAGGATAGGAATAGAATCTGGATAGGATGGCTTGAGGATAGGAATAGAATCTGGATAGGATGGCTTGAGGATTGGAATAGAATCTGGATATGATGGCTTGAGGATAGGAATAGAATATGGATAGGATGGCTTGAGGATAGGAATAGAATCTGGATAGGATGGCTTGAGGATAGGAATAGAATATGGATAGGATGGCTTGAGGATAGGAATAGAATATGGATAGGATGGCTTGAGGATAGGAATAGAATATGGATAGGATGGCTTGAGGATTGGAATAGAATCTGGATATGATGGCTTGAGGATAGGAATAGAATCTGGATAGGATGGCTTGAGGATAGGAATAGAATATGGATAGGATGGCTTGAGGATAGGAATAGAATATGGATATGATGGCTTGAGGATAGGATTAGAATATGGATAGGATGGCTTGAGGATAGGAATAGAATCTGGATAGGATGGCTTGAGGATTGGAATAGAATCTGGATAGGATGGATTGAGGATTGGAATAGAATCTGGATAGAATGGCTTGATGATAGGAATAGAATCTGGATAGGATGGCTTGAGGATTGGAATAGAATCTGGATAGGATGGCTTGAGGATAGGAATAGAATCTGGATAGGATGGCTTGATGATAGGAATAGAATCTGGATAGGATGGCTTGAGGATAGGAATAGAATATGGATAGGATGGCTTGAGGATTGAAATAGAATCTGGATAGGATGGATTGAGGTGTTCGGTTTGTAATCGCGAGTGCAAGGCACAGGAGATGAGGATGCAAGCGGAACATTGGCGAAATAAATAGGCGAGATTGGACGATAAGCAAACTGGCGGAGGCCTTTAGGGGAGTCCCCAAGAGCTAACTAAGCATTTAGGATAAGCTAAGGAGCAGTTGCCCAATTTTGAGAAAGATAGAAGTGGAGACCGAGATGGTGAAGGATTTGACAATTAGCGAGTAGACAAAATTATAGCTAAGAAATAAAGCTATGATAGCAAATGCACGTGTATATACGTGTATTACTATACCGCCCGCTGCTTGTATCTCTTGTAAGAAAGGGTGGATCCTACCTAAGGGCCCATCCATATATTACGTACGCAGGGAGGGGTTTCGAATTTCAGCTTAAGCTTAACAAAATAAATAACCAACGACACAATGTCTTATAGATGTATTTAGCTTTTTAACCTTTGCAATGGAGGGGGAATGGGTTACCCCGGAGGCGGCGTAGAACTCAGATGCACATACGCCTGGGGGGAGGGTCCAAATAATGCACGTGGTGCAACAGATGGGGAGATGTCCGAAAACACGTTTTTGGGTACCTAATAGATGGCTGGGTAGCGGGCTCATTAGAAGGACCTCGTTGGTCCCTCCGGGGTAATATTTATTTATCCCTATAGTGATTATCCTCTTATAGCTTGTTCATTATGTATCATGTTCCTTCAGTTGGAGGTGTATACCTGCGTTTAATGAGAGACAAACTGACAAACCGCAGTAAGTTACAAGAGGTGAATGTTCGTAGTTCGCGACCAGATCGGCAGAGAGGGTCATGTCAGGTACAATTAGCCTACTAAATAAGAAATGCTTGGCTATGGACGGTTATGGTTAAGCGATGGTTTCTGGTATCATCATGTAATATGCCATCGTGTGTGAGCTGTGTTTGATGATCATGTGGCGCATGAATGTAGACGAGGTCAGAAAGTGTGGCGTTGCAGCAAAACCTACAGAATGTTATCAAGGGAAGGAGGGAACATGAAGAATCTATATTTAATATTATGTAGTATTACATTTCAATGATTCTCTACACACATTACACTGGACCGATGCAGGAGAGAGTTCATCAAACCAATTCCATCGTGACACTTCATCGCGCCATCTTGCGAATACAACGAAACTAACACGAGCAAAGACTTTTAATTTATTCGCAGCCCGAGTCGAAATTTAACAAACACCAGAAGGCAAGTTATTCACATCAGCTTTAACCTTAAATGATCGCTTTTAAGAAACTCACAAACATGCTTTCAAAGAAACCTAATCAATAGTACAATTATTATTTGAACAATTTCCAAATGAATATAATGACCATTTCAGGATAAACTCTCAAGCAGCACCTAAACAGCACTGCTGTTGATAACAAAGCCACTGATAACCAGATACTTTTGTGCAGTATTTGAATGCATATATATTCAAACTTGATGCATTTGTACATGCATATCAAGGTTAGCATTTATTTTGGTTTTCATGGCATGGGTCCTCATTTATGCATCGTTAAGAAGTACTATAGTCAATGTGCCATGCTTATTACCACACAACTGTAATGTAAAGTAATTGATATACTGCTCTTCAAAAGAAAATCATCAGAGGTGGTAATCTATATGGTGTAGGATTCCTATAAAATCGAAAACATATTGTATTTATTTACAATTATAAAGCGCTGAATATTTACAATCCTTGGCGCTAAGCAGTCATATGTTAAGAACTTGCTTAGAACTGGTTTGCAATTGACAGTAACTATCTCAGACAAAGCAAGAACCTCACATTAGGTCCACCAACATATACTTAATAAATCGGCCATCAATTTACTCATACTATTGTATGTGACATCACCCTGTCACCTATCATCCTAATAAAGTACAATGATCCTTAAGAAGTCAGAAAGTATCAGTAATCTTTACAATAGCTTTTAGTATTGTTATAATTATAGGAGATAATTGTCGTGAGCACGGTAGAGATGGGCTTCGCTCTGTTGTCCCTGGCGCTAAACTTCGCCTCGTGAGTAAGTCTTGTTGAATTTGTCAAATGCATGAATAGGTGGCAGCACAGTCTGAAAATTCTAAACAGAAAAACAGACAATGTTAAACAGCAGATAAACTATGAGTTCAGATTCACTGAAACACGGCTTCCGATGCTTCGTTGCTAGTGCAGCTAAACCATTTACAGATATAAGTTATTGCGAGACAATCATCGCAACCTACAACCAGAAAAATTCTGACCTTTTATAACAAAAGGAGTTAATCATATTAATTATAATAATCAAATTAATCACAATATAATGCTAATCCTGGGATTTCTGCTGCACCAATATTAATGATTAGAGACATTGGAACCAAAATATTCACCGGTGACTCAGTCACACAATGAGGTACATGTAAAGGGAAAGTTTTTCGGCAGCATCACCAAATTTAGAATATGAGCCTTCAGGAAATTCAATACTACTTTATATCTGCCTGTAACTGGGATGACAACAGCAAAATCTCATCTATGACGACGACTAACAATGGGAAAATCTGCTTCACTTTGACCGACCTCACCACGAGTTACACAACAAACGTCATCTTCTTACCTTACTCGTCCACATGTCTGGATATTCCTCACGGAAATGTTTGGTTCCGTACGCTAGATGACCATATTCAGAGGTCGTCCATGACAGAGGGTCATAAGGCTGCAATGGGAGATGCTTGCTTGGCAGAAATCTAAGTAATCGAAAGCACAAAAGAAAATATGCTAACACTTGAAACTGAGTAAATATAAAAAATATAAATGAATTATATTTAAGAATAAAGTTAAAATGTAAAATAAAACGGCACTGCTCATGGTCTTCCAACATTTTCAATGAATTGGTGTTTGAACTGCTTACCAGAGTGTAGTCTTATTCAAAAATATAGACAAACAAAGTCTGTTGTCATGCACGTTTTCATAATACAGAATTAATAATTCAACAACAACAGTTCTTTGAAGTTTAACATAAAATTCTCCATAAGATGACAATGACTGTGACATTTGTAACTCACACTTAATAACTTGTTTATTAACTAAATATATGACAGACTAATTGAATTTCTTTCAAGCTTCCCTAACAATCTATTTACAGCAGACGGATCAGACTGGGTTAGACTTGCCCACGACTTATTGCAACACATGACTGAAGTTCTTACATGAGAGCACACGATGGGGGACACATGATGAAATGTGCACCATCCGTCCTACCAACCCCAAACCCCCATCATGTGCTCTCAAAGCATGGCCATTAGATGTATCCACGATCAATGTGTTGCGCTGATTCAGTAAATGTAAATGCGTGGGCAATGAAACAGACGACATAATTACACAGAAATCACAAACATCCAACAACACAATTAATGTCTCATCAGCATTACATAGTTGACATTTCCTATACAACCACGTAACAGGGAAAAGCACAGACGTGACAAGGACCGACTGAAAAGCACTCAATACGATATACCACGGAAGGATGTTGTGTATCAGAAGGCTACAGAATATCACTGAGCTATGAAGGTGAATGTATTGCACACATAAAGCACCAGATAATATTATGACTCAGTATCTTTGGATAAGTTTGCATGACGGATAACAACGTTGTGTTTGGAATGACAGACAGTACAGGAGGTAACAGAGGTTACAGAGGTAACAGAGGTAGACCAAGCATAGAACGACTGGTGGATGTCGTCAGGTATTGGTACGAGATGGATGCGTACAACCTTTTGGAAGAGGACAGAAACTAATGGAGAAGTATCATGAGGCCTGTGAATGACAGCAAGGGGCAGAAAGCCTGTGGATTTAATTAAAGAAAAAAACGAAAAAGAAGAAAGTTCTGTTGAAAGTGGGGTCAGTGGAAGCACAAAAGTGAAAAATCTACCCAACAATAAACCTATCATGTCAAAGTTCACATCATGCATGCATGAGTATTTCAAATGTCAAACTGGTGTTACATTACATTTTGTCCTGGATGCGTGCCACCCATTCTTCGGCCTTCATCGCCTTCCTCGCCTCTTCAACCGAGTAGTAGTTGCTCTCCACTCGAATAGTTGGTTTGAATGGTCGGTAGCGCTGCCATTGGACATCACGTGGATCACGGAACGGACCCTAGATGCATACATAGGCAGATGGTAGGTGTACCGCTCGAAAAACCTTTGTTGATGAACCTTAATTGTGAGCATAATGACGCATTTCCTTCGATGCCATGCCGATGCAACATCTGTTTTCATCTCAAACATCTGAATACACTTAGATCAACTGAAATTTGATAATGCTTAACAATAAAATTCAATTCTCAACACAACCCGCTCTGTTCAAATTTATGATACACTGGCATGCAGAAGTGTATCCAAACCATTGGGCCAAGAACCAGCGATAAAGACAAGCTACTGCAAGCAATGTAGGCTTGTAGGGTCAAGGTATGGTTTTGAAAGCAAGATAAGATTAACCCTCACCACTCCTGCGGCCGCTGTGAGTGGCCAATTCTAATGCGTTTGATATAATAATTACAGGGATAAAGGTTAAATGCCAATGGTTCACTTAGTTAGGCCACCTTTGCTTGAAAAGTCTTAATCAAGACTGCACTTTCACTACAACTGTACAGATGAACAACCATTTCTTTCTCACATACCAGAAACTGCATATTTTGAGATCTGAACACCGTACATAATATATAAAACCATCTTGACAATCATAGCTTACCACAGCCTGCAACATTATTGTTTTGTAATTCCATAGATACCTGGCCTCAGCCATACCTTTGGTTTATCTCCAACTGGAGGTAAAGGCGAAAATGTTGGGGCATCGTAGCATCTCCATGCAGGGTCAAAAGCGTTCTCATCAGTCATCTTTGCACTCTTGATTTGTCGATTGGTTTTCTGAGGCTTCACCTGTCGTAGGTGATATTCCATTTCATTTGGCACCAGCTAAAATAAACCATACACACTATGAACCATTTGGCTCTTAACCATTTTTGCAGACAATAAACTGTGTTTTCAATAAACATTGGCCAGTAAAAGCTAAACCCAGTCAGTCACTCAACCAATAAATTAGAATAAACTAAATTTTTAAATTATGATCAGCAGTTGAAAAGTGACTGAGAACTAACTGGAAATGCATAAACACCATTGATACCACAACTAAAATCAGCAAACCACAGCCACCACACCAGAACCACAGACTCCAGCATCCGAACTCTTCAAGGTTTCCCCGAACTCTTCGAGGTGTCCTATCCAGGTTCTACTCCTGCGCCATCATACGACCACCCTCGTCACCGACTATCATCGTAATACCATACTGTCTCCTAGGCTTGACCCCCCGGATTTTGGCCTGGCAATGGAACAAAAAAAGAGGCTTGGCTATTGTGGATTTGATTTGGTACAGCGTCAGTGAATAAAGTAGTCTCCCTGACTTGGCTTCATACATTACACCACCACAACGCCATCACCACTCCAACAACCATCACAGTCACCATCCAACCACCATCATCACCATAGCAACCACCACAGCAACCACTGCCACCACTTTCCCTGCCACCACTCTCACTGCTACCACTTTCATTGCCACCACTGTCACTGCCACCATTCTCACTGCCACCATTCTCACTTCCACCACTTTCACTGCCACCACTTTCACTGCCACCATTCTGACTGCCACCACTTTCACTGCCACCACTCTCAATGCAACCACGATTCTCACCAGGAAAGGTGAGTTGTAAATGCCTGGAATAACAGTTGTGGAGATTAGGAAATGATTTCGCTTGGCAAACTCTTCCAGCCTCTTTTTCTCTGTCTCCTCCCCCTTCCACATCTGCTCCAGAGCCTGCTGCTCCACGTGCTCTGCAAGTTTGTCCCTGTGAGATCAACACAACACACAGAATAATCCAGTCTAATCGAGTTCAATTGAATATCTTAGTTTTAACGACGCTGTTACAAAGGGTCTGCAATATTTAACATGTGTTTAACATGTTAGGCAGGTGATGTTAAACATACGTCAAATGCCTGCACAATTCACCTCAACTGTTCATCCTAAATTTGAATTATCTTAAATGTACCATCTACAAACAATCCCAAACACTCATCCTAAATGTGAATCAATATGGCTTTAAACTATTCCTCAAGCCATATTTTGGTATAGTGTTAACTCACGATAAGACAATGTCAATTGTAATTAATTACCAATTGATAGCATTACTTCACCATTGGACATAAAATTGTCCATACTTCAGAATCCATCATGACATTTTAAAAAAAAATCTTTTTTCTCAAATCAGAAAATTTGAAAATTCACTCAGAACTTTGAATTCATTAAGATTTTTGGGATTCATCCAGAATTTTATAATTAATCCATCAGCAGCTCTATACGCAAGACACAAAATGAATACCCACACCACGTGCAAGTGTGCGTCACATTGCTTTAAACTTTCCCTTTAGTTAATCGCTTGCTCTACCCAAAGGCATTCCTTCCCATCTTACTCTACCCAATGGCATTCCATCCCATCCCATCCCATCTTATTCTACCCAATGGCATTTCTTCCCATCTTACTCTACCCAATGGCATTCCATTCCATGCACAGAAAGTGTAGTCAAGCAAGATTTCACTTAAGCACATGTTAATGTTCTTGCGTTTGTCAGTTTGACTTTCTTGTGTGACAGTGCTTTTGTCAAGTGGGCTCACATCTGTGTTAAATCAAAATCTACCTGATCATCTGGTTCTTAAGTTCCAGGTCCTGGAAGTACTTTCGCCGACTGTTGAAGCTAAAGAAGCATCGCCTCGAGTGGTAGCCTCGCCAGATCTTCTGGATCTGGAAAAACAACAAGGAAAAAAGACACAGAGTTAGGAAGTTACATATTGAAACCCGTAAGTTTAAAGTTTTCAAAATAGCCACAGAAACTGTGACAATGCCCATTTACAGAGTATCATCAGGTACTTTACAGAGTATCATCAGGTACTTTACAGAGTATCATCAGGTACTTGTAACTTGAATATAAATTCCTGAGAGATCCTATTTACCTGAAAGAAATAAAAACTAATAATAGCAACAATAACAACAGTAACATATATATATATACACACATAAATTTGCAATGGGATATAGATGTCTTGATTCACCAAAAACGAAAACTTACTTTGACTGCCATCATGGAGTAGTAGTTGTATCGCATTAGAAACACTTCTTCCTGCAAACAAGACAAAATTGACAGATATATAAAGTTTTAATTTTAATCTAATTGAATGATATATGGAATAAGACTTCATTTAATCATAAGTGCAGGCATTCGCACATCAAGAGCACAGTTCGAGTGTATTTAGTTATAATGAATTTAATAAATCTTAATAACATAATAATAATAACAATTATAAGAATAAATTGCACCTCATTAGATCTGTCAGAAAGCCACATTCAAAAGCACACAATGGCAGTAAACAATGGTAGCCATAAAGGCCATTGAGTGATGGTAACTTGGTAGTTATTGATATTTCTTGAAGAATAACTTTTCTTGAGAATCCTTCATTTGTACTGTACCTTAAGGCGCTGTCTGTAGTAGCAACGAGCCAGAGAACCACGCCATCTCCTTTGAATCTTGACCGCACACTTGACCACATGTCTTAAATAAAAGTACAACAATGTGACAATCACTACAGTTAAACATTACACTTGCAACAGATCTACAGCCATGACATAAATAAGGCTGTAAATGGGTAACCGGGTACTCGCCTGAGGCTGACTACCCGGGTAATGAAATCAGTTCTCGGGTAACAACGTTTCGTTAAAAATGTGCGATTTTACCGGAACATATGCCAGAAATATTTCGTTGGTCAAAATGGCTGGTTGCCCAGGCAATGAAATCGAATCTCGGGTGCCCAACATTCCGTAAAAATGTGCAATTCCTTACATTTCCTAACCAAATATCCGAGCATTTGGGTACCCGGGTACCCGACCGTGCGGATCAACGGGTACCCGGGTCGTGATTTCAACATTTTTTGACAGCCTTAGACACAAACATGGCATACTGTTCAAGTAATCAATAAACATCTATATGCTACATGCAGTGAAGTTCCCAGTACAGTGGCATAATAATAAAGCACATAGAAATAAACCGTTGTTAAACGTTTACCCATTTAAACTCTTGTGCCAGTGTTTCCCAAACTATGGGTCGCAACCCAAAAGTGGGTTGCAGCGTCTTGTCAAGTGGGTCGCCAAGCTTACAAAATGAAACTGTTCTCTTGACCTTCTTTGTTGTATTGTCACTATAGCATATATACTCCAATGAGTAGAGTCTCGTCTAGTCTCTTCATTACGAGTACATTCAATGCATGCATTGGAAATTGACATTGAAATGCTAATTAAATTTTAACACAATATTGTTCGCCTTTGTGAGGTGGGTCGCAGGCATCCAAAGAGTTTCCGAAGTGGGTCCCACGACCAAAAAGTTTGGCAAACACTGTCTTATAAATGCTATACACACTATTGATTACTTATTGAATGTGCATAAAATGGCAATAAAATTAATAACTTTGGTTAATCTTTTAACTATGTTTATTTACAATATAAAAATGTGCACCATGCTGCAGCTAAAAAGACAACACAAAAAATGCATGGGTGGATTTAACAATTTGTCGCCCCTAAGCCAAGATTTCTATGCTGCCCCTCCCAAGGTTGAAATCGCATATTGAAATCCACACATTTTAACAGATGTTATAGTAGGAAGAGAAACCATCACTACCAGTCTGTTTCTATTAAAACAAAAGAAAATAAATAAAAAGTATTAATTTAGTGAGTGTATTAGTTTAAACTTTAACAACAGCATATAACACAATGATTAAACGTTCCTTCTTTAGTTCACGGGCTTGCTATCATTTACTTTTTACATTTGAATTTTTTTTAATTCAACTTCTGCCGCCCCTTGAAATGTGTTGCTCCTAGGCTGGGGCCCTATTGGCCCAGTGGTAAATACAGCGCTGAGTAAGTCTACCCACCACGCCAATATACAGCACTATTAATCCGAAGCATGTGCTTGATAACAGTCACCAATTTTACTATTATTCAATTAAAGACAATGGTAAAGTGCTGTGACTGACATGCTTGCACTTAACACTCTCACAGCAAAATGCATTGGTTTCCTAGTTGCTCTTAGTACACTCTCATCACTAAAAGGTTAAACTACATTTACGTACACTCTTGATCCTCTCTAACCTCTGCTTCTTCACCAGGCCATGACCACCATCATCAATGATAGCTGAAGTCACTGGTGACTTCAACCATAACACCATGTTCCCTCCCTGCTTGTGAAAACCATATTCACATTTCTCGTTACCACAATAACACCCCCTCGTCCACATATTACGCATGCAGCGAGGGGGTAGGGGGTTTGAAATTTGGGCCATTTTGCGTACGGGTGCGTATGGTGGGGAGGGGGTCCCGAAAATATGTACGTACGCAAATATAATTGTCTAATTGTGACGTCCACACTCCACAACACAGAATATGAAAATCAGAACTGTAAACCTAATAACAGACTATATTCCTGCTTAATCAATTTCATGTAGCATTAAAATGGTTTCAAATGCAAGTGTTGTTAGTGTTTATTTCTTCATAACAGTTAACAAATTTAAGCTATTAAATATGATGCTTAACAAAACTAAATAGCCTGTGGTAAAATCAATGTCTTATAGCTGTTTTTAGCTATTTAACCTTTGCAATGGGGGTTGAGCTAAAATGTACTTACGCATGGGGGGAGGGTCCACGAAGTGTACGCGGTGCAACAGGAGGCGGGGGGTCCGAAAATCCAATTTTTTTGCGTACATAATATGTGGATGGGCCCTAACTGCAACTGACACTCACCGTAATCGACTGCGAACCTGGATTCCACGAAACCACGACTGAATACGAACAGCAGCTTTGTATTCGGAGAACCTGTGGGTTTCAGCATCTCTGAAAGCAAAATAACTCATTTACGAAGAACAAAAGTGCTTTCAACCATGGTCTAACCCCGAGCTTTTGTTTGCATTGGCCCTTTCACTGTGATATTACCTTCTTTCAGTCTACAATAAGTGACTCTGTTTGGAGGTCTGGCTGCATCTCTGTGGTG
This sequence comes from Bimastos eiseni, assembly GCA_959347315.1. Taxonomy (NCBI): domain Eukaryota; kingdom Metazoa; phylum Annelida; class Clitellata; order Crassiclitellata; family Lumbricidae; genus Bimastos; species Bimastos eiseni. The sequence goes on from OY365812.1 coordinate 18,123,175, forward strand.
TATTAAATTTTGTCTTTTTCTAGATCCTTCACATTAGGCAGTAGGCACACCTCAGACTGGTCTGCACCATGATAGTTGCTATAGAATTAACTCTTAAATACAAAACATAAAATTCTAGGAGCACTGTAAATATCATATTTACCTAGTTACTATAATTATATCACTTGTTACTATTATTTGCATTGAGGTAGAAAATATCAAAAGTTTTGTAAAATCAACATACAGTTGGCACTCGTACAAACTTCCAGTAAAAATACAGCACGTTTCCTTCAACAGTCATAAATACATGACCAATATCTCGTTCCTCATGCTGGTCATCTTGATCCCTTTGTTCTTAGGACTGCCTTGACCCATACCCGGCGTCTGATAAACATTGTGGGTTCATCTACCTGGAGCAGTGCTTAAAGTGAGCCTGGACGGTCATGGACGGTGTCCAGGCACTTATTTTCACACCTGGACACCGTCCTGCCACCTATTTGGCCAGCAGAACCTGGATGCCGTCCATGAGCGTCCTGCAATGGTGCAATTCCTCTATATACGTACGTTATTATCAACAGGAAAAAGAAGCAGAAAATTTCGCGCATTCCCCCAACTTTCAATACGATGACGGCGCCACTGGCACCCTTGTCGACAATTTCACAAAGGAAAGCAATTCCCTGTATGCTTTAATTTACAACAAATATTTCACCAACAAATAATTGACAACAAAATATTTGTTAATGGACAAAAAACCTAACAAATGATAAAAAATTATATTTTTCGCCCAATGCATTTGGTCATATAGAAATTGGATTGATAATAACAATGCTTGCAAATCATTTTTATCAATTCAACCTCTATTTAGGCAAATAATCTTTTCAATGATCCAACTTTTATTTCAGTAGGCATTATATTCATCTAAATAATCGTAATTGTAATCTCAGCATTTCTACAGCGCCCACAAAAGCAAAGTCGCGGGAACCAGCTTATTCACAGGCGCTTAATCAAAACAGAATCGATAGGCAGAGGGTCAAATCCAGAGAGTCAGGCAGGCAGACAGGTAGACGGCTAAGGTGGATGGTGCTTGGAATTGGAACGGCGAGGGAGATAGGAGGAAGAGGAGGAATCAGGATAGGATTTGCGAAAAAGCAATGCTTTGAGTTGTGAATGAAAAACCTGTGGAAAGATAGCTAGAGGTGAGGTGTTTGTAAATTCGTAGGACGGATCGGATATTTGTCTTAATGCTGGAGGGAGTTTGTTCCAAAGAGGCGGGACAGCAATGGCTATGGAGCGATTTGCAAATTTGAGTGATGATGTGACAGGAGGGCGAAGTAGTGTGAGGGTGGAAGAGGAATGAGTTGAACGATGTGGCTGAATCGTGAATAGCCTCTGTTTTGGATGAATTTCGTTCACCAATCCAATTTCTATTCCAATTTCCAGCATCATTCTTATCACTAATCCAACTTTTAGGCCTATTTTAATGAACACAGTGGACCATAGTGCACAAACCATATTATGTCATCGACTATGTTGGTGCTCTGCCTTTGCAATCTTTAGTTCTGAACTTTTTGACACTAGGGGCCGTCCAAAAAGGACGTAACATGCCTAGGGATAGGGGATCACAAATTTGTGACGATGTGTGACAAAGGGGAGAGGGGTCGACGAAATGTGATGTCACATCATCACATCAAAATAGGTAATTTCATTAAAAAATTGACTCAATTAAACAAGTTCCACTTAATTAGCAGTAGTTGTTCCACAATTCAACAACACAAATTATGATTATTGCATTCTTAATTTTGCACTGTCTACTTCTGCGCTCGCTTGCAATTTTGGGGTATTGGAAGTCAGGCAGCCATTCTGTAACTCCCAAGCAGTAATCAATTATCCCGCCCAAACGCACAGACCACAGAGATTCGTTGAAACAGAGAAAATGGAGTGTGTGGATTGGATATTATTTATTCCATGAAGGAGCATTTTGCTTCAGCCTGGCAGAATGGAGAGGCACAAAGTTTGGATTGTTTCAAGTTATTGTTCGTAAACATTTTTAATAATTGTACTGATTCGCCAGAGTCTTTCAACGTGAGGAATGCATAAGATTGTAATCATTATAGGCTACTTTCTCCATTTTTTTCTTGTTCTACTATTATAATTTCAAATATTTTTATAGTTATAATAATTTTTTTTATAATTATAAGAAAATTTGCATTACATTCTGGACATCTTTTTTCGGGCAGGGCCTTGTGACGTGACGTCATATTTGAGGGGGTCATGGCATTTGTGACGACGTGTGACGAAGGGGAGGGGTCAAAAATTGCATGACATCATTTATGGAGAGCCACCTAGCGTCCATGCACTTCTTTTTTTTACACTTTAAGCACTGACCTGGAATAACCTAATGACTCTCTTCTCTCCATCGCCATACCTCTCATTAAAGACGTTTCTTTTCCCCGGGCATGTTTGCATGCCGAGAGCGCCTCTAAATAGCTATTCTGCGAGATACGATATCTCTTTACATGTATGCAACCCTGCAGTTTGAGACCTACGGGAATGGTTGGGCCACGATGTAGTATAGGCCTACTTAACTATTATGGGCTCTTGTGCATTCCGTGTTGCTGACCCAAGGAATAGCACAATTACATTACAGTTTCTACAATACTAACAACCACGTGCCTTCAGGGCAGACTAAGTAATAGACATCACTAGGAAAAGCTTACCGCATTCGTTCATATAATTCACTAACAATTCCATTTTGTTTTTGCATCAATTTAACCATGGCCGCCATCTTCTGTCATTGTTTACAAAATGGCGTCTTAGTGGTTGTCATGGTAAGATTTCGCAACAGCCAGAAACTTGAAGCAACCCATCATGCTCGCATAATTGGAATGCTTTAGGCAGTGTCGCAGGTACAAACTTTCTATTCACTAATTTAATATATAGCGTAAAAACCTTAAATTTTGTCTTCCAGTTGAAGTTGTTCTCATTACGGTGCCCTACTGTATTTCGTTGTTGCTGTATATCGTGAAGCATTTACTTTTGGAGAGCAAGTATGGATGCTGGTTAGTTGCATTTGTGTTTTGAAGTTTTGCAAAATAGCATGAGGACGAAATCTTAAAAGTAAAATTGTACTTGCTATATCCCTTGTAAACTTTCCCTATCTCAAGTAAACTTCTGACTGCCATTGTGGTCAGACTGCAAATTTAGGCTACTCTGACGTTTTTGGAATTTCTCTCCACAACCAAATGAACCAGTGAAGATTATAATAACATCAATTATGAAACTATAACCAAAGCTAACAGAACAAGACAATGCTCACAATAAGTTTGATACTATGGCAAATTGTGTGTGTACAACCGCAACATAAAAATCATGACACTCACTAGACAACAAAGGATTTATTTTCTGAAAATGGTTGGGAGTACTTTATGGATATTGATATTTATGGATATGGCTACTGACCTTGAAGATGACCTTGAATTTATGCTATCATAGAACTTTATCAAGGCATTGAAAGAAGTGGAAGAGGGGTTCAAGTACCTAAGAGACAAGTTTCCTCGTATATGTTCGAGAACAAAATACGATAAAGTTGAGCTAACTATGAGTATGGGGCAGTCTTAGAAAAACTTTGAAAGCAACTTTCTGGGCAATAACAAATCACCAGCTTATGTTCAGATGGTTGAAAAGATGCCTCAAGCATTTCGTCTTATATAGGACAAAATGAAACCAAGAATACTTTTCTTGCATTCTGACATGGATTTGTTCAGGCAAATCTGGGCGACATCATCAATGAACAATGAAGAAACGACACAATGCTGCATTTCCACAGACACCATCACATTTATTTGAACGTCATAATTTCTCTAGACTGAAAGGGTCTCCCCGATAGCGGCATTTAGGTCCCTATTGTTAAGTGTCAATCCCCTTTTAATTTGTATGTTTTGCTATTCCATTTTGTTTGATTCTGCTTTATTGTCAGTTAACAATAAAAACATTTGGTTATGGTTAATACTATTATGCTGGTTGATTATTTTATTGTTGGACATTGATCATTGAAGTTCCTCACATTCAATGTTGCAAGCACAAATCCACAACATTTCAGTCTTAAAGTGTCAAAGAATTCAATAATTACAAGTAAATATGTCCACAAATGAAATATTTGGATGTTCTTTTAAAATCTTGCATACCATTTTCTTAAAACCATACATAGTACAGAAATTCTGAGGACACCGCTTTAGTCGGCATGCTGATTTTCGTTGAAACACTCTTTCGCAGTATAAACAAATATGTGATTCGAGTTTCAAAAAGCTTATATTCGCATCTACGTTAGTATATTTACAGTTATTAAAATTAAATACATCGTGTAATGTAAGTATATTTGCAGTTATTAAATGGAATCTTAACTGGTAATGCGTATTTTTTGTGTATTTTAGTATTGACCGCAGCAAACTTGCAGTTTAGGTGATGCACAATTCACCTTGATCGTTTCGTTAAATTCATCCCAGTGTCTTAACCACCACTCTAGCAATGTTAAAATTACGTATGACCCGTGATTTTTAACGGGTTAACAGCTAGTAAGGAAGAACTGTCGTGAACAACTTGAAGCCATCACAAGATTATCCCATTAACTGTTGCATTCATTAAATCAACACACTCAACATTGAAATAATTATATTAAAAACAGCTTGATGTGATGCGTTAGTCAATTTATCTAGCACCAACTGCCATAAACTTATCACTGTTGACTTCAGCCAACACTAAAACAATCAGTAGAACCAATGTCAAGTCAATATTATCTAAATTTCTTCTGTAGACAAAATCCACCAAATAACGTTTCCAAGGCAACTACAAAATTGGTAATCTCATGTTCACAGCAGCTATTGAGGCATGGTATTCTTAATGCTAGGCACATCACCAGTTTTCTATTGGCATTTATACTTTGAAAATAGTACATACACATTCTTACATACTGTATATACATATGCACTATATATACACATAATTATATGTGTATATATATGATCATAAATAAATGTTACACAGGGTTGCCTTGTTGGGCATAACTTCCTGTGTGGCTCAGACCATACTCCACTCCTATAGAATGCACCGTTTTTGTCCACTGTGGTCCTCCAAGCAACATATAGAACCAATTTTACTCTCGAATTTTCTTACAGATTAAATGGCTTGAAAAAGTTTGTTTACGTGTGATTTGAGCCCATGCAGAACTTTACCTTTTCAAGTTATGCTTTCCAAAGTATAGTCCAGCTTCCTCTTTCAGAAATTTCATCTCTTACTAGTAACAAATCTACAGGAAGTTGAACAACATTTGTAAATGTCTGTTCTGTGGGTACCAAATGCAAAATGGTGTACAACACATTGAGAGGCAAAAAATATTATTCATAAAGTGACATTGCAAACACACAATAGAAACCAAACTTCAGCAGAGACAAATGACAACGCCTTTAAAATGCTTTTATTTAAAATAGTAGTAGTTTCAATTTTCAGATGTCATGAATGCAACTGAGAATCATCAGTTACTGATTAGTGAACAATGGCCGTCGCTTCTAGATGCCAAAATAAATTTCGAATTACACTTATTTATTGCTTCAATTCACCATAGCTCACTTAACATCTAGTCACAGTCAACCTTAAAGGATTTCCATAAAAAAATGAATTGAAGTGAAGCATAACATATGCCTGCATGGGTGACCATGCACACAATAAACGGGCTAGGTGGCCAGTCCGACATACAAAGACAAAATCAGAAACTAAATATAGTGCATACAAGTTGGAATAGTTTATGACGAGAGCAAAAAAGTTCACACGAAATACTCAAATGTACAAGACAAATAAAACCAGAGTTTCAATTAAATTAGAAACAACAAAGATAAAAAAACAATGACAAGAATGATATGATGTGAAATCAAAACAATGACAAGAATGATATGATGTGAAATGAACATAGCGCAAAATTGGAGGTAACGATTATAAATGACAACATAAATCATATGAGCTCTGTTTTCTTAATCACATTGTTAAGACACCAATAAATAGTAAATAAATAAACAAATAAAATTTATTTCCACAAAAAGCAGAACATAAAAACATTATATATATATTATACATATATATTATATATATACATGTATAATAAGGAATACGCAGGAAGCTGTGGAATGTTTAGAATTTCTCTTTGAGTTCTAATGCATGCTCTGATCTACAGCCAAATAAATATGTATTTAAATTATGACTTTCAAAAACCACAGATTCATTAAGCAGTTTGAAATGAAGGATTTCAAACCAAGGATAGAATTATGCAAGGATAAAAATACCTGGTCTTGTGAGTAATACTACCTACTTGGAATGTAATACTGTTAAACACTTGCAGGCATAGTTTGACTATCAATTTTTTTAAAGCAATTGCAGATAGTAATGGCACAAAACGAGACTAAGAAAGTTGTCTGAATGCTTTCAAACAGTTACCAAGCAATTGAAAATTAACCTAAGCAGCCAAAGCAAATTCTAATGAAATGATGAACATTAAATATTAGCACGTTTGCTTAATGAGCAGCAAGCAACGTCCAAAGAACTTCATGGCAAGAAGCAAATAGTCTTAAATAATAAGTGTTAAAATATCATTCATAGATCTTCGAACAGATTTATCGTACCTAACTACTGTAAAACCTTAGTAAACATGTTCAGATACTTAGGCAAATAGATAGAATAAAATGTTCAATTCATGTTCATGAACTGCAGAAGTTTGTTCCATGTCCCAAAACTAAGCAGCATTGCTACTGAAGGCTCATAAAAAGAAGATGATAAAAAGCATAGCTACCAAAAGCTCCATGCAACTAGTAAAAAAGATGATACAAAACCTGTTGTTTATATGTGTTAACTTTCATCTCTAACTTACTTTGGCTAGAAAAGCAAAGCACCTGTCATTCCTGCTAATGCAATACCATCTTAATAATGCAAAAGATAATAGATTTCCAAATAAAAAAGCAACAGTAATGAAGCAGCCAGTAACTACCGATCAACTGCAACAAAGGTTTTCTAATGCACATCGTAAGATTCAGTACAAAAGCACTAAAACCACGAACTGAACAGCAATTAAAGTTATCTATTAGGGACCGACCGGGTTGAAAATTTCCTCCTGGGTCTGAATCTGAGTATTTGAATTTGCCGGATCCGGTTACGAACAGAGTAGCAGTTGGTCGCTATTAGAGCGGCCACTACTGCTAGCACCATTGTCGTCGTGTACGGCGAAGCTTAAAATTAAGAATTTTCTTATAATGACATTTAACTAAATAATGTTGTACCTGTAATAAATAAATAATAATAATAAAAATAAAATTTTAGTCTTTTATTACTGCATACATAAATCTGTATACTATATGATGAAATTATTTATTGAGTTACGATTTTTTTAAATTATAGTTCCATTTTTAACTATCTATTTCCGTGTGCAGTGTGTACTATTTGCCGAAGAGAATACTTCTGAATAGTTAAAAAGTGGGATATTCGCAGAGGTGAATGTCCAAGTCACTTTCTGTTCGGTCCCTGTTATCAATCACTTAACATAAGCTGGTGGGTCAAAGCAAGTGTGGTAAATGACAAAACGTGAAGCAATATCTACAGCTAAAGACATCCTAAACTCACATAAACAGAAATTTGCTAAACATATAGAAACAAGGCAAATATTCAAATGATCTTAGTGTAAGAACTTCACACAGTCATATAAAAGTTCCCTATTTTTTCCTGTTTTGTGGATTCTCTAGTCCTCTTGATTACTTCTGGTTCTCTGGCCTCAACGAAAAAGGCTTTTATTAAGTTTTCAAGTTTCTTGGTGTATTATTTACCTTTCGAACATTCCATGCACTTCAACCTATACACTACAACTGAGGTTTAATAATGTCCATCTTCAATTTCATCCATTCCCATTGCACATTGAACATGGAATTCCATGAAACAGCAGCAGGTCCAAAGTCTTTGTAGCAGGATCAAACATTGACTACAGAGAAGCCTTTCCCTTGGATAGCCACTAAGTCTGGCAAATGATGAATGTATGACAAGCAAGGATCAAATAATGCACATGACTTCAGAATAAGGTATTATGCACCAAGTGCTGTAGAAATGACATTCAGTGCATAATCAACCTCAATCAGCTATTGTCACAGTTACTATCAGCCAACCAAACCAGAAACTCCAACTTGGTCAACTTTCAACCAGTTTGCCAGAGCCTCCCAGTGGAGACTGCTTCAACAACGATTTGGAGATCACTCGCCTGCAGGAGAACGTGTCATTCCTAAATTCCTCTCAAATCACACACTGACTAGCTAGGTCTCAAGAATGTGCTATATAAATGACCATGAAAATAAATACTTGGGTTTAAAGCCTCAAACAATTAAAATACAACTCAATCTACAAAGTTACACTGGGACCGAGATGGTAAAAAGTAATTTAAACTGAAGCCATATTCCATTCAACACAGTGAAGCTAAAGTCAACCTCAAGAAAGCCCAAAGATGAAAAGCCACAAGGCATTTACATTCACTGAACATAAACAGAACTAGTCCAAAGTCTTCCAGAAAGAATTCAAATTAGCTACATTTTTCAAATTGATACATTCGTTTTGAAACCTTAAAATCAACAAAATAATGTTATAACAAAGCAAAGATTTGTTACTTCAGAGTATCAAATAATCAATAAATCAATAAATCAATCAATCAAGTTTTATAGAAACCTGTTTTAAGAGACTATCCACACGATATCACATATTCTGTGCAGTTTTCATAGCACCCTGCTTGACCTCTTGAACTTAACGGGTACTTGTGTTTTTCTTTGTGCATCATACTGTTGACTAACACTCGTCTAACCAATGACAAAGTTCTGATAGAACCACTCATCCACTGCTTAAATAATGACTACTTGGCAAACCTTACAACTTTGGACTACACAATGACAATCCAATCAATTGCATCCCATCTCTTCCTGAAGAACAGAAAATGCGACAGCAAATTCCAACTCTAATTTATGTGAAAATAATTTTGCTTATACATCAAAGTTGTCAACATAGGTCAATGTTATTACTATGAGCTCACTATTATATATGATACAGGTTAAAAATAAACCAGTGACTTTCCTTATTTAATGCCACTCAAATATGGAGAGGTGCTACTCTGCTGACCTCCTGTGACATTCTCTTCCAAATTGCTGTTTGGCATAATGGACAGACCTATTAAGCTATTTCTCTCCAATGCTACTCAGGATGTAATTCTAATTTATCATTTACTAGTTCATTCAGTCAGTTTGGTCCCTGCTATATTTCCTCTACACTGCAAACCTAACACAGCCAGTTCAGATATGCACTGGATTGCTGGGTTTCAGTTTTCATGACAAACAAACTCAGCCTAAACACACGAATAATTGCAATAGATGCACAGTAGTTATGTACAAGATACTTGCTTATACTCAGATTGCGACACTGCAGAAGCAAGCTACTGGTTCAAACAAGAAGCTCATTCAGTCAAGAGGCACCCATTCTAGCCAATTCTTATCCACGCAAACCGAGGTGTGGGTCTAAGTACAGTTTGACAGAAGTGTAAAAGCAACGAATATGCAGTTAACGCCTTCCACAACAGCCCGATACTGTCCGCTAAACAAGGCATCAGTTTGACGTCGTCGAGAAGTCGCGCGAACTTAATTCTCGAGGACTGTAAATACGTGGACTTGATGCTGATGACGAGATTCGAAAACGGCGACGTCTGCAAACAGAAAGTAGAATGATGCAAATGCTAAACTAACACTAAGACAACACCACATTTGACCAGATCATACTAAATATGTAGTAGCTATGCAAGAGGAAAGGTCTCAAAGAGGTCACTCTGCCCATTTAGACATCCTTGGCCCACACAGGTCATTTGCTGTTGTGGGTCCCTGTACTTGGAATGACATTAGTATGTTTTGTGTTATATATACACTGTATACAGATGCAGCAATCATACATTGCGATCATATAACATCACACGAAACAAAACTACTTATCCGTCTTCATTTTACATCATCATATGATTTGGCCTACCTGGCACGACTCGAGAGTACGGCCTTTCGATGTGCATGGCCTGGAGGCGGCTTAGGCGACCGATCGTGTTCAGGACTCGACATTGTGAACTGGGTGTCATCAAAGGTAACAAAACTAAGTCCAGCGCCACCAAGCATCTGCGCTGTTCCGCACGAAAGACTTCGCTTAGAACGACGTTTAACATCGCCAGCAGCAGCATCATTGGTCATTGATGGCTCAACAGCAAGAGATAGAGGCTGGTCTTCCGGTTTGCGACAGACGGAAACTTTAAGAGGATTTCTCCAGTGTTCAGAATTTCCCACGAGAGCTGTCCCTTTGGACTTAACGTTGGAGCGAGATTCAGACGGTTGCAGTTCAAACTGTTTACTAGTTTTTGTAGAACAGGAAGCAGAGTTTGAATGTTTGCAGGCAGTGGTTGATGAACTCCTATTCTCCTGCAGATCTGAATGTCTTCTCTCAGTCAATCCATTTCCATGGCACAGAAGATGTAATTTACCACTGGGGCTTTTCACAGGAAACGGATACTTTTCACCCGGTGATGTCTTGACTGTTGATTGAGTATTACGACCACCAGATGATTCACGGCAGCTGGATGAAGCCACTGTCGCTGGCTGCATCAGTACACTGGCATCGCCAGGAGGTATCATCAGAAGCTCAGAGACACAAGGCTCCTTAAAACCGGTCACATGCATGAGGTGGTCAATTACCTCTCTGCCATTTGGAATCAGGTCTACCTGGCCATCAACGTCGCTTCCACTGCTATTCTCCTCCACAGCCAATCCACAATTATCAGCTCGAGCTAATCCACAATGAGTCACATCTTCCTTCTTTCCATCTACTCCGTTTCTCATTTTTCTCAAGTGTCCTGCAGCGTTGTCTACGATTCCTTCTGCAGAGAACGATCGTTCCGTCAAACCTGCATTGGTCTCTGTCTCAAAGTTCAGTTGGTCCTCATGACCGAGTCCGTTCAGTGGTCTCATGATGGCTCCATAAACAGAGGTGTGGTCAATGAGTCCAGAGGACGACAGCCTAGCAGGCGAACTTGGGCTTCGGACGCTGAACTTCGGCCGTGGAAAATTACTAGTAAGCGATTTCTTGCGTTCCACCTGAGACACCAATCCCATTGCCAAGAGCTTCCTTGGGCTGTTCAAATCGCTTTTCACCAGTTTTGATTCATTTGACTCCCAATCTGTTTTGTGTAAGCACTGATTCCCTGGTTGCCTGTCCATCATCTGAGGCCCCGTAACAACCGGATATCCTCTAACACTAGCTGCGCCATCTGGTCGAGTGCTCGCAGTCTCCTTATCTTCGGTGTTGCTTTCTTCGTCGCTGAAGCCAAGCGAGACAAACTGGCTTGCAACCGTGTATGGAGCGGCACGCGTGGCGTGGTCGTCTATGTAAATGTTGGTCGTCTGTTGATCTTCCTGGTGGATATCTTCACCTATTCCAAAACCAACAGTGTTTGGTAAAGTCTGGGAGCAGCCAATAACTAATCCTGCATTGGCCCCAGTCTCTTCTGAGTTGGCCTTTCCAGCGACTGAAAAATTGGTTTCCATTTCCACTACAAGCAGGTCTTCTCCATCAGGTGAGTTTGCATTTTCCAATCTTGCTGTTATCTTAGTACCATCATGAGCAGCTCTTCCATGACCCCAGACTATGACTTGATTATGCTTAGGCATATCTTTCCCCGTGCCGCCAATCGCCGAAGTGCCATTCTTTGCAGCAACACTGTATCCTGCACCCAGTGGCGAACCCAGTCCCTCTGCGGTACCACATCTCGGTTTCACGTCTATCCCTCTAAGTCCCATTTCGGGGAATTCGTCCCTGGTCGAAGGCTTCAGGATGTGTCTCAGCTGAAAATCTAGAAGATGAAGCTGGGGATCTATAATCATAGGTGCCTCCTTTTTCACCACACCCATCTGTTCATCGTGCTTTTCCCTGGTCGTACCGGTATCGCCCTCCGTCTTTGCCTTGGACGATGTTCGATCGTCGTTTCCATTGGATATGAAATCGAACGGTTTTGCAACTTCCACATCTACAACCTTATCCTCCTTATTGCTTCGATCTGTCGTGTCTTTTGTCGGCCGTGACGTCTCATTGACTTCCGCAGTAGCAGCATGCGTCAGCTTCAGATGATGACTGGCTTCGACTTTCACACAGACATTCTCCTCAGTCGTTGCGAAAGGTCCCGATAATAAACGACTGAAAATGAAAGCAGGACGAAGTAAGCAGGATGAAGCATCAAAATGTCAGAAGTAAGAGAAAAGCTGAATAAACTGTTAGTCACGTTACTTCATTTAACCCAGGACTTAACACTCATGCTTCACAATTCAATGCTTTCTTAAGTCAAATGACCGTTGAATTCAGATTGCTCTACTTAATTAAACCCAATAATATCTGAATATTAATGCATCATATTGCTCTACTTAATTAAACCCAATAATATTAGAATATTAATGCATCATATTGCTCTACTTAATTAAACCCAATAATATCTGAATATTACAGCATCACCTACCATCTGCAACGCACTGCTTGGCATTTGGATTTGTGCTCATCGAGCTGCATTACTTTTTCTCTTCCAGGCCATATAATCAAAGATTTCTAAGCATGGCATCTGTCAGCTTGGGACGTTCAGATACGGCAACCCTATGGTTGGGCTCTGTGCATGGGTTGAGTCTACCAGTAGTGACTCTTCTAGCTCACTTACACGAGAAACACTTTTCTTAGTGACTGTAGCATATTTCAGAATGATGGAGACAGTGTTTTTGCAAGGTGCTACAGCAACTGTCTAGATTCCTACATACATAATTCAAATAAATCACATTATCCTGATATCTTCCTCACCTTCTATCCACAATGTCGATGGTGCCAGGGTTCATTGTTGGCGCAGGCACAGTCTTCTGCGTCTCGGAGATTCTCTTCTCCCAGTCAAAGGGATCGGTGTTCTTAAACCCATTCTGGACAAGGCACTCTCGAACGAGGCCTTTCAGCGTTGCATAGTCAGGAATGTCATTGTAATCAAGCGACTGTAGGTGCGAAAGGAAGCTCTGGAACTCGATCGGCAACTGCTGCAAAAACAGCGTATGATCGTATGTCTCCTTAAGGTTTCCAACTTGCTCTTTTTCCTTCATCTTTCGCCATGGCAACTGACCAGTGACAAACTCGACCAACATGTAGAACAGCGACCACAGATCATCATGGCGACCCATCTCCTAGAAGAACAAAGAAACGGATAATCTACATGTGTTTCAATAGCAGATTAATGCAAGAGATAGTCACATGGCAGTCAGTCATTGGTCTATATTTTATACAGTTTAAGGGAAGAACAAGTCTTAAAATGACTGATTGGTTTAGTTTCAATTAATCTATCCTACTAGATATAATTGACTCATTATTATACTCTGATAACAATGGTCAGCATGTGCCAAATTTTACAGCAGATATAATTTCTTTCAATTCATCACCCACAACATACATCAATCAACAACTGAATCAATCATTCAATTATTGAAATCTTCCAAATTAACAGAGGAAAAAATGAAGAAGTATTGCCTTGTTTTTGTGAGCACTGACTGAAGCGTATCGAATCGTGCCACGAAACCCAACCGTTCCTCTCTGTGGCCTCATTTCACCAGTTGCCTTCACAAACTGTCTGGCTAATCCAAAATCCAGCATAAACACTTTGTGACTGGTGTTTAAGTGCAGGCCCATAGCAAAGTTGGACTGAAAGAAGTAAAAGCAACAATATTGAAAATGTAAACCCAAAATGATGACTTAAACGACATAACAACACAACAAGGAAGACAGATTAATAGGCATTTCGATAAAAGAAAGTAATCAGCCTATAGCCAAAGTCCCCAGTTAAAAATATTAATGCATTGCAAAAAAGTTGTTGCATTGTAAGTTGCTTAATGCAATCATCATTCCAATCAGCATTCATATTAACCCTTAAACTACCAGCATTATTTATTATGCCTTACATTTTACCACGCGTTAGAACGTTAAAGGGTTAAAGCCAAAAAAGGTTCCACTGATGAACTACATATTTAAAAACATCACATCAGCAAAAATGGATGTTAACATATGATACGTCACTCAACATGCAAGTTATGCAAGCAGCTTGACAATTATGATGTTATTATAATATATTCTATTAATCGAACCCTTTAACGACTGGCATTATTGATTATGCCTAACGTTTTACTGTGCTCTGGTCGTGAAATGGTTAATAGCCAGAGCACAAAATATACTATATAATAAGACCATTAGCATAGCCCTCCTCCTTCATCCAGGCTTGGGACTGGCACTGGCAGAGTGCAACCAGCGGCAACTTTCAGAAGCAAGTTCAAAATTGTTGCACTAACAATTTAGAATGCGAGCATTCAGTTCAGAAAAAAGCTTACAACTGACCCAAATTCAGATTATACCTATCAGATTAAAACGAACAAATTACACTAGTTTAAAATATCTTGTGCTCCGATTTGAGTAAAACACGCAAAACTGTAACGACTTTATTACTACACGGTGATTCATTAAAAAACGTACCTTACATAGGTTAGCATAACTCAGGTAAATGACCATTAATTTTAATGAAATTTCAGAATAATGATGCTTGATATTCTATTCAAGTGCTACATAAATCATTTGACACACCAAGCTAAAATGACGTAACGCGATTGACGAAACTAATGACGTCACGAAAATATCGCGAAAAAATGGTGTTTACCGAAGAGGATAAACAATTTGTTACATTCTTACGAAAGAATAAAAAGTACAGTGCAAAACGTTTTCTAAAGAAATTTCCTGATAAAGAGTGGACTCTTGGTGGATTAAATGCGTTACTTTCAAAGATCGACAAAACTGGGTCTTTCCATCGTCGACCAGGCAGCGGCCGCCCGCGTACGGCAGCAACAACCGACAATGCTGAAAAGGTTGAATCGCTGGTGCTCAGCCAGGAAGATATGCCGCAAACGCATCGCACACAGAGACAAATTGCTCGAGAAATAGGAATCAGTCAGACATCAGTTTGGAGAATTGTCAAGAATGATTTACATTTGCGATGTTTAAAGAAACGACACGCTCAAGAACTCACAGCAGCCAACAAGCAAGCAAGATTGACACGTTCCCGTCAGCTACTGAGGTTGTATCCTGCAAGCTTAGTGAATTTCATTTGGTTTACTGATGAGAAATTGTTTACTGTGGCAGCACCCAGTAACAGTCAGAATGATCGTATTTACGTCTCAGCCGGTACAAGGAAGAGAGACGTTCCAGCAAATCGTCTTTTGCGGACTCGACCAACTTTCAGCAAGTCCCTTATGGTATCTGTCGGGGTATCTGCACTCGGTCGTACGAACATCCATTTCATCGAACCAGGTGTTAAGATTAATGGACAATATTACAGAGATGTTCTACTAATGCAGGGTCTCTTGCCTGACATTCGTGAGATAACGGAGTATTTCATCTTCCAGCAGGATAGCGCTCCTGCGCACAGAGCTCGGGAGACCGTTGCGTTACTCGAAACTGAAACACCTGATTTCATCCCGCCTAATTACTGGCCACCTAATAGCCCTGATTTGAATCCAGTGGACTATAAGATATGGAGCGTCATGCAGGAAAAAGTCTACAGAAATCGAATACATGATGTCGACGAGTTGCGTCACCGAATTGTGGAGGTATGGGATGAAATGGATCAGCGCATCATTGATGAGTCAGTCAGGCAGTGGCGTAGGCGTCTTCGCGCGTGTGTTACTGCCCGAGGGGGTCAATTTGAACATAAACTGTAACTTTCTTCCTATTCAGAACTGATTCCTCTATGTTCACTTAAAATTTTTTTGACATAAACCGATATTTGACGGAGTTACAATTAAATATCTAGGGGTACGTTTTTTAATGAATCACCGTGTACTCAAGAGTATATAAAAGGACGAATGTTTCTCCTCTCACTGGCTTGATGTCGCGGTGCAGAAAGCCAATCGAGTGAATTGCCTCAATGCAGTCGAGGACTTGGACACAGAGTCGCAATGATGTGCTTAGTGAAAAGCATCCCTTGGCCTGGCTTCGTCGAAGCTCCGCCAGGTTACGACCCTGAAGTGTCATGGCTACGTAATTAAATTTGTCGTTTCGTCCGCAGCCCAAAAACTGGCAGACGCAGTCTTGCCCTACAGATACAACAATGAAAAGTAAACATAAATTCCAAACCTGTGTCTGCCATGTCATAACTCCACTTTACAACCAACAACAATATTAATCATTACAGTAACAAATTTTGAAATAGCCAAAAGACCAACAGCATATATATTAAATCTACTGTACTTATTGCATATAAATGGGTACCCAACTTGGGGACAATTGTCCCTTTAGGGTTTTCCATTCCCTGGCTCTCAATATTATGGGTGAAAATGTTCATTCTTATATATTTATTCTGCAATGTTATGGGATAATAAATATTATGGCTATGGATACTACAATTATAATAATGATGACACCAACGATTACATATTTCTCAATTCTGTCTGGGATTAAAATCAAGAAAAATGTCACTTTTAATGCTGGCAAATAATAAACAAAATTACTAAAATTACAATATTACTAAAACAATTAAAAATTTATATTAGATGGCTCACCCTGAAGTTTCTTGAGAACTGCCACCTCAATCCTAAGAACCTGTTTGACCTGTTTTGCTGACTCCAATTTCAGTGCCACCCGATCATTTGTCGCGAAATCAACACACTCGTAGATTTCTCCAAAGCCACCTCCTCCAATCTTCTTCATCTGAGACGAATAGAACAACATGAGTCTCAAACGAATGAAAACAAAGAGAAAAATAGCTTTCAATGACCTAACAAGCTTCCTCAACCAAACAACTTCAGACTTT
Organism: Bimastos eiseni; assembly: GCA_959347315.1. NCBI lineage: Eukaryota > Metazoa > Annelida > Clitellata > Crassiclitellata > Lumbricidae > Bimastos > Bimastos eiseni. Next base: position 18,140,108 of record OY365812.1, read on the forward strand.
GAGTGCATATCACATTCATGAGTCCAGTATACATAACATAGACTGTCCCGGGGTGTCCCCTATCCAGTCAGTTCTCAATGCTGCTGCTGAAAGATTGATTGCCCCTCTCCCAAAATTCTCCCATATCTCCTTGTTTATGGTCAATCAGTTGCCCTTGCCTCTTCTACCAGCTTCAAAGTTCTTGTCGTGGTCATTAAGTTCAAACTACCGGTAGATATTGCTCCAAATATCTCACAGATCACATTCTCCACCCTTTTGGAAGCTTCTCATTGACCTCTGCACTACATGGAGCAGCATATTCTCTTTGTTCTACGAATTAGGACCACAATGGCCCAAATCTTTTGTCACCATTGTGCCCTCTATATGGAATACCCACCCTCATCTCAACACGTTATCATTCTTTCTGGGCCTCTTCTTACATCCATCTCAATCCTCCAAACCTTTTTCTACGTATGGGTTTTTTGCACTGGGACTGCTACTGAGTGGCTACTGCCATGAGCGGCGAAACTTAAATTAATAAATACAATATGTAAGCCTGTAATAATTCAATAACTTCCAAAGCAATCAGATCATAATGTCTACTAAAGCATAAATTAAAGATCACTTCACATGACATATAACAACCATACCAATCTTAAAATGCATCAGTACAGTTCATAGGCTGTGATGTTCTCCTACACAACTCTGGGTAATTCTATTATCACTTTTCTGCCAATACAATGTAAACCTCAGTTTATATGTCTTATCATCAGACATCAGGAATCACCAATGCCATACCAAATGAACTTTGCAAGGGTCAGGCTGTCTGGTCAGTTTCAATGTCAGCTAAGATGCTGGAGTGGTCAAGCCAGGTAAGCAACGTGGTGCTGTAGTAGAAATCTTTGGAAATTATAATAAATTTTTTATTCATTTATTAGTTTTCACACTGCAACCCAGAACAGCAACAGGTATGAAGTAAACAAATGAAAATATTTCTTGTAAAGGAAATGGGAGATGTTAAGATTACTAAATAAAACTACCATATAAGACTCTTGGAAAAAAATTCTTAAAGTTGTGAAGTCGAGTACGCAAGTTATAGTGGGGCTTTATAATGGGGATGGGGCAACAATCCATGTAGCACATAAAATTCGCACCTGATGACAGCTGCCAAGAAAGAGCCTTTGTTCCGCCTCTTTTGCCATGTGATCACTAAATATATATATATATATATATAATTATATATATTGCACATGCAAAGAAAAGAAAGGCCAGTTCAATGGCAACTAGGCACATGACATGTACACTAGCAAAATATGAGGATGACATCTTTTGCTTCAAACTTATTTGCTACAAATCGCAGAACAAATTGCAGAAATCAAAGTTCTGCCATTTCAGTAGAAATTATGTTGTGCCAAGCTAACCACTTTCCAACGCTCTTTCACAATCTGGCCCGGCTGCAAGAGATTCTCTGTGTTAGGAGTCGTGACTGCACAGCTAGTCATGACTGAATGATGAAGAGATCTGTCCTGCGTTTCGCGAATTCATCAACACACCAAACCAAATTGGCTATGACATCAGTAGTCTACAAAAAAAAATACAAATCAAGTGAAAAACTTAATACAATTCTGCTATCAACAAATAAATCAACAAAACTATATCTCACAAAAATCTCTAGTCGTTTTAGGGGTCTTTGGAGTCATCTTTCAAAGAATACTCAGCTAAGAGTCAGCATTCTCATTGCACCTTCCAAGAAGCTGTCCTTCAGCACAAATTATTTTTTCTGACAATTGGGGCAACACCACATGTAACAGCTAAGTTTAGCGGTCTCTTTAATTAGAGTATATTACCATGGTACATAGTGCAATCTACACAGCTACGTAATATTTCTTGCCCTTTAAGATAGTCTAAGACACTTAAATTGTCCTTGCAAATAGCATGCAGCACAAATATATTAATCTGTTTGTCTGCAATTCGAACACATAAATGGTATTGTCTGATACATACTCCTATGTGCCAATCATGCGCTCGAAGTACTATGTTATGACCAATGGCAGCAGACCAAAAGATATGAAATATTTATGCATAAGTTGTGGTCCAAGCTTGTGTAAGTAATAAGTAAACCCCCATTCATTTCTCGGACGCATGGTGATTCTGCAGAGGAATATTCCGCCGCGCAACGAAAAAGTCACTTTTGTGGTAGAATGGTTTTCAGAATCTATCTAAAGACAACACAAACCCTAACTGCCGACTAACCTGACCATAACCGACCCTCCAGAGCCTTAACCTGACCATAACCGACCATCACGAGTGCCAGATGACAGGAAAATAAATGAAACATGCACAAAGGGTGGTAGGATGGGCACCGGTTAGGACGGTCGAATAGAGTTGCAGAGCTGCACGACTTTTGGAAATTCTTCATGTTTTCTCGGCGGAAGTTACTGTCTTTTCCTAAAAACTCGATAGTCTAAGGATATTTACTTACTATATCGGACTTCGTCATTGGATATAGTAGAATCGCTAATTAAATCGATGAGGAAAACTAAAACAACTCCAAACGTCAGCGAGGGATGGGCTTCAACGGAGCATACGTCTTTTTTACCCTTCTCTGTATGGTATGAATCGGCTGTTAATTAGTTCGTCTCAATTGTTGCTACTTCTTGCCGCTTGTTTATTGCCGCTCGCTCAATCCAACGCAATCTCAAGAGAATTCTATGCCATCATGGCTAAGAAGTCGTCGAAGCTCGCCGATTCGATGGACCTGTTAGATGACGAAAAGAACTGCGACCTATTCATGCAGCGACTTGCCAAATCTCTGCTACCTCTCATCGACGTCATGCTCGATAAGAAACTTGGGATTCTTATGGGGACTATAGATGAGAAGATCAAAAACCAGGTTGAACTTAAAACCAAGGAGCAACTGGACATAAGGTGTGCTACTATGATGGAGAAAAAAACTGATCTCGAGGATCAAACTAATGCACTGAACAACCGACTGGAAACCATAGAACTCAGGGACAACTTACCTTGCCTGATCATCCATGGGCTGAAGGAGAACGATCTTGATGCGATGAGACCTCTGGATCTACCAAAAGAAGGAGCATGGGGGGTCGAGGCAATAAAATCGGTGATGCCCTGAATAATAATAATTTAAGACTCGATATAATCACTGACGATCCTGAAAATCATCCGCTTATAAATAACGCCGATATTGACCCGGATGAGAACTTTCTGGAGGGAAGAACATGGGACAGCTCCTACATAACCCCCGAATCCCTCAGTCCCGCTCATAGCTCCCAACTAACTGTCATGCACTTAAATTGTAGAAGTCTTCAGAGTAAGCTAACTGAAGTTTCTTACCTGCTCTCTCGGTCGCCGGTAACGGTGATGGCTCTATCTGAAACTTGGTTAGGACACGATGGTAGTGTTTCCATACCTAACTACCATTTTACTGACAGGGTCCGTTGTGTGGGTAGAGGGGTGGGGTGGGGCTCCTTATCGTGTTATTGAACTAATCATCAACGGTCAACCACCCAAGACATTCGAGGCGCACTTTATAAGGACTTCTCTAAGAAGGGGTAGTTGTGCGATTGGATCTATTTATAGGCCCCCTGGGTCCGATTTAGATGGCTTTACCAAGGAACTGGACCAATTACTAAACCTGAACTTAAACAATGAAAAACATATCATCATTATGGGCGACTTCAATATCGACCTCTTGAAAGCTGATAACCACAATGGAACGAGCTCCTTCCTAGAAATCTTATCATCCCATGGTCTATTACCCACTATAACACGGCCAACTAGAATAACGGCCCACTCTGCCACTTTAATTGACAACGTTTTTACAACAGCTTGGCCGTTCATTGCAGAGACAAGGATAGTAATCTCTGATATATCTGATCACCTTCCAGTCTACACATCCTTTGATATGGAAGCCTATAATGGAAGATCTCCACTAGCAGATGACTTCAGATTAGTCAATGACGCAACTAAAAAAACTTTCAGCACCCTGCTGGAATCTAACGACTGGAATATAATTACCATGGCTTGCCTAAAGAACGATGCAAACGGGGCATACGACCTTTTTTAGTGATGAAATCAAACGTATTTATAATCTTGCATTCCCAAAGAAATTAATAAAGACGGGCAAAAAAAACAATGATTGTCAACCATGGATGACTCCTGCCCTCCTTAAATCGTGCAATAAAAAAGCACAACTCCATCGAAAATTTGTGAAAAACCCTACCCTAATCAACCAAGCCAAATTCAAAGCCTATAGGAACAAGTTTAAGAAAATTAAAATATTGGCGGAAAAAATGTATTACGAGACCGAATTTCAAAAACACAGAACCAATCTAAGAAAAACCTGGAATTTAATACGAACAATACTTAATGTGAGTACGTCAAATACGACTATAAGAAATCTAGTTGTTAACGGAGCGTCTATCGATGATCCCATCCTTATGGCCGATGCTCTCAATGAATACTATTCAAGATTTGCCCAGGATTTGGCTAATCATATTCCACCCGGTACGCTGCTCTTACGAGGAAAATCTTAATCCATCTCCTCCGTTCTCTTTTGGCATTATCCCGACCTCGCCAGAGGAAATATTTAATCTAAGCACTAGTATTAAGCCATCACATAGCAAAGGGATTGATGGACTAGACCCATGTTTATTGGCACCACAGATTGGCCTTATAGCCTCACCCTTGGCTGACTTAATTAAGTGTTCTTTAAACACCGGGACAGTGCCAACAGGAATAAAAGCCGCAAGAATAATTCCTATTTTTAAGAAGGGAAATAGAGAAGAATGCAGTAACTATAGACCAATCTCAATCTTAAACTATTTCGCGAAGTTTTATGAGAAAGTAATGTATGAAAGATTATCAACATACATAGATAAAAATCACATAATATTTAATTCTCAATATGGGTTCCAAAAGGGAAGATCCCCCTCCATGGTTCTGATCAACATGTACGATAAAATTTCGAATGCCTTTGATGAAAATACTTATTCTATAGGTATATTCTTCGATCTAAGTAAAGCATTCGATACCGTTAATCATAGCATTCTCTTACACAAATTAGAATCATATGGAATAAGAGGCCTTCAACTGGACTGGTTCAGAAGTTATCTAGATGAACGTACTCAAATTGTATCCTGTAATGGCGCTTTGTCTGGACCTAGAAGGATTAAACATGGCGTTCCTCAGAGGTCAAATTTGGGTCCACTCCTCTTTTTGCTATATATTAATGACCTGCCCAATGTAGCACCAATTATGTCCTTCCTATTATTTGCTGATGACACCAATGTATTCTTCTCACACTCCTCGTATGAGACTCTATTCCAGATAGTTAATGCGCAGCTAAGCCTAATAGCAGAGTGGTTTTTAGCAAACAAGCTATCGCTTAATCTAGATAAAACCGCTTTTATCCTTTTCAGGTCACATAGGAAAATCCCCCGACTACATCCACTTGTTATCTACTCATAAACAATGAACTCATTACTCAGGTCACATCTACGAAATTCTTAGGAATTGTTGTCGACCAGCACCTAAATTGGGAAGACCACATAAAAAGCATTGCGGCTAAGATCGCTAAGACCGTGGGGGCACTAAAAAGAGCTTCTCATCTATTACCACCAACCATAAGAACCCAATTATATTACTCAATGGTCTATCCATATCTCTCATACTGCAATGCCATCTGGGCTTCTACCTATCTCTCGAAACTTAAAAAGCTAGTACTACTTCAAAAACAAGCGGTGCGTTTCGTAGCTGGCTTCGCCGGAACCGCATCTACAACTGGAGCATATAAAAATTTTAAAATATTGACGGTCCATCAAATAACTACTCTACAAATTGCTGTTATTGTGTTCTGCTCTAAACATGGACTGCTACCCTGGGGTCATGAAAACTACTTTAAAGAAGGAAACATGGTACACTCGTATCCTACCAGGTGTGCTAATAAGTACCAGCTTGCATATGCACGTACCAATACTCGCAAATTTGCTATTAGATGTACAGGACCTAAAATATGGAACGAAATCCCGACTGACATTTTACTAGCATCTACTCTACACCTCTTCAAGCACAAACTCATGGCCCATTTAATATTTGATCCCCTCCTCCAGAAGGACTAAGGCATTCTAGGCAAATTAAGACACTCTTAGCAGATCTGCTGCGGCAGTGGATGAATGGCAGCTTAGATAAGGCTAGCTAAGTTAGTTAAGTATCTAGCATACTTCTTAAAATACTTGTGTTATGTGAGGTTAGTTACCATAGCTTAGAATTTTGATAAACAAAACTGTGCCCAATGATCTATTGAATAGACTTGGGGGTAGCCTCGTCAGCGGGAGAAAATCCCTTGGGGCTTTCCCATCTGTAACCTTCTATCTATTGCTATATTAATTTTTTGCAATGTATTTTGTATAGTTTATCTGCTCATCCGGATAATGATTCTTGTTTTGCTTTGGTTGCAGAAAAATAAAAATCAATCAATCAAAGGTTTTCGCCGCAACTGTGGCAGAATATTCCGCCGTAGAAGATTTATCGATCTAGGAGTAGGACACCGGTTGACCGAAAAATCAGAAATCTTGGATTTGATAACTCGTGATGAAAAAAATATTCAAAATTGAGTTGATTTGACACGGAATGCCCTTAAAACAAATTTACGACGAGAAAGGTTTCTCCTCATGACAACACCAAGATGTATTGATCAATAAACACTATATGCGTTCTCAGACCACTGTTAGATAACGTTTAATAACATTCAGAACAGACAAATTACTTGCCAAAACTACTGTGATGTCAGTTCTGTCCGTTCTGCATGTGTTTCGCTTTTAAAAACAGAATTTTTAAAACTAGATCGCCTCTACTGATTCAAAACATCAATAAATCCGCCATTTTGATATCCGCCAAAACCATCGAGCTCTCAGCGTATAAAGATTATTCCTCGATCGTTCTCGTGAATTCTGCGCTTTTTCAAAAATGAGCCACGACCGTGTCTCTGTAGATTGCCAAGAGAAACATTTAATGATCATTTTTTGTTTAACGACATTGTTTTGCAATGATTGTGCCTTCCTGTTCCGATTAATAACCTGTACGGTTTCGATGGAGGCGTAACAATCCTTCCACATTGGGTCTATGCTCTACCTTCCCATCGTATGAGAATCCTGAATTTTCTCCTAAACTATAATTATGTCTAGAGTTTTGGACAAGAATAATTTTAAAATGTCAATCCAAAATCTAAAACAGATTGAATGGCATAAAACTATGAATAAACTGGCTGATTGTCTATTTCCTTGTAAGTCACGATGTTGTGATTTTTGCGAAACCAAAACAAGCTTTGTATAGACCAGGCTAATTATTAAACGAGCTGTGTGTCAAACTTCTGCCAACTTTTTAGTAATCGTAATCGTAATCGCAAGCTCCACATTCAAAAGTGTCACTTGGGAGCAAAGCCAAGAGCCCAGCTTATTCATCATCGAGCGCTAAAAGCCTTCGTAGGACTGCGCAGCTCACGTTTTCTTTAATTGTATTATTTTGACCTAATGTCAAAATTAGGTCAACAATCTCGTTGTTACATTATTTTGCATATTCTAACATGTCGGAGTGTCGGTTTCAATTAGTCTATCCTGATATTCCTGTTATATTTCTAGAAACATATAATTTTAGCGATACGACCTTTCGGGAAAGATATTAGATCGTAGAGCCGTAGAGCCGTAGTAGAATGTAAAGCCGTAGACGGTATAGTGGCGTACCCTGAGAAATGACGCTCAATGTATCTGAATATTCACGTCACCTATCTGCAATTGACTGGGTCGCAATAGTTGTTGCTAAGATACCACACAACCAGTCGCTACGTGGCGTCATGGTTTGTTGGCTTTGACGATTGCTTGACCATCACACAATGGCACACAGATCAAATATCAGGGCTGCAAACGTGCTGGTTTTGTTTTTGTTTTGTTTTTGTTTACCAAAATACAAATAACCAAAAATTGACAGTTTTATATGGCTTTTCGGTTTTTTAAAATATATTTCTTAAACTTACTATTGTTACTATTTATAATACTAATTGTGTACGTGTTATTCAGTCGGAAATCAAGCTAAATTAATTATATAAACAAATTGGAGCTCCTTTTTATGCTGTGCTTGATGCTTTGTATAACAAAACTGTTGTGACAGGATCCAAAGCAAAACTAAAAACCAAAAACCAAGTAAATCCAAAAACCCCAAAAAACAACTTCCGATCTATAAAAAATCTTGATTCTTCCACTCTTTTGCAGCTCTGCAGCAGCCCTGCCAAATATACCGCGGAGATAGAAAGTGTCATATCTTAGTCTACAATTTTATATCTTTGCTTTCGGTCATCGTCGATCGCCTAAAGGTTGCGCATGCGCAAAAGTTGCACATTAAGTTACTGGTCGTGGTATAATACAAACGAGTGTATTAGTACTAAAAATTAATCGAGTTTTTAGTTTTGAAACAGAAGAATTGGTTTTGAAGCAATGATGAAGATTGCGTGAAGATTTAGGATAAGGTCGAGTTGAATCGAGTAAGTTTTTTGGCATATACTGGGTTACGATTTTCCATCTTCCCTTATCCATTCGTTATCTCGAAATTTCTAGAGCGCCCAAAATCGAGTGTCAATAGATTAACGTCGCCCTCCTTTTTGTTGAGGCTTTGAAGGGTCCGGACTGCCTGAGATTGTCGCCATTATTTTTACTCCGTGTCTCATATATTGTAGCGACCAATCACAGGCGCTTAGCTAAGGGTGACGTAAGTTCTTACTTCAAACATTGAAGTAAGAAGAATAATAAACATCAAAAAGAATATCATGACATATTAAAACGAAAATTTTTCTATTTGGGCGCATTTGTAGAATGGATAGTGAGAGGAAATTAAAGAGTTTAATGACAGGAATTATGGAGGTAGAGGGAAGAAGAGGAATGCCTTGCGGAGAATGGCTGGATGACATAGAAGACTGGTGTGAGATCGATATACACAACTTATTGCAGCTAACCCAGTACAGAGGAGTGTAAAAGTTTATTTTAGCGTATTTTATTACATCGTGTGCTTGCTGTGTATTTTAGCATATTTAATTGTTTCATTCATTATATCATGTGTTTTGTAAGTAGAACTGTGTTTTGTAAGTAGAAACTGGATTGATGATAAAAACTACGCGTAAGTGGAAGCTAAATTGATAAAAGTTATTTTAAAAGTGCATTTTAGAGTATTTTATTAAACACAATGTTGATCAGAAATGTTGATTCCATTAGAGTTCATCGTGTCGCCACTTTGTCATCAGTCGAACTTCTAATTATGCATGATATTTTCACCGATACAGCTTCCATTCGTGCATATTTCACTTCCATGATCCAGCTTGCATTTAAGTATATTTCTTTTCGTCTATCCAGCTTCCATTTAGGTATATTTCTTTTCGTCAATTGGTGTTTTGCGCGCGTACACTGCCTTGTGTACATCGATTCCACGTATATCGTAACGACATTATCACGTCAATCAAGCATGATATTTTAATCGATCCAGCTTCCATTTAAGCATAATTTCTTTCATCAATTCAGTTTCTACTTGCACATTAAACTTTTTCATCGATCCCGTCGCCGTTTAAGCTACAGTTGAACATCTGTTCACGTCAAATAATAAAATACGCTAAAATACGATAGCAGCACTGTGGTATAATAAAATATGCTAATCACTTTAACCCAGAGGAGCATGGTGAAAAATGATCAAATGTGAAGTATACATCTATGGGCTTTCAACCCATGGATCATGATGATGATAAAGAAGTTATGGGTCAAGATGTAACGAGATAAGGCAGACAGTCAGATGGCTAAGGCGGATGGTGTTAGTTGAAACGGCAAGGGAGTTGGGAGGAAGAGGAGGAATCAGGACAACATGCAGTATCGGGTTGCATGGGTATTATACGACAGTTTGGCGGGCTGAAATTGGTGGGAGGAAAGCCAAGACTTTAGGCCTACTGATACAAATATGCGTGCCTGAAAGGAAGACAGTGGAGATCAGTTTCCTAGGTATCTTTTTGGCAAAGGCACCATTTATCTGGCTATTTATATGACGCCTTATAATAACCTCTCGAAGGCGCTAACCATATTTTCTTTTGACGATGCTAACCCTTACCGACCCTCAGATTGCCTAACCTAGGGCATAACCGAGTAGACGATTTCCACCGAGTACCCATAGTATTTGGATGCACTATTTGCTGGATCCAGGTAGTGGCAACACTTGACCCGAAGCAATCCTCACGATGCTTTATCTGACTAACTGACCCTCACGAGTGATGTCAGTAAACTTGCGCACCTCAATACTGCGTTGTTGTCTTCCCACCAATGACACCACACAGAACTATGTCATATATTATCAGTAACCTACTTACCATGATACTGGATGTTTCCCAGATTGGGATGTGATTGGGGAAAGGGCAATGCTTTCAGTTTTGAGTGAAAGTTGTGGAGTGATAGGAAGAGATGAGGTGTTGATGAGTTCATGAGATGGATCACATATTTTTTTATAATATTGGTGGGAGGTTGTTCCAGAGTGGCGGTCAACAATGGCTATGGAGCGATTTGCAAAATTTAGTGATGAAGTGATGGCACAACAGAGAAATGTTAGGGTTAAAGAAGAGCGAATTTGAGCGAAAGTGATTGAAGCGTTGAATCATTGTCATTTATTCTTCTTAGTTTATCCAACCATTTACTTCTACTTCTAGAAATTTGTCTGCATTCATAGAGGTTTTCTCTTGCAATTATGTTTTTATGGACTTTGTTTTCTTCTATTTTTTTAGTCGCAAATAAACAGTTGTTGGCTAATACCATATGAGAATGAAGCCCGATCAGACCAGAGTGGGCACACTTTTGATTGACACAGTTTCACTTCTGTGTCGAAATGGCTTGAACTTCACTACCGACATAAAAGTTCAAGGTTTGCTCGGCATAACCATCGATGGAACTGATGTGTTTCTCGTTCACTTCAATGAAACGTTCACTGAAAATCAGCCAACTGCTTCCACTGAGGCACAGACTGCCAGCGGTGATGCTGCTTCTGATACGGCAACAGTCGAAGCCCGGGGGGACGACCAAGATCGCCAGAACCAGATGGCTGCAAAACCGACTTTCCGAAAGGCTGGCTTTCCTCTGTTGACAGGGCAGCGACATAGATATGGCACCCTGCCGCTCAGCGTGCAGGCACGACGGCGGGCACGACAGTTGGGGATGTCGATGAGCCAACGAATAAAGGCTAATTCAAAATCTGTGGAAGGTGGTCCTGCTGAATGTACTGAGCGGCCTCCTTCTGTTGCGGAAAGCGATGAGAAGCCAGACTGTTCGGCTTTTAAAAGCATCAAAACGGAATCAGATGTGGAACAGCTGATGCAGAATGCTCCGGATGAACAAGATGACGTTATTTTGGTGGAATCAGAAGATGGAGCACTCGATGAGGGCAGAGTGCTTTCATCTGTCTTAGATTCTGGTCATGCTTACTTCAAGACTGAGGAGAGATCGGAATTTTCGGGAGATCCAATGTACTCGTATAGTGATTTGTATGAACAGTTTGACCCTTCCGGCTCTGAGCTCGTGCATGGAGTAGGAGACCCAGGAACATTTTCCAGTTATGGAAGCAATGGCAGTGACGTTAAGCCAATGAGTCAGATGCTGACGGGTACCGAGGCATGGAATGCCCCGCAGTTAGAGTGGAACTGCACACAAGACAGTCAGACGATCACCTCAAAGTATGGACACATGCCAGTTGGTCCACCGCATGGTCTCAACCGCGAAAACATCGAACATATGGTAATTGACTTTTCTCTCATTTCAGAGTTCTTTCTACTGTGCTTTCTAATCTAATCTAATCTGATTAATAGTGATGCATTACTAGAGATGCATTAATATTAATAGTGATGCATTAATAGTGATGCATTACGCATCAATTGTTGGTCATGTTAAGTAAAGCCATAGTCAGACACTGATAATCTGTTGGAGATTCACAGAACTTTGAATTTTCCAGTAGGTCTTGAAAATGAGGAGGCTACTGTGGGTCAGCATGTTGAAACAGATGTGTCTGAAATTTTTGATCTAAATAAAAAGGTACTGATAGGATGCAGTAATTTCTATGCTTCGTAGCATCCGCCGAAAATGCCATAGAGTACAGCCCTGTCCTATTGTTGTTGTTGTCAAGCACAACGAGGGTCATGGGTTCTCATATATTTGTATGCTGGGTGAAATTGGGTGTGATGATTTAAGTGTGCTACCTTGTGCAGTATAAGAAATGTTAGTTGAATGAATTCTGTTGTGGATGGATAGATGAAACAAATATGAAGCATATGATTGGCATGGTATGTTTCATATTGGAAGTTCTGTGTTATGGCTCTGGTCAGAGAATTTTTAGCCAAGTAATAGTATTCTGCAAATCTCTCTTTGTTGTCTCTAGCAGAGATTTCACTTTCAGTAGTTGAGTCCGTTCGAAACCAAGACATGTGCCATTGAAAGCTAGGCATTTTGAGGCATGTGAGTAGGTCTGATTCTGTGAATGTGTTATACATGAAAATGGGAAATTGGTTATATTTAGTTATTGTGGTTAGGTAGCTTTGCTTCTGAATTCTCATATCTATTAAATATGAGAATATTTTCTCCCTGGATGACCTTCCTTCCGTCTCAATTATGGTCTAGTGACGTATAATGTTTCACATTGCAGCTGACGAAATGCGACGGAACTTTAAATAAGATAAAACACTGCATGAATTTGGAAACAGTACTACAGGTCTTGCCTTATGTTGAAATAAGGAAATGTAAATGTTTTTTTTGGTGTTTTTGGGTTGGTACTGCTGCTGAGGCATTTGCTTGAAATGTTCGTTCATAATGCTCGATTATGCATTATCAAGTGATTTAAGATTAACTAAAATACCAAGAGTTGTTGTCATGACATACATGTGTACGCTGGTGGATCGATTTGGCTGATTAAGACTCATTTAGCTTCTTTTGTTTTCATCTAGACGTGATACCCCAATTATCCCCTCGTCAGTTTTAGTAATTTGCCTCTCCTGTAGTAGATTCTAAACTTTTTTGTGCCTCTGATGGCACAAGTATGAAAAGTGCTGTATAAATAAGATAACTATGTACAATTGTACATAGTTGTTCGAAAGTTTATGCGGTCAATATGATTTTTTCTTAATTTTATGCATCGTGCCTGCTTGTTTTGTTTTTCATTATTGTTTTCACATGATTTTACACCATTGCAACCTTTATCTAAGTTATACATGTATGTTGTTTTAATGATCTATTAGAACCATGGACTGACACATATTTATCCGTTGGCCCTAGCTCGATGATGGTTGAACCTTGATCTTTGGTTTGGTGGTGTACTTGCTAGCCACGGACGAGGTTCATTAAATTGGCAACCAGTTTTTAAGTTCGTCAGCATAAACTATTACAGCAGCTGTGGCAGAGCTGTTACTTTGAATCATTGATTTTTTGCTGTTTAGAGTAATTTGCAGTTGTTACCGGCAGCCTTCAACCGATCAATATTCGATTTAAATCAAAGAATATTCAAGCCGGCACAGCTGCAACTTGAATTACAATAACTTAGTCTGATTAGTATAGAACCTTGCAGGTCAATGAATCCCCATTTCCACAATGACAGACTTTTACAATTAATTTTGGCTGATTAATTAATGTTCTTATATAAGAGGTGTTGTTTGTTCTTTGTTGGCAATGTGTACCTAATAATGTTATTGTGTTTTTCTAGGAGGTGGTTATATTTAGCTCTTGCTGGGGGTTTGCGCTTGTAGCCTGAAAGAGGCGGTTTGCCCGTTAGCTGTTTTTTGCTGAATTTACCCTAAATGTGGCATGCTGTTGATTCTGACTAGAAGAAACTTTCAAATAATGCTATATAGGATTTTTTGGTTACCAGTGGATAGGATGGTGAATTGTTGATCAATGTAAAATTAGATACAGTGAGGAAGTTAAGCACTTTCCCAACATTGGTGCATTTTATCATTTGAGTGCGAGTTTAGAAACTGTTCTTGTTCATTAATCTTACATTAATTACCAATATATATGTTTAAATTACCCTGTGATCCAGGTACAATGTGCTGTTTTTTGTTTGGGATCTGATGGTGCATTGCACACAGGAAAAAGTTCTTAACTGAATCTTGATGCATTGCAATGTAAAACAGTTTAAGAATTAGGGATGAACCAAAACTCTACTCGGAACTCGGCTTGGCCCGAGTTTCGTAGTTCTCGGCATAGACTCGAACCCCAACAAACAATGGGTTCGAGTTTTAATCTTTCCGATTTTCTGTTTTGAAAACGAAAATCAGATTTCTTAATTTACAATTGACCATCGACCTAACTGAAAACACAAATTCTATTATTTTTATTTATAAAATGACAATCGACCTAGCTGAAAACACATATTCTGTTATTTTTATTTATAAAATGACAATCGACCTAACTAAAAACACAAATACTGCAGCCGTTAGTTACTACTTCTTGGTGTAAAACTGTAAACTAAGACCAAACTAAAAAATTCTTATAAGTTGTGCAAATTGCCAAACTAAAAATCAAAAGAATTAGACTTTTTTTAAAAATATTCTAAACTCTGCTCGGACTCGAGCAAAATTTAACTCATATAACTCGGCACTCTGACTTGGCAAGAAATTCAAACTCAGTTCATTCCTATTAAGAATTACATTACTTTTGTGTAAATTATTTTTGCAAAAGCAGGACATGCCATGTAGGGTTGTTAATATTGGGATTAAGGCATCACAATTGCTTTGTATAATTGATAATTAGGTCAGTGTCATTGCGAATATTGTGATAGTTTTGTTTTTGCTTGTGTACATCTTGTGTATTGCCAATAATATTTAATTTGATTGAGTTTGATTGGGTGATACTTGATACCAATATTTGTTCTGCTATGTGTCGTTTTCCAATTTTATTTTTGATAATAAGCTGTGATGACAAAGTGCCCCATTGCCAGCAGATGAGAGTGCTTCTTGTTCTATTCAAAAGTGTTTGGTTTCTAACATTCATCGAATTTCAAATGTTCATTTCTGCAGACCAAGGGATTTCCTGGAAGTGATAAATGATAAAATTGGCTGGCCAGTTTAGTGTATGAAATTGTTTGAACGTGGTGGATCTTGAAAATGAGTAGCGGGCCTGCTGATCAAAGACACCTGAAGCAACAACTGAACAGGGGCAGTCGAAGGCTGCTTCTAATACATCAGTTGGAGTGAATCTATATGAAAATTCCCTTTATAAAGGGAGAATCGAGCGAACATTTTTTGGCCGAAATCCATCTTGAGTAAATGAAATTATGATGGTTAGTATTGTTTTTCTTGCTAAATGATGTTTATGATATACTCTGAGAATTTACTTCCACCTTTATAATTTACTGTACGTTATGTTTGCTATTTGGCACTGACTTCTTGCATGAGGCCTATCGACACTACCTGTGAAGCTTCGGCTCTTTATTGGCACATGTGTGTAAGTCTGCCTTACATTATTTATAAGTTTCATAGTTTAACGTTTAAGTGCCATGAAACTGTGCACAGGACTTTACTCTGGTGATGAAGGAAATACTAGTTTTAAAGAAAGTAACATGAAACTTATTTTCCGGAATAAGTAGCACGCTTTCGAAAAGTATTTGCGATACTATTTTTAATATACCAAGAAATTTAGTTTTCTGTAATGAGTAAAATGCTTTTGGAAAGTTTTTGCAATTTTGAATGCTTTTTTACTGCATTCAAAGTGTTAGTGTCAGTGGTTCATACATAGATTGATATAACATTATTGTATAGATATAGTTGTATTCTTGTATTAACACATAATTTCAGCCAGTTGAATTTACTATTTATAGTGTCACCTTGTGCTGTCAGTTCTTGGAACTCTAGCGATCGCAGCGACAAAAATTCTCCATTGCTTTCTTTTCGAAGTCACATCTCTTAATTCCTCAAGGTTCATTCTGGTTCTTTCGTGTATCTCGTCCATCCATTTTTTCCTTGGTCGCCCCTGTTTTCTCCTTCCTTCTCCGCACACCAACATCATTTTCTTTTCTAACCCATCTGATTGCATGACATGTCCAAAGAACCCCAGCTATTTGTTGTAGCGACTCATCATTCTCAACTACAATTTCAATGTGCACCCTTTTGTTCATACATTTATTGTGTATTGCTGTGTTTTCAGGCAAAGTACATAAAGTCTTCTGGAGATGTTTGGGATGTGATCATGCAATCGCCTGACATCTCGCAATCATACTAATAAAGAACTCTGGCATTATATGATGAAATTTCGCTGTGACCATTGTTAGACCAGTCGACCAAAAAATGTCTGCTTGAAAATCTAACCATTCACAATTCTAGAAGCCTTGTTATGACTTCAGCATGAGAAGTATGGTTATTACAAATGACTTGATTATGTAGTACAGCGTATACAGGTTTTACAGCCAAAATTTCCTGTGATCTATGTGTTCTGCAACGGAAGTGTATTTATCATGGGCAGGGCTTGAAATGGACCAGAATGAACCAGAATGCCGTTCCTGTTCGTAAAATGCAACAGTATTATCGTTCTGTTTCGTCAAATATGACGGAACTCATCAGAGCGCCGTGAAAACGAAAATCTCATTTCGCTGCCATTTGATCTGCTGTTCAGCTTGTTCCAAGTGGAAATTATTAAAAATTCTGATTGTAAAGTCCACTTTCTGTCATGAATTACAATACTAATCTTGAAAACTGTCAATAAAGGGGCATTAAATATAACAAGGTGGCAAACAGCGGCACAACCCCACTCTTTCCTACTCGTTATTTATTTGCATTTGATGTCATTTTTATTAAATGTAATCAAAAATAATGACTGTGATCTGCATTTTCATTATTACATAAACATGATGAACTAAGAAAGTTTTATTTCCAAAATCTCAACTTACTCATCAACCTTAAATTGAGTGTCAACTTGCCAGGACAACATTCACAAACACAAATAGCAAATACCTTAATTGTATATGTTTTATTAAATATAGTGACTAAGCTTAATTCATGTATATTCGTCTAACCTTAAAATTCGTCCAGTGATTGGTCCAATAAAAATTGCATTTACCAGTGTTCCGTTTCGTGAAATTTTCCATGTCGAGCACTGATCATGGGCTACCTCCTGTCACAACTTATTGTTACAGTTGCATAGCTTGTGCAGGAGTCTAAACCTGTTCAGTTATAAATGTGAAATTTTTTATTCTAAGCTCTGCTTACTTGAATTTAGCACATATTTGACAAAATTGTCAACCTTCTAATTGGCATGCATTTGAAATGATCTTGTGCTTACATCTGGATATATAGTGTGGTGCACTATGGCGAATGAGGCAAAGTTTGGTACATTGATTATGCTCCATTTCTGCATTACTGTTAGTTGGCTTAACTTATGTGTATTTTATGTACAATAAAGGTTGACTATTTTCCGAACGTGTTGGTGAAATTTATTGGCATTGTAATCCTTGTTAAAACAGTATTGTTATTGCTAATACGTTTTCTATAAAGTGTTGGTATTGGCCAAGAAATGGTCAGTATTGTTATTGAAAGCTGTGGGTTGATGCTCAAAATTATTTGGTTGCAGCTCTGCTTAGATCAATGTGTACTGCAACTTGTAGTTGTCAAATAGCACACGAAGAGAGCAAATAAATTGCTCTAACTTTTAACTTGCTCTAACTATTAAACTAACTTCAAAACAATTCAGAAACCAAACGAGCCAATTTTATTGTTGATCACAATTCGCATAAGCACATTCTTCCGGCCAGTCCCTGGGTCTGTTGACATCTCCTGATCTACCATGAGGGTTGCTGTTGTTAAAATTTTGCTGAATGCATGTAAATAGAAGTGCTGGAGGACTGTTTTGATTTGTATCTTTCAATTACGAGTATGTGCCATTTTTCAGTTTGCAACAGATTTAGGCTATAGTATGATTGATTCTGAGTGGTTTACTGGGTGACTTTCTGTAAAACTAGTATATTCCTCCTCACCAAAAGTAAGGTCCTGCACTTGCCACTACTGGTACTTCGACAGCTGTCGCTTTTCTCTTTGCTAGAGTGCCACAGCTCACTTTCGAAGTGCTCCAGCGCGATGCACACCCAGGTCACGACATCGACTGGCCACACTGGAACGCAGAGACACGGTACCAGCACAATTTCGAGACAGCATTCTAGAGCTGGGCCAGAACTCTAGAAACTGGCAGGCGACCGAAGCCACGGAGAAATGCTTTGTGTGCAGACTCTGTGGAGCGGCCATGCGTCACCGACGAAACCTACTGCGTCACCAGATCACGGTGCATGGGAGAAAGAAAAACCCACGTGGCCGTCCTCCAATATCATCTATTAGTTATTAGCTTTGGCATCCTGAACAGTAAATGTTGAATGATCAGAATTTACTGATTGTGGAGTGATTATAAAAAATTCATGTGATTTCTAATGTTCTCATGCTTTCTTCAATTTCCTGTGCTAGAAATCCCCTTTTGTAAAGATGCTTGAGACAATAGTGTTTATGTTTAATGTCAGACACACCAGTTCAGAGTATGACTAAGGAATTTGTTCAAGAAGGTGCAATGATGCCCCAAGTGAGCGATTTTGTTACCTATGAATTCCGTAATATGAGCACTCTAAGCTACCTTAAACCACTTATATCCCTCCTTGCAGCCTGTTATCTTGAGCTACTGGTCATTTGACTAAACCATGATCCAGAAACTTTCATGCATTCCATTTCATTGCCTGCATGTAGTAATGACACCAACTGGCAACTATCAATCTTTCTTTTAGGATTTAAAAAAATGTTGCACTCAAGTTTGAGTAAGTGCACAAGTAAGTATATTCTTTAATATTCCACTTTCAAATGTACATGGAACTCAAATGGAACTTACAGAAGACAAATTATTATATTACAGAGAAGTAATAATAGGTAATAAAAATGTAAAATTTATCTAACTGCATTGTCACCTGATGGCTAAAATAATAACCATGCCTGATTGTCATGCTTCTGTGCAACTGAGGGCATGATGTTCAAAGATCTTGCAATTGGTTTAAGCTTCATTTTTTTGGTTTATGCTCTGAAATACTTTAATATTGTAGAGTAATTTTTTTTTACATGCATTAAAAGCAATCTATGTTCCAAAACCACCGATGTAAATGGGACTGAAATGCATGTGAAATATTAGGTAATAATAAAAGTAATCTATGTGGGCTATGGTCAAAGGTAATATATACTTAGCTTGTTGAAATAAATAGACCAAACAGTCGGTCTGGTGATAGGCAGTTTTGAATGTACTTTGTTAGCTGAGTCTGCTCTAAGTCAACATTTAGTTGGAGTGTATTCTTTACTGAATGGCATACCCAATTTGTCCTTCTGCTCAAATTTGTAGTTGTGAGTAGGAAACATTATTGTTGTAATCTTATATGGTTTCTTGTTAAGCTTCTGCATGAAGATTTACTATGCAATGGATTTCATTAATCACTAGGCTATACCTTTTACCAGAAAGTTTTCATTTTTAGAGCATATTTTTCAAGGTTCAATTGTTGATTTAAAGTAGTTCTAGAAAGTTATTTGCTTATTGGGAGTTTAAAGAAGATCTAATTGATGGCACATGTTAGCTTTTAAAGAACAAACTATTGTGAAAGAGTTAGAGTAAGGTCGATAACTGCAGCAGTAAGTTTTCTCATTCAAAAGAAATTACATGTATTTACTCCTTTCTAAAAACTTCTGTAGTGTCATAATACACAAAACATCAATCGAAGGCACTTTCTGCAAAATCACAATCCAAACATTGCCATCCATCCATTGCACATAAATATCTGCAAGGCCTCCAAGGATGGAAAACTGGTATTATGGAGGCATGCTAGATAGGATTTCAGTCTTCACCTAAATGACTCCAACTTAGAGAGCAGAAGGAAGCAGGCAGTGATTTCCAGAACCGAGGGCCGGTGACAAAGCAGAGGACCCAGCATTGTTTGAGTCACTAAAGAGAAAGGAAATATCGGACAAGTACATTCAAAACCATGTCAGGTTTAAAATGACAACATGTAGCCCATACTCCTTACTAATCCACTCTTATACTAGTTTGATGATGTCATGGTTAACTTCAAAAGTTCTTTTTTATATTTGATTCTGTGACATGGGACGTAATATGATTCGCATACAGGGTTTCATTCTGCTGTTTTGTCTTACCTGGTTTTCTGGTCGCTGAATTTGGTTTTTCACAATATGAAGAATAAATATGAAGAACCTTAAGTGAATTATAGGACCCGCAGCACTAAGCACCAAATGTTGAAATTATATTAATCTGATACATTCTTTGTTTTACACAAAGCAGACAGTTAATAAATTTAATGACTCCATTAATTTTCAGCTATAAACTGAAAGTTATGTTCCTGATGTACTGAGTTGAAGTTTTTTATGTTTTGGTTGTAAATTTACTGCTCCAACGTTTCTTTAACAGTGCTAACAAAGATATATGATTGAATTGAATTTAAATATAATATATAATATAAATATAATATATTTGTCAAAAACAGTCATGCTGATGTGTCATAGCACCCAGGGGCCGGAAGGACAGAAATTATGCCCATGCCTTCCTTGTGATCTCCTGACTCCTCTTTATGCTTCCCAGTTAGCGTAAAACATCAGATATGGTGATCTACTTGATAATGAATATATCGAAAGGCAGTAATTCTAAACTACCATTTGTCACAATATTGTCTAGTCTTTATGCATAGAGGGTAATCTAAAACATTTGCTTGCACATCAGTACGGAAACCCGTCAGAAATGTGTTGTGAGGGCAACATTCATCAAGTTTTGAACAGGGCCATAGCAATCCAATGATGGAACCATTTTAACATAGAACGCATCTTGAGAAAGACTAGGTATTTACCTGCCCTGAATGGACAGAGTGGGCACCATGTGACGGCAATCCCAGATCTGATTGGACTCGATGTTGTTTACATCTGACACTGATTACAATATTTGATTTACACACTTTGCTCACCATGGTCAAAGCATGCCTATTTGGAATTTGGTTGAAATTTGGCTGTGGTTCCAATGTGGCTGACTTGGGACTGAGGTTAACTGGTGTTTTGGTTGTATCTTTGGCAGACGATGGACGCAATGTCGCGCTTCAGTGTTTCGATGACCACTGGTAATTCCCGCACTTTCCGGCATCGAGTAACACAACCGACCAACACCATGAGCCAGGCACTCACGCCACGAACTGCTACCTCTCAGCAGAGCCTTCTCCCTCATCCACCACAGCAAATGTCGCTTGATGGCTGGGCTGCGAATGCAGGCACTATGACTAGCTTTGTCTGTAAACTTTGTGGGGCGACCATGGGCCACCGAAGAAGTCTACTGCGCCACCAAATAAATGCACATGGACGACAGAAGCGAAAGCGAGGCCGACCACCGATTTTCCCAAGTCTCTGATGCACAAGACCAGTATAGTTTCGTCGACCTGTTGTTACATTAATTTTGCCACAAGTGATCAGTATCCCTTGCTTGATTCTCACATGTCTCCAAGTCAAAAGCAAGTTTTTCATTTTCAAACCAGGTTCCTTGTTTATTGGTCTTTTTTTTCTGTGTTGCAATGATTGGTTCTTTGATCTATGTCTACAATTGTGTGGGTGTGAAGCAACTTGCCACATGTTTTATACAATGGTTCTGTTTAAGTTCGTTTTTCTTGGGTGCTTTTGAGATTTTGAAGATACATTGATCTCGGAATTTGAGTTGATCTGTGCAGAATTTGTTCATGCAGCTTGTAATATAAACGGCTGAGTCATACCTTATACTGTACCATGTCGTGCACTTTTTTATACCTTATGACATATGGTATTCAGAGAATTGCACGGCATTAGTCAAGCCAGTTTTGAGAAGCTCCCAAAGGTGCAAAGGCACAGCTGTATGTTATTTAAATAATTTTAAGTGGACAACTGTTCCATGGGGGATGGTCCAAGATGTGTACATATTTTTGCTTGTGATCACAGAGCCAACAGGTCTCCCTCTATGTGCTGCAGAGTGTTCATTGGCTCAATACCAGAGCACTGATGCGCTGAGGGTCTGAACAAACCACCGATACTCATCTTAATAAAAGGGCGTTGAATGTAACTTGCTTATGTGGCATATGACTAATTCCATGTGCCATGTCATGTGTGAGTTTGATATGCCTTGTAGCGTATCTGTTTTGTCATTGCCCATGTCATGCCGTGTATTTTGATACATGTATGTTACATAACATACGAGTAATACCACATGCTATGAAAACCCATTCGGTATGACTATTTGATGTCATGTTTGGCATACCAGTCATACAATAAACTGTACTGTCAAGCCAAACATGCTGTATGGCTTACTGTGGTGTTTTGACTTAGTTTCTGCTATGGTGGTGCTCTGGTACTTGGCATGGTTGAACAATCTGTTACTGATAAAACATTAGATGCAGAGCATTGCACTTTTCTGCTAAGCATTTTAAGTGAAGTGTTTTGATTTCCCTATGAAAAAATGTTTGTTTCCATTGCTTGTTATTAATTTTAAGACAGCTGTTTTAAATATATTTAATAGCTCAATATTCACTTAGGAATTCGACTTGCATGCATAAAATAGTTGTGTCATAACTAGTGTTTGAGCTTTTAAAAGCTTAATGTTCATACTTGTGAACAGTTTAGGTTATTTTATGAACAGATTTAGCTTAGTTTAAAAAACTCAAGAAACAGTTGGTTATTACAACAATGGTTTTTATAAATGTATGATGAAAATGTGGTATACTTTCTATTCCTTTGCATCACAAATTTAGAATGCAAACCCTTGCAACTAAATGTATAGTGTTTCCAACAGAATTCATGACAGTGATAGATCGTGTAACTGAAAATGGATATGTTGCATTCGGGGGCCAACATTTGCATTGAAAACTTTATGTGACAAACTATGTAACAAACTTCAGTGATGACATAGAATTTGAATCTCTCATTCTGCTGTAGTTGATACAGTTATGGAAAATGCAAAAGTCATTTGGATTTAAAATTTTTATTGTGACTTTATAGTGTCCCATTATGCTGTAATCTGCAAATTGGTGCTGTGAGGATGTTTTAATGTAGTTGCTTGAGTAGATTTGTTGTTAGAAATTCTGCAGTCAATGGTTCAAATCTCTTTCAACAGAGAACAATTGAAGAGTTATGTTTCCTAAACACAGTCCTCTTTATCATGTTAGTATAGCTCCATATAAATGAGAGGATGAGACAGGAAGAACCGAAACTCGGTTCGGAAACTCGGCTTGGCCGAGCTTCATAACACTTGGCACAACTCAGACTCGGTAAAGCATCAGGTCTGAGTTTTAATCTTTCTGATTTTCTGTTTTGAAACGAAAATCAGATTCTTTAATTTAATAAACGAGTCAAACGACAATCAGCCTAAGTGAAAACACAAAATACTATTATTTTTATCTACAAAACGACAATCGTCCTAACTAAAAGCACAATACTTCTAACATTAGTGCATACAAGTTACTGCTTCCTACAGAAAACTAAGGAAAGCTAGGAAATTCATAATAGGGTGAGCAAACTGTAAATATAAAAATCAAGAGAATGAGACTCCTTTTTAAATGTTAGAAACTCGGACTCAGCAAAATTGAGCTCATGAAACTTGGCACTCAGACTTAGCAAGAAATTCAAACTTATATATCAAGGTTAATAGTTTAACTACGAGAGTGTACTAAATGTGACTGGGAAACAATGCAGCCAACTCCTTGTTGTTAGGGCAATGCATTGTTATAAATTCATACTGCATCTTCAAGTCAACTGATCTTTTTAAATATTTGCAAATTTCTTTGACAGGGCTCCAGATTACGCCAATTGCCTGTCATGCATCAACACCAAACTGACCGTAGGGCATCACAAACACCGAGATATGGAAGAAGAAACATTATCTCCAGTGAATTATCTCTCACCAAACATGTGGACCCACGTTTTTGCACACTACCTGCCAATCGGCAAATGTTTGCCCAGCTAGCGCCATCTGCCTCTGCTCGCCAGACATCATCTGTCGCTAGCTATGCCAAACTGACGCACACCGTGACTAAATATGTGTGCAATCTCTGTGATGCAACATTCAATCACCACTGCACTCTGCTGACACATCAAGTCAGGAAGCATGGAAGACAAAAGAATGCCAGGCGAGGAAGACCGGCTATGTATCCTCAAACTGCTATGCCCTTCTGATGCAAATGCTCAATATTAGACATTATTATATTAAAAATATAATACATTCGAAATACATTATGTTTATATGTTCTAGTAATTGATTCCATACATCCATATACTGTTAATATTAATTCTGCATCATAAGCATAACTTGTGGTATTTTTATAATTGAACTGCTGTCACTCTTACCTTGTGGGCATGAAGTAAAAGATTTATTTCTGAATGAAGTACGCAAGCCTGACTTTAGGTATGTGCGGTCATGTACGTATTTGGATATTTATACAGCCCAAGGGAGCCCATTCTGAATCTGTTCATAAAAGTGTTTTGTACAATAAGGGTCTACAATAGTCAGAATAATGCCATGCAAAAATAATAAAATTAAAGTAACAAGCAACATTAGTTCATTGGATGGTGATAGGCCGAATACAACAGTTATCGTCAAATGTGACAGTTTTGGTTTCTCTTGACTTTAGTTAACTGTTACGTGTAATAACCTTGTTAGTTTACAATAGGTTTCCTAGTTTACATACCAATTCAAGACACTCAGTTTAATTTTAAGTGAAGAGCTTGATATTTATTTTTACTTTAATCTAACTGAATGATTAGGTAAATATTTCTATGACAGGACATTTTTATCTGCAGTATTATTGGCACATCTGGACATCGTCAGAATATGTTTATGCATGGCATCACATTACCTCTTTGTCAGAAGAGGAACTAAACTTATGAGGAAGATATTGCTGTTGACTACTGTTTTTGTAGAGCTAGAACAGTGGTTCCCAACCTTTTTCTGCTTCAGGCCACTTTTATTTAATTAGAGGACATCAAGGGCCACAAGGTTAAAATTAATTATTTTAAATTTTAACAATTTTTTAGAATAGAATCAAATTACACACAGATATATACATTTGATGTAACTTATAAACGTCAACAAAATATAATAATTTATAATAGAAAATAAGTATTCTGTCAAATATTCATTTATTGCACTTATATTTTTGTATATCTTTGATGGGGCTGGTGGGTCACAGGTTGGGAATCACTGGGCTAGAACATGAGCAGATGTTTAACGTAGTAGTACAGATGTAGTACAGTGTATATATAATATGTGATATACAGAAAAGTACTGTGACTTAAATCAGTAGGTGTGTGTTCACAGTGATATTCATACAAGTGTAAAAATAACTACACGTATGTTCACTGAACGGAGTCTTTAGCAGTTTGAAAAACTAAATAAAATGTATCTTATGGTCATATGCATATATACAAGAATGAAGTCATTTTGTCTCCTTTTCATCGTAGCCCATTCAGACTGTGGTGTACTGAGTGACCTACGAATAGCCCTCTAGCGGTGACTTCATGTACGATGCTTTGCCTCTTCTTTCCGCCTGCTTTCGATAATATTCGAGCTCCTGGTTACAAAGACAAGTGCAACAAAATGTAGACCACTATTTTATCAGATGTTGAAAGCTGTGTTCATGAAACATTGGTGTCACAATTGTGTGGATAGAAAGGACTTGAAGGATTTGACTCGCAGCCTTTTATGGATCAATCATGTTGATGTCGTTAACAGTGTTGTAACAGTATTATTTTCCATGCCTCTATTGCACAAGCAATTGAAGACCATTCTGTTGGATCGTGGTCTTGTGTAGTCAGGTTAGGTGCAACTCTGATGAGTTTTCTTGAAGAGATTCTATATAAATATGCATTTAAATTAAAATTGCTATCCATGTAATGCATCTCCAAATTTCTGAAATGCCTCTGAAAGCCAAGTGCAGGGGACCAGCTTATTTCATGTAAGGTCTCTGCTCCCTTGTGTAGAATAGTCTTGCTGGCTCTGCTCCACTCTACCTCAGGATCCTCTATACCCAGTCGTTCCTCCCTATGGTCCTCAGCTCGGGACTGTCTATCTAGTCATCATGCAGACACATACTTTATGGCTCAGTCTAGAAGTTTCACAACTATGGGTCACTCCAGCTGGAATATCGGCTACCTCAAGTCACTTAGGACCAACTGTTCTTCCATAATCTCTGATTTAAAGTAGTGCCATATAAATACTTTTACGATATTCACAAACGCTGCACTACGCTGCAATAGGGGTTGTCTGAAGGAGGTCCGAGTCCGTAACGTATCAATCACTGCAGAAGACCTAACACAATGTAATTATTACACAAAAACTTTGGTATTTCAAACAAGCGGTTTTATCGAATAACAGTCAAAGGACCCACCTCACCCAATACAAGCACAAATAAACTCTTTTGTCAAACCTGCTTACATCAAAGTCTCACTAATTGCTAAGGCTGTTGACTGGCACATGTATGAAAGTTAAAGCTTACTACATGATACAGTTTGCTTAGTTGCAGTTATCAAGTGCTATGCTGAATGGTAAGCGACAAAGACTGAAGTACATATTATTATGTAGAGTCTCTCACTCAATTCTTCCAAGACTCAATTGATCTGGTTGGGCACCCGCCAGCAGCTGCTTAAACTTGATTACGCTTTACTTGCCAAGCGGTTCCCTCAGTTTAGTTTCTCTACAAATGTCCGCAATCTGGGCGTCACTCTGGACAGTACTCTATCCTTCTCTGCACATATCTCTAATCTCTCTCGGTCCAGCTTCTATCATTTGCGGCGACTACGAGCCATCCGACGATCTGTCATCGACCATATTATCGACCATGGTTCACGCCTTCATCTGCTCCCGCATTGACTACTGTAACTCATTACTCATCGGCCTACCAAAACTCCGCCTCACTCTGCTCCAGTCTGTACTCAATGCAGCTGCTCGTTTGATCGCCCGTCTTCCAAGTTTCTCACATATTTCTACTTTCATGACTCAACATCTTCATTGGCTTCCCTTGACTGATAGGATTCATTTCAAAGTTCTCTTTCTTACATTCAAAGCATTGTTGGGTCAAACTCCACTCTATCTATGTGAACTTATCAGGAAACCTATCTCAGCTACCACCGGACGTCCTCTCCGTTCTATAGACCGTCACGATCTTCTAGTACCGCAGTCTAGAACTGCCACAGCTCAGCATTGTGCCTATGCCTCTGTTGGCCCTTCGCTATGGAACAGCCTTCCTGCTGTGACTCGTGCTGCAATCTTATCTAGTAGCACAATTGTTTCTGCTCGTTATCTTAAGACTTCTTTTCTCTAGGGTTTTTTGCACTGGGAGCGCCTCTGATTAGGTTGTACCGTGAGAGGCGCTTTATAAATCCGTAAATAGAATAGAATAGAGGCATTGAAAGAGGTATTAGTCATCAGGAATGTTAGGAAACTGGAAATGGGGTAGGCTACACTGGTTTAACCCTATAACGACCAGCATTAGTGATTATAATTTATGCCTTACGTTCTACTACGCGCTGGTCACTAAAGGGTTAAACAGGTGCCTCTGTAATAACAAGAAATGGGTAATAACAAGAAACATCTAAAAGAGAATCTTTGCCTTTGAGAGAAAATGCTACAGAAAAGTAATAAGAATAGGCTAGACACTGTAAGTGTTCAAAGAGCTGTACAGACGAATCCACCACAGGGACAATTTGATGCAGAGGGTGGTTCAGAGAAAGCAGGGGCTATTTGGCAACATATGTAGAATGAATAACAACAGAAATATCACAACAGTGACGTTCAGCAGGATGGAGAGCCCAAACAGAAGAGGTCGTCCACACAGGGAGTGGCTGGGTGATGTTGTTGACTGGGGCAAAAGACGACTTCGGGAACTGACGCACTTGGCTTCAGACAGACAACAGTTTAAGAACCAGATGAAAATGACATGAGACATCTAAGGGAACTGTGCCCATGATGCGTGATGATGATGATGAGACGCCTCTGTGCGTGGTGGTGCCGGCTCCAGTACTGATAGTGCTTTCAGAGATTTGAATATCGGGTTAGAACGATCTGTACATGGAGACTTTGGAAGGTGTGGCTCCCATTCAAAAGTTCAGGCCATTCGATCACTATTAAAGATATGTACACTTCCATTGTGCCCATGATGCATGATCCACTCCATCCTGCTGGTTATGGTTATTGTAGACACAGGATAGAGTATAATCCAAAAACAAGTATTCTGTGACTTTCTAAAGGGGGATTGTTTGGTCAGAACAGTGTAAGCATGTTGGACTGGGAAAGTTGAACTGGGAAAGTGAGAAGTAGTAACTGACCTCGTCCTTTTTGGCTCTCATTGCATCGATCTCTTTTTCCGCAAACTGTTTGTCTTTTGCAGGATCAGCTACCAGTGATGGGTCAGCAAAACTCTGCAACATAACCAGATTCATATTCTAATATAACCTCATCACCACTACCCCCCTGCATAACAGTAATAACACTGAGATAATGGTACTACACCTATCAATGACCCATACAATGGCTGGAAATTCTGTAGCATAATAGCTGGCTTAGCTATAACAAGTAACATAATATTACACGATTGTATTATATGGAGCATTTCAATAAGCACGTTAGGTAATATTCGAGCTTCTACTCTATCTAAACAGAAATCACTAAAGTTTATGCATAATAGTAATTTGAATGATTTTTTATTGTTTATCAATATCTCAAACTGTGCTAGCTCAGAAGTGGTGTAATAATGCATCACGTAACATGTTGTAGCTAATAGGCAAATTCGCAATGCCAGTAAAAGGATGAAAAGAACGAAATTGTCTTCCGTTCTTATTGGGTCAGTTACAGGTAATGTCACTAACTAAGTTAGTAGATCTCCAAATCAAAGGCTTATTGGAGTTCTTTGAAATGGCAATTGACATGGTGTGCAGTTGAAAAGGTTTATATCCACTTAAAACATCACAGTAACAAAATTCCCACTCTAGAAATAAATGGAGTAATTTACCTCTTGAGGGAAATTCTGAGTGTAAGCATGCTTCCAAAGATCCCATGGAGTTCTGGACACAAACAAAATAGGATTATAAAAATAATTTCGATGCGATTTCACACCATCGTCCTATCTATAACTCTCCTATTCTTCATGTCACGGTCTACTTGCTTCTTTCGATCTCTTCCTATTAATATGTTTATCCAAATTCCTATCCTGTGTCGACATCATGCCAGTAACACTCTGTCACTCTTCATCTGTAGACTGTCTGGCTGTATAACTGGTAACTTGGGCGTCTGTCCTCCATGTGAGACAACAGACTTGCCTAGACATGCCTATTTCATAAAAATTTACATCTTGTGCAAACATGGTTCAACGGACGGAGACTTAAACTGACATGACAAGTAACCTTAACTGACAACAGTAGTCATAGATGGATGACCTCACAATGACCTTATTTAAAAGTCAGCAGCTTTAGCTACATCGCTAAATGATGGAAAGTTGACCAAGTTATCTTTTGTTGACTATTTACACAATGCATCAGAATTTATTCTTTTTCTGATTTAACTGCACTAATGCCAAACTTTGTGTCATTTAAGGTAATGCAATGGCTAAATGTATTTGGGCACATGGCCAACCATGACGAACGGTTTATTAAACTAAGCACTAACTATGTAATTATGTTCTTGTGTAGAGTATCTAAAATTAAATGATGAATTATATTACGGAACTCACTTGGCGGTTATACGTCCTATGTCGCCCTCTGGTAATGGAGGGGTGCCTAACAATAAACAACATAGATAAGAAACGAGTCTACAACCTCAACTGCCAGGGCAGTTTATGAACATCATCTTGGTCAATGGCTTCATAGTCCACAGGATTGACTACTGTAACAGCCTATTGGTGGGTCTACTAAATTGTTAGCTAGATAGGATACAGTCGCTGCTGAACTCTACGGCTTGTGCTATATATGGCCGGAAGTTGCATAACCTACGCTGGCCCCATGTTCCTCAGTGAATTAAGTCATAAAAATAATGGTCTTTCCGGTAATGTGACTCAGTCAGTGTTTGGCACCACTCAGATATTTTGAGAATTTGTTATATTTGTCTTTGCATATGCATTAACTGTGTGCCAGAGGTGCAGAACTAAGACTATTGAAAACATTGCTTCCATGACAGAGGTGCAGAATTGTGACAGTCATTACAGGTGTTCTCACTAAAACAGATGTTTGGAAACTTGCGGTTCTTTTATGTAATTAAATGCATTGTTAATTAGAGCAATAAATGGGGTCGAAGTTTCCCATGGTCAGTTTTGCAAACGTGGGACATTTCAATACACTTTAAGACAAATGTTGATATATGGATTCAATGACTGAAGGTTAATTTTGTACATAGCTGATACCTATTTGCTGGAAGGCATCCTGTCCGGCTGTTATCATCAATGGCTTACTGTATTCTGTCTGAGCAGATTTCCTACAGAAAAGCAATATAGTCACAAACTGAGCATGTTCCATTCTGTAGAGCATCTCCTTCAGTTAAGAAAGAGAACTGTAATTGATGCTCTTCAGGATTTATTAAACATTAATGACTGTATTTTCATCAATCCTAGATTGTCGAAGCATCGTTGTGGATACAAGAGATCATTTCTTCCTAAATGTTACCATTTAGACTGCACCTTTCACTCCCAATCACATGACTCATCAGTATATGTAATCGTCAGTTTCACATCCTGAATGCATTCAGTTTCATCACTCACATGCATTTGTCATGAAGAAATGGCTCAGAAAATATGCTATTATCAATATCATATTACATGAAATTCGCAAAGTGCCACTCGCAGTAGGCTATTCACAACGTTCATGATAAGCAACAAAGAGATTCAGGTGAGATCCTACAAGAATCCTACTATGCCATGTACAGTCGTACACGCTATGTTAGTTAAGATAGTGATGATGACGAGGTACGTTAGTGATGGTGGTGATGACGACGTATGTTAGTGACAACGAGGTATATTAGTTATGTGGTGATGAAGATGTATGTTGGCGATGGTGTTGATGATGACAATGACCTCTCCTAGTTTAATTCAGAGCGTAACTCAACAGAGACTTACGCAAGTGGTGTGTTGAACATGAAATTGTTGACCATCAACCTCGTCTTGCCCAACAGAGATTCAAGTTTGGTACTAGAGAACTAATGTCACAAGTATTCAATAAACAGTGGTTTCTCACAGTCATCATTATTACACCACATGCATAATGACTTAATGGATCACTTCCTGATCTCTGTCATCACAATGACTTTCCACACATTTAAGTCAATTTTTTGGAGCTAACCTAATGGAATTTGGAACTTCTGTAGCTGCATCATTAACATGGATAACAAGGCTAGACCAGGGGCATCACATGTAACTTGGATGAACATCA
The DNA here is from genome assembly GCA_959347315.1 of Bimastos eiseni. Lineage (NCBI taxonomy): Eukaryota > Metazoa > Annelida > Clitellata > Crassiclitellata > Lumbricidae > Bimastos > Bimastos eiseni. The sequence goes on from OY365812.1 coordinate 18,171,585, forward strand.
AACAAAATTGGTAGAATCTTTTTGCATTGAATGGTTTGACAGATACGGTGGCCGTTTCGAGTCTTCCGTTAATTTTTTTAGAAAAAATTACTAGATTACTCTTCGTCATGCCCTGATAAAATAAAATTTCTGATTTTTTTCTAACAAAATTACCAGATGGCCACCGTACACAGAAGTTACAAATTAGCAATATATGAAAAATCCCATGGATCGCGAATGCAATGAAAGTACAACAAGGCTGTTGCAAACTTAGCCTAAACAGGCAAGACAAGGAGAGGAGGCACTAGATAGGAGAAGAGATCTGAAGTGGTTGTCTTTCCTACCATGAGGTGAGCTCCATGTCTGTGTGCAACAAATCGCAGAGTCTTGCAGATGGTTTTCCGCTTCTCTGGATCAAAGTCCTAGAACACATTGCAATGGACATTTATTAGAATACTTATATACAGCCTCTTCTTAGTTTCAATTAACTGTACTGCATTCCATAACATTTTGGTAAATTAGGCAGAGGTCACAGCCTCTACTGTGTCAGGTACAATTCACATGTGCACTCTACAATCTCAACAGTGCAACTGATGAGAGAAAAAAAGAAAATTCATAGAAGAAATTCTTATAAAATACAATAAAAGACGTCAATGGTCATTGTGGTCAAAAGATGTTGCTAAACTTTGCAATAATAATTCAAGCTCTCCATAACAAAACTCTTGCTTGTGCTTTCCATAAAACTAAAGCTGCGGAAATTATCAACTAATTAATCGATTAATTGTTAATTTATTTTAACAATAATTTTTTTAAACGATTAATCACTTAGATTATTCCGCCTATCACTAACATGTACCGGAAGTCTGAGAGAAATAACATAAACCATATACACTGAAATATGGTGGCGGATAGTAATCGAGATATTAAATATAAACACATCGATTACATGAACATTTGGGATTTAAATTATTGGTTAACAGAAATATCGAAAATGCTGATAACGTTTATTGCAATCATTGCGACAAATCGTTTGCATACCATGGATCTAACACTTCAGTATGTTTGACAAATGTAATTATGCACATTTTTGTGATATAGTCGAATTAACTATTAATTAATCATTATTTTTTCAAAAGTTAACTATTAAAATTAAATTAATTGTTTACAGCCCTAAAGAAAACCATCTAATATCACATTACTCCTAATTTCAATTACTTCACTGGCTTAAAATACCTTGAGGAAGAAATAGGGTACATTTCCTATCACATACCTAACACACTCCAATCATCCCAACTACCTTCATCAATTATTTACAATCCAAACACTTCATCCACACCCTTCTTCCACCCTAACACTCTTCCACTCTTCTATCACATTGTCCTTAAACCCTGGAAATGTTCCACAGCCTAAACTGCTATATAGCACATCTGGAATAAACTTCTACCAGACTTACAAACAAATTGTCTCACCCATCTCATGAACTCACCAACAGCATAGAAAAGTTTTTCATTCAGAACTGAAGATATCCACAAATCACATCCTCATTCTTCCTGTTCCTCTTAGCTCTCATATGGCTCCAATTCCACATCGATTTTAGCTGGTTGATATTCTCACTGTCCGACCCTTTGATCTTGACCTGGAGCTGAACCTCAAATAACCTGTCTATTAATTTTGCTCTCAGCAAATTTGCTGTCAGGTGTCTGGTTCCTGTGACAAAGCTTTCCTTTAGCATTGTAGAACTCTCATGATTACAATTATCGATTATTGGCAGAGTTAACAGCACAAAGGTCTTCTTTAAGACATATTCGAGTGTTTCATCAGTGTTTCTGATGATCAGTTAAAGTAACTAAATTCATGGTCCTCATAAGCTATCAGGCACGGCCTTGAGAAGTTCCAGTACAAGATCTTTAAGATTTTGGGGTTACAACTTGAATCAAAGTTTCCAGACAATAACTAGTCAATTAGCAGAATATAAAATCGGTGCCATCGGTGACTCTACTTGTTGTCTGCCGCTGTGACAAAGGGCTCTGCATATAAAAATGACACATAGACTAGGTTTTCTGCTTTAAGAAAGACTATGTTTTGTTAAGGTGCGAACTAAATGAAAGTTTATTGTATTGTGTATTGCATTGTAAAATAACTAACAATTGCTTGTATCTGTTTATGTATTTGCAAACTCAGCATTTATACAGCCTATTGTTGGACTTTGCAAAATTGAAGTGATTATTTGGTTTAAGTGAAAGTTAAGGTCAACTGGCCTGAAATATATCATATTTCATTCCAATTATCACAAGAGGCAACAGGAAGGGATCAATCAGTTCTTGATCCTACAACAAAGAAATTCAAAACAGTAAAATTCATGTAGTGTTTATTAATGCACTAGAAAACCAGGAGAAGGAGAGGACAGTGAAACACTTGAAGTAATACTACTACTCAACCATGAGTAAATTTACTTAATCTCATAAATTATGATGTTGCTGATGATGAAATGATGATTATAAGAAAGAAAACTGATGACAACAATAAGCCGCCAATGTTAAAATGATGATAATGGTGATGTAGCTGATTCACAATGATAATGATGATGACTATGATGATGATATTCGATCTCTTGCTTCAATTGGTCCCTCTCTGTGGAATACACTTTCTCCATCTGTTCGCTCTAAAATTCCGTCTGGCAGTCTCTCATCCGATTTCGATTTTCTCAAGACCTACTTCTTCTCACGGAGCCTTGCGCACTGGCAGCGCTTCTAAACGGTTCACTCTACGAGAAGCGCTCCAGAAATGTTTAAATACAATACAATACAATAATAGAAATAAAATGGCATGAAGAACTGTCCTACTGGATGATCTTGCCCCACTCTCTGCCAGGCGTCACGCTTGAGGTGTTCCTTAATGGCGACATCAGTGTCACGGATGTCATTCAGGACGACATCAACCCTCGACTTTAACACCTGCAGCCATTTGTCCAAGGTCACCCACAGTTCATTTGGTTTGCTGAGGTCAAGCACAAGGGCCACAGACATCGTTCTAACAATAGAACACATTGGCAAATTAAGAACAATGGAATCATGACATCAGATGTACTACAATAACAATAAAGGCAAAGATATAAGCTATTGATGGTTAAGGCTGTCAATGGGTACCCGCCCAAGGCTAGCTGCATGGGCAATGAAATCGGTTCTCGGGTACCCGACATTCTGTCAAAATGCGCGACTTTGCCCAAACATATGTCAGAAATATTCCGTTTTCATATTGGCTGATGGCCTGCCTGGGCAATGAAATCGGTTTTTGGGTGCCCGAAATTAAGTAAAAATGTACATTTTTACCTGAGCATAAACCAGAAAATGTTCCGTTGATCATAATCATCCTTTTAGCCGACTGCCCGAGCAATAAAATCGGTTCTCTGGTGCCCGAAATTCCGTAAAAATGCACAATTCCCTACATTTCCTAACAAAATGTCCGCGGGTTGACAGTTACCCAGGCCGTGATCTTAACATTTTTTGACAGCCTTATTGATGATCAAAATACTCTGACTTGCCTGATGCTATCGGCATCAACAGTAATATCGACCAATTTCGAAAGCCATGTTCCTCCACCCAGCTCCCAAATGTGAGCAATGTCTTTCTCCTAACACAAAAAATACAGGTCAACGTGTTATTAACTTCCTTATTGTAGATCACCATCATCATTGTTACTATCATCACCATTATCATTTATGTCATTATCACCATCATGTTGCTTGTGGATCTGTAACATATCCCCTGCACATTTAACCCTTTTCCTCTATAATTATCTGTCCTGCGCTTCTCAAGTCAGGCTGCAAATGTGTGCTTATTTGTGTTGGGGAGAAGAGCAATGGGCAAAACAGAGAAGAGGAACAGTTCGATTCCCATGTCCCCCAAAAGTCCTTCTTTTGCAAAGCGATGGCGTTGGTAAAATCAGATGTATAATGTTATGGGCGCCTTGCCTGGCTGCCAACAGTAACATTCGACTCCTGTAATTACTTGTCATCATTCATTCATACTATGTTTGTAATCATACTGCAACTTGTCAGTTTGAAATGAAACAAAAAGTATTTTTGTCATTATAAATCCAATAAATCTGACTCATCTGGACACCAATAAATCTGACTCATCTGGAAACCATTGCATCCAATAACTCTGACTCATTTAGGCACCAATAAAATCTGACTCATCTGGACACCAAAAAATCTAATAAATTTGACTCATCTGGACACCAATAAATCTTACTCATTTGGACACCCATAAATCTGACTCATTTGGACACAAATAAATCTGACTCATTTGGACACCAATAAATCTGACTCAGCTGTACACCAATAAATCTGACTCATTTGGACACTAATAAATCTGACTCATCTGGACACCAATAAATCTGACTCATTTGGACACAAATAAATCTGACTCATTTGGACACCAATAAATCTGACTCATTTGGACACCAATAAATCTGACTCATCTGGACACCAATAAATCTGACTCATTTGGACTCCAATAATTCTGACTCATCCGGAAACCAATAAATCTTACTCATCTGGCCAAATCTTACTAACTGGTCTTTAAGCAACATAATCTCACAAAATAGAATCTTCGAAAAATTCAATCACCAGGTTGTTGTTTTTTGCACGACGGGTATATGTGTATTCAAGCGCAGTGGTTGGTTTGAGAGAATCCTCTCGATCCTGAATCCGCAAAATAATGCTAGTCTTTCCCTGCAAAGAAAGAACCATTTGACTTAACAATAATAGCAAATCATTACAGTTTAAAACGCTGGATTGAGTTGACTAATTTAGAAGAAGTGTTTAAGGTAGCTCAACCTGTGTCAACATGGGTTTTTTAACACCCACTGTACTCTCCTGAGTCTCTCTTTCTCTGCCTCCTCCTCTATGACACAGGTTCCAGGTTACCTTTATAGCCACAAACAGCATTTGTACTACTATTGACTTGAGAACAAGATCAACACATCCAAAATGAGGATATGCAGGAAGATGCAGAGAATATCATGGATGGAGAAAAAGACAAACAAAGGTGTGCGCAGGGAGACTAAGAATGAGCATTGAGAAGGAAGCTGGGGTTCTTTGGACATGTTATGCGATCAGATGGACTGGAAAAGAAAATGACGTTGGCATGTGGAGAAGGAAGGAAGGAAAAAAATGGATGGACGAGGTACACGAAAAAACTGGAATAAACCTGAAAGAACTAAGGGACGCGACTTCGAAAAGAAAGAAATGGAGAAGGTTAATCATGAGAGTCGCTAGGGTTCAACGAACTGACAGCACAAGGTAACAAGGTAATTGACTTGCCAGACCAGATCATAACTATTCTCGAGTCATCTCTATATAACTTTTATGATTACGGACCTTCCTCTTTCTCTGGATCACTTTTTATCTCTCGGAGCATTCTACTTCTATTATCTTTCCCTCATCTCGTTCGTCTAGGTGCCCCACTCCTTTTGAAACCTTCGAATGACCTGTTCTTTGGTCTCTTCTCTACATCGTCTTAACTACAGATATTGAGTCTCCCCCTTGTTTTCTTGTAAGTCATTCTTACGCAGTTGGTTGCTCTGAATCAAGAACTGTCTTTCGTGGAGACCATTATGGCATTCACTCGTACCTACTAATACCTCATGTACCAGTCACGGGTTGTCTCCCGCTCTCTTCTCCTCTTCTTCTGTCACTTTGGTTTGGTTCAAGGCCTTATCGTTAATTGATTGCACTGCTCTTCCTCTCTCTACTGTGGGCTCCCACAAGCTTGATTGCAAACCTTGGAGGGTTTCAGTGAGTGGCTGCTTGTATGATCGGTGGCATCTCTAGGTTTGACCACATCACTGTGTATGTGCAGGAAGTCCTCTACTGGTTCCCGGTCCAGCATCCCATTCATCATAGGATCTTATATATCGACTGGGAGTTCACTGGCAGTACTGATTCAATGACCTTCAGCAAGTCCTTCACACACAATATGCTCTGCAATATACCTGCAATTGCATCATCGAGGCAAGTGTGAACTTTGCAAGGAGGGCAATTTATCAAATTTTAGTTGCATTGTATTGTATAAAAGTAACCAAGAAATCAATACAGCTCATTGTTAAAGTCTAAGACTATGAAAAAATTTGTTTTTGATTAAAATTTCTTGCGATTTTGTTATGAACTCATTACATAACCTATGAAAATCAGTTCCAGAGTTTAACCCTTTAACGAACAGCACATAGTAAAACATACGGCATAATCAATAACGCCGGTCGTTAAAGAGTTAAAGACATCTCAAGATAATCTTCTCATGAAGATCTTTTCCAAAGAACTAGGAATACCCTGATGACCCTGGACACTGACCTTCTGTGTATATGATCACATTGATCAACTGTAAAATCTAATCCTTGCATAAATTTTTAATTGAATGAAATGCAGAATTTTAAAGACATCAGAATTAATAGAAAAAACATCCCATACAGAATGCTCACTTTCTGAACACCAAATCCACCTGAGTAAAACGTGTCAAGAGTAGACTCACCGCATCTTTGCTACCAAGAAATACAATTGATTTCTCTTCAATAGCAGTCTCTACAAAACAGATCAATGGACCAACAGTAGCTTACTAGCAGTTTATCGGTGCCTTAAATAAAAAATTATTGTCAGTATTTAAGTTATTATAATATATCAAAGCGATATTAAGTGCAGTAACGTACTAATCAAACCAGAAAAGTGCATGACTAAAGTAATGCAACGTTAGGCCCTGATTAGGGACATGTGCAGAACAAATTGGCAAACTTATTTTCATATGCCATGTAACTATTTGATTAAGAGTAATAATGATAGATTTGACTGCTCTGAATATTGGTGTAATTTTCTTCCAGATAGCCGTAGGCTGAATTGGGACTTGAAGCATGAACCTACTGGATCTTTCTCTGTCCACAACTGTGACCTAATGACTGACGCTGTGATTGCCTCTGAGGGACTGTTCTTGCTCTCAGCTAATGAATGATTGTAATAAAAGCAATATCTTGAAATAATAACTAAATATATCTTAGTTTATCTTACATGTAATAACAACTGAGTGAACAAAGCTGAGCTAATGCTGGTAAATTCATCCATATTTTAGCTTAGAAACATACCGTCAGCATTCTGTTTCTCTCGTGCTTGTTGGAGTGCTAGATCCCATAGTACAACTCCAGAGTCACTGTTCAGACAAACCAGAAACATCTAGAATAAAATAATTATATTAATTAGGCAGGTGGTGTCTTTCAGCCTGCATTGACCAGTGACGAGGTCTCGTGACCGAGGACTTGGCATTCAGATATTCTCACCTTGTGCTGTCAATTCGGTGAACTGTAGCGACTGTCATTATCAACCTTCTCCAATTCTTTCTTTCCGAAGTCGCGTACCTTAATTCCTCCAGGTTCATTCCAGTTTTTTCGTGTATCTCGTCCATCCGTTTTTTCCTTGGATGCTCTATTTTCTACTTTCCTTCCAGATATTCTAGAGACCAAAATAAGTTGGTTCATGCGATTCTGCTTTTGTGGATGCTACAGAAGTTTTGAGCTCATGACAAACATGTTGTCTTGGTCTTGAACCCTATAGCAGTGATCTTTGGGTTCTGTTCTCTGTCTTGAGAATTTGGCCTTAAAGCTTTGCTCTTAAATCATTCGTCTTGGTTTTGTGTGCATGGCTGCCAAGTAGTGATAGACTAAAAGTGATAAAGAGAGAGTCAAAGAAACAGAGTGAGAGAGACAAAGAAGGCATATGATGAAGGGTCCTGCTGGCTCAAGCACAGTCACTAAGATGGAAGTGCGTGAAACGAGGCATGTTCTGTTCTAGACGTTTAGATATATTGTACACTTGTAGGCCTACAATTGTAATGTACTGTCTAACCTTTTTCCTGTATCTCGTTTTGCACGGTTCTCGGCGGCATGCTTTGGGGAATAAGTCGTTTCGCGTGGTTCTTTTGGCAAAACCTCTTTCGATTCCTTCTTTGACTTTGACTTTTTGCTCTTTGAGGAACTGTGCTTCTTCGCTTTGACGTGCTCTGATTCTGACTCTGATCCATTGTCTCTACCATCAGGCTCCATGTTTTCTTAGTTTCTCCTAAGCCAAACAAACTGTATATCATGACTTATAAAAACAAAGAAACCTTCACTTTCATCCTGACTAACTGGCCAAATACATATAATGAAGAACAGAAGACAACATTTAATGATTATATAACATTATGTAACGGTATCTTCACCATAAACCAACCAAAGTACATTAATTATCTTACTGATATCCAATGTCACCAATATCTCTATAATCGGCCCCGATTATGAGTGCTGCCGATGTATCTGCACAGCTCTACTACATATGTAAATAAACATATAAAAATTGTCCATACCAACAATAATGGCGTTGACACTGCTAATCTTTTCCATGAATTGATCGGGTGAGATTCTTCACCATCACTGCCCGTTTCAAATGGGAGCCATACAATTTAAGATACCTTGCATGGAGCTATCTCAAGGACTACCCAAAATACAGGAGACAACTCTCTTAAATAAACTACCAAGCTACAATCAGAATATGAAGTAGCATCCAAAAACCACAGCAGTGCATAAATGATACGGGTGTCATGAGGATCAGTTTGGAAAAGGAACAGGGTTAGTGTTGTCATTAGAAAACATGATGCCTTCCGCACAGCGTGCCAAAAAACTGTATGATGACCGGAAAACTAAGCACCCCGATACTGCACTTCTGCCCGTATCTGTGTATCTCATAGCGCCATAGCGAGCCATTAGATCACGCACTAAATATACAAGTATGTGGTAGTTGATGCCAGCTGATCATTGACATCCCTGTAGTTGTTTACTTCAATAATAACAAACAAGGCATAGTATTTAGGAGAACATTAAACAGTAAACTACTCTTAAGACGCTCCAACTGCGTATAAAAATTATATGACCGTCTACAAATTAAAACTGTGCAAAGTTAAAGCACCTTGCTTTTCGTCACCCAATAATTATCATGTGGTACCTGCTTAAAGCGCGCAATGTTAAAAATATCGTGTTATAGTAGACTAACGGCACAGACCACCACAGCTTCTTTAGCAACGAGGAATGACAGAGTACATCTTGGCTAGATTATGCCCCAAATGACGTCATTTTCAAAGCAATAAAAGTTATACAACTACTTGTAACAGCTCTTAGGTGTACTGTAGCTATAGGGGTGCAAAAAACCAAGATTTAAACAAATCAAAAGTTGTTCTTTTGTGTTTTTTTGTTTCATGGATTTATTTGGTTTTTTGGTTTTTAGTTTTCCTTTGGATCTTGTCACAACAGTTTTGTTATACAAAGCATCAAACACGTACAGCATGAAAATTAAAGAGCTCCAACTTGTTTATGTAATGAATTTAGCTTGATTTTCGACTGAATAACACACAATTAGCATTATAAATAGTAATATTAGTACATTTTAAAAATATATTTTAAAAAACCAAAAATTGCCATTTTTTGGTAAAAATCCCCAAAACAAAATAACAAAAAACCAACATGTTTGCAGCCTTAAATATAGCTCAGTTGATGAAACACTACCGCTATGCAACAAAAGCGCCGTTAAGAAGACCAATTCATTCCTCAGCGTATACACGTAATTATAGCCTACAATCAAGTTTACAACAGCCCGATAATTTCGTCGGTTTTGATCAGAGGTGTAAAAAACCAAGATTTTTTAAAAATCAAAAGTTGTTTTTTGGTTTTTGGTTTTATTTGGTTTTTGGGTTTTTACTTTTCCTTTGGATCTTGTCACAACAGTTTTGTTATACAAAGCATCAAACACAGCATGAAAAAGAGCTCCAACTTGTTTATATAATTAATTTAGCTTGATTTTCGACTGAATAACATACAATTAATAAGATAATAGTAATATTAGCAAATTAAAAAATATATATTAAAAAAACAAAAGAAAAAAAATTGCCATTTTTGTTTTTTTATAAAAAACCAAAATCGACCTTTCCTACATAGCAGTCGATCTGTCTTTTTCACGTTTTTACGAAGTTAGAATTTGACGATAAATTATTACAATTTGACGCAAAATTATATCAGTAAAATGAACAGTGAAGGCTTGGATTGGAATGGGTCGGCTCAAGCACTTAATTCATGTTGTCGCGTCGGGTTGGAAGTTTGGCTCAGAAGTCGGGTCGGGTCCATTTTGGATGGGTCGGGAACATGGTCCGGAATGAAAATTGGATCCATCGATAGAGTCGTTAGCATTGAGATAAACTTATAATATATCTCGATGGTCAGCTGCTTGTGAGCGATAATTTACAAAGTATTATTTACCGTACCGAATTTCAAAATGAAATTTGTGTAAGTAAAATGATTAATTTTCTTCTCGTTGTAAATAAACGAGGCCAACCTAGAGTAAGAAAGTACTATGACGGTGTTGCTAAAACATTGCCACAGGAAGCTGAAATTGTAAAGAAATGTTTGTCAAGAGAAGACAACCAGGTTTGTTTACAACTGAAATTTGATATTGCCCTTCTTCTAACATAATTTTGCTCAGAAGTGCACACGCCTTGACGACACAAGTGCAGTTGTAATGCAGAGCAATTGTGCGCAAAGGACTTGCTCAAGGGCCCTACACGAACCCGCACACTCAGCACACACATTGAGCTTTACGGGCCGACCGCTCTCACCATTCGGCCACCGTGCCACACGGTTAATACGTAGTATTCGTTCATTAAAAATTATAATAGTGCCCCTTTCAAGGTTACTACAAAAACGCGTTCTAAACTCTAGCCCGGACAAGGTTAGGTTTTTAAATGGCCAGAAATGTGCCACTACAAGATTTATGGAACAGACGTAGCTCCAGAGAAAGGCCATTCCAGATCCTGGATACTACCACGGAGAATGCGTGGTTTGTATAGGTGCTGTATAGGCAAATGATACCACAGTAGCCTCTCTCAACAGAGCGGAGTTAGCGACTGCACCGGGCCCTCTATACCGGTTGTAAAAGGTCTGTTAAGTAGGCTGGTGTGGAACGCTATACGCAATTCCGTAAATGAACGACTGATAATATTTCAGAAGTCATTGGCATAAACATTTAAAGTGAGGCAATTTGTTGAATTGAGTATCTATCAAAACGCCTGGCCATCATAACTTGTACCACTGACAAAGTTTATACAGTTTGTGTCACTCAGACTATTAAGCAACTATTTAGCAAATGTATATATGTGACGGCTCAGTACGAAAGCAGTCACATATTTCCATATTTGAAAAATGGGGTTCTGATGCAACATTATAGACCTTCACATTAGCTTTCCAGAACTGCTTCTGTTTCTCTTATATCTTATACCTGAGAAAAGTTATGTCAATTTAAAATCAAACTATGTTCATCTTCTCTTCTGAGAAAATCGCTCCCAAAGTTCGTGGAGTAAGTTGATCAATTTTCCATAGCATGGTATTTCTTTGCATATGACATCTTGCTCAAGCTATGATTGGCTTAAATTAAAAGCTAGTCCATTTCGAATACACTAGACAGCTAGAGGAGATGTTAAGCTTGCAGGCGATATCATTATTGTAGGGGTGCAAGCATGGGAAAATGATGCAACAGACCTAGAAAATCATCATAAATTTCATAACAATGCAGAAATTCTAATTTGAAATTAGCATAGGTTCCAATAAATATTCATTAAACATGTTTAGCGTTATTTTATAGCAAGAGCAATTGGCAATAATGTTTATTAATAATTTGTGTAATCATTAGTGTAAAAATTTCAAAAGTGATGAAAAATGGATTTTCCCACTAAAAGGCCAAAATGAGGCATTTTATAAAATGCGACTTCCGACTGGTTTTGTGAAAAATGATCACATATCTGTTGTGACTCTCATTCACTACTGGTCAAGCGCCGAAGGCCCTCACATTCCTGTCACTGCATGCACCGCATAAACTGACCGGTTTGCCTTCACACACTGCATACAAACTTACGTGTATTATATGTGTACAGGTAGTAATTCTGAATCTGAGTGTAAAATTGAAGGCATATCAAACTTTTAAGATTTTTAGGTTTCTAGTCAAAAAAAATTGCTGATTGCTTATATAGTGCAATTTCTTACTTGCAGTGCAGTTTTTTCGATCACCACAACACGAGAGTCATCTATCGAAAGTATGGCAGTCTGTATTTCATAATTGGCACCACAGATGACGAGGTAGGTTTGTATAGGACATCAAGCTGTTTGATGCCACTTTTGTATTGCATTGTATTGTATCTTATCATTTATAAAACACTTCTCACAGCTTGAGCCCATACCAGCATGAGATACCCTTACAGAAAAGAAAGGCTTTGAGGTGAGAGAGAGAGAGGCACAGATGCCACCAGAGAAGATCGTAGATTGCAGAGAAGAGGACAATTCCATTGCATAGAGCAGCGTTTCCCAAACTGTGTTACACGTCCGCGGAACCCAAGGGTTCTGTGAGGTGAAGACAGGGGTTCCGTGGAAAACTTTCAGTGAGAACAAATGGATGTTTTACTCAATATCTGTGTATAACTTTAAATGAAAGAGAATTCATGTGCCATTGTCATTGATATTTGTGTTATTATTGATCTAATATAGTCCTAAACCTTTAATTATCAACCTTTAATCTCAAGCGTTTGAACCTACAATAAAATATGTTCAGTTTTGGATGAGGGTTCTGCCAAAAAATGTAAGATCAAAAGGGTTCCACAGCCAAAAACGTTTGGGAAACGCTGGCATAGAGACAGAGAGAGACCAATTTATGCAGGCAAAGTATCTGGATTTAGCCATTGTGGTCTTAACATGAGTGACGTTTACAAAGGTCAGAGATTCCGAGAGGACACAATGATGTGGCAGACGGGTTGGAAAATTTAGTGAGAAAGATATTTTGGAGCCAGACCCACCTAGATTTAACGTTGATGGTGAGAACTTTAAATTGGATGCACACAGAGCTAGGTAGCCAACGAAGTTGATCAGCCATAAAGGTAAAGGTTTGAGAGAAGAGGCAGGAAAGCTATAGACAATCTTCACAGCTGTGCCCGTAAAAGGTAACTCAAAATCAGCAACTTAACTTTTGGCAAACCACTGGTCAAGGCTTGTCCTCAAACTTATGGCCGCACAGTCAAACATTCTAGACTTGAAAACTGTCAATGTATGATACAGTAGATAAACTTTCCATGAGCTGACATTTATGATGAATATGAATTCGTGCAGCCAGATCAGACAAGAATAAAAAAACTGGATCTACTGAAGTAAGGCAAAACCACTTAATTTCCTGAGGCACACACAACCATGAAGACAAATAGGTCATACACTTATGGCACAAAGTATATACACCTATCACAAGCAATGCGATGCAGGAAAATTGCTAATGCTACGAGAATGGTTATTTGTTGCAAAGCTTGTGTACAGATATTGTCAGCATCGTCGAATATTTCTGTGGGAAGGAGTCGTGCTACTGCCACTGCCCTGCAATGGCTGTTGGGTCAGAGTAAGAGTGAAGGTCAACTGCAGGGTGTGCAATCCAGACCAGGTACAGTACAAAAAGAATTTTGCAAGAGTGCTGGCACAGCTTGTGGCCACCAAACAGTTGGAGAGTCTTTAAAACTGGGTGGATAGTAGACCAGGCTCAGAACTTTTTCCTTATTCATACCATGTACAATTGTACATGCTGCTGAACAGTGACCGCTGCGCGCAGTTGTCGTTGATAACTTTACACAGCATGAAGTCTGTTAAGGCTAACAAGCTTTCTGCATTTCGAGGGGAGTATTATGGCTTTTTCTTGCATAAATCATGTTGCTAATTCAAGCAATTTTCAAACTTTTCTTGTGGCACCAGGTTAAAAATTTAATGTTGGCATACCACCAGGTACAGTCGGATAAAACAAACAGGCAAATGTTAAGTACAAAGTATGCTAATCGTACTTCTGTGGTGGCCATAGCCTATGGTGTTAGTGCCATTTGGATAACAGAATCCCACTAACATCATATTTCCCACAATATGAAGTGGGGAGAGACGGTTCTCACATGGAGCTATGAAGACTGTCAACAGTTTTTGAGTCTAGAAAGATCGACTGCATTGCCTATAGGGCCGTTGGCAGAGCTCATCAATATGGTGATGTGTTGCAGTCTTGCAGATCGGTGTCGTGCCGTGGTCGGTCCCTTTGGGCGTGACTGGGGAGATGGTTGTTCGATATGATATGCTCTGAGTGATATGTTCTGCAAACCTCTCTTTCACAACCTGCTCTTGTACTTCTTAGACTTTTTGACATTTAATTTATTACTGAACTTCTGTGGTACTGATACTTGATGTAATGGTGCTGGTCTATGTATTTGAACAGAAGCTGAGAATATTGGTCAAGGCTAAGGCTGTATGGTTGTCATATGCCTTGAAATTAGTTAAATTGCATTGGCCAGCAGCAACTTTGGCTGGTACTGTCAGTGACTGCCCTGTATTAATTAAGAGAAATTGAGTATCTTGTATGCTCCATATACAGAATACAGCATGGAACAATAATACAAGCTTGGTCTTGCATGGTCTAATGTTTTGCAAATGTTGCAAGTAGTCTGATTTATAAGCATTGTAAAAGTAAGAACAGTTGTGAAAACTTGCAATTTTTCCAATGTCATTGTATTGTATTTAAGCATTTATAAAGTTCCTCTGATACATCTGAACCTTTCAGATATGCTGCCAGTGTGCAAGGCTTCACGAGAATAATCAGGTTTTGAGAAAATTGAAAGAGGACGAGAGACTGCCAAATAGAATTTGTAGCTTGTATTATTGTTCCACGCTGTATTGTTGTTCTTTGTTGTTGTGCCAACAGAATGAGCTGGCAATTTGGGAGTTCATCCAAAACATCGTGGAAACTTTCAATGAGTATTTTACCAAAGTTGTAAGTTTGTCTGTTATTTTGTTGATAGTGCAAATGTTAGTTATCAGATTGTGCATTATTGCAATTCAGTTTCCTCGTTCATTCAGAACATTTATTTAGCACCTTTACAGATAGCTGAAGACTTGCCTTGTCACATTGCTTCCCCACCATAAGCTGCCTCTCTCAGTAGTAATAGGCTAACCTTCTGAATATTAACTGGATTTCAACTTGCTTTTGGTACACCATCATTTTAAGTCATTATCATTATTAATTATTATTAAACTATCATTTATACCATGCCTGAACAAAATAAATCTTGCACAGGATTGCATAAGCCTTGTGCTTCAGTTGTTATTACTTCATATTAAAACTCGCTCCAGAGGTTTTACATAGGCCCAGGCCATTTCTTGTTCTTAAGTAGACCTGACTGTTGTACTGATTCTTGAAAACTAAATACTTTCCATCTAAATAATGGATAAGCCATTGAGCCCCATAGGAATCGAGGCACTTAGATTAATCACTTCTGGGTTAACACCAATTATGCTGATTTTATGGAGTGCCATTATTATCTGTTGCTTATGCCATTATTTAAAAAAAGTCGTCATAGGCTTAATCTACTGATACATTAAGTCACATAAGTTAAGCAAACATCTTAATTGTGGACTTTTCTTATAATTTTAGACAGAAGTTGATGTATCCTTTAACCTTTGGAGATTGCTTCAAATGCTAATCGTTTCAAACTTTAATGGTTTCAATCATAGCCAATCTGTTTTGTGTAATAATGTAACGCTCATTGGAACTATGCTATTGTATATCATGCTGCTATGGGTGGCCCTGTCTGTGGGAGGATATCCCTTAGGGCCTTCCCTTTTTATTCGATGATTATTAATTTCCTAATTTATATGTTTATTATGTTACAAGTCATTGAGTCAATTGATTTGGTTTGGTTACAATAAAATTATCGTTATCGTATATATATGCTTGCATTTCATGTATGTATGCATTTAAACATTCACTTGACCATGCAGAGATACACCTAGGTTGTACATTATTACATGTAAATTTTTATATAAAATAGTAAAGAACTATATCAGTTGGTTTTAGATGGGATGTCACAATGGGGTACCTGATGACATTCAATGGTAGCAGTAAGGGATGCAATGTAAGTATGAATGAGTGTACATGGAAATTTATAGCTCTCGTATGAACTTCTCATAAGTATTTACGTTTACTCTAAATTTCAAAGGAATTTCCTTTTTATAATGTATTTTATGATTGCTATTTTTCTTGAAGCAGGAAATAAGGTGCAGTAGACTTCTTTCTCCATGCAACTATTCTTAACTTATTTTTAGATTATGGTAAACATGGATCGTGTTTACATGATACTTGATGAGATGATTGCTAATGGACGGATTGTAGAAAGTACACAGTCAAGAATACTCGCTCCACTTTACGTAATGGATCAAGCAGTGAACAAATGATTGTCCCTTCAAGAATGTCTTAATACCAAGGACAGTTCAACATAACTGGTTGTATGTACATGATGAATGCTGTTCTTGGATATGAGCAAACTGAAGTCAAGTTGAAAATATGAAGCTGAAATATTGCAACTCGTTAACTAACATTGGTCGATTTGTCTTTTCAGAGTCTGTCAACTTTTAAAAATATTTTGACTGAGTGACAGCACTGTTGCACTTTTAAATAAAGAAATATGTAAACATGATTCATATATTTGAATTTTTCTCCTGGTCCATATTTTGAAAAATTTTTGGCCACAGAAGTAACTTTTCAGTGTGTTGAGAGGCAGAAGTTTCGGCGGCAGAAGATCCACGAATATATTTTATCCATGCAGAGGCAAGCAAGGATTAAATTAAATATTATATTTATGTACCTACTCCTACTTTTCAGAGTAGTTATTGACAAGGCCAATAACAGAAAAATTATCATTGAGGTTTCACCCCACCCCTGTTTCTTATGCCTAAATGCAGTATCCTAATCAGTTCCATCAGTGTTGTATTAGCTGTTTAATAAGGTAACACAATGATAATGGTAACACAAATTATTTGACTAGTTGAAAAACATTCCATCACAAAAAATACAGGTAATGGCAATACTTGATAAACAGGAAAACTGACATAAAACTAAGATATTTCCACATAACTTCAAATAGCCTATAATGTTCAACCAACTTGCAGTCGGTGCTGAAGAGGCTTCCGTAAGACAGAGACGACACCAGTTACATAATAGTCAAAACATTATGCGGCTGTAAATGTTTCTCTGTATCCTTTGTACAAGCAGATATGTGTTGATACATGGATTCAGGAGATATAACCTAATTGCACGCTGAGATCATGGAGATGTAAGTCAGTAAATGTCAATGGTTAAGAATTGCTTCATGCTGTAGTTGCTCATAATGAATGTGGTCTGGCAAGCACTGCTGACTTTTAGGTGGTCCCTTTTTCACAGTTCACTATTCTATCACTATTCTATGCTAACAATGACTATTCAGGGTTGATATTTATTTATCAGTGCCAAATAAGATGTCACAAAATTTTTTCTAAGGAATACAAAGCTGCCATCTTTCAAGTTATTAAACGTATTCAAAGGAAATGTTTATTTTAATATTGGATTGATAGGCTTCATCAGCTTTTCATAGTTTAGATGGAACAGCTTGGCATTCACAGCCCTGAGCAGTCTGAAAGCTTCTCAATCAGCACTGTCTAAAAAAATTAACATCTAATCTCTGCGCAAGACTTTTGTGTTGCTTGTGTTACGTGACATCAAATATGGCTATTATCATTGGTCGTATTTATGCTAGATAAGAGCATTATAATTTAGATTGACGATTACTACAGACGTTTCTACTTAAGATGGAATACAACAAGGCAACATAGAACCGTTGGCAGAAATCTTGGTGGTAACTGCTCAAGACCTTGTCAGTGTTGTTACATAGTTACACAACACTGGGCAGTTATGAAAGTAATCCAACGTAATCTCTGGCATCTGTACATATGTGTCCATTAGAGTTTTAACATTTGGCAATGGTGTTTGTGGCATTGGTCAAAAATGAAATGGCTGCTTTCAACAATTCACAGCATCGCTCGCTCATTTGTTATGTATCAGTAAACTGAAGCCAAGGATTCTGCTGACAGCATCTGGATGACTATTCCTATTCCTAGCCAACTGCCCACAAGTGCTTGATACACAAACATCTCATATTACCAATGAAAAGCAGCAGGTATGGTTAATAGTGAGTATTTTGTATATTAGATATAATGTTTATGGTTTTACTTAGTGAAGCATGTCTACATATGCTTGCCTTTGAAGAGGGATTTTGAAACCAGTAAAAGACTAACAAGTTGCAAACAGGTAAAGAGATAAAAGTTTTTAACAAACAGAGGCAGAAAGAGGAGGAAGAAGAAGATGTTGAAACAGGAACATAGAAGAAATATAAAGATAAAAGATAAGAAACAGAGAGTAAAGAAGCAAAAGAGATTAAGACTGGAAGGAAATAAAGAGGAGGAATCAGAGGATAAGGTGCTGAGGAGGAGCGTTATGACTCGGTGACGTTGACGATGGCTTGTGCTTTACTCAGCTCGCGTAGGCGTCTCACTTCGCTCGCAAAGCACCTTTTACTCTGCAAAATGAGTGAAAATTATCATAAATCACAGAAGAACTATACCCAACACCTACAGTGTCAGTTTCATTATACTCCAAAATAAAAATGTAAAATAAAGTACAGAAGGAAACTGAATGGGGGGGGAGACAGGGGGAGACACGTGAAAAGGAGGGTGAACATAAATTTGTTCTTTTTAGCAACATTTTACTCTGTTCAGTCACAACCTACTTTGCTGTGTTCACTTCACATAATTTAATATTTATTGTTTCAAACAGTGAACTGCCACAGTTCTGTACATCTGTGGGGGCTGTATGTGTCAGTTTTTGTGCCATAGGCCCTTTAGTAATTTAACTCACCTGTGATATTATGACATATGTTATGAGCAATATTTGTCTATGCCAATGAATGTTTTTTTGAAACAGTGACAAGCAGAAATCACCAGTCGCTATGGTTACAAATTAAATGGATGCTGTTTCTCCATTCTAACAAAGTGCATTTATATAGCACTCTGAAATGGTGAAACATTAAATGACCCTGAACATCCATCTGGTTAACTACCAATCGAAACAGACAACCACAGAAATACAACGTCACAGAATGTACCCTACAACCCATCACAACATTGCACGGATAAATATTGTAGATTTAATTCTCAGTTAAGCAACATTACTATACTGCTATATCACTACTGCCAAAAAACAAAACAACAGAATAAAATAAATGAAACAAATAAGTTAACAAGTAATTATAAATTAACAACAATTTTCATAATCATCAAATAAGCACCTGTAAACAATGACAAAATGAAAATATAAACAATTATCATCAGCACTACGGTAAACACTGTCTGACAATTAAAAATGCATACTGTAGATTACCGCTCCACCCTCATTTAGTTTGACACACAAGGCATGTTATAAAAGTATTTACTTGCTTATTTACAAATCTACAGACAGCTGCCTTAGTATATTGAACAGTAATGTCTATGATTTTGAATATTTCAAACACAATAAAGATTTGAAATTTAAAAAAAAGATTTTTGACTACTTTCTTAGATCTAAACAATACTACACAAGTTTTTAGATTTGATTACTCTTGTTCCAGCACTGAAATATGATTCTTTGCTTCATAAGATTACCTGATCACATTAAAAAAATCTGAGTTAACGTTATTATTGAGTTTATTACTTTAAATTCCACTTAAGAGTTTGGCCTGTTTAATATCTGTTGATAAAAACAGAATCTAATTCCAGATTTCTGTTTGTTTAACAGATAATTCTCAACAATTGGCATATCTACATCGGACTGACATTACATAGGATTAAAACGAGAGGCACTTTACAGGACAAATACCAATTAGCAGAACTAGACTTGCTCTAACTACACACATCTTTACACAATTGCAAACTGCTTTACCAGATATTGGTAACCAAATATACTGTTTTTGTGGTTATGCAGATTCTTGCAAAATGCTTGGTCATTGCCTTATGTACCAACACCACACATTTGATTACATAAAGATAACAAAATGAAGTTGCAGAGAATTCAAGAAATGTTTTTCCTGTGTCAACTTGACCAAGAGGTAGACATTGTCAGACTACGCCATGAACGTTGGCTGCATTTTGAAACTTGATACTAGAGCTCTGCATTTTTTGGTTCTTCTACTACAGATAAATATATTGGAGATGCTGTATAACCGTAAGGCTGAATATACATAATTACACGCTGCCACAGAAAAATTTCATAGCATGGTGCCATAAAGCAATGGTAGTATCTGTGATGAACTAAGGCTGCACAAAGATAACCTCTTCTGCATCTTTTTAAAATCAAGAAGAACCCCAAATACACTTACATCTCAGATCAAAAGGATTGTCAAAGCCTGTGACCAATGTTTTATTGTCTTGTTGAAAAGTCACAGGTTTTTCTGGAAATGACCTTTTTATTTTGCTTGTGGTGCATTATTTTCAATCCTATATGATAATGATATCACAGTTTAAAGAAGAGAGCACAATGTAGGTAGATTCAGATCAAGTAACACCTTATTCTCAGGAAATAATTCACAGCAGCACACAGATCGGACAATTATGTGCATTGTTAACTTCGTTTTTATAGAGTGGTTGGACAGCGGACATCCCAATCTATCACTAGTCATATGTTAATGTTTCACATACTTTGTGCTATTAATCTATACGAGTCCGTATTAAAATGCTGGCTAACCTCTACAACTTGACTCTTAACTGCTAAAGCTCTAGGTTGGCTCTGTACTAGTTTGATACACTCTTCCCATTCACATACATGCGATAGGTGAATTGCAGCACAGTGGGCCTTCACTGCAAGTATTAAAATATGAAGGGAAGTGCTGAAAAATATCAAGGACATAAAATTATTTGTTCAAAAAATGCTCATTTTAGATAATTTCATTATATTTAAATTAAAAACCTGGATCAAGGGTTGAAAATAGAGATGGGTACGATTAATTAAAATGCTAAATGATTAGAAAATTGGCAAAATCTTGTAACTAATCTAATCGATTATATTTAGAATTAAATGTTTGTACATAAGCTAATCGATTACAATTAGCAAAAATCTTGTAGTTACTCGATTAGAATTAGCTATTTGTCTTATCGATCAGAAAATTTATTATAATCTTAGCAATTAATTACGTATATCTGTTTAGAAAAGAATTATGTCATGATCGATACAGAAATACTGTTCTTTTCTACACCCATACGACTGGAATGGGACTTTGATTATCATTTATTAAATTTGTAACGCGCACAAGGTCACACCTAAATGTGAATCTGAGGAGCGGATGTGAATCTGAGGCGCGGATGTGAATCTGAGGCGCGGATCACAGCCCCAGCAGTCAAAAAAGGGTCACACTTATTTGGTCAGTCACAATTTGGTCACTTGCAGCTTGGTCATATTTAATTTAAACATAATTAAGTCAATCGTAATTAGAACACACAAGTGCACACCTACACCGACGACTGCCAGTTGCCTAGTAACTAATAAACATAAAAAAACATTTACCAATGGAAAGCCTGATACTACAGCACCAGTTATTTGTTTTAACATGAAATCAACTATGTAGAAAATGCACTTAAGTGATATTGGTTGTTGCAGATAGCACCTCATAAAAATAATTCAAAGTGCAAATGCTCAAAACTGTAAGGTGAATAATTACTATGAAACGTACTGCACAAAAAATACAACGTAAATGAAAAGTGCAATTCTCTGAAAATTGAAAGAGTGAAGTCGAAAGTACACCCACACAAAAGCAGAGGGGAAAAGTTACAAGTGCTAATGTTAAATTCACAGACTACTCAAAAGCAAAGGTGCTAGTTTAAAAGTGAAACATCACAAACTCTGATATAAAGCTGATAATAAACATGTTGAAACATAGTGCCAACTGATATAATTAGATTCTGCAGCAAAACTGTCCAATTAATGAGAATTTAATTTCACAACTCTTACCAACTATCACTGTTTAAACTCATATACGGCTGAAGATTTCGGGTCTAGTGAAAGGAGTCACATAAGTAAGATGTAAAAGCTACATATAAGCACTACCAATAAAACTAATTCTAACACCCTAGACATGAATAAAACCAAAGCAGTATTTTTACAAATTTTGTCTTACGTCACTAGTAAAATTTAGTAAACGTGTAACACAAACACTAGCCTAGCCTGCTATTCTTCAATGTTGCTTTTTCATATTCTGTTATTGTTATCTTCACATTCCATATATTTGTATGGATTTATATATATTTTATATAAAACCAGCATCAATGCAAAATAATGTTTGTGTTAGCTTTTCTTGACAAACGCTGATGATGCATATTTTTTGTTTCAGTGCACCTCAATCAAATACTTCCTTAACAATTTTTTAAGCAAGTGCATAACTAAACATAAGACAGAAAACAATAATATCACACCAAGCTAAAAGAACTTTGCCACAAAATATCATTTAAAATTTACTCATCCCGCTATAGTGAACACCATAATTTGAACACTTAAAGCAGCTGTGCTTTCATTACAGCATTGACAAGTTTTCCACAGCCTGACACCAATTTCACCACATCACATTGCTCCAAAACAAAACCATTCCTACACAAGACCACGAAAGCTCTGAGCATCAGCAAGAGGACCAAGTTTTAATGGTCACAAATTCACTGACAGAGATACACATTGAATTTTTCACCGACACAAATAGTATAGCAGCAACACTATTACACTAGACAAGATAGCACCCGGTTAATTTCTTGTGAATGAGAAAAATTGGTCCCTGAGTGCAGAGTTTGATTCAACGGTATTCAGTAGAATACAGGCAACCTTAGAAACAACTCCACCTTATTTGAAATCAACTGATGATGCTTAAACTGTTCAACAGGGAGCAAAGAAACTTGGATGATTATCTAGAGTTACTGTACAATGGCACACCTATAGAATCCCACTTGGCAGGTTCAAACTGGTAATAATCTGGCAAAACTCTCAAACTGGATGTATCACATGTTCTATGTTTATATCGTAACAAGGATTTCAACAAAACACGCTATAAATAAATAAATAAGCAAAAGAAGAGACTTTAAATGAAAAGGAGAAACACATCACAGTGACTTGTTTTAAAGATGCAAAAACTGTTTAACAGATATCACCCAAAGACACAGAAACAGGTCAGGTCAGGTCACAGGACTTACACCTCTCTATTCAAAGCTACAATTTGCAAATTCAAATCTCAAACAATTATACTTGCTGAAATACCGTATTTACTCTAATAAAGACCTACTTGGACACCTTAGTCCAAACTAATGAAATCATCATATCTGTTTATTGGGCCCACCCTATATCCAAAGTGGGCCACAATTTGCCATCAGTGGCACAACGTGGGCCTGCTCTGGGCCCAGTAAATGTTGCAGCCTAGGAAAGAGCTGTTCAAGAAAGCTCTGAAAGGTCTCTGATAATTTGGTATTTTCTTCCAAGTTTCAGCTGCCAAATAATTACTAATGAAATTGCTGACCTGTAGAAGACAAATTCTAGTTCATAAGTTAAGCAACGTTAATATTCCAATTATGTCAGCTGAGCAGAATGAGTTCAACAATGAGAGGAATTTTCTTTTGATAAATTGTAATCACCTGCCTATATAGCATGATCTCTTTGTGACAACAAAGTATTTCATGTTGTATTAACACACATCAGTGTCCCAAGTCAACCACCAATCTTCATTTGAAACCATTTTTCATGGCCTTCAGCTGTAAACTCCATCAGACACAGCTAGTAGTAGAACTGATAAATTACTTCAAAAAGCTTTAGGCACATATATATCAGAGTAAATACGGTACCTCAACAAATGACACTCGCTCAGTGCTTAAGTGCAAGCAGAAAACACATTTAGTATGCAGTTTCAGTACGTTTCAAGTTATACTATTTATCCATACAGATATAAAACTAGCTTCATGCAACCAGAGACAATCAGTGCTGTCAACGCTATATAGATATATATTGTGACAACACAACAAGTGGATAAAATGTGGCTATCAGGTCACATTATAACGACAATAGAATAAAGTTGATTGCTACATATTGGAATCAGACATTAAAGTGTGGTGTCTAGCTAACTGAGGGATCACCCGTGATGTCAGAAATGGTTGGGATAATGAGCTCAGCTCAAAAGAGCAATGAGTCACGACAAGACTCCATTGCAATGTGCAGAGGTGTAACACTACAACTTAACAGTTGGTATGTCTCGATACAGGCATGAACCAAAGATATCGTCGATTTAAAAACAGATGGGGTTAACATCGACTGCGTTAAGTGGGCACCTACAATTATGTCTTCAGGCCACAGCTGTACCATTAACATGGATGACTGGCTTTGTTTCAGACCGCATGTAAGAATGACAGGAGTATTTGTTTGCGACATGCAGCGACAGTTGCAGCTCAGTTAATGCATGTCAAAGATCGCTGGAAAGGACAAAGCTCTAGAGAAGGAACTGAGCTGCATAATGTCATGGGCCGCCTCCTATACTGAGACTCGGTAGTTTGGGAATGATGGAACGCGTGGGCTAAAAGAAATACAAACACAGACAATGTGCAAGAAAACGAAGGTCCTGTGCAGACAACAATTAACATGCATCATATTATATTTTCTCCTCTCATTTCTGATTAAACAGTCGTCAGTATGGACACTCTGTGTAAATTTCTCACAGAGCCTTTCATACCTCTCAGTTTTAATAAGCCCGAAATGCCTTAGCTGGACCAAAAATTTATTTAAAAATTGCTCAACCATCATCAAATTCACTTAGAATTGATGTAATGCTGACCTGCAATCAGTCGCTATCCTATATAGCTCTCAAAATATTCTATGACAGATTCAGCTGCCCGTTCTTTCTATTTTCAATGACCGTTTATGCAACCATAGAGGTTGAGACATCAAATATAAAGGTATAAAATAAGTTTTGTTTGGACAAATTTTCTATATTATTAACAGGGTCTTAATGACATAACATTTCAAATGATATCCATGGGTATTTTAACCCCATCTGCAGAAGCCAACTAATATTATAATGGCCAAGGTTGCCTTCAATCAGACACTGCAAGCAATGCCTCCAACTCTGAGTTTGCTTTCAATTTGGCCTGTCATCAGACTCAATGAGGTGAAAGAGAAAATATAATATGCATGTACACATGTGTGTGTACTCATCCACCCAAAACTACAATCAATGTCAATTATGTTGATGTTGCATTTTAATGTTGAGCTGATTAGTGTTTGAATTCATGTGACATATACAGTGTAAATATTTAAGCATTAATTACAAAGTGGTAATATTGACGATATCAGTAATTGTAGTTATAATCTTCAAATTTTTAAAGTGCCACTCAAAAGCCAAGCACATGGCACTGGCTTGTTTGCTAGCACTGCATCAAGTGATAGGGGCTGATTGAAGGAGGTTCAAGGAGGTTCCAAAGGGTCAGAGTAGCCTTTAAGGCGGGTGTAATTTTGGTTGAAAATCGAAAGGTGAATGACCAGACGGGTGATTGGCAACGAAGGCGAAGGAACCAAAAAGAGCAGAATTCATAGAGATGGTGCAGTGTTGGATATAGCTCGGTAGGAGAACTTGAGATGAGTAGTGACCGGAGGTCAAGAAAAAATGAGGGGGTTGAGAAAAGATACGACAGGAGGATGATCGGGTAGAGTGGGTTGGTCGAATGGTGAAATGTTTTAGAAGATATTTGAGCTGGAAGCACTGTAAGGGTTAGGGTTAGCAATACAACTTTAAAGTAGATTCGCTTTGGGATTATTACCCAATGGATTGACTTGAGGATAGTAGTGATGTGGTGATGCCTGGGCATTCTGGTGACGGCTTTGGCTAGTGAGTTTTTGATAAGCTGCAAACGCTTCAGTTGTGTAGATTCAAAATTGAGAAAAAGGGAATTGCAGTATACGAGCTTAGAGTGGACAACGGAGGTGGAAATGATGGAGACAGTTTTGAAGTTGAACGCGGGCCAGATGCAGCAGAGGTCACGATCGGGCAAGAAGTAGGAGCGTAAGAGCATGTTGGAGAAGTGGTTAAAGAAAGAGAGATGAGAATCAAGTGTAACACCAAGATTGTGGACTGGGGCCTCAAAGATGAAGGAAGGGATACAAATTTAGTGGATAAGTGTATTAAAAGGTCAGGGATTTTCTTGATTTGGCCATGGTGGTCAACAGAGGACAATAATTCTGGGGATCATTAGCAGTTTTGAAAGTCGTTACTGGTTTATACATGAAACTGTGTCAGTCTTTCAACTATTCATTCTCAACATACTAAAAAATTAGAGTTTGATTCCAGTACGGAGGATAAACGTGGTCATTCGATTATTGCTGACCTATACTATTATAAGAGTCCAATTGCTTTAGGCCAGAACTGTTACAAAAGCAATAATAATCAACTCACCTTTTTCTTTGTTCCTCCCAGAAATTCTTTATACATTTCAGATCGCAAATACCGATTGTAGCTGTCATTCTTCATAAGTTGATAGATGTGGTCCTAAGAAAAGGATAAGTAAGCACACAAAATCTATTCAGAAGTTTCATGAGGCAACACTGACAAACCTCATCAAAAACATCTGAGCCTTAGGTTATAGCCCTGGTCTTTCAGCTTACCAGCTGACATCACAACACACTCTCAACAACTAAACAACTACTCAACACTGTAAATACCAGCTTCAGCATGGGACACTCCTAATTCAAACCCTAGATGCATAGTAAAAGGCTACACTATTGCCAATTTTACATGAATTCACCTAAGCACACATTTGCCTATACACAATTATGACTATGACTAAAAAAAACTTCTATAGCGCCGCCATAATGATGCACAGGGCGTCCACCGATGGCACACCATAACAAATTCTAAATCAGGTCAAATAAAAAAGGTCAATAATAAAAACCAGTCTAGGTAGGATAGGCAAGGGTAAATAAAAAGGTTTATTATGACAATTATGTCACCAGGCAGACGGCATGATGATTGGCATGACTCGGACTGAAACTACAAAGGATGCCTCTAATACTTCATACTCATTGATGCTTTCTAGCTATCTCTAGGAGCGCTTCTCCTTCTTTCATTATGTACTGTTTTGGTCAGAAACTATAAATGTTATCTGGATGCAGTGCATAACGAGAAAACCAATAGTTTCTTATGATGTGACAAGCTCTGATCCAATTATGACAAAAACTTTACAGAGAGTTGATACTTTTAAAACCTTACTTCTGGTTATCAGTAAGGCTAAGTATACGGCCATAATTTATACTGTTTTACTCACGTCGTTTTTGCATTAGCATATGTTCTTTAAATATGAAGTTGTTTACAAACAAATTTACTGCTATGCTGTTGTACTGTCACATATTGTTGATGAACAATACATGGGTTAAACTTGCTCACTTACAGGAACAATTATTAAGAACAATGTATTGAGAGTGTCACATGTCCTTCTTAAAGTTTTGGTTTTCTTGAAAGCAGCTGATTACCGTATTTTCCTGACAATAAATTGAAGTTTCTGAAACGAGTCTTAGATAATGACTTATATAAAGGTGCTGGACTGATATCAACTGTTCTATATATAACTGCCTCTCTATCAGTCAATAACCTTGGATCCTCTCAGCCACACCAGGTGTATAACTTATCATTGTAAAAGCATAACAGACAGCAAAGGTCTTAATTTTTAATTTCAAACTTGCTGAAACCACCATAAAGCCACAACAAACATTAATGTAAAAAATTTAAGCTCAACAACAGTTAATTTTTAAGCAAGTATTTGCTAATAATGGCCAATGCAACCCTTGTATTGACATTAAAATTCCATTTTTGCATAAATGCACCTTATACAAAGGAACTACTTGTAATCCAGAAAATATGGAATTTGGTGCCAGTATTTGTAACAAACCTTTTGCATGGTACTGAGAAATTTCTATAATTTACATTATTTGGTTTTGTAAAGTCCTTGGTGAGGTAATTGGTTTGAGAGTCTGCCTTGCAGCACAGAGTAAGCAGGTTTGAGGCTCTTCTGGACAGTTAAATATGTTTGGACCCTGAATAAGTCCTTTGACCTTCATACACTACTGCTCAGCACCTGTAGTCATTTGGCAGAGGTCTTAATAAATGAAGAAACAAAAACAGTTCAGCAATACAGACCATTAAAGGATAATTCTGAACATACCTCTGCTTCATCAAAACAGTATCTGTCAGGGTTTTGTGTAATTTTACGTTTTACAGTCTCGGCCACCTTGCAATCAACATTGACAGGATCACGGGCCCCAGGGGCTAAATATTCCCTAGAACATCACACAAAATTAATCGTAATTGTAAACTCAGAATTTCGAAAGTGCTACTTTAAAGCTAAGTACAGAGCACCAGCTTATTAGAACTGTGTCGTATCAGATGAATTGTAACAGAGAACATAAGTCCAGTGGAGATCAAATTTCAGTTTCCAGAGAGAGGCAGAGAGAGAGAGACCAGAGAGAGAGAGAGAGCAGAAGAGAGATGAGACATAGGAGCAGAGAGAGTAGAGAGTGGAGAAAGACTAAAGAGAGCAGGAGAGAGAGAGAGAGAGAGAGATTAGAGACAGGAGAAGAAAGATGAGAGGGCAGATGGAGGTTGTTATCAACAAACACACTTCGTAATATCACAAAACATCATAAGAAAATTATACCTAGGGTGTACACCAAATTTAAAGCTGTCCTTAATATCTCCTTCAGCATATAACCATCATATAGTGCCTTTGGGAAGTACTTAAATACAGTATCAAAAGCAATAATCATACTATTGGAATGTTAAAACGAGAGTATAACAAGCAATAATCATATTATCAAACCTGAAGGAGATATATACTATTATCAGTTCCTGGAAATAGCTCATTTGGCAATGAATGGTGAAAATGAACAGCTGTCTATCCCCTCAGCCTTATTGTCAAGTTCAGTACCTTTGTCATGTTTAGGCAACATCCTGTTAAGTCTTATTTTCTTCTCCTTCCTCAAAATCATCAACATTGTGCCCAGTTTGGTATTTGTTCAACTAAGAATCTCTTAACACGCCCATCAAAGTCTTGTTATCCCCTTTAGCGCTATTTCTGGTTATTAGTCGTCCTACACTGATAAACTGGTATCCCCGTTTAACAGTTCTCCTCACGCTTCTACACTGGCATTTACTCTGAACTCTTCAGGTTTTAAAAGACAGAAAGATACAGATAAACACAATCATGTATCTGAATGTTCATACCAGCATATATCTTTTAAAAGAATCTCCAAGGGACTGAAGATTCAAGACTTAAGTCAAGTTGAACATGCTTCTGAGCTGAGTATGGTGAAGACTTTCAACAGATGATTTCATCAATATAATTAATGAAATAAATAAATAAATAAAGCATTCTGAATTTTATAGACATATCAGTTATATTTACATGTAGATTTCTTGGACCATTGAGACTACATCTTTTTGTGCCGTGCACTTCAGCTGCTGGCAGGCCTCCCAGAACCTATCAATTGACAGGGAAATAAAAACAAACATGTCAAGATCCAAATAACAAGTGCTGAGCAACAGCTGATATATAAGATATCTATCTCTTTCATAGAAGTGTTTTCTTAACCCATCGTGTATTATATTGTGGTTATGAGGCAGAGTAAATGTTAAGGCTCTTAATTATGATGTTTCTTTTGAAATGGTTATTTTTTAGCAGATCTTTTATTATGTGAGTAATTGCCGATTAAAGACTGCCTGAAATTTCTCTGCTTAGGGCTCTAGGGGTCAGTAATTTCTCTGCCTAGGGCCTGTAATTTCTCTCTACTTCTATCTAATAAGCCCATCCATGGCTGCTTTGTCTAGAGGCCTGTAATTTCTCTGCAAAGGGGCCAGAATTTCTCAGCCCAGAGGCCCAGAATTTCTGTTGTCGGGCCTGTGCATTCATAACACCCACATTGACAACTTAGAAAGCCATCAATGATGACTGATGAATAAAGAATGCCAAGCTGTGACATCAAAACAAAGAATGCATGCCACAATAACTAATCCTGACAAAGAGAGATCAGTCAACTGAGAATAAAATCACCTAACCATAGCAGATCCATATAATTCCATGACTATAACAGAGCACACGTATGCAGCTAGTAGTATACCAGCTGAGCTGTAGTTCCTTAATGACTTATTTATGAGTATAGTGAGCCGACAAAACACCACATCCTTTAAATGAACAAAGACAAATTCATGGAAGAGGACCACAACATAAATGGCACATATGAATAACCTTACGGGACGTGTTGTGTTTTCATAAAGGCCATTTAAGTTAAATGAACTACCAGAGTCAACTCCACAAGATGCACCAATCCTGAACCCTAGTTAAAGGTTGAAGCAATCACTTTTGGATGACAAAAGAATCATATAAATTGTGCATTTGACCTAAATTTACATAGGAAGTTAATGTACATCACTCCCAGACAATCAAATGGCTGTATTGGATGTCAAATGCTTTCAGGGTACATAAGGCACATTGCTATTGATTAGTGTAGAACTAGGACCTACCTTGCAAACATGACATTTTTTCGCAATAATAATAATAATAATAAAGGATTTCATAACAAATCAGATGTGCCAGGAATAGCGCATCAGCCCAGACCCACAAAAAGAAAATAAATAATTGCTATTAACCAGTTCCTGACAGGATTGATAATTCAAAACATTCATCACTACCAAAAATCTAGAGAATTACCATTTGGTCACAACATATATAACAGAAAGTAGATTACTTGAGGTTTTCGCCGCTGAACTCTTTCTCAAGGAATCGCCTGAAGTGCTCCCTACCGGCCGTGTCTTTAAGCAATTCCCTCACAGAGAAGCTCCATCGCTTAACACGTCGCTGTGGGATGTCCTTCCTAGAAAAAGCACCATCAGTTCAATAAACTTTCATCTCACATATGCTGTTTCCTGCACAAAGCTAAAATCTTCTGAAAAGACTAAATACTGCACCAATCGTCTTAATCCTTTAATGATGAGCTGCATAGGTTTTCACATAAATTTTAGTACATGCTCGTGGTGACCGCTCATTTCGTCGCAAATCATTTCGTCACATTTATTTCATCGCAGTTCGTATCCTCGCATTTTATTTCATCGCAGATCATTTCGTCCCATTTCATTTCATCTCATGTCGGTTAGGGTCAGGTTAAGCATCATCAGAAGCGGTTAGGGTCAGGTTATGCGTGGTGAGGGTCGGTTAGGGTCAGGCCATGTGTCATGAGGGTCGTTCAGGGTCAGTGTTAGGGTCATTTTAAAATGCGACGAAATGAACTGCGACAAAATGAAATGAACGGGAACTCATACTCGTTGTTTAAAAGTTAAAAGCCTAACATGTAAACCTCTGTAAACATGTAATGTGACATATAATGTCTAATATATTTCACTTTGAAAGACAAGCACAAAGAGCAGTGTACACACACAATCACCTGACTCTACAACTCGATCTTACCTTAAGAAATGGAATCCCATAGAATAAGAGTTGTGGTTAGACTAACTATGCAAACCTGACAGAATGCACAACAGAATGAAAACTGAAATGCAACTCACGTGGTTGATTCTTGCTCCCAGTGGTCTGTGTTCTCCGATATCCATGGATTGGAAGGTTCGGGTGGAGTGATGAATGGGTCAAACTCCAAGTATTGCTCAAAGTAGGACAAATAACTAAAAATAGATCACAGAACGTAAGTGTACACTCTTTCAAAGTCACAATCACAACTCGAATAGCTAGAACTGGAACAATGTGATAATACCTGGTATAGCATCTATTGTACATCACAATCAGACAGTGCATACTCATTGAGTAGCCTTTAAATCAAACAGCACTGGCTATTGTGGGACAAAGTACCAGTGGTCTCTAACCATATCAGTTCTAAATTCAGCCACTTGGTAGTGAATTGGGTGAAGTCTGTGACTTATTTCAGTGTCTAATTTGTCAACAAAAGAGATGTGTTGATATATTATGAAGTAAAGAGATTAACCTGTTAACAACAAGAGTGTACTAACAGCGACTGGAGAACCAAAGCAGTTCATCATTAAGGTGTCAGTCCATCCATTAAACCATCAGTTCATCTATTCGACCATCAGTCCATCCATCCGACCATCAATCCGTCCATCCATCCGAAAGGTCAGCCCATCCTAGCTGACCGCCAGTCCATCCATCAGATGGGTCAGTCCATCCTAGACGACTGCCAGTCCATCCATCCGATGGGTCAGTCCATCCTAGCCGACCACCAGTCCATCCATCAGATGCGTCAGTCCATCCTAGCTGACCACCAGTCCATCCATCCGATTGTCTGTCCATCCTAGTTGATCATCAGTTCCGTCCACCCAATCGTCAATCCGATAGCTGACCATCAGTCCATTCTTCCAACCAATCATACAACTGTCCATCCGGTTCGTTAACCGATATGGAGTTACTACCTCAGGGGACATAATATCACTTCATGTTAAGTGGAACAGCACATTATATGGGTGCATGCTAATAAGTAGAAAACATATTGCAAGATTTACCAGAGTCATGAACCAAAACTAACAACGATGTCAAAATAAACAATACATAAAATTTCGCACAGGTTTAAATAATCGGTAATACAATTTATAAGTAAGAGTCATTGGCAGAAGTCAAATATACACGTAAACATTTGATGGTAATACACACCTTTCCGAAACCTTTGACACCTTTATTCGCCTTCGTTCCATTTGTTTACGCAGATGCTCAATCTAAAGAAAGTCAGAGATGCTTTTAGTATTATTGCTGCATTGAGAAATCATTCAAATAAGAAATCATTCAAAAAAGAAAAGAATATTAAAATAAGCTTACAGCTTAATTACAGCTCAAAACAAGCAATTAAAGCAGAATAAACTGAATAAACTGTCAATTTCAAATGGTGCATCTATAAGATTGGTTGGCAGAACACAATAGTTTCATTAAGAAGAATGTGTACTTTTTATCAAATTTTGCCATTTGCTTTTTATTTACTTGTATTTTTACTACTTTACCACATTGGCCTCACAGCCAAGTCAACCACGTGGGAGTTTTCAATTTTTGATGATTTTAATAACACCAACAATCATCACCGCACGACAGTCGTTATGTGGCTGGTAACAACTAGAAATTTAGAGTTTCCACATGGTTTTCCTGTAAGCCTTGAGAACTGAACTACAAAGATTCCAGCATTACCCCTTGTTGCCGAGAATATCGCACCATGCAGTCTTATCGCACACTATACTACAAAAATGTTGTAGACTCTCCATCATGAGCTACCAATGAACTTGCCATTCTTCTAACAGTTTACCATATTGTGGCATGGTGGCCGATTGGTTAGAGCAGTCGGCCCATAACGATCACTAATAACTAATTAACACAGATACTAAGATCTGAACTTGGACAGTTCTATGCATAGAAATTGTCCTCTATACCAACTACTGTAATTGAAACGAAGATGCTAAGCTAATCCTATTAAAGTAACATTAGTGTAGTATTAACCGTAGAAAAAACCAGTTGAAATTCCCTTTGACAACAAAATATTTGGCCTTCTCTAAATGGCCTTTTAGAAGAAAGAGGGAAGATATAATATTACCCTGCCATTGATCTGTCGTTGTTTTACAACTCGACAGGTTTTCTTTATATCAACTTCTGTCGTATTGACACAACCGGGCTGTAGAACCAAAACAATCAACAAAGATTAAACAAACAAGTGTAGTCATAGACTAAAGCCCTATTCAATTGCATCTGTTTTCAATGCTAAAGTATGCATAAAACTGCTATTATATTGTCAGATCACAAGTTAGAAAGAAGCACAACAGCTTTAAGCTTTGTTGTGTCTGCCACATATACAAGCAAGTTAAAAAGAACTTGAAGAATTTAATACCAGAGTTTAGTAAATTGTTTATGATTTATTCTCTCATATTCATTAGGTGCCAACATTGGTAGGGAATAACCGGGTAGACATTCCACCGAGTACTGAATCTGACTACAGAGAATGGGCAAAAATTAGGTTATGTTGCTCAAGAAATGGTCAATCATATGTAGTGATATTGTCCAAGTTTTTTTCTTCCATATACTTCTTAGAGGCCTGAAAATATAACACCAATATGACAGTGGGTATCACTTACTGCAGGACGGTGAACATCCCAGAATGCTCGCTCCTGGCTGTCCAGAACCTTCCTCTCTAATTTATCACGTTTCTTATCAACCCTAAAATGAGTAATCACACACTGAATCCATCAATAAATTATTGCTGTAGAGACTATCATACAAAATGAAGCAACGTTAACAATTGTACTTAAGGCGGCACATAAACATTTCAAACAGCATGGAAAAGTGCGATATAAGCGTTGTTTGCACTGAATATCTGAACGTGTATCATCTTCCACAAATGAGGGACTACTTGTCGACATCGTTACTATGTTTGCGAACGCTGTCGACCATCTTTGCTCTACCCTTTCAAAGCAACTTGACCCACATGCTATGAACATCGATGCCAAATGTCAGCAGTCGACAGAAATCCGTTGGCTGGTTCCACCCCCACCACTGACAACTCTTTTCAGCATAATGCACGTAGTTTATCTAATTGACATATAAATACTCGTACATTTATCGTTAAAATAAGCCAGCACAGAGACATCTCCAAGAAGAAGTCTTGAAGAGATGCTAAATCAAGCTTCAATGATTAATAAGTAAACTGTTGAAACAAAAACTCAAACAATTTAAAAAAGTTATTTTAGTCAACTAAAAGTGATATAACACTACTCGATCAGCTTGTCTAAGTTGATGAACAGTTTATACGTTGCCAACCACATAGTAGTCCTTTAAGTGGAAGTTGGTAAGGATGTATGCCAAAGATAAACTCCAAGAAAAACAATTCAACACACTAGAACTTTCAAGCTATACATTTCCGAAATAGCATTGCATAATACTATCTAGAGCTGTACCGATTAATCGGCCGACCGATTAATCGGGCCGATTATAGAGATATCAGCAATATTGGATATTGGCAAGATAATCGGTGCCGATATTAAAAATTATTTTTTATTTTTTAATAATATTTTCAGTCTATAAAAGCAAAATGACGACAGCAACATCACTGGGTCTGTGAAGGAAGCATTTCATTCCGTTCCCTTGAGCCAATGGCTTCTTCAGACTTTTGGTGAAACCACCCAGTGTGCTAGTATAGACCATGAGAACGTGTCAACATAGGTGTTGGGCAGATTGAGTCATAGTGCCTGCTTAAAGGCAAAGGAATGGCTGGCCAATTCAAGCCAAGGAACCGCAGGCCAATTCAACAGAGAAACCGATGAATGTACATCGTGGAGGCATGCCTAATGAATACATGCTAGCTGCCAATCGCCTGAGAGGCTGAGACTAGATGGGTGGCTGTGAATAGGCCAGCCATTCCTTGGCCTTTAATTACCCTGGGCACAGTTCGATGGCAGGCAGTATGTCTAATCTGTATTGCCTTCCTAGGAGTAGTCCCCAACTACATGCATACGTCTCCTACGGAGCCAGTGTTTGTTTGTATCACAACAACAGGCAGTAGCAGTAGGTCTATCTTTTGGAACCGGACATCTTGGGAAACACAATGAAATAATCGGCTAAATAATTGGCTAAATAATCGGGTATCGTTTAATGAATAATCAGCAATAATCGGAAAAAAGTGATATTGGTACAGCTCTATTACTATTATCATTGGGTAGCACTCGGCATAAACTTGGACTCGGACAAACAATGGGTCCCAGTTTTAATAAAAATCGACTAGTGAGTTGCTTATGAGATTAAATGAACCTACTTGGCTTGAGCTTCTGCTTGTATGAAGATAAATTCCCATTTTCTAGAGAACATCTTTTGAAGTCTGGCCAGATTCTCAGCTTCGTAGTCTGCCAACTCAAGCCTTTGTTTGTTCTGCATTGTCCGCTTGCATAAGTAAACGGCTGTCAATCAATCAATCAATCACACAATAAGATGATCCATCCATTTATCCATCCATTTTAGAATGTCTCGATGAACAAGAAACAGATTTATTTAAACCCATATTTCTAAAAGTTTGTCCTCTCTTTGTAAGTCCCACTAAAAACTCGCGAATGCAGCACTGTAGAGATATGAAAACTTTACACAACATTTTCCTGCAAATTTATAGATCAGTGCAAAACATCATTTTGAATCTGAAATATTGACATTTTAACTTAACATAATTATGTTTACACTCAATCATGTTAAAATTACATCTGCCATTTCTCTTGATGGACTGACTATGTGATATAAAAGCAAGGCTAAACATAAAACCAAAGGGATTCGTCATTTTATTAAAACACATAATAGAAACATCGTAGAAATGTATGAAGAAAACCGTGCCTAAGCCTTGAAAAATCATGTCTCCCCAATGCAACACTATAAAAAATTTTAAATAACATTCTCCTGCAAATTTCTAGGTCATTTTTTAGATCATGTCGCTTGCATTGTGAGATACAAACATTACAGTTGACACATTTTGACCTTTGGCTGATCTATCCTGGCAAATCTGACATTCTTAGCGCAGACTACACTTTTACAATTTAATCAGGGCCATGCCATGATTTGCCAGGCATTTCTCTTCCCACAACAGCATGTGATCT
Source organism: Bimastos eiseni (assembly GCA_959347315.1). Taxonomy (NCBI): domain Eukaryota; kingdom Metazoa; phylum Annelida; class Clitellata; order Crassiclitellata; family Lumbricidae; genus Bimastos; species Bimastos eiseni. The sequence goes on from OY365812.1 coordinate 18,208,208, forward strand.
GAAGTGTCACCCAAAAGCACGTGATCTGAACACGAGGGTAAACATGCAAACCATGCGGATTCTACATTTGTCGCAAAGCTAGTAAAAATCATGCTTGGGAAAAAATGGGCAAAGTCGGGTACAAATCCAAGTGTAATATAGAACAATGTCAATTTAATGCTCACCATATTCTGTGTTTTCAGGTTCAGAACATCTTGAGGGCCAAAAACAGGGAGTCTGTAATAAATAAGAATTTAAGTCAAAATGACTAAGATACAATACCATTCAGGATATAATATGTAACAAATCATCAAAAAAAATAAAAATAACATTAACCAAAAATTGCAAACATGTTGGGTTAGTAGCAGGCACTAGCATGGATTCAAAGCACCCTCTCAAGGAGGAAGACAAAAGGTGGGCATTGGCAACTAATAATCTAGCTGCACAATAGTGTTAATGGAGTGCCACAAGGGTCAGTGTTCGACCAACGCTGTTCAGGATTTTTATTAATGACATGAATGATGGAATTGTATAATTTAAAATCAAGTTGAAACTGATGATTGAGAGCACTGCATATAATGACCAATGTCTATAACTGCGCTTAACCGAAAATCCTGATTGTGCAACTGAGATTGAGTTGAGCAACACCGCTATTAAATCATATTGGTTATAACTATCCACACTGCAAATAGAATTATCTGCTGTCAGACCTCTTCAGTCTCATTTTCACTATCAATAGACAAGTTTATCTATCAAGCAACATCACTTAGTGATCAAAACAATTATATCTCAAAAGTAATTTAAACTCTCTTTTACTTAATTTTACTTAAAATTTATATTTATAGAAATATAAATATATATTTATACTTAAATATAACTTAACTTATATACTTAACATGCAACCAAAATGAAAATATAAGTAGCACAGCCTAAATACACAATGATCAGCAGTATGACATCACAGTGACATCGTTATGAAAAACTTATAAGAAAGCAGGGTAGGAGCACCACTCAAAAAAAAAATTTAAAACAAGTAACACTGGAAATTTTTATGGATTATGATGCAACAGAATTTTTCTAAGAGCAATAAATGGAAATAGTATTCGCTATCTCCAGCTCAATAACCAAAAAGTAGAAAATAAGTGCCTACCCTTCATTAGCGCTTCTGTGAAGTTCTTGTATGGCACTATACAAATGGCCACTTATATTCCCTATAGCACACGTCACTTTACTGACCGATAATGTTACACAGTGTCAGAGTGTATGTGTGTTGATTTTTTTAACGACACCGTTCCATATCAAATATGATTTGGTGTTGCCCTCCTCCTTTCTCCAGGCTTGGGACTGGGGACTGGGACTGGCACTGTCAAAGTCCAAACAGTGTCAGAGTGTTAGGGTTAAATGCACTTTTTCAATAGGACTGTGCAGACTATTAACACAACCACAGAAAAGCTCAAAACAAATTATTTACAGTTTGACAAGTCCTCCTAATGCTAACAAAACTGCTGATGCCAACAAACCTGAAAGCGATAGTAGGCACCGTCATTCTTCACGGTGAGTATATGATCATCAATGGGAAATATATAACCATGAGCACCCATCAAATGAGCTATGTGCAATGCTTCTGCTACAAAACAAATTTTTTTTTATTATGCATGTATAATTTAGCTATGCTTGCAACAAAACAGACATTCCTTACCGAAAACTCGTGCAAATAATATCTCACGTGGACTTCGTACACAGTGGAAACATTTTTGACAAAGCACACACAAAATGCAATTTCATCAGCATGGAGATTTAGAAATAAACATTTACATAAACATACATCTGTGCCAACATGATCATTTGATACAATAACAATTTTCCAACCAGTATTGTTTAGAAATCAGTAGATTATGATTATGATATAGAAATAATTTAATAATTGAGGACCGTGGCAGGCAGACTAAGGCCAAAACTAGTTAGCTTAGAATAACAAACAACTGAGTAGAAACATGAACAGAGAATAAAGCAGGTTGATTTTCGTAGATGATAAAAAGGCTTTAAAACGTAGGAATGAAACTAAGGTAAGTTATAAAAATATGCTAGTATATACGTATTGAATCATTAACAGAAAACTAATCATAAAGCACCTACTTGTGTCATCAACATCTAGATTTCTTAATATCCAAGATATTAGATCAGCACCTGCAGTAAAATTACCAAATATGATATATAGTAAAAGTATTGCAATATAAAACACAAATATTGATAGCCATAGAATATGGGAAAGAGTTGAATGGTAGAATGGCCACAGGAATGAGGCCTGCAAGTTAGTCAACATTGCAATTCTGCACAACTGGTAGAAAAAGAATTAAGATCACTCGAAAGGCATGCAGTATAAGGAGAGATGTAAATTTATTAGAGCAGCCCATTTAAAACCAGTTCCTAGAGGAGTCCCTGTTTTAAGCTTAAGAAGAAGACACAGATGTTGCAGAGGGAAGTTGGTATTCCTCTCAGGACAAACGGTGAAAAACCCAACAAGATATCGATAAGAAAGAGTAAAACTTGTACTAAACAAAACTGTGGCAACATCAAAATATGAAGTTCATCAGCAAGACTGAGCCCACTTGTGGAAAACATGCATGACGACCCCTTTGAAAGTAACAAACAGAAATGCACTACACCTGGTAAATACACTGCATCTGGTAAATGCACTACACCTGGTAAATGCACTACATCTAGTAAATGCACTACATCTGGTAAATGCACTACACCTGGTAAATGCATTACATCTGGTTAGAGTAAATGACTATTGTTTAGATAAACAACAGAACCTCACATATTTAAATTTTAGTGCATGTGTTCAGCAGACACTTATGACAATGGCAATTTAACAGCATTCATAATTTCAAGCGAGAACTGGTAGTCCACTCTATCAACTGTCTAAGGTAAAGTCTCATGAGTTTTCACAATCATCAATTGATAAAAAATTTCACCTCACTCTTCAAGAGGTGGTTACACCTAAAGCAGGACCCAGCAAATGTGTTGGACTTGAGTTCCAGCTGTAGAAAACTTTTCCACAAATTCTTAGTTAAAACAACGGTAGCCCAAGACGTCAAGGTGAGTTTCATACTCTTCTTCTTCTAGTTGTCGCTTCTTCGGCAGGTTCAAATGACCCACATCAGCACTCTACTCGCTGTTGGGCCTCTTCTTTCAGCTTTCCATATCCATCTGTCATCATCCAGTCAAGCATCATCTGTCTTGGTTATCCTCTTGTTCGCCTTCCCTTCATTTTCCGTCTATGACTGGTCTTAATAGTGAGTCTCCTCTCACTCAGGGTGTCCCAATCCATTTTATTTGTCTCGTTCTTATTGTGTGTATGAGGGCTCTTCCCTCTCCAATCTTTTCCATCACTTCTTCATTTGTTTTGTGTTCTGTCCAGCTAATTTTCTCCACTTTCTTCATGTCCATAGTTCAAAAGCCTCGAGTCTTCTTATGTCTTCTCTCTCATGGTAATCGTCTCTGAACTGTACAGCACCACACTCCATAACAGAGTCTTTATCATTCTTATCTTCAAATTCGTGTGTAGTATTCCTTTCAGTGGTTCTCTCCTTGTTGAGAACGCCTCTTTTCCTATTGCACTCCTTCTTTTAACTTCCCTGTGACATTTGGCGTCTGTCGTTATCACATTCCATAGGAAACAAAATTCTTTCACCCGTTCTAATTCTTTTCCTCCAACGTGTATTCTGCTACAGTCATCTTTCCTTTACTTATCTTCAGTACCTTCATCTTCTTGATGATATTAGGTTCAGTCTATCCATAAATGTCTTAAGAAAGCTAGGCCAGATAAACTTTGAATAACAATGATATTACTCACCTGTGAAGACACTGGGTATCTTTGACATAAAACTCTTGACTGTTCTAACTACAACTCCGGTGTGTGGATCCTGCATCCGTTCAAGAATCCCTTCCATCTGGACAGAAAATGTCCACACATAAAGACACATCCACTATTGGGCTAAAATTAGATTGCATAAAAATTCATTCCTCCTGATGTCAATAGCACTACATTCCTGAAAACTCTTAAAGTTAAATTTGTAATTACTGTAACACAAAGTAATGTAAACAGACAATCATATATATATATATATATATATGAAAGTGTATATATATATATATATATATATATATATACTTGAATACAGACTCCCTCCAACTTCTCAATTTCCACTCTGATGACAGCAAACACATTTAACTCGCTACACATTCTTTAAAGTGCTACTATGTGCAGAAACTGCTTCTCTTGCAAATAAGCAATCCAGTTTTACATAGCTGGACATTAGTTACAGTTCTCTGACTGATTATAATTATAACGGCAGCATTAATGGGTCAGGCATATTTAATTTAGTGGCCATACCAAAAGTCTAGTTACTGCATTCACCTTTCTTGGAATTTCAAGTATCAACAAATTATGATGACCATTGTTAGTTAAACTGTTCTGATACATGAGTGACTTGCAGGGACCTTTAAATTGTTCAAACTTTGAATTTTGACTGTTTCCACTTCTGCTATGAAATGAAGGCATTCATTAGTCTCACATTATCGGTTAATAAGCTGGTCCCCTTCACATGGCTTTTTAAGAAGAAATTTGAGAAGCTTTACATTACATTCTCAATATTTTGGACTGACAAGAGTAATATCTGGACCATGTGGAAATGTCTTGCCTCTCTTGCAATCACATCTGTTCTCAAAGGAAAATCATTGGACACCAGGGCAAAGTCTCAGACGACTACTGCTCACAGAGGCACATAACCAATTGGCAATTAGCTTCTTACTTGAGGCAATCAGAGCAGCCCAAATCCCCAGAGAAGACAAAATATCTGAAGGATCAGATCCATAGCACATAATTCACATATCAATTATTCAGTACTGAATGGCCTGACAGGAAGGCAACCATGACATGGCAGATTATCAACACCAGACTAACCAGAGCCTGTTAACCCATCAACACAGAGTCATCCAACAACTGTCAATTGGACACGAGACATGGCCAATTATGCGATCCTGAATCCAAACGCTTTGGACGAATCCAATCAAATGGCTTAAATGCCATGCAATGCAAACACAGTAGTAGCAAGCCACTGACAAAACATAGCATGTCTCTACTCAGCACAAGGGAAATAAACACAAAGCATCGATTTAGAAAATGTTGTCCACAAATTATGACTTTGTAGACAAGACAATAGCGCACAGTAACAAAGGCACCAGCGCACAGAGCACGTCACAAAAACCAACACACCAACAATAAAGCACCATAACTGAACATCAAAACACAAACATGATACTAGCAGCCTCATCGACAAAAGAAGTCATGCCACACTTGGAATGCACTCACACTGCACCACACCAGAAATGGCATGGCAACAAAGCAGCACAGTAACAAAACTGTCACAATAACCTTAATATGAAGTCAGCTTCACAATGAGACTGGTGCCTGCAGCACATTACAGAACAATGCTATGGAAAAGTGCTCACTGCCACCATATCACCATGGCACATGCATAAACAAATTCAAAACAACAAAGACATGATGATGCCTGGGCAACCACCACTGAAAGAACGTAGTGACCCTGTGAAATAAATCATCTTGACTGTTGGCAAGAACAAATGCAGATAGCATAAATAATTGGCATTCACAGATCAATGAGTCATTATTGGTCCAAATGTTAATAAATTTAATTATATTGCACAAAACAAGTCATAACACAAACTGCAACTGACAGAAACACATGAATTAATCTATAATAATTAGGTTCCAAGACCAGAACAAAGCTCTATTGGAGTGCTTAGCCTAGTAATGCTTCAAACGAATTAGCAAACGTAGAAGCAAAATTGCTTTTACTTTTCTAATTGGTATAAAGCAATTTTGCCTGCATTCAGATTTAATCAAATGTCCAAAAATTCAGATAATATAATACTTGAATTTTTGTACATTCGAACAAACCTGAGAGTTATTGGAAGTTATGAAATTTAGCAATTTCCAGGATGGAAAAGTGAATTGGACAGAACACAAAGCCAGCGACACAGGCGCAAAATTCCTTCTACTTTCTAATTGGTATAAAGCAATTTTGCCTGCATTTATAAAACAGAGCATGCTTTAGTGGCTTTTGAACACTGGGACAAAGTCTGCTATAGATGACTATGGGGTCTGGGGAGTGTTGAAAGACCCCCCGCCCACAGAGGGGCCCCAGCCAAAATAGTATTTTAGAACAACTGCTGCCAAATAGAGTCCTTTTCTTTGCCCAACTTTCCTTTTTATTATTTATAGGTATCACTACCTAAGTCAGTTTGAAAATATGATGTAATTAGTTCGACCATACCATCAACATAATTTAGACAAATAAGTCAATGACAGATCGATAAGGCGCCTCGCATGGTGTGAACAGCTGAGATTTCGATATGACAAATCCAAAAGCAAACAACGAATCACGTTGCCGTTTACATGGCATTGCACTAATCGTGATCCTGGAAATCGAACCAACATGGTAAAAACTAAAGTGACATGCATTGCATGACAGGGCAGTGCAGCCAGTGAATTTGATTTTTATATTGATTTAGCAGAATCACCTACAGCGTAAGTCCAGAACACTGCAGGATATACGATGGAAATCCAAGGCAATAGCACACTGCCCTGTCATGCTATGCATGTTACACCCTCTTACAACACAATAAATTATACATAACATCTGTGACTGGGATCAATGGATATCTTCAATAAGTTCACTTTCAGACCTACTAGGCTATTAATGCACAAACTGCATATCTCAGAGAAAATAATAATTCATTCAATCATTCATTACAAAGATTTGTATAGTGCCCCTTCACGGCTACTACTCAGGAGCGCTCCCGACCCCAGCACGACTAAATAGAACAGTCTTAAGGCGAGTATAAAAGGAGTCTGAGTGGACCCTTGGGGACAACCGCAACACTAACTGCAGCGTATTCCAGAGCAAGGGGCCAACCACTGAAAAGGCACAATTCGGTTTAGTAGTCTTACGGGCAAATGGGACATTGAGCAGGCCTCGCTCGGTAGAGATAATGATCGCGGATCACTCACTTGTGACCTATCCATGATCCATCTACTTGCTAATACACTCACAGGTCACTCCCCAATCTCCATAGTTGTATTACAAAGATTTAAACCAATAAAGTCCTAAGCACTTTTTAATTTTTGCATTTGTTCATTGTTGACGAGTGATGACCAACGTTTGTTACTGTGCTCACCCCTAAATCCTCTGCCTAAGCAACTGAAACAGTGTTAAGTGAAACAGCTATTTAAATCATTTTCATTATTAACATTGCCAATAGAATTATCTGCAGTGTAAACCTTCTCAGTTCTATTTCCACAGTCACAATAGTTACCGGTTTGCTTTTTGGTGAAAAATTCAATAGACTGGTTTCTCTATAATGCTTCTTCACCTAGATGAAGGCTGAAAATCGTGTTGGATGCGATGACAGCTGATGGATACATTCAGATGATGTATGAAGCCCAGTGCAATGAAGACTAGCATGCTTGGAAGTACAATCCATTCATTCATTACAGAGATTTATATAGTGCCCTTTCAAGGCTACTACTAAGGAGCACTCCCGACTCCAGCACGTTTAAAAAGAGCAGTTTTAAGGTAAGTATAAAATGAGACTGAGTGGACCCTTGGCAACAACCGCAACGCAAACGGCAGCATGTTCCAGAGCGAGGGGCCAACCACTGAGAAGGCACGATTCTGTTTAGTAGTTGTACGGGCAAATGGGACAATAAGCATGCCTCGCTCAGTAGAGCGTAGAGAGCGGCGACCCAGTACACTCAGAGTAGAGTAACAGAGATCACGAAGATAGGCAGGGGCGAAACCTAGCAAGGACCGCCATACCAAAGAGATGATACGGTATGACATTCGCTGTTGGAGGGGGAGCCAGTGGAGCACATCCAGCATATAGCCGGAGACATGACCAAATTTAGGAATGCGTCCAACAAGACGTGCAGCAGAACGCAGGACCCGCTCCAGGCACCGCAAACGCCCAGCTGGAAGGCCTGCATAGAGTGAGCAACAGTAATCCGGTCGGGCAGTAATGAAGGCGTGAACAGGAGTAGCTGTGGCGTCTGGAGTTAGCGAGCAGGAAACAGTTCGAAGCTGACGCAACTGGTAGTTTGAATCACGGCAAAGACAGTGAATATGAGAGGCAAAGGTGAGCTCTTGGTCCAACATGACTCCAAGTGATGATTCCCCCCTCTGCATTTTCCTCTGTTGTCTGAGACCTTGGAGTCATGTTGGACCAAGAGCTCACAAGCCCAGTCAGATCAATTTCGTCTTTTGGGGGTTGAGTCGCAGGCGATTTGACACCATTCAAGTCTCGAGGGCATCCAGCGTTTGGCTCATTGCCGGAACAGCAGTAGAGGCATTAGAGGCCATGCAATGTAAGTAGGCTTGGACATCATCAGGGTACAGGTGACCCAGTACAGCAGTGGCATTAAGGACAGAAGCAATCTCAGCAGTGTAGATGACATACAAAAGGGGACCTAGCACCTAGGGAGCCCTGAGGAAGGCCATAACGACCCACATGAACCTGGAAGACCCATGAACCACACAAATGGAGCGCTCCCTGACAAATGAGGCCAATCAGCTAAGAAAGTAACCAGACAGTCCAAATGAAATCTCTAGCCGCTCAAGCAAGATATCATGATCGACAGTGATTATTGCCTGGGTAAAAGGAAAAGCCCTCAAAATACTCAAGAGTAGGTTTTAGTCATAGTAATGCTGCTTCAGACACAATGTGTTGATAGCTCTGCCTTTAGTGAATAAAAGTTTGAGCAATGAATACACAAGTTAGCAATTACAGATACATCAAATAGGTTCAATAATACATCACCACAAGAAGCAGAAAGTACCACAAGAAGCAGAAAGTACCACAAGAAGCAGAAAGTACCACAAGAAGCAGAAAGTACCACAAGAAGCAGAAAGTACCACAAGAAGCAGAAAGTACCACAATTTTTAAAACCTTGCTACAAGTATACCTTTAAGTTTACAAGTATGTGCAGCACTTGTTTTGCTACTAATTAACACTGTGCTATAGAAATTACCAGAATGGAAATTTTGATGTAGTAGTGGACTGTCCGCCAAAGTGTTCATGCTTCAAATCCACGTGTGAGGAGAAAGGTATTTTGAAATTTCAGCTCAATTGTTGATGGGAAGCCCAGATGGTGATGGAGAAGACCAGGAACCTTATCAGATACCATCTCAAGGATACCTTATAAATAATGAGACTGTTTTTCTCTTCACTCTCTGTGTTTATGGATGGCCCGGTGGCTGATGGTTAGAGCGGTCAGCTGTAATGCTCAGTGTGCTCATAGTGAGCGGCTTTGACCCTCACTTGAGGAGTAACTGTATAGGGACCTTGAGCAAATCCTTCGTGCACAATTGCTCTACAGTACAAATGCAATTGCGCTGTCAATGCGTGTGCACTTCTGAGCAAAAAATGTTGGAAGAAGGGCGATATTTCAAATTTCAGGATACAAATATTGAAAACTATGTCTCCCTGTTTTACTGGCTGATGTCAATACCTTTTTATAAATGAAGCCGTTAGGGCTTTCGTCCTCCTTCGGATTTGGTGTTCCCTCCAACGGGAACCGGTTGGTAGTAGAGGTTGCAGAGTCAGATCGTTTGTTGAATCGATGTGCCATAGAGTTTTGTCTTTTGTCTGAACAGAAGCTGGCATCGAGCATTAGTCAACAATGCAACATCTGCAGCAGCTGTAAAGTAAGATGATCGAGGCACAAATTTTATAAGAATTTAACATGCAAAATTAAAATCAAGATTAATCACAAATTCGACTGATTCTGCACATAACTTCATGACTCAAGTGTATAATACTTCATTGAAACCTCACTACTTGCCATCAGGTCTTTCACTCGAAGAACTGCTCCTTCACAGATCCAAACCTATAGTTTCCTCCTCTTCCCCTTACCTCTCTAAGCTCTCTGTTGCTGCTGACGGTTGTTACATTCTGAACACCATCCACCTTAGCCATAAAACTTTATGCCTAATTGACCACTTTGGGAGTTGACCTGAAACCAAGTTTGACAATATCTGCCTATTGATTTGTTTTGACCAAGTACCTGCGATTAAATTGGCTTTCAAGACCATGTCTTTTGGGCAATGTAGAAAACTCTAGAATATGATTACGAATAAGACTGATCTGATGTAGCAATTATCCTGGAAAAGTAAGTAGTAAAAATTAATCCACAAATCATAGCCCATTCTGATAACTATATTATCGTGACTGTCAAGACTGCATTTGTGCTGCAATCATGTATCATTTTATACTACCAAGACTACGGTGGCCGTTTATTCCGTCAGGCTGGGTCAGCCCATAACACTCAGTGTGCGCTGAGTGAGCGGGTTCGACATTTGTCCAAGGTGTTACTGTGTAAGGACCTTGAGCAAGTCCTTCACGCACAATTGCTCTGCATTACAACTGCGATTGCGCCATCGAGGCGTGTGCACTTCTGAGCCAAAAATGTTGTAAGAAGGTTGATATCAAATTTCAGAATAAAAAATAAATTAACAAATAATGTCACAGCTAAACAAGGAAATCAGAAGCTATTTTAGGTCTTCTTTCTGTCTGAACCCCTTTGGGTCTTGACCTGGAACCAAGGGTCAAATCCTGAAACAGGACATGCTCTTCTCAGTGCCGATGCTAGCCTTGTGACAGCAGTAAAGATCAAAAGTTTGCATTTGTAATCATAAGCCAGAAATTATATAGCACTACTTGAAGCTAAGTGCAGGATACCTGTTAATTCACAAGTGCTGTGCAAAGAATCTAAGTAAAACTATATTTGGTTGCCAGAAGACCAGAGAGAAGGAGACAGAAGATCTGCTATGGTGAGTTGTGGTTAGGATGAGAGAAATATGAGGATGGTACATTGGATGTAGTAGAGTGAGATTTCTTGAAACATGTTGTGCCTAGGTTATGAATGAAAAGCTTGAGAAGTGATAGACAGAGAGATTAGAGACGCTAGACCAGGTAAGCGAATCGGTTACAGGCCTAAAGATGTGTTCAACACCTTTCTCACAAACACTGGGAATGGGCAAGAGAGATGTAGTAAGTTGATTCAGTAGAGTGGGTAATTGGTTGGTGAACAGTTCGTGACAATAGTCTACATGAACTGGTTTAATAGATTCTAAACTGGGCAAGTCATCCGTCTAGGCCTTATTTATTGACTAATAAACAGCTAATCCAATAAATTCTTTGGCGCCAAATACACACATGTATCAGTTGACGATGCCACAAACATAAGACGCCAAGTGACTGCAGACGACACATTATCTTCACAAATAACTCACGATCGTTAAAGGAGAACACTGCGTCCGATTTTCGCAACCGCTCGATGTTAGTTAACGGTGTTCGCGTACAATGTATCGCGATATCAAAAAAGACGGTCTAGTGCACTGACTGACAGCACCCGTAACGAGATTTAACGTTTCCTCCGTCTGCTGCAGTCGGAAGAACGGGCTGACTACTATCCAAAGCGGACAGTTGAAGAAGCCAATGTTGCGGCATTAACACGTCTTTTTCTGCTTTAAATAATCAACGAGATACGCAGTTCAGCGAAGAGATCATTTTAAACTTAATATATTTATTTTAAATTCTACATAGCATCGTTCGTTCACAGCGGATTATTGCTGATAATATATTCACACAAATCACAAACCAGCTCCGCATCCGCCATCTTCTCAGCAACAGCCAATCGATTTCCAGACTCCAGAATTGTTTTTGCGCTACATTTAATCTACACTCTCATTCTGGTGAGATTGCGTAAAATAAACTGGGTCGAGTCGGTGCTGCTTCGAAATAAAGACAGGGCTGGAGAAAACCTAAATTTTAGAAAGTTTTTTAGGTTTTTTAGAACTTAGCGTTCGCGTATTTGTACGCCGGACACAAATTGGACCCAAATTACGACCCAAAAGGTACACGAAGAACATGAACTCGATCGGTTTCTGTGCCACATTGTTTATATCCGTGTGAATTTCAAAGTGCACTCCTTCGATCGGTCTCTTTGTCATATTTTTCATAGCCATGCGCATTGCAGAGTGCACATTAGGACATTAAGATTCATAATTAATAACAAACACAATATTGATGTAGTTTAAATTTAAAAAAAACAAAATAAGACTAAAATTTCAACATTTGAGATTATCTAAATCGAACTATACAGTCCTGGATTTAAAATTGGAATTCGAAGATGGAAATTAGTTAGTTTGGAAAGGGGTGTTATTAGGCCTATACTTGCCAGCCGGTCTAGGCCTAAAACGCTGTAGGCTAGGCATAGGCTAAGTTCAAATCAACGTAACTGTGAGTCTCCGAAATACTCGGCGCCTTACAAACTCTAGGTCATAAAATTTCTAAGATACCAACCAGAGAGCCAAGTTGATCACAATTGGTCACGCTTGAAAGCATCACTTTGTTTGATAACTTTCGATATCCAAATATCCAGACTTTGAATAGCTATGCCGAGTGGCTACGATAAATGTGAGAGATTGACAGGATTCGTGATAAAGCAATACAAGCCGCCATTATCATGATAGTATTTTTTATAAAGCTGTAAAAAATTTAATATGAATAGCTTTTGAAAACACGAGGATAGATGAAACATTCTACAGAGATTAAAAGGGTAGTAAATTTAATGGTTACGGATATAGACGATTTATTTCATTATGTTTCTGATTTGCATGGGATTTTATTTAGGTCTGTCAAGTTTAAGAGATCTTCTGGACCACCGATTTATATTAATATTGTGCTTCCTAGTTCCTACTTGATGGAAATTCCTGTGCTCTTACTTACCTAGGAATAAGGACATAAATCTATTAATTTATGCACAAGTTTTTGTTGCGTCATTAGTTTACGAGCACATGAAATTTACGCAGCTTAAGTCCGTGTGATATTCTGTAAATGGGTGTGTGTAAATTGCGTCGGGTGTTTTTAAAATAGAAACAGGTTAAATGATTATAAATCTGACGCCGTTACATTAAGTGTTAGTTTTTCGCGTGCTATGTTTTCAGTAGTATTATTATCTGTATCTTTATGGACATAATTCTTTAAACATTGGCATTGCATACGGGTGTTTACTTTTTCATGCCGTTTTTGTCACTCGAGTGATTCTTACGTGTTTAAGATTGTTTCATTAGCATAATCATTTGTCCTGGCTGTAATGTAACTAATGTTACGGTCACCGTAGAGTCGTACCTTCAACTTACAGCGCTCCAACTTTCTCTAGAGATGCGCCACAGTCTTGTAGATATGATGTGAAAACTATATTAGTGATTGCAGTGATCGTTAGATCGTTATCGCAATCTCGAGATTTTAGCAGTGCAATAAAGCCAGTGGGTGATCTATCCATAATCTTACGTATTTCATTTCACTTACTTACGATGCCTGTTTCACTCATGCTTTTAAACTACTTTGTTAACACCTTGTTAATGTCTTATTTTCGGATAGTGTAGTCTACCAGAATAATTCTAAGTATTATTTGTAGATATGAGAGCTTTAAGAAGTGCTTCATACATGCTCAGGTACAATGCGGTGTATGCACACTCAACTTTTCATGTTTCTCGACATGATAGTTGTCACTACCATCGTAATCAGCACCAGCATCTAATTTTTGCTGGTGTTTAGGACCCTGATATGATGCTTAACCAGGAATTGACATCTAACTGTGTGAGGATGTTGAACATGCTATCGTTCATTCCTATAATCATTTTGAGCATTTATATAGTGCCCCTTCTAGAACCTACTCAGTAGTGCTTCCAGCCACAACTAAATGAAAAAGACTCTAGCATGTGGTTTGACCCGGATGCTTACAAGTAAAGCGCAAAACTAAATTGGGAAGTTATTCCAGGCGAATAGGCCCACAACCGAAAATCACGATGTTGCCTTATTCGTTAGCTTATTCTCAAGTGAGTATGTGGAACTTGATCCTCATCGCTTGTCACACAGCAAAGCATTGGACACGCTACAGCATTGGACACTGGACAAGAAAAATCACGCAAGTAGGATGGAGCACATCTAGAAGTGCAACATGAAATCTGAGCAGCAATGTGTATGAAATCCACTGGGGCACAGCCACCCAATGCGAGACATGACACAAGTATGCAGAGATGGGGCGGAATGCCGGCAAATGAGCCATTGCAGGGCAGAACCTGATCCAGTCGTCCTAGGACCACAGGGAAAGGCAACAAAGTAAGGGACAGCATTGGTGTATTCTACCAGTGATGAAGGCATGAATGAGAACAACGATCGTGTCATGAGTGAGAGAGCAAGAGACCACTCAGCTGATGTCAACGCCGTTAAGCAAGGCTGACATGTTGAGAGTCCGGTAAGAGTCAATAGTAACTCATAGGTCACGAACTGTGATGGAAACTGTTATGTGCAGCAAGAGAAAAGCTGTGTTTTGGAGGGGTTTAAGTGAAGCCGATTGGTGGCCGTCCATCATCAGACTCTTCTAACTCACAGTTGCCCCCCCTTCCATCGAGTATGTGTGAACGTAGGGTTGCCTCTCAAACCCAACTGGTTGGTGCAGAAGTGGGTGAGATACCAACGGGGACAAGCGGCATGCAGGGGCGTCTACACCATATAGAGAAGATATTGCAACGGTCCTACGACAGAACCTTGGGGCACCCCAAAAGGGGCAGGGACTCAAAGAGACCGAGACGAGCCAAGGACCTCACAGTTTAAGCGATCTGATAGGAAAGACCTAAGCCATTCAAGAGGCTGGTCCACCAAGTCAAAGAGGATGGAGAGGTACTTCAAGAGACTGGTGTGGGCCACCAAGATCAGAGACTGGGTTAGTTATGCACATTCAAAGTTTTTAAAGAAAATTTGAACTTGCCGACATAAATAATATATAAATAATATTTTTGCCTGCATACCTTACTTATTAAAAAAAAAATTGATAACACGATAACTTCATGCCCATTTAAGCAGACAATGCTAAAAGAAGTGAAGACGACTAAAGTTTGGTCAAAATATTAATACAAGATAAACATTATGGAATTGATTAAGTACGGAGCTCATTAGATTTTGGTTTTGGTCTAACTTTAATGTACTTTTGTAGGTTCATGCCTACTAAATTGACGTAATTTATGTGTTTGTTTTAGATTCTGAGCCAAAGGTATTGCTGGACTTTACCGTTAAATTATCAACATTTCACTTTGACTTTTATTCTGGTTGTGGTCGCTATGCTTTTGCAAAGTTTCTAAGCACTGCTTGACAAATGAAATACATTCATTGTTCAGAAGTACAAATTTGGACGTTTTCTGAATTAAAATACACCGTACTTCTGCTGGCAAACCTTATGTTTACAGCATCTTAAAGGAACCCATGCATTGACCTCACATATTTTGAGTTGCATACGGAAATCAAAACGGTTTTGCTGGTAAAGGTTCAGTTTGACATGTCTTCAGTATTTGGATCTTTGACATTGATTCATAAGTGATTCTGCTGGATGGAATTCATTATTACTGGAAAATAGATGTCTAAGTATTCAGGAAGTCTGTTTTGAATCTTTGTAATCTGTTGATGCTATCGGGAAGAAAGATTGTTGCACGGCTACACCTCGACCGTTAATTGATCAATTTTGTTAAGAGTAAAATATATTACTCAGTTTATATACCGGATGGAGTTTTCGTATAAAAAGAGACTTATTTCAGAGTGACTGCCCAACTGTTAGTCAACATTCTGACCATTCCAAGAAGTAAGTTTTCTTCAACAGAATCATTCGTACTGCCTGCCACAGAATTACCATGGCGACACAATTTCAAGACCAGGTGTCAACTGTGGTGGAATGGTTCAAGGCTTGGAATGAATGTGAGCAGGTGGTTTTGCTCTGCTCACTTCTGCATCAGATCTCATCTATCCAGACAAAGTTTCTTGGTCAGGTGTTCAAGCAAATGTTTGACACCTGTATGGATTTGGATTTGGAGCAGCATGAGAGGCAAGCAAATAATGCAGGTTAGGATCTTGCGTCTGGCATTCTCTTATTTCTGTCATTTGAATAATTCACATGCAGAGGTCTGGAGCGCTCCTGAGTAGTAGCCTTCAAGGGGTGCTATATAAATTTCCAGAATGAATGCATTCATTCATTTGTTAAGAGAAGTTGTATTGCCTCTTTTAGTGGACTGCTCAGAGCAGTCCCAGCTTCAGCACAGCCAACAGCTAAATAAAATCATCTTAGGATGTGAGAGAGAGACGGAGAGAGAGGGAGGGACGGACGGAGGAAGGGAGGGAGAGAGAGAGGAATGCGTGAGAAAGGGTTCTAGGAAGTGAACAGAGTGCCAAGGGGAGGCCATTCTAGATCGAGGAACCTACCACAGAGAAGGCTTTGCTCTGCCTGTTGGAAGTGCAACCAAAATGAACATAGAGGATACCTTGTTCAGCCGAGTGGGGTGGAGCTCGGACCCTGAGCATACAGGTGGGGCAAAAGCATGGCCTAGCAGGCAGCGTTAGACTAAAGCAGCAATCCTATACTCGATGTGTTGCTGAAGAGGAAGTCATTGGAGGATATGCTCTTATATGCATAATGTAGTAGCCTGCATTGCGTGTCTGTTTATATATATATATGTATATATATATATATTATATATACAATTAATTAAAGAATGCTCTACATTAATAATGATGTTTCATTACTATTGCCATTTAGATAAGACTTGCCAATGGCATCAGAGACTTGTCACATTTTTTCATATGTCAAAGTGTTGTCAACATGTCAATGCTGTGTTGCACTTGCGAGTCCAGAAAATTGGGGCCACAGTTTGATTGAATTTGCATATGTATCTGTTGGCCTATCTTTCTTCACTTGTTACTCCTCACTGTCAGAAATTTCATTTATGAGAAACACGTTAAAAAAGAGTCAAATCAAGTTTTTTTAATTTATTTTTCCTAGCTGTGCTACTTGTTTCTGTTGTACAATACTGGCTAAATGTTATCCGTTTTCAGAGTTCATCAGCAGTTTGTGTAAGCAGGGGTCAAAACCTGTTGTCCTGTCGCAGTTACTAAAGACTTTGCCATTGCTGCAAGCGGGAAATGACAAGGCAAAACTGGAGTACCTTCGCATCATTCCAAAGGTCATGACGCACTCAATAAATCATGGCATCCATCTTGAGGAGTGCCGCCACATTCTCTCCTACCTTATCCTCCATCCAGCTTTTTGCCGCGAGGACCTTCCTCTAGTCAGCATCTGGCAGCGTGGACTGAGTGAGTCACAGTCGGGCAACCCAACAACCAAGACTTCAAATCTGGCATCTGGAGCCCCTATTCATCTGGCACCAAACGCCACAGCCGTAGCTTCAAGCAGTCAACATGTGGTGGCAAGCACAACAGCTCCTCTGCCTCCGAGTTCTTTGAACACAGGTGGAGTCAATGTACGCGAATTTGCGCCAGAATCAGATCTTGACTTGCTTGCATTTTCAAGCCTCAGCCTGCTGGAAATCGGTCGACCGGTTCCCTAAATCAATGGACACTTGCATCGAGCGGACGTGATTCGGGATTCTCGGAGTTTGACAGAAGTCCGTCGGTTGCCAACACTCCGTACAGAGGGCCCTTGAAGTCATCTACCTCGGCACCTCTGGCAGAAGTCACTCATTCCGGGTTGATTCAACAGAGCACAGGGCAAATGGTGGAGCCACACGCTCTGCTTAGTAGAACACCGGGCGACTCAGCTCACACTCTTGGTGAGAATCTGAATGATAAGAACTTTGTTTAATTTATTTTATGATATCTCGTATAACTTGAGCGTCGACTTTGCTTCTTTCTTGTACTTGCAGTTTAGTGAATTGGTTTCCTAATGTTCCAATAATTGATGACTCTAACTAGGTGGTCGTTTTATATAATGCACATTACTCAGTTGATGCTTCTATTTGTTTGAGCATTGCTTTTAAGATATTATGTAGCAACTCGATAAACACTTGACTTAAATAATGGTTTAGAAAGAACATGCCATACAAAAAGAAATATGTTATATATCTGGAACTAGTTTAGCTGCCATTTTATCAGATGTAAGAACAAGATTAGGGGCTACAAAGGGATGTGTTATTTCAGTATAAAATTTCTTATCTTTGCTACAACTTGGAAGTTTTTAATTTGCCAAATTTTAAGTTTTGTACCATGCTGGGAAAATGTCTGTTAGCAATTTAGATTGACTAAATCAGTTATGTTCAATGGAGTGGATGCCATAAAGCTGGTGTTATCATGCACTTAAGTCATGTGCCTGGCATCATATGTTGCAAAAGCATGGAAAGTTTATGATTTGTACTTGAGTATGTATAGGTACAAAAGGACGTATTGCTCTCACTTTTAAGCCTGTTTTGATGCTCTTTTGTTGACTCCAAAGGAATGGCAGGCTAAGGTTGTCCATATGGCCTGAGATTCCTATTCAGCCACCCAACCATGCTTGTAATTGTTTTGAACACATCAGTGTTTTTTTATATTAGGTAAAGTGAGATTTGATTTGATATAGTTTTTGGGTTGATTGAGGTTCCTTTAGTTCATGAAATATTAGATAAATGTTGGTATAATCATCATTTGTGGAAAGCACTGCCAACCAATTACATCAGGAGATTATTGCCTAGAGGTAGACTGAAGGTGTGCCATTAGTTGTGATTTGATGCTGGTTCGAAAAATTGTCTCATGCCTATATATAACATCGGTTGACACCGTTTTTCTCAGACAGTCTTATTGTTCTCACAACTATATAAATTATTTAAGAAACTTTATTGACTGGTTGTGTCATGCCAAGTGCAATTGGGCTGCA